>CAXIVR010000010.1:53424166-54028332 GCA_964035755.1 Teleogryllus oceanicus | reverse complement strand
TTCTCAAGCAATCCTTCAATCCTACTTTTCACACCCAATACTAAATGAAATCTCTTTGACAATACTAAATGTCCTGCCTTTCCTCGATTCACGAACTTTTCCATCCACCAGTACATGCCCTGCCTCTTCAGTGCTTCCCTATGTTTTCCAGCCAATACTCAACGATCTGACTTTCCGAGGATATGCTCTTTTTCTGACATGTCCTCACTTTTCTGTCCAAAATCCTCACTTTCTCTAACGTTTCTCCGCCAATACTAGTCGCCTCGCCTTGCAGCGGAGGGCGAGGAGCGGAGGGAGAGGGCGGAGGGCGAGGAGCGGAGGGTGAGGGCGGAGGCCAGGGGCGGAGGTGAGGGGCGGAGGGCGAGGGGCGGAGGGCGAGGAGCGGAGGGCGAGGGGCGGAGGTGAGGGGCGGAGGGCGAGGGGCGGAGGGTGAGGGGCGGAGGGCCAGGGGCGGAGGGCCAGGGGCGGAGGGCCAGGGGCGGAGGGCCAGGGGCGGAGGGCCAGGGGCGGAGGGCGAGGGGCGGAGGGCGAGGGCGGAGGGCGGTGGGCGGGGGGTGGGGAGCGCGGCAGACGGAGCGAAGGACTGCGGCAGTGGGGCACGCGGGCGGGCCGGCGCGGGCTGCAGGGGGCGGGGCGCTGGCGGATCGATGCGCAGCCACGCAGCTGCGGCGAACTGCGGAACCAACGACCCCCGCCCGCCCGACTAATGAACGAGGCCCCGACCTCCCTCCGCAGCACATGGGCACGAGCGCGCACACACTAGCACTCGAGTTCTTAACGCGAAACGGCTTGACAAGAACGGTCCTACAGCATGTGTACATGTACCGTCAACTTGTCGATTCTTGAGCGTCTTGCCTAGGTAGTTACGGGAGGAACTTCTCCATTGCGGACAATACGCGAAGTCAGTGATGAAATACTATTTTGGGGTTAAGCAGTACGTATAATACTACTGATATAATACTACTGTCAGTGGAGCTTATAATTGTGAATAGCTGAGAATTACGTCCAATCCGCATAAATGTTTAGTTTCTGTCCTGATTAAGTTCACAACAATTTCGATCGAAATTGTTGGTTGATATCCCTGTCTTGTTCTAACCGTAACTTAAAAATGTCTGTCCAATTTGACCAATTCTTTACAATATGTAAATTCTAATAGCACACGTAAAATAAGAAAATGAAACCATATATTTCGTAATATAAAGTTTGTGTTTTCAATCATTGATCGAAGATTCTATATTTTTATGTATCACTTCTCCTTGAAGGAGCCAAGTAAGTGGACTTTCTCTAGCCCATTACCAACGAATAATGGAAATTTGTCTGCAAAAATGTCCCATTGTCGGTTACATCTTAGCAACATACCTCCGAGCGTACCTTGGCATTACTGGATACAGGAAAGAACCGTAACTCAATAACGCATATGTTTGTGAGAAGATAAAAATCGCCACTTCTTCACGCATTAAGCAGTCGGGGCTGCATTTTAGTTCCATGCGGTGGGTTACCATAGCAACCACAGCGAGCTTGCCAAACAAACGGGCCCACTACGACGAGGGAGCGATCACGATTGCATTATTAGAACGAAGCAGCCCAACAATTTCTATTCAGCGCGTAAATTGAGCTTTGAGTAAATCCAAGTTACATTTTTCATATCTATTGTCATTTAACTAGAGCCTGGAAGTTCATGCATTCATTTTACCTAAAATACACAAGAAAAAAAGAATTTATTCCGGCTAAAATAGGGATGCCATAAGGGATTACACAATGAAAAATTACACTACTTAACTAATTTTTATAAAACATTCATATTAGTAATTAAATGTTTTAATCAAAAATTTACACCAGCATTAGGCTGAGTATACGTTTTGAAATGTTGATAGCACATGGGTACCAGAGTTGCATTCACACCCCGTCTTTCAGATTTTTTCAGTTTTACTACTGAAAATTATTCTTAGTTGCGCATTCAATTTCGGTATGATGTCTACGTATTTCTTTCACAACACAAAAATTTTGGCTTGCATCATATCGCTTTCTCGTAGCGATTTTCACAACTTCCTGGACTAGAGTGGAAGTGCAGCTTCTAGCCTGATATCTTACCTACACTAGCAGGGAAAAACAAAACGCGACAGTGCCTTCAAGTCGTTCAGACTTGCAATTTTGTTTCTACCTTCATCGAGTTTAGTACCTGGTCACAAAAGGAAGATAATGAGGGGAAAAAGGGGAAGAAGAGAACAAAATACAACAAAATATTGAAAATAGGTATCAGAAGCTAAAACAGGCCAAAAATGCAATATGAACATATTCTAAAACAACTCTAAAGTACAGTTAAGTGATTCCTATTGTCAAAAGTCTTGAAAGCTTTACAATAATAAAAAGGCACCTTGCCAAACTTCCGGGCTTGACCCACAACACACGACCCACCAAGCACAAGACGTTTCGCATCACTAGGACAGCTTCCTCTACGCAACCTCATTGTATTCGGTCACATTTTAAAGTCCCCGAGAGCATTACGTTTTAAGGAGAGAATTTTCACCTGAATCCATTCAATAAAAATTCGCAAGAATGTTAAATAAGAGCAATAGCTTGCATACAAGTAATTATGTACAAATATATTAATACGTCTTCAAACATCAAGCTCAAGTCCTTTCCCAGGAAAACTTTGGTATGCCACACCATTGAATCCCTCTGTAAAACAAATAAAATCTTGAAAAAACTCTGCATCGCAAGCAAATATTTTTACACGCATCTGCAAGGCCAAAAGCCTTAACAACGACTCTACTCAAAATGCGAGCGAGCGGGTTACTACGAAAGTTACTACCTTTTTATTGGTAGCGAGGATGTAAACATTATGAATGTGCCAGCAATTATGTTGTGCTGATCGGCTGCTTATTGGCTCAAAGCAGGCTTACGTTGCATCCTCTTAGCAACACAGACGTGAATTATTCTAAGGTCCACTGTGTTACAACCTTATTCTTTACTATTTTCGGCGAGAAAACAAAATAACGCTGTGAAAGCTTGACCTACTAACTCTACACAAATCTTAAAAAAAGTATTCATCAAACTGAAAATCGTCAATGGTAGGAATTAAGAGATAACCACGACGAATGAAATATTGCAACATTAAATTACTCGTAAAATAACGTTTGTAATGTTACTTTGTGAAATGTATTGCTTAGAAGCCTGCGTTGTTGGGGTGGGAAATCGTTCAGAGCGTAAGGCCATCCCACTGGGCTCTCTAAGTCTGGATGTCTTCTGGCGTGGTTGTAACGGTCACCGGATATCAGGCGACTGGCACTATATACCAAAGACGCAATCTGATCTAAAAGCTCAAATGGCAATGCCAAAGAACGCGTGGTGATATTACGGGCAATGACTGATGTGATGTTGCGTCAATCAAATTGTTTGTGCACGCGCGTGAGGTATTTTCTACCTGGTTCACCTAGTTTAGCAAAACTCCACATACGCATATATATTAAATGTAAGCAGTTTACGAATATTCAGACTTTGGAAAACTTATGAAATTCTGAATAGAAAGATGCGACTGCATTCCAAATAACAGAAATGAAACGAGAGAGAAACAGCAGACTTCTGTATTTCCAGCAAAAACTTTAAACAAAAATAAAAAAATGAAATATGTAGAATGAACAATATAAGAGTAAGCGTTGAAATAGTAAAAAAAAAAAAGAAAAAAGGGAAAAAAGAGAAAAAAAAAAGATTCTTACAAAGGTAATAAATACTGACAGGAAAATACAGATGACAAAATAAATACTAAAACATAAAGCTTGTAGGGGAGGAAGATCAATGAACATGTGGTGGGAAATGTCATTCAGAAAAGAGACACCTGTGATATTGATTAATAGGCAACTCCTCATGCATTGATGATCGCCCGATTACATTCCGACGCAGAGATTCCGTATAACCGCCAGTATGTCAGTATGAATGATTGCTTACCGATCAGGTATAAACGCCACATGTGTGACTTTGTTAAATGAAATTTTCCACCACATTTTCATTTGAAAAACGCTATTAACTTGGAGTCACTTACATGCCCTCGAAGTTTGAAACATTTATTCTGGTAGGAATATATATCGTAGCAGAACCTCATCAAATTATTTGGAAACCAGAGGAAGGGAAGGGAAACGCATTCGAAAACAAATTCATCTCCGGAAACAGTGGTCAGTACAAACACAGCAAGAATAAACAAATAGAACGTGGATTTCATTCGACCGCAGCGATGCAGTTCATAACGGTTCTGTCAGTGCACCTTTTATTTCGGATTTTGAACGCCGGCAATCACGTGCTTTCGACGACGTTAATTGCAAATAATTACAGGTTTCACTGTTTGCTCATGTGTCAGGCGGTCTGTGGTACCAGCTGTACCAGCTGAGGTGAGCAGTGGTACGAAAAGAGCTGAAACTTTACACAGGTCGCACGTAAGGCTCGTCTTTCTTATTTAAAAAAAAAATATAACTACAGTAGATACTTTTGTATTAACCCAACATTTACGTTTATTTCGCTATTACACACGTGGTGGTGAAAAGGTCAGTTAGATCCACATTAATTATTTTAATTTTTCGAGAAAAAAAAACCACACTATTGAATGGTGGAAACACTGTTAATTTACATTCTTGACCAGTTGTCAAAACAATCCATTATTAAAATTAATATCATGTTTACAGTCATCAATTAAATTCTGATCAGAGTAGTATAACATTTTCTTAGGCACTTCGCTCATCAGTTATGTCACTCTGTGTTGAATCGCTGAAGATCGAAAAGTCTTTGACGCAATACTTCTAATTGTAAGAAGATCATAGCGCATGGGAAATATAGTGTATTGTGAAAAACGGGAAGGGGAATATATCATGTCGGAATGTATGCAAAACATTGGAGTGTCATGAATCAACATGACTGTCTTATCGCAAATTGTGAATGATCCCCAACTCCTTTAAGTGTGGAGGGTAAACTGAATAAAACACACACGTTTCAACAATACTACAAACATTTCATTATCAACTTACTGCCGTTATGTGGTATTTAGATAAAGCACGCCCTTTCCCCCCCCCCACACACCACTATACATAACTCTCTCCCCCTCTCATTCTCTCTCTTCCGATAAGGTCAATTCTCTGTTACAGCTTCATACGCAATGCAGTCTGTGACAGTAAGACCAGACGCGACTGACTGCCGGTCGCACGGCCCTTCTTCAACGCCCAACTTCAACTGCCAGCCGCACCTGCCGGCCAGCGCTGCCAACTGCTGTTCGGGCCGCCAGCTGTAAGATCCACGCGATCCCACAATAATTGCATTAATTCGCAATTAAAAAATAGTAAACGCTACCCATAGGAAAATGCGTTTGCTATTGCCCTATCCCAGATTCGGCTTCTTTTGACGTCTCGAAACATTTGATTTGAAAATTTCAAAAAAATTATATATAGACAACCAGTTTTATACCAAGGAAACAATTTCGAAGTCACTTTTATGTTTAAATGAAGAACAAATATTAATTTTAGTGTCCATTCCTTTGAAACTTCTAGAGATGAAACTGGTTTAAGATGCCCCTGTGTGCGGTTCGAGGTCGCATGTTTAACCCTGATCCTGGCGCTGCACGAATTCATGCAATTACAGGAAGAGAGAATCGAGTTATTTGTGCTCAATTGTTTATTGCTGTAGAGCGGTAACCAAGTCTCCAATTAATAGTAACGTTGTGGTTAGCGGTAACGCAAATGAACAGCATTTGTCCGGAAATGAAATAGACTTTTTGCGTAGCGTAGCGTAAAGCAACAACTTGACCACTAGCGAGTGAAATGTAAAAAAAGTTTTTGCACAACGTTTTGTTCTAAACTACGACCAACCGTGGTCGTAGATTGTTTTTTTCGTGTTTCCGGGCGCGTCAACTGCTTTGGTCATTAGTCCCGTTAGTGTAGTGTATGCTTTTTTCTCGGGAGATGGCGGTGACCTTCCTCCGCTGGATGGCGAGATCCGGCTCCGACCTACCGTCGGCTAGTGGGGTTTCCCCCTAACCAGGACTCTCCCACCAGCGGGGCACCGCCCCAGCCAAGACAAGCTCTAAGCTTCCGACCGGTCTCCCGGAATATGTGGTAGTGTAGTGCATGTTAGTGTATGTGTGTGTGTGTAAGAGGCGAGGATAAGACAAGGAAGAGGAAGGACAGATCGCGCGCGGTCCGTGGCCCGTTTGGTTGGGTACTGCTCCGGCATTCGCCTGGTGTTGATCGGAGACACCACGGAAAACTCCCGATCAGAGCAGCCGGCCGCTAGAATTCTCCTGCAGACAGCGACTAAATTCGACCTAGTTGAAAAGCTAGAGTCGAAAATCCTGCCGCCGTCAGGACTCGGACCTCTCGGTCAGAGTCGCTGCAGTGACATCAGTTGATGCACTGAGCTACCGGTCCCGGTGTGGTCGTAGAGTGTGTGATAAATTCTCATAGTGCGTCATCTTCTAAATATAATTATATAATAATATAATTAATTATTAAATAAATAGAGCTAATAACCGTATATAATATAATTATATAGTATACAAATTAATGCCACAAACTTGGTGTTGCGTCATGGGAATATCGTTAGCAACGCACACGACAGCCACCGACGAAAACAAATCGATATAACTACCGAGTAATCGAATCGCTTTCGAATTAAGTCACCCAATAAAATCGGTGAAATAGCGCGCTTCGCCAAGATTTCGACTTCCAGTTGCTAATGCGCAAAGCCTCGAAAATGGTACATGCCAAGGTGCTTCACGCTGTTTAAAAACTTTCTAATAAAACTTTCTTTAAACGTAAGGCCTGATGTTGAAATGTTTGCACGTGCTGGAAAATTTGTTATTTTAATTTAGTGTTTTCGCAAAACTTTCGAATCCAAATTGTTAGTGTGACGATAAGTATTTTCACGTAATTTTGTTTTTACAACACACAACTCTCAACGCAAATGTTGATTTCTTTCCATAAAAAAATCGTAGAAATATTAATTCTAAGATGAGCTTCTAAAACAAGGAAGGATGTCAAACATTACTTGTGTATTTTGATTGGAATTCAAAAATGGATACTTCGTCAACTCGATAAGCAACTCAAGACGCCGTGAGCCAAATGCAATGCGCCAAGTAAAAGAATATTAATTAATAGCATATAAATAGAAATGCCTTTAACAATAGTAAATCAATTCCAGTGAGTGCTGTAACACCATTGTTTGTAAATAATAATGACGTCACGATGAAAGACAATATCGAATAGCTATGGATATTTCGTGCATGCTTCGCAATGATTCGCTCACTGTAAAAAAAATAGCTGCTTCGAAAGCTCCCACAGACCGGCGCGGTAGATCCGCAGCGGGTGCGGCGCGGAAAGTTCCGAGCTAGAAGCGGCCACGCAATTCGCGGGACCGTTCACACCGGAGCGTCAATTATGAGTGAGCGTTTGGTGATGGTTGGCAAGATCGCTCCATCCAGAGAGAAGCGAAGACTCCCGAACACGGGCGGACTTCTGCGAAACTCGAATTTCAGCGGAAGAAACGTGTCTGACTGCGTTACAAATTTCGCCGCCGATTAAACGCTGCCAATCCGTTGCCGCGACGCTCACCTGCCGCGCAGGTCTGAACGGACACATAAGGCAACACGTAATGCGAAACTTCCGCTGCGGCCAATCCGCCTAATCTGCGGATCTTCCGCGTCGGTCTATGGGAGCCTTAAAACAAGCACGAGAAACCACGTTTCGCGCACGGCGTGTTAAAAAGGAAATTTAAAGTTCGATGCAAAAGTGAAAAAAGGATGTTCAATATTTTCTCGGCGACAAAAAGGGTAATTCACGAATCAAGAAAAACGCGGATTGCACAGCTCGATTGCTTTTTCTCAACGAGATCTCTTTGGGCGGCACGCCTCCCACAAGGGCCGCCCTGGCGAGAGTCTCTTCAATTTGTCAGGTGTGCAGCGATTAACGAATGACGAATACAGGTGAGCAGGGTAATGCCATTCATCTGTTCGGCTTGTTAACTGAAGGGGTAGCTTCTGAAAAAAAGTCAAGGAAAATGTAAGCAGTGATGCGGTTTCTGAATTCGCTTATTCCCACCTTTACGGAATTGAATGGTTGCAGTAGAATATTTATTTTAACGTTGGGGTAGCTTAAATGCAAATTGTTCAGAGTGGAAAATAAAGGTTGATAGTCCTAATACGCAAGTTGGTTATGGACTGAACTTTTAGCAAATCTATTTGAGAAGGGAAGCTCACAAAGTGGAAAATTTTGAAAGAATTATCACTGGGTGAGATTGTACTGTTTTTGGTACATGTTTCAATTTGTATAATGTTTTTCATTAACGCTCCTTTGTAATAGATGCATTTTAGTTCTGTATACTTGGTTAACATTACAAAATACAATAAAACATTAATATTTTAAATTTCTTTTATGTTCTGCCTTTATCCTGAAAATATTTAATATTTTCGGCGCCTAAAAAACGTTTTAGTGCGACTTCTGCTCCTAACACGCTAGTTAAAAAAAAAAAAGAAAATGCAGACCCAAGTAATCTATACATGAAAAAACAACACCGAGTTGATAATGGTACCGTAAACAGAAATGAATGGTAGCTATGGATCCCTCGAGGGTAATACAGTTCGTTCAAATAAACCCTCTTTAAACTGGATAATGAAAATTAAGTGTACGCCAGAAATAAACAGGTAATTAAGCTTTAAATACCATGGACATAAAAAATTGAAAAAGTGGACAATATCAGATGACATTAACATAACAAACTGAGATAATTAAAAGTTAAATTAAATATTGTGGGCTGGATTATTAAAGCAAAATACTCATTATCGTGTAATCTGGGGCAAGATCTCTCCGACCAAAACATCGATAATAACCCATGTTCTATGAAATTCTGAAAATGGTACGTCCTGGCCACAAACTACGGAATATAACATATTTGATTTGTGAGTAACTGTGTTTTCACATAGTACACTGTAAAAATTATAAATTAAAAAATGCAAACCTCTTTAAAATTGGAGACGCGATGATGTCATGGGTATGCGGTATGGGGATTCCCAAAGCCAAATACCCTCAGATTGGGGACAGCCCTTTGCGATGACTCCGGGGCTAAAGCGCCGAGCCAAGCCGTGGAAGAATTGCCCAAGTATACGATGATGATAAAGCTTTGCTTCGAAAGGCAAGAACGCTAGCGCTCGACAATGATAAATATAAAACAATATGTCATAAATAGTGTACAATTTCAAAACGGCCGGGAGGTCCTAGATTCGAGTTCTGACGGCGGCAGGATTTTCGACAGTAGCTTTTCAGTTAGGTCGAATTCAGTCGCTGTCTGGAGAAGAATTCTAGTGGCCGGTTGCTCTGATCGGTAGTTTTCCGTGGTTTCTCCGATCAACACCAGGCGAATGCCGGAGCAGTACCATACCAAACGGGCCACGGACCGCGCGCGATCTTTCCTTCCTCTTCCTTGTCCTATCCTCTCCCTTACACACACACACTTACACTAACATGCACTACACTACCACATATTCCGGGAGACCGGTCGGGAGCTTAGAGCTTGTCCCGACTGGGGCGGTGCTCCGTTGGTGGGAGAGTCGAATACCGGAGCAGTACCATACCAAACAGGCCAAGGACCGCACGCGATCTTGCTTTCCTCTTCCTTGTCCTATCCTCTCCCCTTACACACACACACGTACATTACACTACGACGTGTACTACGCCACAGAGCAAGTCGAGAACCCAGTCAGAAGCTCAGAGCTTGCCCTGCATGTGGAGATACGTGGAGAGGGAAATTTTGCAAATTTACCAGCAGGTTGACGCCGAATCTCAACACTCAGTTGGAGATGAACATTGTCATTTTCAGAGAAATAACACTCACAGTAATTAATGTCCGTAGCAGTTGATATGTCGGGGAAACATCAAACAAATGATACTACGCACACTCTCCAAGAATAAATAAACGAAATAATAATTACGGAAATATTTCAAACAATGAATGCACAAGATGTTCCCATTTAATTCTAACAAATCCGTTCGCAACCACCGAGAAAGCACTCGTGACCATATTCAACAGAGGGAACTACCGAAGTTCTCGACCTCGACCCTTCCAGTGGTAATTTGATTCAAGCGATCAGCGTAGCCCTCCGTAACTCCATCAAATTATGCTCTAATTGGGTGACTGGGCACCTGCAGGACGAAGCAGCACTGCGGCGAACGAACATAACCAAGATGAGCGCGCTGTTTACAAGCGCTTTGGACTTTACATGTTTAGGACAACAAACTCGTATGGCTGCTGGTGTAGCGTAAAGGACATGATATATTTGTTATCAAACATCACAAGCTGTGCAGGCAGCAAGGTAGGTTTGTGAAGCACGTGTGATAAAGAAATCAGACATAGTGCTTTTGCACAGAGAGAGTCATATTCGTAATTTAATGCGTTGATTGCAGCACTAAGGTAGTTTGAAAGATTCCTCAGATTGCAATTAGAGAAATACCATTAACCGTTACTCAGAAATTACTGTTACAAAGTACAAGCTCCGATTTACATCTCATGTACCTCAATAAAATAAAGTTTTCGAAACGTTGTACCACATCTAATGCGCATGATTCCACATAAACAAATAGAGCGGCAATTGGGGTTGCAAGAACAGAGCCTAGCAAGGAAATTTGAGGCGTAAATGTCGAATTAAGCGTCGAGAGATTACGATATACTACTTGCGTGATTCCTGGACAAATTCGGAGCGCGGAGTATCTTCGATCCGTGAGGGAAAATGACGGATGAATCACATCCGCATTGCCCAGCCAGCAGTAAGTAATTACGCTAACTCGCTTAAAGAGAGTACAAATGTGAAAAGAACACAGCTTGAATCCAGTTTTTTTTTCTTTTTTCTTTTTTTTTTTTCAGAAAAGTACAGAATATATTTGTTAATTACTCCTCCCAAATAATTTTTGCTTCATTAAAAATTGTTTCTGGAAACTTGAGTTTAATCAACATTGTTAGGTCTTTATTTTACTTTGGCAAAAGTGGACAGGACGAGAAAGAGCTTTTACCCTTGAAAAACACAATAATTAGGAAAACTGAAGCACAAATGAAACACAAGCTTATCCGATATTTTGATATAACACGGTTTTTGGAAGCATTAAAAATTGCATGTGAAATACAGGCCCATTCTACTTTCATTAAAGTGCTTTGTAGAAGAGATTGTGGAAAACTTCATACCACTCCACGAGACGAAACTGAAAACGCAAAAGAATCCAAAATTAGTGCGGTTTTAAAAAACAATCAAACTGCATCGAGATAGTATGCATTCAATTATACATTTCGAAAGAATAAAATGTCGAAAGCTCAAAAGAAATTAAGACAATAATTAGAATTTGAAGAGCAGCAGATCAAAACGAATGAATTCGAAGACTAAATATCCTACGATTTCAAGTGGCCATGGCGCAGAAGTTAACATTTTCTGATGAATGCGTGGTTTCTGATGAAGGAGTGAATTCGCTACTATTTAATGAAGACCTGCAGCGACCCCTGATACGGCATTTGCAGATTCGATTACTTGATGAGCTGATCATCATTGAATTTAAAGTTCATCTACTCCAATCAGTAAATACCGCGGTTTCTCTGAGCACTCCAAGCGAAAACCACAGCTGCACTAATGAATAAGTGTCACAGACCTCACGCGGTCTTTCCTCCCCTTTCCTACCCTAATCCCCATCCTTTGGAGTGAGTGATGCGCCGATTGTCCATCCTCTAAAGGTCCCCCACTGATTCCCAAATCTCCGACATGCCTCGAAGATGCATAAAACAGCCACCAGCTTTTAAATCCACCGAGACAATGTGTGTGTTGTGGTGAGAAAACCCCAAATTACGAAAAACAAAAAAACGTTGGTTCATCATATCCTTGGCATAACGTAGATTAGGAATTCCCTTCAAACCAAATGCAAATGAATCTTGAGTTAATACATTTTGATCTGTTGCTCCCTGCGTGATCCGCGAGCGATTTATTTAGGCCCCAATCGAATATCCGAGACGCCTCCTGTCGCGCCGCGTGTATCTCCTCTGAATGCAGATTGCGCTGGCGGCGCCGACGTCGTTTTAAGCGCATTCCTCGCGGGAGCCTACAGGCGCTCGCTCGCGGATTCCAAATTGACTCCGCCATCTGAATTTTAAATGCTGGCGCAAATGAAATTTTCATCCGCGGCGCGGGGGCGCCGTCGATTTGAAGGCGCGCCCTCCACGCGACGCCCACGCACGCCCCGTGGCTCGGGGCGTTTGGATAGGGCGAGCGCCTGGGCGAGCGGTTAGGCGAGCGCCTGGGCGTGGCAGGAAGTTCGCGTGGTTGCTGCCTGGCAGCTGCTGGAGGAACAGCGCTTGCGCTGATGGACATTGCATTACCAAAAGATTACATGAAACTGGTCTTTGTGTGCATGTGAAGGGTAACAACTGTAATGGATTGAATGATTGGTGATTCCGGACGAGTCAACTACTAAGGACATTAGTCCCGTGTTTTTTTTCGGGAGGTGGCGGTGATCTTCCCGTGCTGGATGGCGAGATCCGGCGCCGACCTATCCGCAGGCTTGCGTGGGTTTCCCCTACCAGGTATCTCCCCCAGCATGGCACCGATCAAACGAGATAACCTCTAACCTACTGACTGATCTCCCGGCATGTGTGGTAGTGTGGTGAACGTTGGTGTGTTTGCACGAAAGGCGTGAAGATGAGAAGAGGAAGGAGATTTATAGCGGACGGCTTCTCTGATCGGTAGTTTTTCGTGGTTTCTCCGATCGACATCAGGCGAATGCCGGAGCAGTACCCTAACAAACGGACCGCTTGTTATCTTGTTTCCTTTTTTTATCCTGTTAACGCTATCTTGTTTCCCTTGTCTTATCTTCACTACTCACACCAAGAAGCAGAAGACTACCACACATGTTGGGAGCTTAGAGCTTCTCCCGGCTGCCTCGGGGCTTCAATAGAGGAAATACCTGGACAGGGAGTCACTAGTCGTGTACCTAGGAGCCGGATCTCTCCATCCAGTGGAGGAGAAATACCGCCACCGCCCGGGATGTCACATACACTATACTTCCGGGACTAATGACCATGGCAACTGACTTCCACAGAAGCAAAGTAAACGCTCAGAAACGCGAAAAGTGAAGGCCTGGCGTGTACAGCACTACGTGGTAAGTCCTGGGGATGGCACCAGATGAGATTGCCCCGGATGCGGCCAACCCTAAAATTCATAAATTACAGCGACATAAAAATATCCAACCGATTGAAATGCGTGGCTGGTAAATAAATAGGAAATTAATGACCGCAGCACGAATAAATTAGTGCTGCGGTGATAGCACAAGCTTCCACGAGTTATGGAATCCCAGAATTTCTCATTTGCGAACCCAGTTAATCATAATAATGGGAATCTAATCTATTTTCGGTGAACATGGATGTTTTACTATGTTTTCTTGTCTCGGCAAGGGCAATATTTGAATAGATATTCCTGTCAGCATGACGTAATCTACTTCCTTCCGGAGCGAAATGTTTAATAGAAGTCAAATCGTTCCTTTCAGAAACGGAAATTTTATTTTTTTTGTTTTTCGAGAAGTTGTCTCCAATGTCTTTAGTCCAGGTAGATAAAAAGATGCTCTACAGATCGTGACGTGAAGTATGAACATGTTGAAGTAAAGTAGCCGCAGTAGTTTGAGATGAAACACCTTTCTGCGCCTGTCAACGACCGACATCATGCATCGTATTTGACTCTGTTGGATTTAGGCAATCGAGCTATTACATACTCTCTCCCTCTCGCTCTCCTATGGACACGCATAGCAATTGAATTATCGTCATTATTGTAATTGATGACGCATTTACTGTTCATCAATTTCGGAGCTGCGATTATTGATATAATCATCCTTATAGTTAGTAGTTCTGATTGCTTTATCATAGCATCCATTTTGTCAATACTGACAATTAAACACTTTCACGTTGTTGAGAGTCTTTGAAAGTGACAGGCACAACGAGAAAGACAATGTCCACCCTGGTGATATGCGAGCACATTTTTCTTTTTGTCGTGATCTGTTTTTTCAATGGCTTGCTGTTTAGCGAACAGAATCCGAAAAATCGAATTTCCATTCATTGAAACAGACACCTTTCATCATACAATTCGCTGACTTCGGACCATACATGAATAGCATTTCAGGGTGCATCAATTTGCTTTATTTTCCATGAATGGTTCATTCACTTCGTGAATGGAAATCAAACAGTAATGTTTCAGAGGACTCCACAATGTTTCGTGGACTCCACAACTTTGCTGCTCGTTGTTTGCAGGTTTGCCAACTCATTTTTTGCACAAAACATGTTTCACAGCTTCATTTGTATTTTTGTCAGGGCGCTGAAATGTCAAGAACTGATTATAATAGCGAGAGTTATCGATTCTCAGGTTTCAATATATCCATCATCCATATGAATCCATCCAGATCCATCAACATATGCATTTTACATTTTAAATAACTCAAACCAGCGGGGTCAAGATTACCTACTGGTGTCATGCCACCGTTGCACGAACACACGTAAAGGTGTGAAAGGAACCAGTCAGTAGCACAAGCTCTCAATTTCTTTTCTTAAGACGCTCTCGACACAAACAGCAGGGTCGTGAAAGGTCATGAAATCGTTTGATCGAGAAAAAATGAAGATACACACAGGAAAATAGAAGTAAAAATGATAATAAGTACAAACAACAAAAAACGTAATTCCTTGATTTTTCTAGTTAGACGAGCCAAGGCCACTTTCCCTCCTGGCTCTTGAGGTGTACTGATCAACTGCATTCTGGCATAGGTGGCTCAAAGCACAAATGACTGCCACTTCAGTAGCTCTGACTGGGAGATACTAGAGTTCCAGTCCCAATGGTGAGAGAATTTTCTATACTAGCCAGGCCGAATCCAACCGCTGTCTGAAGGAAAATTCTGGTAGCCGGCTGCTCTAATCGGTAGCACTCCAGTGATATCAGCTGATGCCCCGAGGCAAGTTCCGCCGGTTTACACGCTAGAATACTAAAAAAATATCGTAGCCCCTATGTCCACCACCTCACCACCTGGTCAACACCTCTGCTGTGCAACAGTAATGCACTCTACTGCACAGCAGCACTCTGATTAGTAGCACTTCAGTTGATGCTCTGAGCCAGGTATGTACAAGTCGCGCAACTTCTATAACCGCTCTTCCGGTTTGAAGTTGCCTCTAGCGACCACTGCAACATGAGGTAGCTGATTCGTGATCGATGATGAGAAACAAGCAGAGCGACTAGCGTGCAGTGGCACGTAATTATATACATTAAATCTGTAAATTTAATATACGGATTGGCCATTAGAAATCTCCTCCGGGCAGAGATTGAATTCAATCTAGGATTTCCCGAATCAGCGGCGGTGGCAAGTATTCAACAAATTTTTTTTTAAAAGTATAACTCGCAAGAATAAATCAAAATAGACAATTTTAACAACCATGTTGTTATGGGTTGTATCTACTACTCGCGAAACTTTTCTTGAACGATGGATTGAAGAAATGTGGACGGAGTGGGAGCGTTAGTTACAAAGTCGGCCACTAGAGTATTTACAGTAATGCCAACCTCTGGAAAATCAAAGTCAACCTGCTACGTGTGTGACCAGGTCATCGCTCTGGGTAGGCAACAGCAGGGACACTAGATAGAAGACTTAGGTGCCTCCCTTGAAGGGCCTAGACCTGCCTCAGCAATTTCTTTAGATAATGGTAATAAAGCTGAACAGAAGTTCTCGACGATGAAAGCAACTATCTTTGACTTGCATCTGTTTCGCGCCAACGAAGTTTTAATGCTTGGAACGTTGTCATCAGTGCTCGCTGCGAGCTTCTGTCTTTAAATGTTTCTCGCTTAAGGTAAGGGGAAGCAAGGTCATCGTTCAAGAAACGTTGCGCGAGTAGTAGGTTTGGTTTGGTTTGAGTTTTTCGTGTTTCCGGGCGCGTCAACAGCTTTGGTCATTAGTCCCGTTAGTGTAGTGCATGTTTTTTTCTCGGGAAATGGCGGTGATCTTCCCCCGCTGGATGGCGAAATCCAGCGCCGACCTACCGTCGGCTAGTGGGGTTTCTCCCTAACCAGGACTCTCCCACCAGCGGGGCACCGCCACAGCCGGGACAAGCTCTAATCTCCCGACCGGTCTCCCGGAATATGTGGTAGTGTAGTGCATGTTAGTGTAAGTCTGTGTGTAAGGGGAGAGGATAGGACAAAGAAGAGGAAGGAAAGATCGCGCGCGGTCCGTGGCCCGTTTGGTAGGGTACTGCTCCGGCATTCGCCTGGTGTTGATCGGAGAAACCACAGAAAACTACCGATCAGAGCAGTCGGCCGCAAGAATTCTCCTCCAGACAGCAACTGAATTCGACCTAGCTGAAAAGCTAGTGTCAAAAATCCTGCAGCCGTGGGGAGTGTAACCTAGGACCTCCCGATGAGAGGCGCTGCAGTGACATCAGTTGATGCACTGAGCCACCGCTCCCGGTGCGAGTAGTAGGTTTACACGCTGATGTCTTACTAGCCCTTCAGCCCACCACCGGACGGTCTGGTGAACACTGCAGTGACCGCGCCCGGTCCTCGCGGCGCAATCCATCGGCAAACGCCAACCGGAAGCGCGGGGGTGGGGGAGGGGGAGGGGGAGCGAACGTCCGTGCGCGACCTCATCGGGTGGCGCCGGCGCCGTCGAATTAAAATCCGCTTCCTTTTAATACTGAGCCCCGAGTGAATAGCCCGGGCGGGCCGGGGGTGATTTACGAGGGCGGCTATCGATTGCCAGCCGGCGAATCGGGCGCACGCAGCGCCGCCGCGCGGGGGATATCAGAAGCAGCGGCCGCCGCCAAGTGACGGGCTGCGATTCGCTCCCGGGAGCCTTGTTTCCGTCCGCCCCCCTCGCCTGCGGGGGCGGGGGCGATTGAATGAAACGGCGCGCTCGCGGACGGAGGGTTTGCGAAAATTATGGGGAGGAACAAGTCAGAGATTCATTGATGAATTCGTGCTTCAGGGCGCGTCACCACATTAGAGACGTATGTAGATGCATGTTATATATCCCAGGTGTGAGGGTGTCCCATCCGGCTCCAACGGAAGATTCGGCGCAGGCTGACATATCTGTTGCGGGCTATGGTGCACTCAAGGTCTCTCCCATCAGAGGGATGGAGCTCTTATCTCCCGACGGATCGCCCGATATGGGTGTTGGTGGTGGTGCAGTAGTCCTCGAGAAGGGGTGGGGGGAGGTGGTGGTGCAGACGGTGCGGATGCTGGCTCATAGGAGGTGATGGTGACAAAGTCATGGGTGGTGGTGGTGGTGATGGTGGCATTGGCGGCGGCGGCGGGGTGGTGGTGGGGGGGGTGGTGGGGGGGGGGTGGTGGTGGTGGTGATAGTGGTGGTGGTGTGTGTGTGAGTGTGTATGTAAGGGGTGAGGATAGGACACGAAATAGGGAGAAAAGACTGGGCGTGATCCGTGGCCCGTTTGTTACGATACTGCTCCAGCATTCGCCTGGTGTTGGTTGAGAAAACCAGCAATCAGAGCAACCGGCCGCTAGAATTCTCGAGGCAGCATCTAAATCCGACGTATATTTTCGAAACATCCTCCGCCGCGGGGACCTGCGGGTGGAGGGCGCGGCTGGCGCTGAGCTACCTCGGCCGGAGAGAGCTGAGCGGGCCTCGACCGGAGCCATCCGCGTGCCCGCCGCATGGGCAACGGACGCGCAGCATGCAGCCCAGCTGCGACGCAGAGAGACAGTTGCCAGACGAACGGCGCCGCGGGCCTTCGACTCCGACTCCGACTTCGACTTCGACTGACTCCGACTTCGACTCCGACTCCGACTCCGACCGACTCCGACTTCGACTTCGACTCCGACTCCGACTTCGACTCCGACTTCGACTTCGACTCCGACTTCGACTCCGACTTCGACTTCGACTCCGACTTCGACTCCGACTTCGACTCCGACTTCGACTCCGACCGACTCCGACTCCGACCGACTTCGACTCCGACTTCGACTTCGCCTCGCCCCGCCCACTCCGGCACGAGGAGACGGGAAGGGCCGAAGTCGCACGTAAACAGAAGAGAAACGAAAAAAACACACAGAAAAAGTAATGCTTGATTAATTAATGATTCCGGGCGCGTCAAATGCTAAGGTATTAGTCCCGCACGCGTAGTGCATGTTTTATCACAGGGACTCTTTTCTCCCCGCCGGATGGTGAGATCCGACACCGACCTACTCGTCGGCTTACAGGCATCTCCCTGACCAGGTCTCTCCCACCAGCGGGGCACAGCTCCCGACATTATGTGCTAGGGTAGTGGATGTTAGTGTAAGTGAATGTAAGGAAGGGGTGAGGATAGAACAAGGAACAGGTAGGAAAGATCGCGCGCGGTACGTGGCCCGTTTGTAAGCGTACTGCTCCGGAATTCGTCTGCTATTGATTGGAGAAAACACGGAAAACTACCTATCGGAGCAGCAGACCGCTAGAAGTCACCTAGCTAGTATCGAAAATCCGTCCCCTGTCTGGACTCGAACCCTAGGACTTCCCAGTCAAGAGGCACTGCAGTGACATCAGTTCATGCCCTGAGCCACCTCTCCCGGTCAAAAATATTGCGCGTGTATGTAGGAAGTGTAGAATTGTCCATTAGTAACATGTGTGAGCTGGATGTGAGATCACGTGCATCACGAAGTACATACAAGTATAAAGAGCAGGTTTGAACCTACGTATAAAGAACTGCCTATAATTTCTTATTTCCCGTCGTACACTCGAAAAATTAAGAAAAAACATCAACAAAGGAAGAAGGAATAAAAGACAGGTACTGAAATAGAAAAGAGGATAACAGGAGAAAGAAAGACAAAAAGGAGTTGACATGTGTTTGGAGGTAGTATTGCTGGTATGGTGAAAAGTTTATATAGGATTTAATATGGGCAGAGGAAGGCTATATATTGTTCGCGTTTCTTGCTACTGTTCGTATGTGGTTGTATGATTTAGTGCGTTGGGGTTATAGTTTCAATATTTCACAGGTGCTGAATAGAACATTAACACGAATAATAGACCGCATTCATGCTCTGTGTAACACAACCAAATGAGAAATTTTAGCAGCATTGTCGGTAGCCCACATGTAGGACACCGAGGTCGTGCGGGTAGCATTAGAAATTAGTACACAAGCTGCTCGTTAAACTTGCTATACTAAAAGAAATGCTGAATGCGCTAGATAAATGTCCGTGTTGAAACACCAGACCACTCTTCATCTACAAAATAAACGGCTTTCTTCTCTACACAATAGATCTGTTTATCGCACACCGTTAAGCGTAGACAATGCGTTTAGGTGCCAAAAGCATAATACGGCTATTACATACGATGAAAAGAGTATACAATCATCCTAGATAGCCTTACCCACGTAACAGAAAAGGGAGCAGAAGGGTCGAACGTAATATGAAAACCACGCGCGTAATGTTTGCCACTATCACTGGAAAGTTATTTCCTCCACTAAAACAAGTTTTTATATTTTGACCGTTTTGGCGCCTACAAGTAACGAATGATTTTTTCACGATACAGATCTAAAGAGCGTACATGCTTTATAGGTCGAGCAAGTCGATATTAGTATTTTTTCTGCCTAAAAAATAATGAGCATCTTAAAAAGAAACATCATCATTCCTTTCCCTCCACAGATGTGATGTCAGATGTACAGAAAACGTTTAACAGAGGGGATCACTTTTTAGAACTAAAACTCCCAGGTATTTGTTTAATACACATGATACAGAGCACGCTGTGGCGAAATTTAATACATTGGAATGTGGTTTTGTTTCGAAATACACTATCGACAATAACTGTTCTAGAATTTAGGTAGCAGCAACAATTGTAGGGCACACATTTTCAAAAATGCATAAACAAAAGCGACACAAATATACTATTAGATTCACCTAATCATACAGTATATTTGTGTGCAATCGTACAAGTTAAATTACTTCTGGTTGCTAGGTAATTGGCCAATTTGTAATTACAAGCACTACGTAAATTTCCTAAAATAACACATATTAACAAGGTCCGTCAAATTGACTACTTCTACGATAATAGTAATAATAATTATTATATTTATAATTATATAATTATTATTATTTAAAATTACTGTTCACCACAGAAGATGAGTTGTCTATTTCCGATTATTTGAAAGAACAGCAAGCGGGATATGTTGCGCAACGGTAAACGTTTCTTTTCACGAGTCTTAGCTTATTCACAGGCTTTGGCCATGGATCGTTCCACGCTGCGACTGGGCCTCTCCGCTGTCAGAGCGTGCGGCTGCGGCGCCGGTGGCGAACGGAAGAAGCGGGGCAGAAGGCAGGCAATTACGCCCTCTTCAAACAGCCCCGCCCTCCCGTCGGGCAGGGTGGGGCGACAGCAGGCGGGCTGAGGGACGTCGGGGTGCCATGGCAAGGCGACGTATGTGGCGAGACGCTGTAAGGCCTCATTCACAATGCAAACTTAAACGTAACCGTAACGTAGCCGCAAAACCTAGAAATGGGTTATAAAGCGAGATCATTCACAATGCCTTGACGTAAACGTAGACGTGAGACGTAAACTTAAGGAGTTCGCAAGCTCCAAGCTTCTACGTTTAAGTTTACGTCGAAATTCTACCGAAGACCAATCAGAGAGCAGTATGAAAAAAAAAACAAATGCACAACAAAATCCGCGAGAAGGAAGGTCTACTCCAGATCGATTCTTGTTTATGCGTGTGTATTGGTGTGTATAGTTGAAAGGTAGAGCAAAGAAGTTTGTGGAGTTTTGGTACGAGTTGCGAAGTGTTGATTCGAAATGGCAAATAAAGTGCCTCCTTCTTTTTAAACAAAGCGACCCTAAAATTAATGCTGCAGAAGCTTGCAACAGCACAAGCTGCACGCCCAAATCTCTCTCAATGACAAAATCTGAACGTGGGGTTAAATATATTTGCGGTACACAATTTAAAGCTCACTGCTCGCATATAACCTCAATAGGTAGGAGCGCAACAGCTGCTCGCAAATGCCAAAGGTGAAATCGATAGGAGTCGAAAAAAAGCTAGAAACGCATCGATCAATATGTTGAATTCTGATTGGTTCAGGCAAAACCTACGTTCCAGCTTACGTTTGCCATTGTGAATGCTCGTTTTTACGTGAAAAGTTTACTGCATGCGTTTACGGCTTACGTTACGTTTAAGTTTGCATTGTGAATTAGGCATAAAGGGGGGAGGAGGCGCCGGGGTGGGGTGAAGGGCTGGGGAGGGGGGGGGCGGGTCGGAGCTGACCCAGGCGGTGAGAAGCGGGGAGGGGCGTGGCGGGGCGTGGCGGGGCGAGGCGGGGCGAGGCGGGGCGTGGCGGGGCGAGGCGGGGCGAAGCGGGGTGGAGCTGGGTGGAGCGAGACGCACCGGGGTGAGGCGGGGTCGTCGAGAGGACCTTTGGTCTGCATGCGCGTTCAGGGAGGTGCGCAGACCTCCCGAGCAAGCCGCTGCCCCATCTCTGCCCAGCTGCAATCTCACGAAGCACAGGCAGCGCGCGTTCCCACGAGTTGCAATTCAATCAACTCACGTCGGCCGCACTGCTACACCTACACGGGATACTGGCGCTCCCTCGCAAGAACTCTCCCACTTGAATAAACACTCCCCTTTCTCCCACGTTCATCCATTGACTGTTAGTGATTCCGGGCGCGTCAACTACTATGGTCATTAGACCCGAACGTGTAGTGCATCTTTCCCCGCTGGATGGCGATATCCCACGACGACATGCCATAGGCTAGCGGTGTTTTTCCCAACCAGGTATCTCCCACCATCGGGGCACCGCCCCAACCGGGACAACTTCTAAGTCCCCGACCTGTCTCCCTGCATGGATGGTAGTGTAGTAAATGTTAGTCTAAGTGTGTGTGTAAGGGATGAGGATAGGACAAGGTAGAAGAAGGAAAGATCACGCGTGGTCCGTGGCCCGTTTGGTAGGGTACCGCTCCGTCATTCGCCTGGTGTTGATCGGAGAAACCATGGGATTGTACCGATCAGAGCAGCCGGCCGCTAGAATTCTCCTCCAGACAGCGACTGGACTCGATCTAGCTGACAAGCTAATGTCGAAAATCAAGAAACCGTCAGGACTCCTGGTCAGAGGGACAGTAGTGACATCAGTTGATGGCCAGAGGCATCTCTCCCATCTTTCCTTTCTCCCACGTGTTAACGTAACTCCATATAACTGCTGCACGGCGCATTCTTCATCACGGAGTGTGCGTACTTTACAAGAGTCGAAGCCCCCTCCCCGCCCCCAATGTGAAGAACATAACCGACTTTAAAGATCTAGGAACTGATTGCATGTGGGTGGCGCAAAATGATTTATGTACTGAAATAACATAGAAGATGAATGTGTGCAGGAGCTCATGTTTTAAACCGAGTGCGTGAGTAAGTGTACGCGTTTAGTGAGTTGCTGTTATTTTTTAAATACACCGCAAGATGACGGTAAAAAGTGCGTTGAGTGTGTCAGGGACGTGAAAAAAACACGCTTGGGCCTCGTCTTCATATAAATTATTTCACCACTGGTACTGGGTCTACTTTTCGTCTCAGACCAAGTAGTTATATCCAACGATTTTCTCTCGAGATACTTCTCTTTGACGACGCACTGATGTGTTGGAGGCCGTTGTGACCTCAAATGAGAATCGCCAGATGGCGTTGTGATGGCTGCAAAGAACTGCTAGTAGCGAAGTTCGAATCCTACGACACTTTAGTCATAAAACCTACCGTCTCGATTTCGAAGAGTTGAAATGACTATAAAATCCATTCACGGTTTTACGACAGTTGACTGTAACATCGCAAAATTCGAGGTGCTGTCTATCGTCTACATGTCTCCTACCGTATGGAATTTCACTAGTATTTCTTTTTCTAGTTCACTTCTATTGCAGAAATGAGCACACAGAATGTAAGTAATTCAGAATCATCAAACATCCGTTTTCCGTCCCATTTCCCCCACAGCCTCGTCTTTGCAGTAACGCCTTAGATAACCGCGTGCGAACATTCATCTTCCACCGCACAAGATACGTGCAAACCCGAGAAAGCGCGGCTGTGAAGCTTGCACATAAGGCACTGCGCTAGGGATCGCTGCCAAGATGACTTATTTATTACATCCGCAAGTTCGTTCGTGTTACAAGCAGAGACCACGGAATATTGACATAGTAGACAACGCAACATCTCACTCCGCACTGGCTTTTATGCGCTGGTGAATAGAAGATAATGATAATAGGGAAATGATGGATAAAAAATAAACACACAACAGCAACGACATTTTTGGGGTAACATTTTGAAACACAACTCGCATTAACTTGTTTCTTGACAGCTTGAAAGTATTCCTGCAAAATTTGAAGGAATCCCGACCGTTTCTGGAACACATGTATATACATTCACTTTTATACAATAAATTAAGGATATATTAATATTCTTTCATTATTCAGTATAATCTTTACAACCACCATGTCCATAATTGCAGTTAATTAGATCTAGAAATGCAATAAGTGATTGTCGTACATAATGTGTGTTTGAGTGGTCCAAAATTCTTTTAGACCAGCAACGAGGCTGATCTTGTTTTTTTTTTCTTTGGAAGGTATTAGATGCCTGTTTTTGACGAAGGTTAAATTTGTAATATTATTTATAAGACTGCCTTTTTAAATTTTTTGTAATTCTTAGAAGGTCCTTTAGATTTTTAGGCAGACATTTATTTTATTATAATTTTTTACATTTACGTAGAGACATTTTACTAAATAAATGTAAACAAATATAATAAAAATTGAAAAAAGGAATGCCTAAAGGACCTTCCCATGTCTCGTGCCTTCGCGTCCATCGCTTGCAACCTCCTCGCCCGCGGCGCGCCGCTCATTCATTTTAATTGGCGCCGTCATTAGCCGCCAGGGGGCGAGGCAGGTGCGCAGCGAAGAGCTCGACCCGCTGCGTGGCGGTGCGTCACGGGGGGGGGGGGGGGGGGGGGGGCGAGGGGGTGGCGGGGAAGAGTGGGGGAGAAGAGTGGGGTGGGGCGGGGAAGAGTGGGGGGGAAGAGTGGGGTGAGGCGGGGAAGGGTGGGGCGGGGAGGGATGGGGAGGGGTGGGGCGGGAATGGGTGAAGCGGGGAGAGGTGGGGCGGGGTGGGATGGAGCGGAGTTGGGCGGCGCGGGACAGGCGGCGGGGTTTCAAGCGGGGGACGGGGCGGGGGGGGGGAGGGGGGAAGACAAAAGCCTGAGGCGAGCTGCGCCCCCCCTAGGTGCCCACAATTTCATACAGCAGTACTAGTCAGAGAGTGATGTAATATGTGCAAACAATTTCTCCATAGTTTGCCTTCTTTCCATCTAGTTGAACATCTCATCAGTTAGTACACAAATGGGATTACAAAGCACTTGAATCTTCCAACGGCGTTTACAAATAACACATGACGCGCTATTTTTTTCTAATGTGCGAAACCTATTCAGCGAATTCAGCCGAAATACCTGAGTGCGATTAAGATGCAATATAGATTGCTAGTTGATAAGTTCCTGCAAAGTACTGGCAACAATTTACTGTAAATTTCATTTTTCTTTTCTTGGATTGTGTTTGGTGTATTATGATTTCATGATGGTCTTTTCTTACACTGCATTGGAAGTACTCGTAGCATTTTGAAGAAAAGTGGTTCGTATTTTCAAGAACAGGAAAAAAAAAAGAATATCGAAAAGAGTTCCTGACAAATAAACACTCAACGCGTAGCAACAAAGACAAATAACAGAGCGGGGTGATGTTTCTTAAAGCCCCAGCCACCGCTCGCTGACGTCACGCAGCCAATTGACGACACGAGTGGCAACATCTCGGAGAGGGGCGGGAGCAGAGAGAGCGCCGCTCTCTGCGGGCGAGAGAGCACTCGAGAGTGCGCCGAGGGCACCGTTACCCTCCCCCTCCACCCCTCTCCACTCGGAGGGCGCGCCACGCCACGCCACGCCACGCACAGGCTTAGTTGCTCCGGGCACCGCTGAAGGCGCTCTCACAGGAAGGGGCCAGGGTTACACTCTCGAAGGTGGCAGGATTTTCAACTCTCGCTACTAAGCTACGTCCGCTGAATGAAGGGGTTGGCTGCTCTGATCGGTAGTTTTCCGTGCTTTCTCCGATCAACACCAGGCGAATCCCGAAGCAGTACCCTAACAAACGGGCCATGGACCGCGTGCGATCTGTCCTTCCTCTTCCTTGTCCTATCCTCACTTCTTACACACACACTTACACTAACATTCACTACACTATCACATATTCCGGGAGACCGGTCGTGAGCTTAGAGCTTGTCCCGGCTGAGGCGGTGTCCCGCTGGTGGGAGAATCCGGGTTGGGGGAAACCTCACTCGCCGACGGTAGGTCGGTGCCGGATCTCGCCATCAAGCGAGGGAAGATCACCATCATCTTCCGAGAAAAGAACATGCACTACACTAACGGGACTAATGACCAAAGCAGTTGACGGGCCAGGAAATACGAAACAATCAATCAATAATATGCACTACACTACCCCACATGCAGGGAGATCAGCGAGCTTGTCTCGGCTGGGGCGGTGACTCGCTGTTGAGAGATACCTGGTAGGAAAAAAACACAGACAGCCGACAGGTATGTCGGTGTGTATCTCACCATCCAGCGGGAGACGTTCATCGCCACCTCCTGCGAAAAAAAGTTGCAATGCTACCGAGCCAAATCTAGACGTCGAGGTGAAGGATGAAGCAGAACACTTCAAGAATATCGACTGTCTGCGCGACGCGCCTTAAAGCTGTGAGGCCGGCCGCTGGGCTTGCTGTCGCGATCAACCCCATTCACGCGCTTCCTTCAGGCGAACGACTCCGGAGCCTTAGCGATCGCGCACGTGCACAGGGTGGCCTCTGGAGTCCCAAAACATCACTACGCATGCGCGAACAATCTGGATTCGCTCGGTAAAAATTAAGCGCGACAATTGAATCTTAGGGATGTTTAGTTGTTTTTGATTGATTGATTCATTTTTTCGTGTTTCCGGGCGCGTCAACTACTGTGGTCATTCGTCCCGTTAGTGTAGTGCATGTTTTTCTCGGGAGATGGCGGTGATTTTCCCCCGCTGGATGGCAAGATCCGGCGCCGACCTACCGTCGGCTAGTGGGGTTTCCCCCTAACGAGGACTCTCCCACCAGTGGGGCACTGCCCCAGCCGGGACAAGCTCTAAGCTCCCGACCGGTTTCCCAGAATATGTGGTTGTGTTGTGCATGTGAGTGTACGTGTGTGTGTAAGGGGAGAGGATAGGGCAAGGACGAGGAAGGACAGATCGCGCGCGGTCCGTGGCCCGTTCGTCAGGGTACTACTCCGGCATTCGCCTGGTGTTGATCGGAGAAACCACGGAAAACTATCGATCAGAGAAGTCGGCCGCTAGAATTCTCCTCCAGACAGCGACTGAATTCGACCTAGCTGAAAAGCTAGTGTCGAAAATCCTGCCGCCGTCAGGACTGGAACCTGGGACCTCCCGGTCAGAGGCGCTGCAGTGACATCAGTTGATGCACTGAGCTACCGCTCCTGGTACGTAGTTGTTTTCCTCTCAAAGGCATGTTAAGTGATGACGTAGGCTTTCGTGACCTGAGTCATGCGAATGCCCTCGGCAGCCGGGTGACCATTATCGTTATATTATATAATTACATTGTCAGATTTAGTAAACCAGTTACTCTAATTATTTACTTTTCTGACATCTAGTCAAGTAAATAATACAGAATTGATTATTCTCACACAAGAGGTAATATTTTATTAATAATAGTATAGTATTCGAAGGAGGCACGTATATAAAAAAATTTGGCTTGATTTGTGAAAACACTACATTATGACAAATGAAGAACGTTAGCTATCACTTATTTGTAAGATATATTACTTTCGGATTAAATGACGAAAGTCCTCAAAAAACAACTATGTCAGCAATGTAGATCGCCCGCAATATCTGCAAAAAAACATACCTGTCGGGCACCAGCCTAAAACTTTGCCGAGAAAGGGACCCCGAAATTTGCAAAAATACATGCAAGGATCAGGGCAGAATGTTTCTGTTCCACAGGATTTTCCCCAAACAGGCAGCTGGCCCGAGTAACTGGCAAACTTTGTAAGTTCTTAAAAACAGGACAACCATTTTCTTCTTCTTCTTCATTGTCCTATCCTCGCCCCTTATACACTTACACTAACATGTACTACACTATAATACACATGCCCTGAGAACAGACAGGGAGCTTAGCGCTTGTCTCGGCTGGGGCGGGACTACCTAACCAAACTATGTTGTGAAGGTTTATGTACAAGTGAACTACATAGGTGAAATCATTTCCATCCCTAGCTTCTGCCTTTAGGAAAACCACAGACCAGTCAGAAACCTTGGTACAATGGAGAAAAATTAGTTCATTACGGACTTTTGAAGCACACAAGAGGAGAATGAAAGTCGAAGTTGTAATCACATCGAGGATAGCGGAGTGCTCATAATTAAGACGGGATTCGTTTTGGGGCCAAAGTCCGAGTTGGAAATGAAATTCAATTGTTTCGCAATTGCCTTCATTACAGAAGAGGCTTCTCCAGACATTGCGCCAGTCTTCCTAAAGAATTCTTAACCCGGCATACCACTCAATGTTGTCGATAACAGTGGACAGGTCAACAATGCTCTGAACGGTAAGATTATCAACTTATAAAGGTCAGTAACTGTAACCTTGGAAAGAGATATGTGCCCAGGAAATATATACAGAGGATTAATCTCATCACACCTATTAATGCTTTTAAATTGGAAATACGGGCGCGATCTCTTGTTCGTGGTACTCAATAAATATTAACAAAATTGTTGCGGATAACCTCAAAACTCTAGTCTCTTTCGCGGCAAATTAATTCTCAGAAATAAAGCCAAGTGACCATTTTTTATACAACTGCGCCTGTCACATTGTATTGGAGTTCCCATACATGTAAATTTATCCAAACCACTCTATAACCTGTTTAATATAATTCCTACTACAGGTACAGTTGGATTTTATTTGGGTCTGCCGAGTAATGCTAGGCACGTGGGGACAATTATTGTTTGGCCATTATTATTAAAAATAGACATTCTGTTACATTCATTCACAATCTGTTAATATACTGATCATGTACCGCAATTAGTCAATTTCTTTATGTCTCCTTCATGACACATGAGAGCGCGTGTTCGGGTACTTCGGGGAAGAAAAAAGTAAACACCGTGCACTTTGTATAAAGTTAACGTCAACGTTTTGTGAATAAGCCCTGCGGCGCCTTTTTTAACTTCAGGTCGTAATTTCCCCATCGATAGTCATACATTTGCTGCTAAAAGCCTCATAAATTCTTTTACAGGGAATCGTTAAAGAAAATTAAAAATATCGCAATATATGCTTCAGAGATCCAATTAGGCACGCGTTCTACACACATCACAAAAGCGATAAAAATGCAGTCTGCACTTCAAAACTGTATTATAAAAAATCTTGGCTGACCCCACAATTTCCCCTAAAACAAGTGCCACGTGCACTTCTATTTCATACTTTGGCTATGATGTTTTGCTTCAAGATTGCAGAACATTTCTCTGAACTCATATTTATATTAAATTCTTCAATGTAGTTAATATATACAACTTTGCCTCTGAGTTTAGAATTTTTGAGCTAAATATAAGCACATAAATATAAGCACATAAAAGCAATATTAATATCTATTTCTACAAAATGTTCATCGCCAAATGTTAAACGTGTCCATAATATCGTACATTCAGTACGACGTTTCTTTCGTTTTACAAATGTCATCTCACAAACTAAATTTAAACAACTGATTTGCTGTAATTTAGTATTATTTGCACATTTCTTTAAGAAATATGTCCAAAATCCGTATACGAAGTGTTGGAAATACTCGTATCGTTATCACTATTTCCATGCTAATTCACAGCACATCACTGAATAGAAATTTACTGCTCTCCGTTAATTCCTTGTGTCTTTTCTGTTTTAGGTGAGTACTTCATGTCAACAGTCATGCAATATCGGAGCTGTCATCCACGAAGGAAGACCTGGAGAAGCTCCTTAAACACGGAGATCAAGCAGAGAATTTCGACGAATGAGAAGGTATATGTACAGATACTACTTCAATTTAAAAATTGTCTGCACGTCACATTTTCACATATATTAAATGCAGTAAAATGAATTGTATTAAGATGGAGGCAAATGTGCGCAAATAACAATGAAGTAACGCTTTAAGAGAAACTAAATAATTTCGATACATCAGTTCTTTTGATTTTACCAATGATCTTTAACACTGTACTGTATGTACAGATGGGTTACGGTCACTTTTACAGTAGAAGGGTAGCTAATAATTCCATTTACAAATATATTTAACCATCTCTTATTTTTAAATGGAGCTACGTATATTTTTTGAAGTCTGCAATAGATAAACCTTGAAAAGAAGAAAACAATGATATAATATTTGCTAAAACCTGAATAGTAATTTTGCATCTTTATAATCAAGAAATGAGTTTCACATTTGGCTCAACTCGAAACAGGTTACGAACTTCGGGTCACATCACCAGTGCAATTTACATACTAATATTTCATCAATTAAAAACCCATTTCGCCGGAAAACTCTTTTTCTCTCAGCAAATATTTACGCTTCTTATACATTCTTCCATTTATTCCGCTTGCTTACAAAATAAATTGGGCTCTTAAAAATTCTTTTCACGGGCGCACTTGCCCGCTGCCAGGCTCAAACAGCGAGCGAATATCACCTCAGGAGGTGCGGCTTCATACAATTTCTATAACCGCTCTTCCGGTTTGGGGTTGCCTCTAGCGACCACTGCAACATGAGGTAGCTGATACGTGATCGATGATGAGAAACAAGTAGAGCGATTAGCGTGCAGTGGCACGTAATCATATACATTAAATCTGTAAATTTAATATACGGATCGGCCATTAGAATTCTCCTCCGGGCAGAGATTGAATTCAATCTAGGATTTCCCGAATCAGCGGCGGTGGCAAGTATTCAACAATATTTTTTTAAGTATAACTCGCAAGAATAAATCAAAATATAGACAATTTTAACAACCTTGTTGTTTAGGGTTGTATCTACTACACGCGCAACTTTTCTTGAACGATGGATTGAAGAAATGCGGGCGGAGTGAGGGTTTTAGTTACAAAGCCGGCCACAAGAGTATTTACAGTAATGCCAACCTCTGGAAATCAAAGTCAACTTGCTACGTGTGAGGCCAGATCATCCCTCTGGGTAGGGAACAGCAGGGACACTAGATAGGAGTTTTAGGTGCCTACCTTCAAGGACTTCGACCTGCCTCAGGCATTTCTTTAGATAATTGTAAGAAAGCTGAACAATAGTTCTCGACTATGAATGTAACTAGATTTGATTAGCTTCTGTTTTGTGCCAACGAAGTATTAATGATTGGAATGTTGTCATCAGTGCTCGCTGCGAGCTTTTGTCTTCAACTGTTTATTGCTCAAGGGATGGGGAAGCAAGGTAATCGTTCAAGAAAAGTTGCGCAAGTAGTAGTTAACCTATCATGATACTAAAATACATTTCCATGTTCCGTTTTTAGGTTTTTTGTTTCACACTTCGCTATATTTCACGGTGAAAAGTTGATTTTCGATCTATGTATTTTCGCTCTCAGAGGTGGCCCAATAGCTCGCTTCTAGCAATATGCATCACTTACAGAGCTTGTACACGTTTTATTCCTTTTTACAGAAATGGTTTTCGTTTTCATGAAAACGTACATATTTTTCTATCACAGAATGTTGTTAGCTTTTATTTCTTTATCCTATTAGACATTACTTATTGCGAAATGTGAAAGACACAATGTTTTAGGCTACAATTGTAGTCTTATGAGGTAAAACCTGTATGATCTCTATCCTGGATAGTTTGGTTACCATTAAGGAAACTTCGAGCTTCGCAACGTCGGCAGCGTAAGTTTTAACAGAGCTCTCGGGAATGGCAGAATGGGTTACAAACTGAAATTACCTGATCATTCTCACGCAAGGTGGTTCGCACAAAGGTGATGAAAAAATGACAGAACAATTGTATGTCGTGAAGTATTTATCTGACTCATTACTTTCAATAAAGCGCTCACTACTTTAACAGGTTTACGTTTTCTTCGTTGTTCATTTGCTAAAAACGTGAAATGTTCTGTCATACGTAATGAACAGTGAGAAAATTTAAGATTATGAAAACTTAAACGCGACACCTTTTAACATAAATGGATGTTGAAGCTTTGCAGAGGAACTCAAGAGGGATTAATTTACTTCACTCTACTTGCAAGTGGGACTCGACACAAATACTAACACTCGCTATTTGTACAGCGATCCCCAAAAATTTTAATGATTACGAGATGTGGCAACACTGCATCTTATCTCGCAAGCCACCGTGCAGCTCGGAGCTGGGCGGAGGGGGAGGAGAGGAGAGAAGGGGGAGGCGAGAAGCAGGTCGTGCAGAAGTGGCGAGGAAAGGAGCTGGGTGGGACGGGGGAGAGGAGCAGAGCGGAAGAGAGGGGTGGGGTGGAAAGGTGCGTGGAGAGGAGAGCAGGCCGCAGGGAAGAGCGGGGCGAGGAGAGAAGGGCGGGGAGAGCGGGGCAGGAGCGAGGCGGGGAAGAGCAGGGAGGGAGCGAGGCGGGGAGGAGAGAGGCAGTGCGTGGTAGAAGCGAGGCGAGGAGGTGAGGGGCGGGGCGGGGAGAAGAGAAGAGAAGGGGGCGAGGAAAGGAGCTGGGTGGGACGGGGGAGAGGAGCAGAGCGGAAGAGAGGGGGTGGGGTGGAAAGGTGCGTGGAGAGGGAGAGCAGGGCTCCGCAGGGAAGAGCGGGGCGAGGAGAGAAGGGCGGGGAGAGCGGGGCAGGAGCGAGGCGGGGAAGAGCAGGGAGGGAGCGAGGCGGGGAGGAGAGAGGCAGTGCGTGGTAGAAGCGAGGCGAGGAGGTGAGGGGCGGGGCGGGGAGAAGAGAAGAGAAGGGGGCGAGGAAAGGAGCTGGGTGGGACGGGGGAGAGGAGCAGAGCGGAAGAGAGGGGGTGGGGTGGAAAGGTGCGTGGAGAAGGAGAGCAGGGGTCCGCAGGGAAGAGCGGGGCGAGGAGGGAAGAAGGGCGGGGAGAGCGGGGCAGGAGCGAGGCGGGAGGAGCCGACGGGCACGGGGCAGGGCAGGGCAGGGAAGGGGGCGGGAGGGGGGGGGGGGGGGGGAGGGGGCGAAGGTCGGAGCCATACGCAAATGCAGGGTCGGGTGGAGCGAGTGGGAGACGTGCATGTGCAACGGGGTGTTGCGGGATGGAGCGAGAGGCAACTGTGTGTTTTCGCTATCTCATTACGCTAAATATGTTGACCGTGCGTCTGGCGGGAGGCACGAGACGGGCAGGGGCTGAGGTTTATTGTGGCGCCCAGTCACGTCGGCCCTCGCGCCCCCTCTCTCTCTCTCTCTCTCTCTCGCCTGCCCTCGCGGTCTGCCCCGTGCTGGGGCTGCGCAAATACGCGCCGACGAACAATCTCGGGAGGCAGAGCGCGGCGGGGCGCGGCGCGAGCGCTGCCCGGCGGCGGAAGAGTGCAACATCTGGCTGAGGAAGACAAAGGAGCAGAGCACGTGCTGGACAAACAGTTGAGAGGCGAGGGGATCCCGTCCCTTTAGCCGGTGCGGCGAGGGCGAGGAACCAGTTGGACCTTTCGTATTTTTATAAATCATTGATTTAAATGCGAAAATATGTGGAAACTTGGAAAACAAATGCTAAACATAACCTTTAAGGTGAAAAAAGAAGAAAATTCTCGTTTTACATAAAGGCAGAAAATTCAAAGTCGTCAGTCAATAAAGAAACTCTCATTACGTTATGTTGGATCAAGTTCGCAATGAAATAATTCAATCATTTGTAGAAATGAATTAAAATAAACACATTAAGAGATTCACTCTAATATATATATATATATATATATATATATATATATATATATATTAGGTAAATGGTATATTATTAGGTATATATATTAAAATGCGTAGGTATGACATGCGCTCCAAGCTGGGAGTTGTCAATCGTTTATCCTCAACCTCCCTTCCGTATTCAACTTTTTGATCCAGTTATTGATTCCTGCACTCGATACATGGACCGTGTGCACGAATCGCTTCATTATCTGCATTCAGCACGTACCTAACTGCAGCGGATAATACGCTGCGCATTGTATAACATTCTGAACTTCACCCAAACAACGTCGTTCAGCGTCCAATAACCGTAACCAACCCGGACCAACATGACCTGAACTCAAGGTTACATCACGTCAGCTCATGTAAAAGAAGGGTCAGAAAGGTGTCGATTTGTAAACAAAGGCCGGTCATGGCTGCGCTTAGGAGTGCTTGAAAATTGAGTTTTAAGGACCTAGGATATACCGCTTACAAATGATGCACGATTAAAAGGGAGAGAGCGGGCTAATACTCTGAATAAAATTCCAAGCGTGTTCGTATTAAAATAAAAATCTGATATGATATGTTCATCAAAATCACTTGAAATTAGATGTCTGATGACACAAACATGTAGATTCAAAATTCAAAATTTATTGCTTATTTATCCTTGAAAATAGATTTTATTATATGGGAGTTTTTTCTCCCTTTCAAAATTCAAAATTTAAGTAGTATATGACTTAGTGTAGGGATCACAGAATTTTGAAAATGTGCACACAATTCACTTTTCCCCATAGCACGTCATACGCAGTTTTTAACTGTTTTTTTGACGTAAAATAAATCAATAAATAAATAAATAGATTCCTGGTTAAAGAATCAAAAAAATATACATTTCTAAAACAAATAATGAGAAAAAGCATACGTAGAAAAAGTATAAGGTTTTCACTAAGGGATTATTTGGAGACCAATCTATACGTCGTACTATTGTTTTGTAGGTGTACCAAATAGTTGTGAATGTGTTTCAGCAACCAGAAATCGAAAGAACATTGTATTCTTGATGGTTAATGAAAATGTAGTTTAACGTACGATGCGCAGAAAAGCATAACTTCTATATAACTTTTCCTCTTCCAAAGAAATGCATCCTCTCCTTAGAATATTTTGCTACGAGTTTTCAACATTTTAAGATATGTCGTTCGAAGAGACTTAGAATTGAAAGCAAGTAGTTAAAGGATCAGGATAGAAAATGAAAAACAAAAGCGCAGTAAGTTTAGTTTTCCTACAACATATTCACCATTCGAGCGAAGTTCTATTCCCCAAATATCTATATAAACATGAACTACATCTGCTTCAATATTCGAAGAAAAAGGTAGAAACGCCATTCTTACAAGACGCACTATTAGGATGGAAATTTAAATTTCCACCCTAAAATTATTTAAATTAAAGATTAAATACGGATTTAAATTAAAAGATCCCTCGATCACACTGCGTGTCTATTTTTCTCCAATTATAGAGAAACTTAAAGTAAGACTGCGTAGAAAATATAATTACATTAAGCAGATGCAAGAAACCGCCTAAACGCCGCCGGCCAAGTGGCTGAGGAGGAGCGACACTAGCGCCATGCGTCGGCGGGCGGCGCGAGCGCGCAACAGCAGAGAAGACAGGAGAGCGCGTTATTTGCCGAATGAATATTCCGCAGCTCGGGGAGCGAAAAGAACGGAGTCAGAAATATTTCAAGTGCACTTTCTCCTCGCGGTATACGCAGTGCCAAAAACACACACACACGCGCGGTGCCTAATGAGAAACGGAGCCACAACGCGAAGGCAGCAACACACTCCTCACGTACAATTGGCAGGGCATCGGCCGAGTTAATAGAGAGTTTCTGCAAGACTGTAAATTCATTGTCGTGGTACGTCAATGGAATTAACGTATCTTCAGAAAAATGAGTTTTTGCATGTCGTACAATCAAAAACATACGTTAAAATTACGAACTAATTGCAACTGAATTCCTCTAACACGCTTCAAAAACTTTTATTGAACATAGAGGATTCCGGAATCCATTTTTGCTTTTATAAGCATTACAAGATAGTAAAATGTATGATAGACCCCTACATAAAATCAAAGGAGCCTTAATGTATGCATAACCTCCAAATCATTAACAATGACGGTGGTTTATTTCTGACATATTTGAATTAACTTAAAAAGATAGCCTTTAAGTTCCTGCCTTATTATATTGGTAATATGGATATTGTATTTTTCATTACTTCCAAGCTTGTTGTGTGTTAGTGTTGAATTCGCGTTTAGAGGTGGCGGCAAAAACTACGTAAAGTGTGAGTTACGAACATACTTGTCGTAGACGTCAAAACAGGAAGAATGTCGGGACCCGTCACTTGATTCCCGCGTTACGTCTTTCAAATCAACGACTTGCAAAAACTCTCTCAGAAGACTTTGTGAAATACGATAATTTTATGATAACTGTCTATTTCACAACAGTCATAAAATTCGTACTTTTCGAAGTTGCTGAATGATCCTCGATAACTATGCCAAGATGCATATTTGATGTATCAATACCATAAAGGGGTCTAAAATTTCTAACAGTGATAATTTCGAAGCAGACATACATTCGTTTGTTAATATAAGCCTACTGCGACGTCTGCTACTTCCAATTCTGCAGGCATTAAATATTTACAAGGCATCATTTGGAGTCAATAACACCTCCCTCTTCTCTAAAAGAGTGTTTCTGTTAAATCAAAAAAATTGACTTCCATGATATTCGCTTGTTGAGCTCCCAATGTGAATTCTGCTCCAGCAATATAGTGGAACGGCACGCAATATCGTGTATGGGCCTTACGCACGAGATGAAACTTCGGTACGAGACCACTGACCGGCAGAGAACTGCAGAAGGGCTGAAAGTGGGATGTGCCCGCACATCTGGAGTCGCCGGACTTGCCTAGGCAGCGGTTTGGAACAGCCAGTAAAAGTTGAGGGCCTCCTCCAAATTGGAGAGGGCGTTAACCCAAGCAGGCTCGAACGTGACAACGGAAACGGACGCACTTGCAAGCCTACACCATGAAATGGCTCCGATCAAAGTATTTTCACACGGTCACCCTTTATTTTCACTTCGAAGAATTGGAAAAGGGAGTTCATACACAATATCGCACTCACAAACTTTGCATATACATGAGCTCCGGTACATATTACCTATTCACAGCAGTCATTTATCATACAATTTACTGTAATAATAAGATTAATAATAATAATATTAATAATAATAATATTAATAATAATAATAACAACAAAAGACAATATTAAGGGTGAATTGAAGATCCTTGATTAATTTTACAAACAAAACTGTAGGAATGATCCTTGGAGACCAAGTCATTAAACGACAACTGGAAATCAAAATTCAGTAAGTGTTAAGTGCTGATTTTATAGTACAAAAACGATTCACGGATCTTTCCACCCAACTCTTCAGGTTCATCAGTGTAGACACAGCGGAATAAATGTCACCAAACGAATAAAACTTGTCGCTATTTGAAAACGAAACAAAACATGAAAAGCGGTATATGGCTCGGGCAAGATACAAGCCACAGCTGGACAGGACAATATGTCTCCGTCAGATAGGGTTGCTCGTCAAAAAATAAATTTATTCTCGAGTGTGCGCCATTAATAATAAGCTCAACGCAACTAACATCGATCTCGTAACTTGAAACTATTTTCAAGTGAGCAAATATGTGAAGTGATGTGGCTGCAAGCACTACAAGCGGAGGCCCAGTTTCGAAATGCAACACTATCGAGTTAGCGTTGTTGCAAATTCGCAAGAACGCAACAACATTCAAATTTATCAATAATACTAAAGAACTCTACCGACTTAAATTCACGACGATATCATCAATTTAGTAATAAACGCATATATGTTGGACACTGAAATACAATATTTATATTTTCCTTAAAAAAATTAAAAATTTACCTTAAATTTCATTAAAACGCTATTACGTAGATTGGACGCGAATAAACAGAATAACCGGGTTTTTTAAAATATGAAGTCGTAGGCTTCCGCGGCCAGAGTCATGTAAATGATCTTGGCTGTCCAGGTGACGCCGCGTCGAAGGCTGTGTTGCCGACGTTTCGACCATCTTATCGTGGTCTTCCTCAGGGCTGTTGTGCACAACAGAGGAAGACCACGATAAGATGGTCAAAACGTCGGCAACACAGCCTTCGACGCGGCGTCACCTGGACAGCCAAGATCATTTGCGTGAATACACCGGACAAGTCGAAAAAATTCAGTATCTTCATTCTTCGTATGCGATGCCTGTTCCTTCCTTTATTCTTTGATACCCAACCATTCAGGTCAATACATCGTTTCAGAAACAATACCAAAAGCTATTTTCAAACTTATAAGTTGTTTAAATTTGAAATGATTTACTCATTCACAAAGGAAAAGTTTGAGACGAAACATTTAGATCTTAACACTTAGAAAAGCCGCCTTTTGAGACGGGTTCGGTAAAACAAATCGCAGCAAAAATACTGGAGACCAAAATATTGAGTTTTTTTTCCCTCAAAGTGGATAAGTTGCTTTGCCACATTAAAATAACCACAAAGTAAAGAAATTAGACATGTTAAATAAAATGAAAATATTATTTTAATTGTTATACACAGATTTCTGTAATAATTATGTTCAGTATGCCAAAAAGAACGCAACAATATCGTATCAGAGAATTAAACTCACTTTGCTTTATAGAATGTAATTGGTTACACCTCTTGAAGCCGATAACCAGATGACCCAAAATTGAAGTTACTTCCGTTAGGAAAAAAACTTGACATTCCATTACAAAAAGGAATTATTCACTCGACCGCAACTTGCACTGCGAATGTACAAGAGCGCGAAGACGCATTATCGTTGGAATCATTCGTCTTCAGCGGTTACAGCACAGTTTGCGTCTAAATCAATATTTCTTCTTGATTGTCAAAATATGTTTACAAATAAAAGTATCCAAAGTTTTTTATGACAATCATTTATTCAGTAATTTTTCAACGTATCGTAACTCGTTTTGTTACATCTTCAGGTGCTACACTTAGTGAGGGAACGCTATCCCATTGAATTACCAATTGAATTCTGGTAATTCAATGGGATAGCGTTCCCTCATTAAATTTAGCACCTGAAGATGTAACAAAACGAGTTACGAAACGTTGTGAAATTACTGATTGTCATAAAAAACTTTGGATACTTTTATTTCTAAATATTTTGCGTCTCCTAGTGGTTACTTAGGAACATCGCGAAGGGCGAGTTTAGCTACGAGGCGCAGATGGTACAAACGAAAAGAAAGACAGACTACTTACCCACTCACTCACTCACTCACTCAGACACATTCCTGACCATTTGAATTTTCTCTTGTCACATCAATAACTTATCACCATTATTATTACAATAATACAGAGAAAAACATAACGTTTTCGGATGCTGAACAAATGTCACTACCGCTAATGTAGCCTTTCAGATACACAACACACACACACACACACAGAAAGAATCGACGAATTTCAAAGATTATCACGGGCAACAAAATATTATTAATCTCATTACCGTCCGCACCTTCCAGATCTGTTGTTCCTTTGTCCAATCCTGGCAAGGAAATGCCGCCGGTAAAGTAGTGGAGTCGAAGGTTGAGTCACCGACGTTCGATAGTCTGAAAATAGTTAAAGAAACTTCAGTTACATGCTGAATGTGTATGATTGTAATAATTGCATTTTATGAACAAAAAGTTAACTGCAAGCCAGGTATAGAGAGATTACTACAGGAAGGGACCGCTATGACAGTTCCTGTTTGACCATTGCTGGCAATATAACTGCAAATTGTCCATGCAAACATTTTTTCAGTGCGTTCATATACAGTTAGCTTTTTCGAGAAAGGTTTCATCACTATTTCTTGTAATGACATTGCCCTACATGTCGTTCATTTGTTTCCCTTCCTGCCAAAGTTGCCTCTTCTTAGAATAATTCTTCTATATTTGGTAACATAATGTGATACAACGAACGAAGGTAATGGTACTTTATTGCACTCTCGGGGGAGCCAAATTTATTTTTGCTACGAAGATGCATCCCCACAAAAAACACAATCCAAGTCACAGATCCGCATTCTCTTTAGTAAAAAAAAACACATTTGGCTACCTACACGTCGCAACACGATAAAAAATAGAACGCCGGATATTGTAAGTGTAAAAGAAAGCTTAGTTACCGTTACTGATATGGGAACTTCAGATTATTTCAAGTCGCTAGAACAAAAGTAGAGTTGAAGTGAGTCGTCTTTAACAAAATGTTTTGTTTGGAGGTTAGCTCAAATCCCACTTTTCATTTCTACAAAACTTTAAATCGCAAGAGAACATCATCAGCAGATCAATAAGCCGAAACAAAACTGAAACCAACAAATTTGTTCCCGATTTTTGATTCTATTGCAGCTTTAGGTGGTTACAATTGCTACGATGAGAAGTAGAGTTGTACTATGTTGACGAAGATGACGTCTTTTATTTCTTCATGTAAGAAAGCCAACAACACCGAATCAGAATTCCCGCAATACGATGAGAAGGGTTCACGGGGATGGGATGGAAAAGGAAGGGAACAACTCGCGCGATCAGTGGCACACTGCATTCAGATTGATTGATTGATTGATTTTTTCGTGTTTCCGGGCGCGTCAACTGCTTCGGTCATTAGTCCCGTTAGTGTAGTGCATGTTTTTTTCTCGGGAGATGGCGGTGATTCTCCCCCGCTGGAAGGCGAGATCCGGCACCGACCTACCGTCGGCTAATGGGGTTTCCCCATAACCAGGACTCTCCCACCAACGGGGCACCGCCCCAGCCGGGACAAGCTCTAAGCTCCCGACCGGTTTCCCGGAATATGTAGTAGAGTAGTGCATGTTAGTGTAAGTGTGCGTGTAAGGGAACAAGGAAGAGGAAGGACAGATCGCGCGTGGTTCGCGGCCCGTTTGGTAGGGTACTGCTCCGGCATTCGCCTGGTGTTGATCGGAGAAACCACGGAAAACTACCGATCAGAGTAGCCGGCCGCTAGAATTCTCCTCCAGACAGAGACTGAATTCGACCTAGCTGAAAAGCCAGTGTCGAAAATTCTGCCGCCGTGGGGAGTGGGAACCTAGGACCTCCCGGTCAGAAGTGCTGCAGTGACATCAGTTGATGCACTGAGCTACCGCTACCGATGACTGCATTCAGTGTTGCTTAGGCATTCGTCTGGAAACATCAGGGAAACTACTGATCAGAAGAGTCGGCGTAACGCGTGACGGGATTGCGACAATGCCACAAGGTGACCGACATCAAACATCAAACTACCACCACGGAATTTATTTAACTTCTGGCAACCAGCGGATATCGAATCCGCGACCTCCCAATCACAAGTACAAGGCGTTGCTTTTGCGATCGCCGCTACGGATTTTTCTGTTTGATAGTACAATTATAAGTTTGCATTTAATAAGAAATAGTTATTTAGGCAACTAGTACAGAAAGGGAGTCTTTGGCATACAGAAGCGGACGGACGAGGCGTCGATAAGAGCAGCGTCCGGCATTTTGAAACGAGTACGCCAAAGGAGTTGCGTACATTATTTTTTTAATGCAACTTAATGGAAGCTTACAAGTATATACTCTTGGGATCGTTCCCAAAATGCGACGCAACAGCCATATTGAATCACGTCCCATCGTTTTGTTTGCTTTGCTTTCCTAATTTGATTTATATTACCTATTCAGTGGTGAGTTGTAGTTGACATTTACATAATTGAAATGATTTTTTTAAATGTTTATTGATCCTTGTTCGACAATATTTTGTCTTTCAAGGGTATGAAAAATTACAATAACATCATACAGAATATGAGGAGAAACTAAATAGCAACCTCTTAACAAATTACTTTTACAAATTAATTTTTGAGAGTGATAATAATCTTAAAAAGAAACTATGTTTATAAATAATACATGATTAATGAAATTTTTTACATTACATGATAGAAACTGTGGGAAGAATAACTAAGGAGGATGTAAAAGATCTTTAGGATAACGTGATTTAATTCGCGGGTATGGATTAACTGTTTTTCCTAATTGAAAAGATGTATAAGCAGGAGAAGAAGAAAGAGAAGCATAAAATTTATCTGAGAGAGAAAGGATCCAGGATTTTAGAGGAGGAATATTGAGTTCACGTAAAATTTGATCGTTTCTTATGAACCAGGGTGCTTTCAATGATTTTCTTAAATACTTATTTTGTATAATCTCTAATTTTTTAATGTGAGTTTTTGCTGCACCACCCCAAATGGGGCATGCATAAGTTAACGAAGGGCGAATTATATATTTAAATATAGTTAATGCAGAATCTACAGAGAGGTGCGAATTTTTATTCAGAAGTGGATATAATTTTAGAAGCTTAAGATTAGTTTTATTTATTATGGATAAAATATGTGTTTTCCATGTTAATTTAGTATCTAGTTGTAATCCGAGGTATGTAATTGAAATGTTAGAAGGAGTCCAAGGAATTGCTTTATTATTAATAATAAGAGGATCAGTAGGAGAGATTCGTTTTAAAGAAAATATTTTTGCTTGTGACTTTTGGTTATTTATCTTTATTTGCCAATTGTTAAACCAGGTAACTAGAATATTTAATTCATCTTGTAAATTATCGCGTCCTGTTATAATGTCTGAATGGGAAGTAAATAAAGATGTGTCATCTGCAAAGAATGCTATTTCTGAATTAAGTAAATGAGGGATGTCTGAAATGTAAATATTAAAAAGAATAGGAGATAGAGGAGAACCTTGAGGTACTCCAGCCTGGATATTGTATTCAGTAGAAAACATATTGTTAACTTGAACTCGAAATTTACGATCCATTAAGAAACTTGATAAAATTTTTTGTAAATAAATAGGAAATCCAAATATTCTAAGCTTATAAAGTAAACCAACATGCCATACTTTATCGAATGCTTTTTCAACATCCAGAAATAACGCAAATGTTAGTTGTTTCTTTTGAAAACTTGTCGCTATAAAATCTGTAATTCTCAACAATTGTTGTATTGTAGAATAATTAGATCTAAATCCAAATTGAGAATTTGGAAATAAATTAGTTTGATTGATAAATTTAATAACTCTCGTTAAAATTATTTTATCAAAAATTTTTGCAAATGTAGACAATAAACTAATTGGACGAAAATTTTCTGGTCTCCTATTTTTTTTTGGGAAATTTTTCTAAGATAATAATTTTAAATAGTTGTTATGCACTGATAGTGGAATTTGGAAGATGTTTGAACACTATATTAGGAAGTCTGTCTAAACCTGGAGATTTGTTATTTTTAAGTTTAGTTATAATAAATTTAATTTCTGAAGGAGAAATATATTTGATACGTTCAGGAACTGTATAAAATGGATCTTCAAGATTTTTAATATATTTCGATGAAAGGAATAATTGATACTGGATTATCGGTAAATGATCTATAAAATTGTTGTGCAAATAGTTCCGCCTTTTCAGAATCTGTGGTAGCAATTTTGTTTGAATCTTTTAAAGTAGTAATTTGATGTTTCTCTTTTGTTATAATTCTAATAGCAGACCAAAGTGATGAGGAATTCGGTTGAAGTTGGGATACATAATTATTGAATTTGGAATATCGATGTTCTTCTAATTTCTTTCGCACAGTATGAGTTAGTAAATTTAATGATTTCTTGATTATGGGATCACGAGTAAGTGTGTTTAATAGTTATTAAATTTAATATTTCTTTAGGTAAAATATTAAAAGATAATTTTTTGGAAGGATGAGTATGAGTTGTTGATAACTCTAATGCCTTTTTAACATTACTTATAATAGTCAAAATTTCATTATCAATGTGAGAAGTAGTAAGTAAAGAGGAAGGATATTTTGTAAAGCATTGCATATAAGAATTAAAAATATTCCAATTAATCCTTCCTTTAATGAGAGAGTTATTATACTGATATGAAGTGGAAATTTTATGAAATGTTATTAAAACTGGATTGTGGTCCGAATTTAAAGCAGGTATACAATATTGCATTATCGGGAGACTTATATTTTGAGATATTATAATATCAAGAATATCAGGAGTAATTTTGGTATTATGTGAATAGTAAGTTGGCTGTGTAGGAGCATGAACTGACCAATTATTTAGCGTGAGTAGATTATATAATATTTGACCTTGAGGAGTAGTACTGTTACATCCCCAGGCTTGGTGTTTGGCGTTTAAATCCCCGAGTAAAAGTGTTTTAGAATTGTTATTTAATAATAATTCTAGAGTTATTTTAGATAATTTTTGTTGGGTGGTTTATATGCCGCTATTATATTTACAGGACCTATAGAAAAGAAAACAGTGAGAGCTACTAATTCTAATTCGGAAGAATTAGGAACATATAATTGTAAATGTTTGATTTTTCTGCGTATGAAAATTGCTACACCTCCTCCAGTAGTGATAGAAGTTCTGTCTTGTCTGTATGTTATATAATATTCATTAATATAAATTCAAATATAAAAAAAATAATATAAATTCAACAATAGCACTATTGTTGACAATGACAACGCCTTCAATCATTTCAATTATATTACGTTGTTCACTGGCGAAAAGTGATCATTCTCGCCCACACTACATGCCTTACAAGCGTGTAACATTCATGCTGAGAATCCTCTCCACCTATCTGTTGAGGCAGTCGGCCCGCCATCCTGCCTTCCGCAGCTAGGGCAACCGCCAGGTGCCCAGGCGCCGGGCGGGGGCGGGGGCGGGGCGGGGGCGGGAGCGTGGGCGGGGACGTGTTCTCGACCGCACCGTTCACCCGCTCCTTACCTGTTAATTGGTGTAATAACCGAGATGCGACGGAGCGGGGCAACTACACGGTCTCCGGCGGTGGCTAAGAGAAGGCGGGAGCGGGTGCAGCGGCAAGGGGCGGGGCGAGGCCGTATTATGTTAATGAGCGCCATTTGCATGATCCTCTTCCTAATGAATGTACCGCGTGCCGCCGCCCGCCCGCCTGTTCCAGAAGCAGCTGCTGCTTCAGCGCCTGCGGAGGCGGGACGGCAATTTGGCGACTTGCAATGTAATGCACTGGCGCCCTGCTTCGCGAATGGCACTGATGGCATGCAAGGGGTACAAGCTGCACGTTAGGGAGAAGAAAAAAATATATATTCCCGTTTGTTCTTTCTCAATGTCTGCAATACTGTAGAAACAATGTAAGAATCAGGCGGAAGAAAATTGGCCAGGATGGAATGACCTACGTCTACTACTACATCTTACATGAAATCAAGAGAATTAACAAACAAATGTTAACTACTAACAAAAAATGTCTTTTATAATAAAAATAAATACTGCAGAAGTGAATTAACAGAAATTAACCACAAATCCACGTATGTAGAGTGAATTTGACTAAAAAAGAAACCAGATTTCATCCTGATAAAAAAATTAAAATTCCAAACAGCAGTAATGAATAGTTTATGTCGTTAAATAAAACTTAGCACGGAACACTAAGTTAATACTTCCATCACCAATTTTATACAAGGCCAATCTAAATTCTTGATAAAATTTGACCATTTTCCTTGAAACTCATACATTGATATACTCTCTACACGTACCAAAAGAAAGTCCTTGGACTTTTAAGTTTCGTACTGAAACGTTTATAATGTGGTTCTTCAGAAAAACATACTGATGTACTATGTTTAATTACAACGCAAAATTTTAATTTCAAACCACAACCTTAGGAAGGCAAACAAAATTGTAGGAAGGAAGACTATCAGAGATACGAGGTCTTTAATAAAACATGAGATTTAAAAACAAAACAAAAGAAATAAATTTGACAAATCGCCATGTTTTAAGGAAGCCTTCGTAAATCATACGATGAGTAATATTCTAATTAACTTGTAAATTACTTGGTGGGTGTAACGTTATCCTGCAATCTTCCAAAACATACTCCACAATCTGTAAGGACTTACAAAAATTCATAGCCATAATTTTCTTTATTGCGATTTGTCTTAACTTATTGGAAGCAAGATACGGTATTTTACTGACAGCTGTTTTGGAGCACCGGAACGGGTCGAGAGGGAGGGGTCTGAGCAAGACACTATTTGCTACGAATTCACATCAGGCAGCACGTAATGAATGCCAAATAGGGCTAATTCCCCCGGCTAATTTCACTAACATAAATTTTAATCCCAATCCTCTGTGCCCACAATTCTAATTCAGTGTGACTAACGATTATTTCTAGTGCATGAATTGATTTTCTTTATTTACGCAGCGTTTTAATGCAGAAAACAAAAGAGAATATTCATTTGCAAGAATTTCACTCGAAGCCATTCTAAAATGTAACGTTCCCTTTGAGTGAACTCTCCGTATTGTGGCACGATATGCACAAGATATGATTGCTAGAAAAAAAAAAGGGTATTCACATTTCAGAAACAGCGAGTTACTGAAGGAAATTATTTTTCTTTTCATAGTTGCTCCCTTATGTTTCAAATTAACGAATTTTGATAATCAAAGAACTATTTTATGTTTCTACCACGTTCATTTTCAGTGTGGGAGTGATAGTTTTACAATTACTTTCAATTCATCAAAGCGTTCACTAACAAGGTCAAGGTTTGCAACACACATGTAGTACTGTGTATTGAATTTAGCAATACATTTAATACGAAGCCTACGGTTTCGGCAATGAACTTGAAACCTACGAATTCGCAAGACATTTATTGCCATTTGAAGAGCAAATGATTAAGTAAATGATTTCATAAATGATAATATTAGCAAAGTCTTTTTGGTGTTAAAAGTCTATATACGTGGCTTCGAAAAGAAAAGAAAAGAAAAGAAAAGAAACAATAAAAAGGACAAAATACGTAGAAGGAAGAAAACAACATACTTTTTATAATTGGTTTTAGATTTGACATTCACTCCACAGTACCTAATTTTCTAGTTCCAATTCTGAAAAATACTTGCACTTTCTATAATTAATGAGAAATTAAAGTTGTTTTCGGTAGGCGTAATTGGAACTGAGACATTTAATCATCCCAAATTTTTCCAGAAAGTTATCTTATCCTTTTTTTGGGAGGAGGGGGGAGTGGAATTCTAACTTTCAGTATTGACAAGGGCCCGAAATTTGCCCCGCTTCGGATGTGTATCATTCCAAAACGAGTGCACGGAGGTAGATGCGAGGAGAAATTCATTTCCACGGGTGGGTTTGGGGGGCGGGGGTGATGTGTTCAGCAATCACGGACACGTATCTTCAGCGGCTTCCCTCCCCGCCTGAACACAGACTGCGCTGCCGTCACACATCCCCCAATTTACGTAGGACTTATGGCTGCTGTCAGCGCGCCATTGTACACCCACCAGTGGACGGCGCCAGACCGTCGGCTGGTGCTGGCGCTTGTGTTGATGCTGGCGCTGGTGCTTGCGCTGGTGTTGGTGCTGGTGCTGGTGTTGGTGCTGGCGCTGGTGCGTGCGGTCGCGAACCATCCACCGGGCGGGTCTCTTGTCACCGCGCTATCGATCGTGTGCTTTCGAAATCTAAGCTCTCAAGACGAACTTCCGAGCTTCAGGACGAGCTTTATTGGTCGTGTCTCTACATACAGGGAGCTTCGCAGTTCTTTGCACCATTTACTATCAGGTTCTCAAGGGAGTTCCAACTATGTGTGTGTGTGTGTGTGTGTGTGTGTGTGTGTGTGTGTTGCCCAACTATGTGTGTGGTGTCAACCGCCAATCTATACGAAACCAATATTAGTATTTTTTGAAAATCGTCAAAATGCCCACAATTATGATCATTTATGTGCAACTTCTGAATGTTGCCTGACGGGGCTATCGAGCAAGAGGATACTACATAACAGCAGTTGCGCAACTCGCTATATGGAGGGACACTAATTGGATCGAGTTCTTGGACACAGATGATAGAGCAACTGCCATCATTTAATGGCATCTCACCCGATAGCCCTATCAGACAGCAGTCAAGACTTTAAGGGAAATGACCTTTCAAGCTATTTGATAGAGATTTTCCAGGTATTAATGTTGATTTCGGATAGACTGGTAGTTTACAACATTTCGGTCTCCCGTATTAGTGGATATAAAACGGCGGAATCGACAACGTAAAGGAATGCATTACTAAACAACGAACCTCAATATTATTGGAAGGCTGGTGCGCTCCCGTGGCAACATTGCGTACCACATATGAGCGATTGGCATAAATTCATAAAACTTATATATTCGACAAAACATTGTGTTTTGACGTTAACTTCGTATGCTAATATTCAAGACGGTAAATATCCTAAATTTGGAATAATTAGGTTTTTTAAATCTTAAAATAAAAATGCAGTACACGTCAAGTATTTACTGCCGCCTCCATTTCACACACGAAAACATTCAGTAAAAAGTGAATCATTCACAGAATCACAAGTCTGACCTACATGGCCGCCACAAGTAAATTCTTAATTGCGCGAATGGCACCAATGATTAATCCGCTGCTGATTCGCTAACCAATCTCTGTCAGGGCCTAGGGCCCAACCCTGATGAAATAGTACAAGCCAGTCACAAACAGAGACCTTGTCGAGCTGTCTCGACCACAAATAAAATATTCCCGCAGCGCTATGACGCAATTTAAGGCTCGCACAGACCGGCGCGGTAGATCCGCAGCGGGTGCGGCGCGGAAAGTTCCGAGCTAGACGCGGCCACGCAATTCGCGGGACCGTTCACACCGGAGCGTCAATTATGAGTCAGTGTTTGGTAACGGTTGGCAAGGTTGCTCGACCCAGAGGGGGGCGAAGACTTCCCAACAAGGGCAGACTTCCATTGAAACTCGAGCTGCAGCGGAAGACACACGTCTGACTGCGTTACAAATTTCGCCGCCGATTAAACGCTGCCAATCCGTTGCCGCGACGCTCGCCTGCCGCGCAGATCTGAATAGGATCATAACGCAACACGTGACGCGAAACTTCCGCTGCGAATAATCCGCGTTCACTGCGTTTAAGATAAAAAAAAAACAGTTCAAAGAGTTTCATCAAATTCCCTTTAATCCGTTACATTCCTCAGTGCATAAACCTATCTTTGCACTGTGCAAACCTAGTCTTTGCAAATTTGTTCCGGGTTATAGACGTTCCCTTCCATCCTGTATCAGCCCTTCGACGGGCAAATAGGCGCCTCAATTAGCAAGTGCTTCACGTGTCTGACAATCCAACAACGGAAAAAGAGAGAAAGAGAGAGAGAGAGAGAGAGAGAGAGAGAGAGAGAGAGAGAGGAGACGTCGGGGAAGCCCCTTCACGGGAGACCCTCCGCCGCCGCCGATAAAATATTCGCGCAATGTGGGAAGGGCAAGCGATGGTCGGAAGGGGTGGCGTGGGGTGAGGGGAGAGGATGGGTTACGGAGAGTGGTGGACAAGCGAAGCGGATCGGGGCGGGTACGGGCGGGTACGGGCGGGTACGGGCGGGTACGGGCGGGTACGGGCGGGTGCGGGCGGGTGCGGGCGGGGCGGGCGGGGGCGGGCGGGGGCGGGCGGGGGCGGGCGGGGGCGGGCGGGCGGGTGAGGGCGGGTGAGGGCGGGTGAGGGCGGGTGAGGGCGGGCGAGGGCGGGCGCGGGCGGGCGCGGGCGAGCGCGGGCGGGCGCGGGCGGCGCGGGCGGGCGCGGACGGGCGCGGACGGGCGCGGACGGCGCGGACGGGCGCGGACGGGCGCGGACGGGCGCGGACGGGCGCGGGCGGCTGCGGGCGGGCGGGGGCGGGCGCGGGCGGGCGGGGCGGCGCGGGCGGGCGGGGCGGCGCGGGCGGGCGCGGGCGGGCGGGCGCGGGCGGGCGGGCGCGGGCGGGCGCGGGCGGGCGCGGACGGGCGCGAGCAGGTGGGTACGGGCGAGCAGGAGCGGGCGGGCAGGCGCGGGCGGGCGCATAGGGCAAGGGCGAGCAGATAGGCCGATGGCGGGCGGAAAGGGCGGGGGATAGCACGGGGACGGGCGGGCGGGCGGGAGAGGTGGGCGGCGCAGCGGGCGACTTGGAGCCGCCGCCGATCGCGAGCGACTGCTAAATGTTGCACGAGGCGGCCGCCGTGAGCGCACGAGGCAGTGGGCGGGCGGCGCGTGATTGGCAAGCCTGCATTATTCCGCGCGCGGCGCGGTGGCGCTGCCAGTCGGCGGAGAGCAGGAACACGGCTCAGTCGATTCTGGCTGAGGCGTTGGGCTGTCCGCTTTCGATGCGCGTCATTCGCACGTGGGAACAAAAGAAAGAAGTCACAACATGGTTGCCGTTGATTTACAGATTTAAAGCGAAAGAGGTAAATCCTACGTGGTAACACAATCCGAGACAGTCAAGTCATGTCAAGAAACAACAGACACGGAGGCCACTCATTTCCTAAAACAAATTAACCCGACTTTTCCCGGCTTTCCAGTGCATATTATTTTTCATTTTTTCCAGGTAAGGTCTGTAATTTCACTCTACTTAAAGAAAATATGAATGCTACGCTGATACTCATTGGTCAGCTCTGACTTCGCAGTGACGAAGTACGAATAAACACTATAATAGTTATATATAGATTTAAAACCCTCTCAAAATTTTCCATGGCTTCTAACGATTCTTTTACAAATTCCCTGACTTTTCCAGAACAATAAAATTCCCAGATTTCTCCTGTTTTACAGAAAATGGACACCTTGGCAGACAACTCACGATTTGAGACGCTTGGAGAAATATGTGAAAATGTTTCGTGTACAACTGATGGTTCTAAAAAGCAGAGAAAGAAACACCACGAAAAAAATACACAGTTTTGTTAAAAACATTCTTACATTTCTACGATTATGAGGCAGTCCAAAACTACTCCATTTTATCCATTGTAACTCCATTTCTCTGCAAAATTAGGTCACACAAATATCGCTCCCAACCCAACCCTGAAATAATCAAACTAGTCTTCTGATTACCAAAGTTATTTCATAGACACAGTAAATATACCATTAAGCCATCGTAAAATTGTTCCGGTGTTGACAACGCCAGGAATACAAAATATCATTATGATTAGCGGCAAAGTCGACACCGGAAAATATCCATTCCGCTTCAATTATCAAAACCGCCACCCTCTCATCTCATTTGCGAGATATGAAATTACCAGTGTTGAATAACGTTTGACGCACTGGTACTAAAAGTTCAATTTCGATTATATTATGACGCAAAGGAGACAGACCAATGGGGAACCATCCATAAAACATCAAACGAGCGACGCTATTGAACCACGAGTTAATCTTCTTGAATTATTTACCGCATATTTTTTCTGCTGCCATATGATAAAGTCACATAATTACGTTAACAGAACTGTTAAAAGTATAATGTATTTTCAATAACTGATCCATTCGCTAAAGCAATAAGTTTAAATTGTTTTTGGCTATTCACTATCATTTGCGGGATCATCTTCGAAAAATTTTAAATGGGTCCGGGACTAAAATATTATTAGAGGTTAATAAGTATAATTTATTTTTTATTCTTTGAAAACGATCCCATGGCGGATCGCAACGTCATGAACTAAAACAAACTATTTAACAAGTGTACGTGTATGTTTTTAACACGAGTCAGTAACACCATTAACATCATTAACTGCGACAGACGTCAACATGCATCTTAAAACACTAATGCTTTCTCACACAATCATTACGTAATTTTACAACGACGTGGACTGCGGTATCTCAACCAAAGAAGTAATAAATTATTAGTTGCTTGTACCTTCTGGATCCACAGTTCCGACGTTCTTGGAAGCGCTTACGGTCGCAGCGTCGCATGGCAGGTTTACGGGTCGGAAGGGGACAGCGAAACCTCAGAGCAGGTATAGCAATGCACGGCACGGCAGAGCAGGACAGGGCAGGCAGTGCAGTGCAGTGCAAGGCAGAGGAGGGTAGGGCAGGGCAGGGCAGGGCAGGGCAGCGCAGGGTAGGGTAGAGGAGGGTAGGGTAGGGTAGGGCAGGGCAGGGCAGGGCAGGGCAGGACAGAACAGAGGACGGTACATCAGGGCAGGACAGAGGAGGGTACGGCAGGCCAGGACAGAAGGCAGGGTAGGGCAGAGGGGGACAGGAGATAGGGAAGTGAAGAAGAGGGCACGGCAGGACAGAGGGAGGAAGGGGGGGCAGCAGGAGAGGGCGGGGCAGGACAGAAGGGAGGACAGGTAGGAGAGAGTTCAGAACAAAAGGGGACAGGGCAGGGCAGGGCAGGGCAGGGCAGGGCAGGCAGGGCAGGGCAGGGCAGGCAGGGCAGGGCAGGGCAGGGCAGGGCAGGGCAGGGCAGGGCAGGGCAGGGCAGGGCAGGGCAGGGCAGGGCAGGGCAGGGCAGGGCAGGGCAGGGCAGGGCAGGGCAGGGCAGGGCAGGGCAGGGCAGGGCAGGGCAGAGGACAGGGCCGGGAGAGCAAGGCGGCGCGGTGCGAGGAGGAACGGAATGTGGCGGGGCGGGGGGGCGTCTGGCAATCTCCGGGACGTAGATTGAGTGGCGGCGCGCGCCAGCTCCTCGCCTCCCGCCTGCCCCAGGAGCGCTGCGGTGGCGAGGCCGGGCCGGGCCAGGCGCCTCCCCTTCCGCGGGCCGCGTGCCTTGCCACACATTTCATTGCTTCTCTCGTCAACAAAATTATCTCCACCTTGCTCAACCCCATGCGTTTTCAATCTCACACAGTTGATACTAAACGAACTTCCCTCTTCGGATTACACTTCCTCTCGCGTTACCTACTTTTTATACCCATTTTCCTTTCGCCTTCCTTTTCGATTACAACTCACTCGCCTTCTACCACATGTTAACTACGTAAACGTTTGATACTCTCCTTTACGATTCTCAAACTACATTACTCCGTTATCCCGTCGTTTAAGGTCGATGAGAAATTACTATCCTCTTATTTTAGGTGTACTAGGGATTTTATAATGAAATATCTTTGATACAAATGTATTATTTCGTATAATGTTATATTTCGTCTTAAACATTTTAAATGCTTCGAATAAATTGTCAATACAAGGATATTCATTCTCACACTTTTTTTTATCAATATCCTCACAAGAATTAAAAAGCATGGCAGATCTGTGTACCTGAAACCAAACTCCAACATAACATTGAAACGTATCATTACAATTGTATCTCGTCTTTTTTACTTTCTCGCATACTACTTCCGTAGAATATTCTCTACGATCCTCAACATATTTGAAGAAAACTGTTCGTTTATTCCCAGTGCTTCTTCTGAACCTCTTTCACAGTCGCCTCTGAGTTCATATATCGCTTTTGCTTCATTTCTTTACGCGAGAATTTCTTTTTCTCGTCGAACAACTTTTTATTGCTGAATAATTTTCCCGGCGTCGGTAGCCGAATGCTTGACTATGCTCCGTGAAGTCACGGAAGTTAAGCAATTCGAGACACCACGGATTCCTCGACGGGTGACCGTCTGGGAAACCTTGTCACTAGCGGCGCCGAGCCCCTGGCTGAAGGGATAAAAGACATTGACTGACAGCGACGTGACGAGACAAAAACTTAACGGTGGATTACTCCAGAAACATAATACATACGCTCAATGCCCACGAAGGATTAAGAAGCGAGTTGCCAAAATGAGGCAAAAATAAACAAAACAAAAAAAAAAACATTTCATTTCTATGATACCATTAATCGTTACATTTTAAACCAACATTTTGTATTCATGATGTCAGTATTTTCCTGTCTTAATTTGTTTCGTGCGGGAATTCGCTGTCTCTAGTATCATTAGACTCCTTTCTCGCAGAATTTTCACACCGACAACGCGAACAGTCTTCACTCGGAGACCTCTTGTGGCACACGCCCGCACTCTGGCGGTTGATTTGTCAGGCGCCAGTCGAGGGACGGCGCCTCGTCCCCGCCGCAGAGGGATTTTTAGAGCAGGGGTGTACGAACTCTCCCTCTGAAGGTCACACTTGTCATTCTGGGAACTTCAGAGCGCCCACACAGTTCTGAATTACACTCGAAATGAAACGCGGCAATCGCAAAGAGAAATATTCACACAAATTACATTACATTTCATTTCGTTCATATTGAAAGGGGTAAATATGAAACTAAAATCATTAAAAACAAAACTTGAAAAATGTATATTACTATATATATTCAAGCCGCAATCAAATACCTACTGACAAGAGTGGCATTTATTTGCTGCAACTTTAAAAAGACATTTTCCAGTGACTGGGGCTTCCGATAGCTTATTGCCCAGAAGTGATTGAAATCGAGCACTCACTCACGGGTGATAATATATTTCATCACACAATCTTCGAACGACAGAAGCTGGTACACGCCCTCCTTCATTCCCATGCTATCAACTCTCTCATTCCCCTCTATCTCTTCTAAGGTTGTTCGTCATCAATTCTTTAATCCTCTCTCTCAATTTTTCTACTGCGCTCTAAGATAGCTGGGTTCAATTCGACCACTGTGTTCAGAATTCTGGCGATCAGCTGCTGTAATTGTATTTTTTCGTGGATTCTCCGACTAATTCCAGGCGAATGCCAAAGCAGTACCTTAAGAAAAGGACCACGGGCCCGGGCGATGTCTCCTTTCTGATCCCGACAGATACCTTTAAGATATCCCGCAAACCGACAAGTAGGTCGGCGACAATCTCACATTCCAGCTAACACTTTCCGGAAGGTGACGTGCACGACACTTACGGGACTAATAACCTCCGTTCTTGATGCACTCAGAATCAATGTCACTCACCGCACTCGCCACTTCGAAGAATTCTCTCTTACTAGGCAAATACAGACCCTTGGATCACTTCATTTTGTAAATTTCTACTTCGGGGTCCACTGGGCACGATTGATTGATTGGTAATCCCCAACGCGCCAACTGGGAAGGTCATTAGTCCCGTAAGTGTAGAGCATGTTAAATTGCTGGAGGAAGCGGTGATTTTCTCCCGCTGGTTGGCGAGATCTGGCATCGACCTACACGGCGGTTGGCGAGGTTTCCCCCAATCAGATATCTCTGATCAACGTGCCACCGCCCCATCTGGGACAAGCTCCAAGGAAACATCTAGTCTCCAGGCATGTAAGTGTGAGTGTGTGTGTAAGTAAGTAATTAATGAATGAATGCCTTATTTTTACGTAGCGAGACTCAGGTCACGATACTCTTCCAGTCTTCCAGTCAGGAGCTCTTCTGTCTGACGACGCTAATTTTTATTATGCCCCTTTCACCTACTCGGTGAAAAAGGTGGGCGACGAAACAGGCAATTTGACTTTAGCTCAGAGGCTTCATTTACGCTTGAGGATCTTTTACAAGCAGTAAATCTACCAACATGGGACAGTCGGCTTTACTTTCCCTCCGAAGGAACGGGTACTCCCAGGAAGGCGTACGAAGGAATTTTTTTGCCCTTAAAAACCAACGGCTTCGATCGGGTTTGAACCCGCAAACTTGGGTATCACAGTCCTTTACGCTAACCGTTACACCATCGCCGTAATGTAGTATTGGGTGAAGATAGCTCAAGCAACAGGAACGAGAGATCGCGCGCGGGCGCGGCTCGTTTGTCAGGGTGCATCTCCAGCATTGGCCTGGTGTTAATCGGAGAAACAACGGAAAACTACCGATCAGAGCGACCATCCGCAAGAATTCTCCTACTAACAGCGGCTGAATTCGACCTAGTTATCTAGCTAGTGTCGAAAATCGTGCCGCATACCGTCGGTACTCGAACGTACGACCTCCCGGTGAGAGGCACAGCTGTTCCATTTCTTTCCCCGAGCCGAATCCGTTACGTTGGCCCCCTGCGGCCCAAGGGTGTGTTTTGGAGAGCCCTGTCTCAGATGTTTCATCACAGCGCCAGAGCAAGGGCTAACGAACTGCGCTGCTCATACAGCCGCACGCCGTTGTTGACGACTCGTCGCGACGGCCTCGTCTTCCTTCGCCTCCGCTTCTTCCCTTGTCTGCGCGACCACATCTCTCCCGCTGCCTCCACGTCCTCTCAGTCACTTCTCACGTCTCGTCTCTTCGCCACCGAGAGAGCTTCTGCCTTCCGCATGCCTCGGTGTGGGAGGATCCGGGCGACACTTCTGGTTGCAATCTTTATTAAATTTTCAAATTCGGTACCTAGATTTGAAATACCATTGATGTATTGATAGATTGATTGATTTTTTTGTGTTTCCTGGCGCGTCAGCTGCTTTGGTAATTAGTTCCGTTAGTGTAGTGCATGTTCTTTTCTTGGGAGATGGCAGTGATCTTCCCCCGATGGATGGCGAGATTCGGCGCCGACATACCGTCGGCTAGTGGGGTTTCCCCCTAACCAGGACTCTCCCACCAGCGGGGCACCGCCACAGCCGGGACAAGCACTAAGCTGCCAACCGGTCTCCCGGGATATGTGGTAGTGTGGTGCATGTTTGTGTGTGTGTGTGTGTGTGTGTGTAAGGGGAGAGGATAGGAGAAGGAAGAGGAAGGACAGATCGCGCGCGGTCCGTGGCCCGTTTGCTAGGGTACTGCTCCGGCATTCGCCTGGTGTTGATCGGAGAAATCACGCAAAACTACCGATCAGAGCAACCGGCCGCTAGAATTCTCCTCCAGACAGCGACTGAATTCGACCTAGCTGAAAAGCTAGTGTCGAAAATCCTGCCGCCGTGGGGAGTGTAACCTAGGACCTCCCGGTCAGACGCGTTGCAGTGACATCAGTTGATGCACTGAGCTACCGCTCCCGGTACCATTGATGTACAGCGCGCTAGGAAAGTCTCTCCGCCTAGTCAGAGCCTGCCGCCGCCGCTTCCGCCCTCAGCTTCGCCGCCGTGCAGGGCGCTGATTTGCATGTGTATGCGTGCCGTCACCTCCACCCCCCTCCCGTCACCCACGGTACTTCTACGCGGGCCACCGGACAGTAGAATACTGCCCGGTGCTATTGATACCGACACAATTTTTCTTGATAGCATTATCTCTCATGAGTAAGGAACGGATTTACATGTAATTACATGTTTTTACACGAACTAGATACCCACATTGAATTAGAGTTAACAAGGCATTCTGAATGTATTAGAACTATTTTTATTTTACATATTTTTTTTACATATTTTGGTATAATTACATTTTTTACATATTTTACCTATTACGACGTATTTCTTACATATTTCGCCACATTTTAATGCATTTTAATGCTATGATCACCAAATCTTCGCCAAGGAATTGCCAACGTACCCCCACCCTCCCTTACTGCGTACTAGGAGTAAAGGATGAGCGGATTTTTAAGAACAAAAGTAATTTCAACCATGTTCTTGTAATATTTGAAACAGCAAATTCGTTACTCGATCGAAAATTATCAAATATTTTTTTACAGAAAAAAATGTCTTATCACGCTGTTCAATTTGGAGGGTGGGATATTTACTCTTTAACTCCCTCCATCGCTCGCAACATGTTACATTCACTTGTACACCAGCGCCTCGTCAACATTGTAATATATACTATGGACGTATTTTATACTTCGAATAAAATTCTTATATGGGTTGAGTTCTAGTGTACAATTACTTCAGTAGAGATAGAACCTACTTTTAGCCACTCCAAATCCTTAAGAACTGATCGGCGACCTCCTATTATGGGATAATGCTTGTAGAGAAAAATTTGTGAAACACATTTTTTCACTCACTTGGGATCACTTCGTAGTTCATCTACGTAGAAAATGTCAACGTTGACATCGATTTTAATTGTTTAATTGTTGCATTTATACACTGGATTACACATTAAATATTTTTAAACGTAACTACATATGACTAACAAGTGCATTCGTTGCTTTAGATAGCAGTAGTGTTTGACCACATATCCCAGAAAAGCTGGAGCCGCACTGCACCCTACAACAAACAGGAAGTGGTCCTTGTCTAACTGCCCTGACAGTGTCACATGCAAAGTGGAATTATTACAGAGTTAAGCGCTGCGTATCGTTAAATGTTAGACGTTTAGTATCGATATGCATGTTTGACGTTTAGTGCATAGTTTGACATCTTAAAATCACTTCGCAGCACGTGCGTGTAAGATTGCGGAAAATAGTACACGAAATACGACGGCAGAGTGCACTACAAACACCTAACTCTAATAACGCCGCAAATTCCTGTTTGTTGATTGCAGCTTTTCGTCTACGGAATGTTTCATCGTAGGAAGAGAGTCAGCAGCACACACTGCCGCCACATTTGGGGTCAAATTGCACTGATGGTGAGCACGGGATTTGTTTTGTACTCACCAGCCACGTGACCTCATCCGACACCTCTGGGTCAGTGTTGTTTACATCTAAAGCTGAATTGCCCGTTAGAGTTCGTTGGGAAGGTATACGTGACAGTGCTATACATTGACTCTTATATCTTCTTAAGAATCTCTCAAAATAATAGCCTTCGATTTAAATGCTGACTGAATAAATCGCCCATCATGTGATGTACCCCTCTCCTTCCAGCTCGTGACCTTGAAGTGCCACTCCGTTTAAACGGGAGTATATATCGAGTGTAACGGTGTTGAAGTGAAACTTCCCTTCCCCTGTGGCCCTTCAGGTAACGGCGACCGCCGGGGTCAAGCGCCTGCCCTTGCCCTTTGTGCGCGCGAGGGCGGAGGGCGCGCTGGGCAGGTCTTGCGAAGGGCCTGTGAAGAGGGTGGATGGGGCGGGATTCAATCCAGGGTCACGATCGCTGGCCCGGGCACGAGAAGGGTTTAGGGGATGGATACGGGTATTGTGTGGAATCCGTATAAATTACCGCTAGTTGGTAGACACTGCGGACGGGCGGGCGTACGAGCGGGCGGGCGGGCGGACGGGCGGGCGGGCGGGCGGACGGGCGGGCGAGCGGGCGGGCGGGCGGGCGAGCGAGCGAGCGGGCGGGCGAGCGAGCGAGCGGTCGGGCGAGCGAGCGGGCGGGCGGGCGGGCGGGCGGGCGGGCGGGCGGGCGGCAAGGGCAGGCAAGGGCGGGCAAGGGCGGGCAAGGGCGGGCAAGGGCGGGCAAGGGCGGGCAAGGGCGGGCAAGGGCGGGCAAGGGCGAGCGCAGGCAGGCGGGCGGGCGGGCGGGCGGGCGGGCGGGCGGGCGGGCGGGCAAGGGCGGATGCAGCAAGAGAGCAGCGCGCGGCGCACACAGCCGGACGGCAAACAAAAGAGAGGACGAGGCCGGCGCGCCGCGGAGAGTAAATTGGATTCAATGGGCGGCGCAGCCCGGCACACTGGGGCGGGCGCATCGGGCGGCTGCGGTGCACACGAGGGCGCGCGCGCAAGCACAACTGGCCGCTGCGGCACAGCGTTGAGAGCAGACCGCGAGGGCTTCCGGCGCTCCTAAGCCTCTTCAGAAATTCAGCCGAAATATCAGCTTTCAGACAACCATTCAGCCACCTGATGAAATGTATAACTGATCAACACACATTTTTTCCTCTTCCTTGCCTTAGTTTCGCGCAGTTGAAATGTTCGTAAGGACTCCCCGACGGGATGTGTTTCAACGGGATGAGTTAGCTCCCTCATGGCGTCCCAGTCAGGGTTCCGGAAGAAGAGGCAATGATGACGATGATGATGATGGAGCGCGAAGATAGCTTGAGCTCCGTGGCCCATTGTATACAGTGCTGCTCGGGCAATGTCCTGGAAGTGTTTTAGGAAACCTCTGATCATGCCAGTCGGCATACTCCTATTCCGTTCCGGCAGGTTAAGCTGTAGATTTATACGTATTTAACGCGAAGACTTTATTTGGAGATTATGCTATAATAGATAAATAACAAATTAATAGTATTAGCTCAGCACTGCGAATCGTGGTCTTCAGTCAATAGTTTTATTAGGATAACCTGCTTAAAAAGTACTCATTACACGCATTTGTTTTTCAGAGACCTGTACAATTGTCATGCCATATTAATATTAGCTGCGTCATAGAAGAAGAAGAAGAAGAAGAAGAAGAAGAAGAAGAAGAAGAAAACGTAATAGTGACGAAAGAAAAGAAAAAGATGACTGTGATGACCACTTCCCCCGATATTTTATGATCTGTATTCACTTAACGAATCATGAATTCTGTACGGTGTTATTTCTGACTTTAGCAGCCCGGGAACACAGCGACTCCGACCTCTAGTAAAGAAATAACACGAGAACAAATTCAACACGATCCACCCACAGAGTGTTTTGGCAAGACGTGGACTTCCGTGGTGGACATCAATGCAAGAACGGTTATCTAGGAGATGCCGCGTCCTACTCTAGGTTGCCAAACGACTGCTTTACTCCTGAGGCATATGTGCCATCCCGGTTATAAAGAATCGAATATTCAATTTGATTAATATAAAATTTAATCCGATTTGATTTTGATTAATTTTATATTTGATTTGTTTAATATAAAATTTCTTTCGGCACTTCTGTGGAAGGCCGCAATTGCGGTTTGGATAGTTAGTTGCCTTGTATTTTAAACAAATTTGGGAAATGCTAATTTTTTAAAATTAATTTTCTTCAGTTTGAATAAACTACAATTTTACAAAAAACCTGGAGACGGGAATAAATTTGTTCTCGAAACGTCGTAATTTTGATAAGCTTAATAAAAGATTGTTAAATGCCATATGTACAATATCTGATTCCTGAATGTGTTCGTTGAAAAAATGGCCAAAGACGTTTTATATTAATTGAAAGTGACGGACAATACAGTGGAATAAATGTAATTTAACAATTTTCATTTGTTAAATTACATTTCCAACGACATCAAATAGTAGCCACTTTGTTAGGTTTTCAAAAATAAAAAAACTTCAGTTACAGTATTCTCAGAAGTTGCTGTCTTCACCAGCGAAATGAAGAAGGTGTGTTTTTAAAGTAGTACCTTTTTGGAAAAAATCGCATAAAAATTTGTTAGATAACCAATTTTATGAGTTTCTTCTTTCTTTTCAAAACTATATTTACTCTAAAACCAAGCCCGGTATTTAAGTATTTTTTAACAGAGAGCTCTAGTGTTCCGCAGGGGCGTGGGCGGGCGCGGGTGGGCGGGCGGGCGGGCGCGGGCGTGGGCGGCGCGGGCGGGCGTGGACGGGCGGGCGGGCGGCGGGCGCGGGTGGGCGGGCGGGCGGGCGGGCGGGCGCGGGCGGGCGGGCGCGGGCGGGCGCGGGCGGGCGGGCGCGGGCGGGCGGGCGGGGCGGGCGGGCGGGCGCGGGCGGGCGGGCGGGCGGGCGGGCGGGCGGGCGGGCGGGCGGGCGGCGGGGCTGAAGCGGCAGGAGGCCGATTGAACTGTCGCGGTCGCGCGGGCGACGGCCTGTGAGATTGTCTGTGGTTCCACGGAACCGAGAATGCGTGCGTGCGTGTTTGTGTGCGCGTGTGTGCTCGCACAATCACGCGTCGGCCGAGTAATCTGCTGCGACAACGCCAACACAACCAAACTCACGTGCTGGCCACGCCACGCTTGTTTACGCTGTTCCTACGAAAGATGCAGTACGTCTCCTCAGGCGGTTGGCATCATATAAGACATAACATGTTAGTAAAGAAAGGGAACGTTTTAGTAGAAATATAAGAAGTAATACACGTTGTTGGGTTTGTTTAATTTCCACATAAAACTAAGGCTTCTCCTTCAAAGAAGGATCCATTTTAGGTCATTTAACTAACACCTATAAACAATACCACTCAGGCAATACAGCAGGCATTGTTTCGATTGCGTCTGAATGCCTTTTTCCTTTATTCGTGTTTTTTACTTGCCTATAAATTATTACTCATGAAATAAGTTACGGATTTGTTAATAAATTTTATAACCTCTTCAGTTATACACACTTTGTGAACTTATTTCTAGAAGTCACTGAGAAGATAGAGGTCATGTCCATATATCACCACAAACCATGGCCTAATGTGGGCCAGTTAGCAGCCGCACGTCTAAGTGCAATGTCAGTGTTTGTTTGTTTCCTTTCAAATAAACGCAGAATTTCTTGTAACTTTAAGTGTTAATTTTTTTCCTCAAATTAATTTATTTTGTTTATCTATATTAACTTTTTCCTTCTTCTCCGATTTTTTTCGTTGAACATCACATTTTGTAGTTTGGTAAGTTCACCCTGAAGAAGTACAAACATGATGATTGTTCTGTAAACTGCATTAATTGTGACGGTTCGCTTAATCCCACCAATAGGCTCATCTAATTTACTACTTGGGGTTAGATAAGCCACTTTAATTTTGTTTACGTTTTTCAGTTTCTAGAAGCGAGATTTCATTGACGAAATACTGCATGCAAACATAACAAAGACTTTCCATTGTTAGATACCTTAGAAAGAAAGAATAAAAAATTTTAAATCGAGACCTAACTGCACTCTCCCCAACACTTACTTAATTTTCATCAAAATGCTGTCATATCTTATTAGGTAAGTCTAAACATGGCACCGGGAGCGGTAGCTCAGTGTATCAACTGAAGTCACTGCAGCGCCTCTGACCGGGAGGTCCTAGGTTCGAGTCATGACGGCGGCAGGATTTTCGACACTAGCTTTTCAGCTAGGTCGAATTCAGTCGGAGCCTGCAGGAGAATTCTAGCGGCCGGCTTCTCTGATCGGTAGTTTTCCGTCGTTTCTCCGATCAACACTAGGCGAATGCCGGAGCAGTACCCTACCAAACGGGCCACGGACCGCGCGCGATCTTTCCTGTCTCTTTCTTGTCCTATCCTCTCCTCTTACACACACACACACACACACACACACACACACACACACACACACTCTTACACTAACATGCACTACACCTCACATATTCCAACCAACACTCACAAATCCAAGAAACGTTCTTCCCGAAAACAAAAGGGCGGGCCAGGGCCGAAACCCACGCAAGGCTTGACGTCGCGCACGCCCAGGTGCCAAGAGGCAAGGGGGCCTGGGGGTTGGGGTCGGCGACGCACAAAGCGCAGCAAACACTGGCCGGCAGCCGCCCCTGCCCCTGCTAATTGCAAGGCGCGCGCTTTGACACGCGGCCACCCCCTCCTGGGACACGCCGCCTTCCCCTCACGCTGCGCACCGCTCTTTTGGTTCACTAGCGCCTTTCAGCACGATAAGGGGCAATGTAGACAGATAGATAGATATTATTTCTGCAGGGAAGTTTATACCACCTGGTGGCAGAACACTACAATTTACACATTACAATAGTACTATGAACACAATGTAACTTTAAATATTTTTAAGACATAATAATAATAATAATGATGATGATGATAATAATAATAATAACAACAACAATAATAGCATTAACTACATTTTATGGCTGACCTGCAGTTTTTTTAACTATTAAATCCAAACCAACACGACTTTTTGATTATACTTCATTTCACATTTGCAATTCACTTCTCTTTCTACTTCTATACTGCACTACACTTCAGAACACGTCACCACACTTCAATACATTACTACTATGAATATAATTATATATTTAATAAAGCAACATATTTAATAGTAATTATCACAATAATAAATATAATAGCAACAAAAATAACAATAATAATCAAATAATAACTGTTATAATAAGCGAAACTTACTAAATTAATAAAATTTACAAATATGTAATGTAATGAGTGATTATGTAATGGTCAAATCAGAGGCAGAGAAAACAAAAAGCACAACAAACAAAACATCTTAGGGAACGCTTCTGATGGACTCCGCAGTATCACTTGATTCAGATCACTCGCAGGCGGATTCACAATAATAGGATCAGCCCGCTCCCATCACTCGCTAGCCCGCTTCCGCCAAGGTTCCGCCTTACCTACATCTCCTTCGTCACAACCACCTTCCCAGGACCACACACCGCATCGCTCCGACCCTCCCCTCTCCATCGCCTGACTCTCTATGCTCTCTGTACCGGCAGCGGTAGCTCAGTGCATCCGCTGATGTTACTGCAGCGCCTCTGACCGGGAGGTCCTAGGTTCCCACTCCCCACGGCGGCAAAACTTTCGACACTAGCTTTTCAGCTAGGTCGAATTCAGTCGGTCTCTGGAGAAGAATTCTAGCGGCCGGCTGCTCTGATCGGTAGTTTTCCGTGGTTTCTCCGATCAACACCAGGCGAATGCCGGAGAAGTACTCTACCAAACGGGCCACGGATCGCGCGCGATCTGTCCTTACTCTTCCTTGTCTTATCCTCTCCTCTTACACACACACACTTACACTAACATGCACCACACTACCACATATTCCGGGAGACCGGTCGGGAGCTTAGAGCTTGTCCGGACTGGGGCGGTGCCCCGCTGGTGGGAGGGTCCTGGTTAGGGGGAAACCCCAGTAGCCGACGGTAGGTCGGCGCCGGATCTCGCCATCCAGCGGGGGAAGATCACCGCCATCTCACGAGAAAAAAAATGCACTACACTAACGGGACTAACGACCAAAGCAGTTGACGTGCCAGGAAACACGAAAAAATCAAATCAAATCAAATGTAAGCTCTCTGTAGTGTACCCGCACTAGAGGGGGAGTGCTAAACGGCACGTCCCCCGGCTCCCAAGGGAAGGGGATGTCAAACCTTTCTGTTGGTTTGTTGGTTGGTTGATTCCGAGCGCGTCAACAGCTTAGGTTATTAGCCTCGTTAGTGTAGTGCATGTTTTTTTTCTCGGGGGAGATGGCGGTGATCTTCCCCCGCTGGATGACGAGATCCGGCGCCGACCTACCGCCGGTTAGCTCAAACCTGTACGGAAGAGCTGTCGAAGGGGTACAGCTCTCTCCTACACCTGATCGCTAAACTATAAGCCAGGGCCTGCAGCAGGGCGGGCAGTCGCCGCTCCTATAGCATCGCGCTGGTGCATTACCTCTGGTGACGTCTGCGCCACTCTCCATACGTGCTCTACCAGTGAACGGGCAGGGAAACGGTTATCGTAGAAACCGATCAATGAGGCGAGTTCTTCAACTTTTACCTCTAGGTTGCAGTATAGTGAATTTTTACCGATTAACCAATAACTGCGAACCTGAAAAAACAATTGTTGTGCAAAACAGTTTGAAACTATACGCGTACACTGGGAAGAGAAAACAGCGGAGTTCTTAAGGGCACGTTCCAAACAGGCGTAGAATTCTCTACGTGGTATGCACAATTAAACTATTGCGCCTGAATGATATAATTCTGTGGATTGGAGTCTTGTTTTAATGTACCTCCCAAATTCCTTCTCCTAACACATCATTAGCAGCCAAAACCGATAACGTCAGGCATTCGGATAGATGTCCAGATTCTGCCCGCTGCTTTATGCCATTTCTTGCGTTCTCCAATTTTCCGTAGGTTTCATGCTAGGATCCTCTCCAGTTCCACTAACGAAGTACTCTTGACAGCGAACACCAATCTGCCACCTGTTCGATTAGACTTCACTGGATTGAGATTGATTGACTTCGAAGCACACTACACGCGCAAAGAGATGTAACAGCAAATCGTGGCTTCCATGAAACAGACAACCAATTCAGGGTGCCAATCGTACCGCTCGACTTTCTACACTTTTGCAATATATCACCTAAAAGCACATAAATTCTGTTCCATGTAAGTGCACGATCATCAGCCAGTCGGCCCAAAACTACATACTGCACAATGATCTCATAACTATCCTTGAAAAGTAGTCTTATTAAATTTCGTCTGAAACTACGTTCCTATTATTTTCAGCTGCCTCAAAGGCCATTTGAAAGTTCCAGAACGATGTAGCTTCTCACGACTACCCGTTATACCTTTCAGATTTAATGACACTTTTTTTTATTACGAGAGCTTTAAAAATGACAGCACCATATTTCTGAAATTTTTCGAAGACCACCTGAAGTTAATTCCACGAATTGCGAAGAACAGAGCATTCAACGATATTAGATAATTAATATAAATAGTGGCGCACCCAACGGACGAGCTTTTACTAAATTTCTGTACTAAAGAAAGTCATTTAATATATAAACACAGACTTTATGTCAAATTGCATTACGTTTTACATTCAGCATCAAGGAAAACGTAGTTGTAAAAAAGTCAAGTCAACTGGATACTACGAATGTAGACCCCCCCCCCACCCCAAACACACACACACACACACACACACACACACACACACACACACACACACACACACACACACACACACACATTCTGGGGGCTCCTCTGGATATAAATATTAATTTTGTAATGACATGAAGTTATGTACTACTCGCGCAACTTTTCTTGAACGATGGATTGAAGAAGTGCGGGCAGAGTGGGGGTATTAGTTACAAAGCCGGCCACTAGAGTATTTACAGTAATGCCAGTCTCTGAAAAATCAAAGTCATACCTGCTACGTGTGCGGCCAGGTCATCTCTGGGTAGACAACAGGGGGACACTAGAAAGGAGTTATAGGTGCCTCCCTTAAAAGACCTGGACCTGCCTCAGCCATATCTTTAGATAATGGTAATAAAGCTGAACAGAAGTTCTCAACTATGAAAGCAACTAGCTTCTGTTTCGCGCAAACGAAATTTTAATGCTTGGATGTTGTCATCAGTGCTCGCTGCGAGCTTTCGCCTTCAACTGTTTATTTCTCAAGGGAGGAGGAAGCCAGGTCATCGTTCAAGAAATGTTGCGCGAGTAGTATCCGTTCTGTGATATTTGGTCTTCCATATTCCGAGAGTGACAAGGCGGTAAAAGGCGAATATCTGGAAACGAGAGGTGACAGGAGTCCTCACATCTGGCTGCGCAAGGCGAAAGCCGTCCCTCGAGCGACACAGCGACTGTCGCCAAATCCGCCCTCCCGGCTTCCGCATCGGATATCCGCCCGGCGCGGGGCTGGACGGGGCGGGGCGCGGGGAGGTCGATACTTCGCGGAGAGCGGAATAGTTGGCGCATACCGCCAAGCGATCCAGAGGGCACCCAGCGCCTCGCCCCGCGTCCTCCACGCCCCGCACCCCCCCCCCAAGCGCCGTGCCCGCCTGGCCTCGCCTCGCTCCGACACGCCATGCCCCGCGCGCTGCCCGACTTGCTCCACACCCGTCCCCGCTTCTTTTCGCTCCTCGCCTCGCGCAAAGCCGAGCCGCCCTGCCCTGCCCAAACCTCTCCGCCTCGCTCCTCCCCACACTGTTTCGCCCGACTTGTTCGACACCTGTCCCGCGCCCCCCCCGCTCCTCTCGCTCCCCGCCTCGCCCTCCCCACTCCACTCGCCTCGACTTGCTCCACGCAAGTATTTTTTTATTATTATTATTATTATTATTATTTTGTTGGAAAAATGCAGTCGTGGGCGAAACGTTTGTCAGTGCAAAGCCAATTGGACCACGGCCCATCAGCCCGGAAGAAAACATGAATATTGACTCTCGCTGTGAAAGCCTTCAATGCTTTATAATTCTTGATATTCCCTTTTTTAAGGTGGCAATTTGGAAAATTGATACATGAAATTGTCGAGTGCAATTCTCGCAGGTGTTCAGCGCCAGTACAGAACAAATTTAATTTTTTTAAAGAAAGGTGCTTTAAGCTAACGTCTATTTCCTCTCTAAAGCGCTATGTTCCTATTCATCTTCGAATTCAAACATACGGTACAACAACTCCAGCTCCCATTGACATTTGAAATGTGTTAACAGCCGCATTTATTAGATCTAGAGATTCTGATTTCAGTACGGTTTAGATTATATTAGCGCCAAAGTATACACGGCAGTTTTAAGCGAAAATATATTTTATCTTTCTGAGAAGATTCAATGATCTTTACCGTTCTAATAATCAAAACGCGTAAACCCAACAAAATTAGTATCTTCGTTTTTATTACACTTCTCTTCGCTTTTACCAATTTTCACTTCACTTTTCACCTTTTGCTTTACCTAATGCAAACAACATGGAATATACTACTCATGCAATTACGTTAGCTCGCGCTTCACCTTGCTGACAACCGTCCAAAACCTCTAAGCGGCAGCGGCCCCTTTTAGTTGTTACCCCTCATGATGGCACTGCCAATCAAGGAACCACGAAAATTACCACAGACTGATACGTTCGTTCCAGAATCACGATATTACAGAAAAGTTAATACATCTGAGACCTCCTTCTCATATCCGTCGCAAAATATATCTTTAGGAACATAATAATGTCATTTTACGAGTAAACGAGTACACATGTATAAAACAATGACTCTGTTATTCCTGATATTGTCTTCAATATTTCCTAAACTACCTAAAACAAGGAAGAATTCGTTTATGTTACACATGTCATTCAGAGAAAGTATATTATTTTGAAATTTGGAAAACATATTTTTCCCCTGCATTCATGTATACGCATAACATTTTTATTTAATCTTCTCCGTATCCATCTATTTACTTCAAAATTTGTTCAATCATCAGAGTGGAAAAAATCCTACCTCAATGCAATTTATTTACAGAAAAGAACGGAGCGCGTACTTTCCCCAAGCGTTGGTCAACACTCGCGGAGAAGCGCTGCACTTCCCTTAGCGGCCGAGCCGCTGCGCTCGTTATCAAATAGCGGAAAAAGTTGGCGACTGCTCGCGAGCCCTCGACAGATGCCACGCGAAACGCCCCACAGCCCCCCCCCCTCTTCAAAACTTCGACCACGCCCCCTCCCCCCGGCGCATCACGGCCCTCGCTTCTATCTCTTTCGTCCTCTTCGTCCACATCCAGGCCGACGGTCGTACCACCATCTCCATAACTATTTCCTCACCATCTCAACCTTTATACCGAGAGCAGTAGCTCAGTGCATCAACTGATGTCACTGCAGCGTCTCTGACCGGTAGGTCCTAGGTTCGAGTCCTGACCGCGGCAGGATTTTCGACACTAGCTTTTCAGCTAGGTCGAATTCAGTCGCTGTCTGGAGGAGAATTCTAGCGGCCGGCTGCTCTGGTCGGTAGTTTTCCGTTGTTTCTCCGATCAACACCAGGCAAATGCCGGAGCAGTACCCTAACAAACGGGCCACGGACCGCGCGCGATCTGTACTTACTTTTCCTTGTCCTATTCTCTTCCCTTACACACACTCTTACACTAATATGCACTACACTACCACATATTCCGGGAGACCGGTCGGGAGCTTAGAGCTTGTCCCGGTTAGGGCGGTGCCTCGCTGGTGGGAGAGCATTTTGCCCTGAGGATGGTCGTAGAACAGCGGCCGAAACGTTGACACCTTTGCCTAGGACGCGTCGTCTCCCGGACAGTCAAGTAGTTCCTACTCTTTCTTCTCACACGCCCCTCCCCGAGTCTCGAGACTGGTTGGTTCCTGCGCCTTCTCACCAAATTCAACATTGAACTTCCGCCTCCTCCTCCGGGGGCGGAGAGGCCGGCCTCTTCCGGGCAGCGCCTCCAGCAGAGGGCGCTAGAGACACCGCGCTCCGAAACAGCCGCCGCCAGACTGCGCGCAACGACCGGGGGCCCAACCCACGCCACCGCTGCGGTTAATGCGCTCACGCCCTCACCCAGCAGAAACTCACGCTCAACTGGATTTCAGCCATTTCAATCTACACACTTATGCAGCCGAAAGAAATACAGATTCTTTCACCAAAGACAAGAAATAGGTCACGTCAGGGGCTTCCACACTCTTTTCGTCCACGGCTCCCTTCACCTAAACGAAACTTCCAGCGGCTCCACTGGTAACAAGTGTCGCATATAAGTATTAATATAGGCCAACTGAAGATTCAACACAAATGAGTAAGAGAAATAACACGCTATTTTATATCTCCATTCTATTTAGGTATTAAAGTAACACATTTTATTTAACTTTTAATTTTATGATCAAACTCTTCTAAAAATTAATGGGAAGATTGAGCTTGCTTCTTCATCAACAGTTGCTCGAATCTGGGTTCAATATTTGAAACTGCAACTCGCAATTCTTTTTGACGTTCAATTTCAATCTGTTTCCTTTCCATTACTTCAAATTTTAAGATCACGAGCTGGAAGGAGAGGGAAATCTTGTCATCTAATTGGTTTTAAAACATCAATATTTTGAGTTCCATGTTTTTTTAATGAAAAATTCCGAAAATCAGAAGTTTGTAATATTAAATAAGAAATAATAACTGAATGTATCACTGTAGGTGGACGTGTTCCATTCAAACAAACTCTGTTGGTACGACTTTCATGGAGTAGGCTATCTGTTGACATACATGACCCCAACGCACTGGCATTTCCTACACGTTTCGAAGCACACAGAGGCTTTTTTTTTAATTTTTCACTTAAATATTAAGTATAAATTAATAAATTAGGCCACTATCAAGTTAAATTTTGTTCCGCACAAATAAAATTACTAGACCAGCTTTAAAACATCGATGTTTAAAAACATCAATGGTTTTAGGTCGAGGCATTACCAGTATCTAAATTTTAATTTTGAACATCAATGTTTTCTTTCTAATCGTCGGTCGGTCACATCGATGTTTTCTTTCTAATGGTGCATCACTATTTATGACCATGAAGTGTTACTGTATTTAAATCGGAGTATACTGAATCTGATTTTAAGGGTGTCAGTTTGACTGTGCGGTCTCTGTTCGTTTTCACGCCAGCCTGTCCAATCACGCACCCAGATGGTACAGTCGACTTTCGTTATAGTGAACTTGGATATAATGATCCCTCGGTTATAGTGAACATAAGTCACTGACGGTCCCGTTTCTCTTACGTTAAGCATAAGAATATTCGGTTACAGTGAACCTGAACCTCGGCTATAGTAAACGTAGACAGTAAGTTCTGGAAATTAATTGGATCTCGTATGTTATTAGGCGATTGAAAGGGCCTTCGCAATGGGACGGTGTTCCAACAATGCAAGAGGCTTTGAAAGATGTCAAGACTGTAGTAAGATACTTTAAGTTTGAAGATAATGCAGAATAAAACGAGAGGATAAATAAAAGAATACAGAATAAATGGAGAGAGCACGAGCTCTGTAGAAGGATCTAATGAAAAATGTACGAAGCAAACAATTTAATTTAACTGACTTTTTTGTATGTACAAACAAAGATTTTGAGTTCGAGCTGTTGATGAATTTTGAGGAATGAATGAGGAAAATCAATAATTGCGAAGAGTTTTCATTTAATTTTGACATGGGATATAGCGAACCAAACATGTTAGTTCCCGGGAGTTCGCTATAACCGGAGTCGAGTGTACCTCGCAGCTGCTGGCTCCGTCCTCCGCTGGAGACCGCGGCGACGACCCGGAACGGAAAGTTTGCAATTGACGAGCGCGACGCGCCGCGCCACCCACATCGCAGTCGCAGAGGAAGGTCAGCGACCTCCCTGGGGGCGTCGTCCGCCCCCCCTGCGACCTCCCCTCCGCGACCTCCACTCCCCCTCCCTTCAACGCTCACCTGCATCAAGACATTCGCGCGATTTATTTCACAAAGAAAATGGTTAAAGTCCGGAACACGGTACAACCTTAGTGAAGCGTGGCGGCGGTAGCGGGGGGGGGGGGGGTGCGAGTTAGTTGGGAAGGGGAGGGGGCGGATGAGGGTAGTCTCCTTATGTCCGCCCTCAAGCACTCTGATAGAAATTAAAAAAAAAAAACTATAGGCGATTTTGATGGCTCGCCCTTCATACACTTTGTCTCCGCCGCATTTTAATGCCCGAATTACTTTAAAAGCCCAAATGTTCTCGCTTCGCTCGCCCGGATTCAAGTCACGGTGAGACTAACGGCTTCGGCACTCGCGTTCGCTATAAACATTCACGAGTATACCCACCGCATAACTACCAACTCACTTTTATAAGAAAGCACTTCACTAAATACTTTATTAGAAATCCTCGAATTCAGACTGCTGCAACGGATTTGAACGATGAAAGTTTTTTTTTTATCACAGACACACTACGATCGCAGGCATCTAATGGAACTCCGACTAGACCCTAAAGTGAAATTGCCTCCCCTAAGTTCATGCAATCACAGTCGGGGAAATCAATGAAATTATAAAGCTCTTTAAGCCACAATCTTCCCCACCTCCTTTCGATATCGAAATTATACCACGAGCTCGAAACCTCCAGCTCCAATCAAGGGTCATATCTCTCTTATCAATACACTCTCCAAATGCCTCTTTTCTATCCCTAGCAGTGCGCCCACGTGGGCAAAAAATAATTCCTCAGCGCCAAGTCCAACCGCACATTACAGAACCAATCGCCACCTCAGGTAGTTTTTTTTCTTTGCGGTACATGAAAATGTACCATACAGCAATGCTGCGACATCTTTAAAGCCAATTCAGAACAGAGACGCAACCAGAAGCAAATAAATCCAAAATTATTGTTGTGATTCCAATACAAAGAATATTTCATCATGCACGTGTAGGTACAAGGAAGAGGCAGAATATGTAAATGCAAAATATTTTATTTAGCACTTAGGTTTCTTGATCAATGTGTCTTTACTGTCTCATTAGTTATTGCCTGGTACACCAATTTGGTGCTGATTCCATGGATTAAGACTCAGAACACTTTTATGCATACTAGTCACTTCATATTTGATGTCGATCACTGAACGTAATAACCTAGTAATCATAATATTTTCTCTATAAATACATGTATCCTACTAATTACACCCACTGCTACCAGACGAACTGTGAACTGTGTACTGCAGTGCGCCATGAAAGTGACTCGGCAGTTGCACCTTGCAGGTTAAAGTGCAAGCAAGCTGCAGCTTGTATCATGGATTAAAGAAATGCGGGCGGAGGAGGGATACAAAGTCGGCCAGTAAAGTATTTACAGTAATGCCAGCCCCTGGAAAATCAAAGTGAAACCTGCTATGGGTGCGGCGAAGTCACCCCGCTAGGTAGGAGACAGCAGGGACACTACATAGGTGCCTCCCTTCAAAGACATGGGACTTGCCTCAGCCACTTCTTTAGATAATGGTAATAAAGCGGAACAGAAGTTCTCGACTATGAAAGCAACTAGCTTTGACTAGCTTCTGTTTCGCGCCAACGAAGTTTTAATGCTTGGAGCTTTCGCCTTCAACTGTTTATTGCTCAAGGGAGGGGGAAGCAAGGTCATCGTTCAAGAAAAGTTGCGCGAGTTGTATAAAACTTTCACCCCACAACGTCTCTTTACGGTCCGCGCCACTGCGAGCAACGGTGTGCTCAGCGAAGCGGACCCATCGCTGCGCCACCATCACCGCCGGTTACGTTTCATTTGTGCTCCGCGGCAGCCGAGCGACCGTGGACAGGCGGCGCCCGATATGCAAACGCAACCAATTTTGCGGCGGCGGCGGCGCACGCGTGGGAAGAAGCGGGCGTGCACGCACGTGCCCACGCGTCACGCAGGCGCACGCACGCACGCGCCCGCCCGCAGGCCCGCGCTCCCGCATCGCGCCACCGACCACACCCACCCACCCACACCGCAGGCGAATATGCGCGAAATAAAAAAAAACATTACTCATTTGGGACACCTCTAGTGAAATTCAATGCAAAATTACCATAAGGATATCACCATCAATGCACTTGGCATCTATCCTTCTACATTTTTGTTTATTTATTTATTTTTATTTTTGTAGTTCAGATTGAAAATTTCCCACTTTGGAGGTTGAAAATCTTCAATTTGGCAGCCCTGTTTCCGCGCCCCCTCCCCCCATCGTTGCCACATGCAACGATTCCGCAAATTTCACACAACGAGATAACAGATACACGAAATAAAATGTACCGTATTTGTTAAATTTTCATTGAAATAAATTGAGTCATAATATAAAAAAATGCAGCAATCAACGCACAGAGTGTGCTTTTCCAAAAGTCCTATCAGTTTTCGTAACAAGATAAAAGAGTAACTGTAACCTTTCAGTAACAATATTTTCAGCGCATAACATAAAATATTATTAGAACAATACAACTGTTAATATAACAGATGACGTAGTTATTCACATACAGACGTTCTTATAAATAATAAACAAATGGAGGGAAAGAAAATGGAAAAGAGAATAGAAAAAGAGAGAAAGAGGTAAAGACAGTAAAAAAGAGAGGAGAGAAAAGAGGGCGAAAACAGGGAAATGTTAGGGAGGAGTGAGGGGCAAAGTAATAAAAGAAAATAGAGAAGAAAAGAGAAAAGGTAAGAGAGAGAATAAAAGAGAGAAGGAAAGGAAGAGAGAGGGGGAAAAGATAAAGGAAGAGAGAGACGGGGAAGTCGGGTGAAAACGGGGGAGGAAGTACAAGAAATTGAAAAAGAGGTCGGAAGAAGACAAGGAAGAAAGAGGGGAAAAAGGGAAATTAGGAAGAGGGGCAAAAAAAAAAAGAGAAGGAAAGAGAAAAGGGGGAAAAGAAAGAAAAAAGAGAGAAAAAGAAAGAAGTGAGAAAGAGAGAGAAAAGGAAAGAGAGAGAGAAAGAGAGAGAGAAAGAGAGAGAGAAAGAGAGAGAGAAGAGAGAGAGAGAGAGAGAGAGAGAGAGAGAGAGAGAGAGAGAGAGAGAGAGAGAGAGCTGGACAACGTCTGCCGTGTTCTGCTGAGTGTTATACAAAATACAATTTTCAAAATTTCATGATTTGAAAACCCCAATTTTCCGCATCATTTCGTTCTCGGAAGATTGCCTCCACAACAACTCTGGGATGCAAAATCCCGACATTGGCCACCCTGTAAAAGCGCCTGCATCACTCCGCCGCCAGCGCCGCTGTAGGGAAGGAACTGGCTCTCCGCTGCCGACGGGCGCCGCCCACGGCGCGCGGTTGGGGACAGACTACTCCTCCCCGTTTGGCGCTCCGGGGTTGCCAGCATTTGCAGTTCGCTCCACTGGGGACGCTGCAATACCTTTTGCTTATTTATTTGTTTTGCTCGAAACTTGCTTTTTCTGTCTCGACTCCATTGTTGCTCGTCTTTTCCATGTTACGTTTCATTGTTGGGTCTACAATTAGCGCACATTTTGCTTCTTTTGAAAGGTTTGCAGTTCCTTCTCCAACCATCTCGGTCATCCATCCCTTCTCTTTCACCTGCTACTTAATTACACTGCTCGGAATAGAAAGTCCCACATCGACCGGACGTTCGAAATTCGTCGTTTGATTTTTGTCCCGATTACTGTTTGGCTACGGTCCATTGCAGTGACACAGTGCTTTGTTCATTCCATTGCTTTTGTTGCCCTTTCCCCATTGTCACAGTTATAACACTGTAGATCCACAATCGTAGGACGTAAATGCATTGTATGATTAGCACTTACACAATTTTTTGCTGAAATGTATCCCCAGACGACTTTTGTGCAAAAGAACTGACATGTCAGCTCTCTGATTTTCCCTACGAAACGCATTTTGATCATATTTGTTTAAGTACAAAAAACGTATCAACAACTTTGTTGTACTACTCTTTTTTGAATACATATTATAGTATCTTGTTTAACAACAGTTTCAGGTGTTTATCTTCTTCGCCAACATTCTTCTAAAAGCTTACTTGGCGCGTCTTGTCCAAAGACAATGAAACTCCTGAACGGTTTTTCATACACTATCCACCACCACACCCGCAATAATAGAGGAAGTACATGGATGGGTTGTGGTGCTAGAGCCAGTGGGTCGAGCGATGACCGGTGGCGCTATCTCAGAAGCCCCTTCATCCGCAGGGCGGGGGCCCTCGGCGCTCATCCGGGCGATTACGCGGAGCGATGGCGCCGCTTTATCTCCTCCGCCAAGGCCGGGGCGAGAGGCAGGCCAAACGCCGGCCGCCGGCCTCTCCACGTAGACCCTCACGGCCGCGTCACTTCCGGTTTGTCCTCGCGCTGTCTCACAGAGCAGGCACGCCACGTTGGGCGAAATTTCGACAACTGCGTTGGGAGAACACACCTCAGCTCGTGCGGAAAACAACCGATGCAAAGAATTTGCCGTGCGTTTAGCCGAATTAGGTTGTTTATTTGCTTTCACGGTAGTTTCTGTCCTCGCGCTGTCTCACAGTTCAGGGACGCCACGTTCGGCGGAATTTCGACAACTGCGTTGGGAAAACACGCCTCAGCTCGTGCGGAAAACAATCCGATGCAAAGAATTTGTGGTGCGTTGAGCCGAATTAGGACTAATTGTTTATTTACTTATTTCTTCATGACATTGATCATCACGAGTAGTTTCAGTCCTCGCGCTGTCTCACAGCAGGGACGCCACGTTGGCGGAATTTCACAATGCGTTGGAAACACGCCTCAGCTCGTGCGGAAAACAATCCGATGCAAAGAATTTGCCGTGTGTTGAGCCGAATTAGGACTATAATGTTTATTTGCTTATTTCTTCATGACATTGATCATCACGAGTAGTTTTAGCCCTGTGGCTGCGGTTCGTGCCGGATGCGGCAGACGAAAAGTGTAGCACTTTCAGACAAATGGCGTCGAGGCTTCTCCTTCACCTTCTGTGTACTCGCAAAAACCAAACAAGTAAATGAAGTGGTCAATCAGTTCCGTTAGTAGAGAAAATTCCCCACAGTTGTCGCCTTAATTGATCACTGACCGTAGAAGCTATGAACATGAGAATGCAACGCACACTCGAGCCAGAGCAGCAGCCTGTCGCCAGCCTGCGTTCGCCCCCGTCCTCTGGAGCGAGGGTTTCACGAAGGCAGTCGCCTCGGGGGCGAGGGCGCGGGAGGGGGCGGGCGTGACGTCAGGGCGAAAGAGGCTGTCGCTGAAGGGCGTGTGCGTCACACGCGTACCTCGTGCAGGGGGCGGCCCACGGGGTAAAAAACCTTCCAACCAGTAGTGTCAGGGTGCATCAACATCAGTCATGTACGTTTAGTGTGTGGTATGACCTCGCGGTGGACCGGGAGCGGTAGCTCTGTGCATCAGCTGATGGGATGATGATGACCGGGAGGTCCTAGGTTACACTCCTCTCGGCGGCAGGATTTTCGACACTAGCTTTCCAGCTAGGTCGAATTCAGTCGCTGTCTGGAGGAGAATTCTACCGGCTGGCTGCTCTGATCGGTAGTTTTCCGTGGTTTCTCCGATCAACACCAGGCGAATGCCAGAGCTGTACCCTACCAAGCGCGCCACGGACCGCGTGCGATCTGTCCTTCCTCTTCCTTGTCCTATCCTCTCCCCTTACACACACACACACACACATACACACTTACACTAATATGCACTACACTACCACATATTCCGGGAGACCGGTCGGGAGCTTAGAGCTAGTCCCGGCTGGGGCGGTGCCCCGCTGGTGGGAGAGTTCTGGTTAGGGGGAAACCCCACTAGCCGACGGTAGGTCGGCGCCGGATCTTGACATCCAGCGGGGGAAGATCACCGCCATCTCCCGAGAAAAAGCATGCTCTACACTAACGGAAATAATGACCGAAGCAGTTGACGCGCCCGGAAACCCGAAAAAATCAATCAATAAATCAATCAAAAAAAAAAACTCGCGGTGACGGTGCTCATCCCCTGCTAAAACGTCAGATCCAGCGACGATTTTCAGCTCCGGTCGAAGTGTTTCCCCCTCCAGGTATCTCAACCCCGACAAGCTGCAAGTTCCATACTGACCTCCGGAATTTTTGATAGTTTAATGCATGTAAATGTGTGTATAACTGGAAACGGGTGGTCAAGGATGTGTAAGGGAATACTATGCGCGGTCCATCGTTCGTTACTTCCGGTGTAGCTCCGGCATTCGACTGATATTGATCGAAGAAAACACGACGAAAAATGATCAGGCCGCTAGAATTCCAATACAGACAGCGGCTAAATTCGAACTAGTGTAGCTGGTGTCGAAAGTCTTAATTCATTTCATAACAGTAATTCATATGGTACACTTTTCTTATATTTTATTTGGGGGGGGGCATAGTCTAAGAGTGGCCATCCGAATTGAGTAAAGAAAAAAGCAACAACAACCTGGTGGACCTGAGTAATCTAAAAACATCCAGCGGAGCCCAAACCCTCGTGAGAGGTGTGTGGGGCCAAGAAGGAAAGACGTTTCCGGAGGCTGTTTACGCTGCGGGCGGCGCCCCCTGTCGGGTGTTTTTGTCAGGAGGCCTTGAGCGGCCAGCGCCAGCGCCCCTCGCGTGCGTCATCCCACACGGGCTTCCCTCCTCTCCAGAGGCGGCCGTTTATTCCACAGCTTATGCGGCCAAGAGGCTACTTCAAAGTAACTTGACCCCTGACCGCCCTGGCGACGCAGGGACGTGGGCGCGCAAGTGAGGGGTTAACATTACGTTGCGGGTTCTCATTCTGTTTTGTGTGCGTCTCCGTCGCAGTGTCCGTCTCTGTCTTTGTCTCAGTCTTTATCTCGGCCTCCGTTCCGGTCTCCGTCTCGGTCTCCGTCTCGGTTTCTGTCTCAGTTTCCATCTCTCCCCCCTCCCCTCAGAGGAAAGGGTTTGTATTCTTAGCTTAGCTAATTGCCGCGGACACTGCCGAACGAAACCTCAATAGCAGCATGCTGCCCCTACCCAACCCTGAGTACCCCCACTCATCCTCAAGCTTCCATGGCCTCGCATCCACCAGCTACGGACGGACTAGAGATAGTTCACGATACAACCCATTCCATAAACATTTACCTTTTACCGCATAACCAGGCACTTGAAACTAAATTCGTCCTTCAAAATGGCCTTCAAATGGTACGCACAAATTAGAGACAAATTTGCAGAGAGATTAATACTTCTGCAACTTTTCCCACGGTTGTTTTTCCTAGGGAGAGCGCCCCCCTCGATCCCTTAAAATTAATAAATACTTTATTTCCTTGGCATTTATTTCTGTTCATTTTAGCGTATGTTGTAATTATTTTTGTATTACACCAGAAAAACTGGATGGAAATAACATTTTTAATTAAACTAAAAGTACCGATCTAAATGTACCGAAAACTACTTATAGGAAAAATCAATAGATGGCAGAACTATCAGAGGGAATTTGAACTAGTGTCGGTACATTTAGTCTTAAGGAGGGGGCCTGCCGGCCAGGGAGGCTGCACTGCCACCGGCAGCGCCGGGCCGGGCGTCAGCGGCGCCGCCGCCGAGGAATGCAATAGGCGCCCCCGCGCGGGGGTGGCGGAGGGGGCGGGGTGCTAAACGAGCCCGGCCCGCGCCTCGGCCCTTAGCCGCAGACGGACGGGGCCCACACCCCTCACACCTCCTCGCCCTTCCCTGCTCACGCGACTGCCTTCGACTTCCACTCTCGCATGGGTGAGAGCTAAACCATTCCGGATGCGACCAAGCTCACTTTGAAAGACGACATTTCAACATGACTTTCTTGCTCAAACCAGGTGCGCTAGCTCAGTGCATCAACTGATGTCACTGCAGCGACTCTGACCGACCGGGAGGTCCAAGGTTCGAGTCGTGACGGCGGCAGGATTTTCGACACTAGCTTTCGACACTACGTAGGTCGAATTCAGTCGCTGTCTGAAAGAGAATTCCAGCGGCCGGCTGCTCTGATCGGTAGTTTTACGTGGTTTCTCGCATCAACACCAGGAGCAGGACCCTAACAAACGGGTCACGGACCGCGCGCGATATTTTCTTCCTCTTCCTTGTCCTATCCTCTCCCCTTACACACACACACACACACACACACACACACACTGACATGCACTACACTACCACGTATTCCGGGAGACCGGTCGGGAGCTTAGAGCTTGTTCCGGCTGAGGCGGTGCCCCGCTTGTGGGGGAGCCCTGGTTAGGGGCAAACCCCACTAGCCGACGATAAGTCGGCGCCGGATCTCGGCATCCAGCGGGGGAAGATCACCTCCATCTCCCGAGGAAAAACATGTACTACACATACTGGACTAATTACCTAAGCCGTTCATGCGCCCGGAATCACTAACCAACCAAATGCTTGCTCAAAGTAATGTCTTTATTAGTGACTGGTTCAGGTAGGTTTGCTGACCATTAGTACTCTGTAGTTTCCGAGTCACATTGAAAATTTCTGTTTTTTCTGAAATATTAGTTAAGCTTTTTAGAGATGATATTGGGACCTGGCACCACAAGTCGTTAGCTTCTTAGACATGAAAATATTTAGAATAGAGTAAAAAAGAACAGTAAAGTGTTGGGTTCTACAGGACTCAAATAGATCACCAACGTGACTACTTAAGAAAAGCAAAATTGACAATTTTCTTCCTGAGATTCTCTATTTTACCTCAAGCTGAACTCAACAATTCTTTGTTCCTAATAAGATATACTTTGCCTTTCCCTTCCACCATTCCCTACTGTAATACCAAGAGAGCAAAGATTGAAGGGAAATAAGAAAAAGATAAACAGCAACCCCTCCTCACTTTTGTGAACCGCATCGCATCCATTGGTATATGTTCAACGCAGTACAGCGGAATCAAATCTTTTATATCGAATGCATGTTTTAACTGGGCAACAACGGAAATTCGGTATTTCGTAGCACGAGGTTGAAGTTCGAATCAAATTACAAACAACTTTTCAATAGTACACGGCAAACGAATTTAGTGCATTTCTTATATTTCTGAAATAAACGTAAAAAACAAGTTCCAGTTATTACAGCCAATGCATAGTCAAAGTTAAGGTACGAGCAAATGCAATTTGCAAAATGCTTTTTAAAAACTGGTCTGGCCACAAGCATATCGGTACTCCAACAATCCGCTATCAATCATTCCAATTTTAGTACTGAAAAATTCTCTCCTAGATGCATTACATCGAATCAGTGCTATCGAAACTGTAATAATAAACACGTTTCCGAATAAAACGATGCATATCACCGTTTGAAAAACAAGCATTCAACGACACAAATTTACACCGAAGTCAAAGAGCAGCTCAAACGTATTCAAATAACCCGAAACCTACTTTCGAAAAAATAAAAAAAAGTAGCCAGCTCGTGTATCAAAGGGATCTAGTTTGTCTACTGCTGCAAAAAGCGATGTTACGCGGGTGTGAAAAATGCATTCGCTCATGTTGTATATGATAATCTGATCTACATAACAAAATGGGCATGCTCGACAAGGGGAAAAAACGTGCAAGTATAAAAAGGATGCACGCAATAATTACGAGTTAGTAACGGTCTACTGAGATAATCGAATGATCTAAACGAAACTGTGTTTTTTGTAAACACTGGGATTGGTGATTTTGTAAATTGTCGCTGCGAGGTTTCATGTAATAGAAGAAACAAAAAAGGAAGTTTCTGGGAGAACCATTCACCTCCATCCCTGGGACCGGAGTTCATAGCCAGATCGATGCACGTGGATCCTCTGGTTAACAAGGAGTTTTGTGGCAGATTCCCAGAGTACTCTCATTCCTCTGCTTCGAATGCCACCACTGCTAGTTGCCCAAGTGTAATTAACATCTTTTAGAGTAAAAGGAATTAGTTCCTCTGCGGTGTATCGCCGCCCTGTGCCATCTAACCCACCCGCCCAGCTGTACCCTGTCTCTCTTCACCCGGCGCACGCTTCCCCTCCACAGTACCCCTGCGGAGGCGGGAACTTATTTACTAAATGGTTTACAATCAAACATGCCTTGCGGTTTAAGCAGATTTGCCAGTATTCAAATTATATTCACTAATACATAATTCGTCATTATTACACACCATGTGCCACAATAGTTTTATATTTTATTGTATACACTACAACAAGATGTTTGTGCTTTAAATTAAGTCCGTCCAATATGTTAACTTCTTTCTGTCCCATTGCTGCGTATGTGAGATCAACTAATATTTCCCTAGGTCCGATAAAATAAAATGAGTTACGGTCAAATAACTCACATTCACGGTATAATACCTAATATTCGACAGTCATTAACACTTTAGCTATAGGTAAGCAAAAACACCGTTTCTCCTCATTATATTTGGCATTCGTCACTTCACTATGCACAAGTTGCATATTTGAAAGAATATTTGCGATCTGAACCCGAATCACTTTCATTTTAGTAATATTCTATATTCTACACATTCGCTACACATTATATGAATTACTGTTCATCCTTGGCAGTTCATCCAGTCTCGTTCAAATCAGTTGCTTCTGTGTCCAAACATGTTAGGGAAAGTAGTACAAAGAAGCGCCGTAAGGTAGCTGCACAGGCTTTACGGTGCTACTAACGTTATTCGTTTCTGCGTGGTTTAACTCTTAGCAGTCGCCACAACTACATTCGTTTTTGCGTTGTTTAACTCTTAGCAGTCGATACAACTGATTTAACTCTTAGCAGTCGGTCATGTTAAGTTGCTGGTCATGGACCTGTTATTTTTCAACTGTTATTAATAACAGCTACTACGAGTAAGCTGCTTTTGTGATAACAGTTATTGAAGAAAAGCTGTTAAGCCCATCTCCACACGTGCCCCTGTGTGTGCATTGCGTTGCCTCCCACCGTGAAAATGCCCGCCCGGGGCGATCCTGCCCCTCCGTTCGCCCCACAAGCGGTGAAGCGATGACGGGCGGCGCGAACGGTCTCCGAAGACGGCGCGAGTGTATTACAATGCGGAGCCCCGCCCCCTGCTGCTGAGCGCCTCGGAGAGTGCTTCATCCCACAAAAACAAGGGCCCTCGGCGTCAAGGGCGCTGACGGCTGCCCGTAAACAGCGCCTCGCCGCTTTTTCACTCCGCTGGCCACAGAGGTCGCCACGCGGCAGCGGGGGCGGCGGTGATGGTGGGGGTGGGGTTACGGGAGTGGCGAGGGTGATGGTTGGGGCAGCAGCTGGAGGCGAGGGTGGGGACGGTGACGTGGGTGATGGATGTGGCAGCAGTTGGTGTGTGGGGGCGGATGATGGTTCACGCAGCAGTTGGAGGCGGGGGTAATGGTTCAGACCTGCAGCGCCTCTGACCGGGAGGTCCTAGGTTCGAGTCCTGACGGCGGCAGGATTTTCGACACTATGTAGGTCGAATTCAGTAGCTGTCTGGAGGGGAATTCTAGCGGCCGGCTGCTCTGATCGGTAGTTTTCCGTGGTTTCTCCGATCAACACCAGGCGAATGTCGTAGCAGTACCCTACCAAACGGGTCACGGACCGCGCGCGATCTGTCCTTCCTCTTCCTTGTCCTATCCTCTCCCCTTACACACTCACTTACACGCACTACACTAACCACATATTCCGGGAGACCAGAATCAATCAATCGATCAATCAATGGTTCATACAACAGCTGGAGGCGAGAGTGGGGACGGTGACGTGGGTGATGGATGTGGCAGCAATGGTGGCGGGGGTGGTGGTTGTGGGAGCAGCTGGAAGCGAGGGTGGTGCCGGTGACGGGGGAGGTGGCTGTGGCAACTGATAGCGACGGGAGCAATAGTTGCGGCAGCAGCTGGTGGCGGGGGCAGAGACGGACACGTGGGCGATGGGTGTGGCAGCTGGCGACGGTGCCAGCGGGTGGGGGGGCCGGCGAGGCGCTGCCCGGGATCTGTTCAAGGTCGGTGGTGGCTTCGCGGCCGCAGACAAATGCCGCCGACTCCAAAATGAAGGGGCCCGTGACAAAAACAGAAGACGCCCGCTGCCCGGGATCTGTTTTCGGTGGCGACACTGGAGTAAGCAACCGTTCTCTGCGTAGATTTCGCTTGTACGCTATTACGAACGGAATACTGCAATTTATTTGCCCTACGTTTCCTTGAAATGAAAACGGTCTAAAAAGCAACATATTTAAGTACAAAAACACTCCTAAGGGTATCCAAAAATTAAATCAGTCGAATGTGCGTTCCAAAAACTTCTCAAAATTATTTCATCCAAAAATAACTGATGGTAATGAACTCATTAAAGATGAAATTAGAACCACTGAAATATAGCATGCTTCCACTTTTCAATATTATATGATTAACAATTTTCGTATAAGAGAAATAATGGCACAGGAGTTAATATAGGCATTTTCTTCGTAGCATGGATACGGTACCATATTCTGCTCTTAGGGGTAAGATTTTAAAAAATATTTAACGGCTAAAACAGTTAAAACTGTGTGATGTCCCTAGTATTATGAGAAGTGTCATATGTGTACGGTTTCCTGAGCTCTGGGATGTCTGACTTAAGTCATAATCATATTAAGTTGAATTATGAATACACGTAAAAACGAGCGTTTTGCGGAACTGATATGAAAATATTACCTCCATTGTAATAAAAGCTAATTTTTCAGGGTGGATGTTTGGAATTTGCTAATACGACCAGAATGCAGGAATATACTGCGCTTCTGTTTTCGGAAAATTAAAAAAAAATAAGAAAAAGTTGCGGTAGAAAAAGCACGTGGGAATGCGCAGAAAAACCGAAAATTTTTTTCCTCTTAATGTTATTTCTCAATTCAAATCAATTTTTTTCTTTTTTGAAGGGCGCTTTTTATCTGCTAAGTCATACCGTAGCGACCACTGTTTAAATTGGTGTAACTATATGAGGAACCGACACGTATAGACAACACGAGCACACACAAGCATCCATGTCAGAGGTAGGATTCGAACCCGCAACCCAAGACGAGGCAGCTGCGGCCCTACACCATTAGCCTCGGCTATCCAGGCTGGTAATGTTATTTCTCAGATTTTTAAAAAAGTGCTTGGCAAATTAAAGATCATCCGATTCAATGAAGTTATGCAGGAAACATTCAAGCCACAAGAAACAATACTTGAAAAGTAGCTTGGAAAGCTGGGATGTATCTTAAAATTTCCAGGTTTTCTGCAAGATGATTGCATTGAAGTCATAAAATGCAGTCACATATTTTTTGTGAAAAATTATAGTACAGTTTCATACGTAATTTACACATGAATATCACAATGGAACTTTATTATAAGCTTAGATTTAAAAAAAAATTATATGATTTTCAATCTTGTTTAAAACCCAATGAAAACTTTTATAACATTAAAAAGTCCTAAAAGCAAAATGCATTCACATTTGAAAAGTAATACAACATGCATCTTGACTTCAACATTAATGCATTTACTCATGTGGTAGTACGTGTAAAACAACCCTACTAACTTGAAACAATATCCCAAACAGTTGACGCGGTTCATAACCTCTTTTAAAGCTACTACACCTTAAAATAAACGAAACATTCATGTGAACATATTTTTGCATTTCTCTACTGGGTAGAAGAATACATTTTCCCGGGTCTGTAAAAACCATTCATTGATATAAGAGGACTTTATTTGGTTCCATAAAACACAAACATTCCTTAAGCACATTAATAAAACTAAAATACGAGCTTATTCTGTACCGTCCGGCAGATCGTAAACGAAGTTAGCACAGGCAGCACGGCAGAACTTTTCGGGCGGCACACAGCATCCGGTACGTTCTTTCTCCAGACATAATAAATTTTAATATCCTCGGACCTACTGCATTATCCTCACAAAGCCAGCCCGACTCCAAAAATAACCTACAGAAGAATTTAACATATTTATACTGCAACCCCCTGCGCCTGAACTAAAGGCAGGGGCTCCGAGTTCGCCATAACACGTGTTTCAAAGCCCCCCACCCCACCCTCTCTTCTCTTTCAGTTTTGCCGGCGCTCACCAGGGAGTGCTGGTTGCTCTTGGTGTGCGAAAGCCGAGGTTCCCGAAAATATATATACAATGAGAATACGAGGATTAAAAGTAGGCGGAACACGTCAAAGTTATATTGTACATTGACAGATAATGTGTGTCTCGGACTCAATTCGACAACTAACAACATTGTATGTTTTATTTGAGCTTAATGTACTAACACAGTTAACGCAAAAATTTGTTTATTAGTAACAGTTATAATTGTAATTGTAAATAAATACATGTTAGTTGATAAATTAATATGACATTAAACGATCAAAACCAAAATTTCCCTCTTTTCCCATCTGATTTGAGACATCTATACAATTTTCGCCCACCTATAATAATGAAGAATGGCATTTTCTTGAAAATTTATTGTACAATAGTTACAAATATATTATACAATAGTTAAATGAACTCAAAATGAACGTGGAGTCATGCGCTACAAAAAACTTTAAAACTGAAACATTCCACAAAAATAACTTTCAGTGTAATTTACGAGTAGACTCGAAGTTCAGAAATGACGAAAATAGCATTTCACATTCTCAGGACACTTGTCAATAAAATCTCAACCCCAGCTGCTCTGCAATGAGTTTAACAGTGAAAATGAAGTTAACTGGTCCATGGACTCCTCGGGAACAGATTGGATGTTGCAGATAGAGACGCCAATTTAAGTGATTGACTCCCGAGGTCGATTCCGAGAGGATTTGGCATCTCTGAAGCATCTACCCTCCCCAGCTGGTGAACGAGTTTAGCCCGTTAATCCTAGCACAGAACATAACCGAGAAATGGAATGTGTTCTGCAGAAGTTTGTACGCACAACAGGAGATGCAATTTAATCAGCAAGTGCACTTCCCCAACTGGAGTTGAAACTAATCAAGAAGGTCGATGCAAGCATAGTAGTTTCCCATTGCACGTTAACAGCAAACTGACGAAGTTAATATATTCGAAACTGGGAAGAAAATCGCAAAGACGTAAAACCAATTGTGTATACGGTATATACAGAACGACTCACTTCGCAATTTCTGTGGAAAAGTGGACGCACAAGCTTTCCAAGATACAAAGCTTCCCAAGTATCTTCTGGATCCTGCTTCGGAAGTCGGGGAATACCATTTTCAGGATCACATTGCAAAACGGCCAATCTAGATTATTTCACTCGCAAAAGACTGATAATTGAACCTGTCTGCAAACACAAAATAAATAAAATAGCGATAATTTTCATAAGAAAATTGTCACAGCTCACTCAGCACAACCGTATGTCATATGTTTGACGACATCACACGCTAGAAATATTATTTACTATTCATTATAACTACACTTATCATTTGTGTATATTTGCGTGGAATGCTTGTTTAACAAATCGTGATATGCAACTTTTTATTTGGAAACATCAAGGCAGAAATGTCGTTCGGTACAGCTAAAAAGTTGGGCACGAATATCTGGCACCAGTCTCGAATTTAGGCTTTTTTTTTCAACCAGGCTGCAAATGCAGACTCTTAAGTGGAGACGTTTGTTTGTTGTTGTTGTTTTTCTCCTTTTTCCTCATTCTTCTTCACCTGTTCATCAAATGTGTGCGACTTCACCAAAGTTATCACCAGGGCTCGATTTTTGATGACCAAAATATGCTTTGAAACTGACCTGTAAAGTGACACAATGATGAGAAAAATGACCGATAAAATGATTTAAAAATAAGTTAATATGTTAGTGTAGTGTGTGTAAGGGGGGAGGATAGGACAAGAAAGGAGAAGGAAAGATCGCACGGCCGAAAACTGTCCATGGCCCGTTTGTTAGGGTACTGCTCCGGCATTCGCCTGGTGTTGATCCGAGGAACCATGGAAAATCACCATTTAGTGCAGCCAATCTCAAGAATTCTCCTCAAGACAGCGACTGAATTGCACCTAGCTGACAAGCTAGTATCACCCAGTTCCTTGTATCCGGTCTAATTTGGACATTCGAAACGTCCAGCGAAATGAAACAATATTCCATTTCGACCGCCGTCTGCCTTTTTGGCTCCGTGGCTTTTGAATAGCAATTTCTTCAACAGGTTCTCGTGGAGCAAGGCAAAGTGCTCCGTTCACCCATTTGGGGGATGGGCAATAAACGAAAACTCTTTTGAAACGAAGACGCTTTTGAATAGCTTAGTTTCTAATCTTCATTGAAACGCAATGGTTTCAAAATGTTTTTTTAAGAACAACGGATACAAAAGAAGAGGAGATAATCTGTAACTATCATGCCTTTTGTTGCTTTATATTAGAGAAAGTGAATTAATTTCATTAATATTTTTTGGTATATGGTGACCCATTTCAAAACTTCATCGAGTTCCATAACTGGGTCGATATTGACCCCCAGGGGGTCGATATCGACCCCCGTTAAGAACTCCTTCCTTACACCACCCGGGGCCGGTTTACATCGGCCGACACTTTTTTTTTTCGAATACGCAGTTATCTTTCGCACTTCCTTTGTCTTCTTCAGCCTTGTTTGACTTGCCCGCGCTTTGTAATCCCCGCTTGGCGCGCTGCCTTCCTCCCGGAGCAATGCGATCATTCCAGGCGGCCGGCGCGGCGCGTGGCTGTTTGCACCGGTCGCTTTCCGGGGGGCGTTGGGGGGGGGGAAGCGCAAAGCGGCTACCTTCAGCCGGGCGGGGCGGCGTCCGCTTGCACCCGCACTTTGAACGAGGCGAGGGCGAGGGCGAGGGCGAGGGCGAGGGCGAGGGCGAGGGCGAGGGCGCGAGGGCGAGGGCGAGGGCGAGGGCGAGGGCGAGGGCGAGGGCGGGGCGAGGGCGGGGGCGGGGGCGAGGACGGCGCCGGCTGATTGCTTTGGCTCACTGGACGCTGCCCGCCGCCTTTGCGCGGGCACCGCTCGCTGCATTCACCTACTTCGCCTGCGAAGCGACGCGACGCGACGCGCTCTTGTGTTGCGACAGGTCGCACGGAATATTCGGCGCTGTGATTTGGGGGCGTGAGTAGATTGAACGGGGGACGGAATCTGGCTCCCACGCAATGGCCACAACGTTTACGTAAGCCATTTTTTGACGGTTTGTTTTAAAAATGGCTGAATTCGTTGTCATTTTACATGAGATTGCACCCGAGGATGATGAAACAGGTCTGGTAAAAAAAGATTTTTTTACAAAACATTATGAAGCTATATTCAAATTTAAAATCTTATACTATTAAGCTATATCAAATTCTAGACAGTCTATTTCTGTACAAGCTATTTATTGAACTGCAAATTGATTGTAATTTGTTGCAGATATGCGCAATAGTTTATTTATTAACAATGACACTATATACCTGAATGACAGTCACTGAACATTGTTGTTTAGATTCCCTGGTTTTCAAAACAGACCATCGTTGGCCATATTTTGTTTCTCAAAATCCCGAAATTTCGTAGATGCACACAAAGACACGAGGAGGCAACAGACGGCGGAGCGCTAGGGAAAAAGCACGTGTGTGTCTGTCTGTGTGTGTCTGTCTGTGTGTGTCTGTCTGTCTGTGTGTTGTTTGTGTTGTTGTGTGTGTCTGTCTGTGTGTGTGCTGTCTGTGTGTGTGTGTCTGTCTGTGTGTGTGTGTCTGTCTGTGTGTGTGTCTGTCTGTCTGTGTGTGTGTGTCTGTTTGTCTGTCTGTGTGTGTGTGTCTGTTTGTCTGTCTGTGTGTGTGTTGTGTCTGTGTGTGTGTCTGTGTGTGTGTCTGTCTGTGTGTGTCTGTCTGTGTGTGTCTGTCTGTGTGTGTCTGTCTGTGTGTGTCTGTCTGTGTGTGTCTGTCTGTGTGTGTCTGTCTGTGTGTGTCTGTCTGTGTGTGTCTGTCTGTGTGTGTCTGTCTGTGTGTGTCTGTCTGTGTGTGTCTGTCTGTGTGTGTCTGTCTGTGTGTGTCTGTCTCTGTGTGTCTGTCTGTGTGTGTCTGTCTGTGTGTGTCTGTCTGTGTGTGTCTGTCTGTGTGTGTCTGTCTGTGTGTGTCTATCTGTGTGTGTGTCTGTGTGTGTGTGGTGTGTGTGTGTGTGTGTGTGTGTGTGTGTATGTGGAGAGGATAGTACAAACAAGAGGAAGGAAAGATTGTATGCAGTCCGTGGACCGCTTCTTCGAGTACTGTTCCTGTATTCGCCTGACATTGATTGGACAAACAAGTAAAACCATCAATGAGCAACCGGCCGCTAGATTTCTCGTCCAGCGATCGGCCGACTTTGCCCTCGCTGTGCGATAGCGTATCGCTCTTGCGACTGGCGCGACGCGTCGCGGCGTGGGCGCGAAGCGCTGACGCGGTGGCGCGGGGGGGCCTTGCTATCTCGCGCCCCGCAGGCGGCCGTGCCTGCCCCCACCACACCCCCTCCCGACGCCCCGCCCTCGAACGCCACGGGAACCAACAAGAAACAAACGCCGGCGCCCACGCAGCGCGCCTTCTCATACTCGACGCCTTCCGTGGACGGACAGGATACAGTGAAAGGGGCGTGGCCCCCAGTGTAGTGAATGCCTTGCGCCTGGGTTTCATATCTGACTGCATATCTGACTCGTTTTCATTATTATTATTTATCGTTACATCGACATCAAAGTTACTATCTTTGTTTTTTGGTAACAGAAACAATAATATAAAATGAAAAACTAAAACATTAGCTGAATATGGATTATGTTTACAAACACGTTTTCTATGTCAACTGCCACTTTTCTTTGACAATACAGATATGCAAGTTTTCACACGATCGATCTTCAAAATTTACAATTCATTATAGTTAAGAAACAACACAGATTTCTCTTCGTAATATTTCGTTCTGAAGTGTCATATTGTACGAATTTGTATATGAATTTGAACATCCAACAATGAGTTTGTTCGTGCACTTAATATACGCCGGACAACGCTCAACTATTTTACATCACCTTTATTTTCATACACTTAAAAATATACGCCCCCAAAAGAACATAGTAAACTATGTAAATAGTGAACTATAGTAAACTACTGAGTTGCTCCTATCGCAATCACAGCGATGAGTATGAGGTACGCACGTGTCCACTACATTGGCGGCCTTCAAAGTATTCCCCGACAGCAGCGCTCTCAGTGAGGCTAGTTTCTTTCCGTTGCAACGTCTTTGCTCATACTATGCCTCCGCCAATCACAGAAACCGTCTTCAACGGTGTAGCTCAACAGGAAACGCTACTCACAGAGTCTCTTGTAAGGCAATTCAACATCCATTGCAAACACAATTTCCGAACAACGTCAATCCAGCCACAGTCCACGTAACAGCGCTCCTGAAAGTTGTAGTTGGATTTTTTTTCTAACTTTTCAAAAGTGACAGATTCTCGAAGTGTATCAGGAAATACATTATAAATATTTTCAATGCATTGTTAGAGTAAAATAACGAGCTGGCTATTTTAATGGCGACAAACTGTTCCTAACAAGAAGGGTTGATTAGATATATGTATGTGTGTGAGAGAGAGAGAGAGAGAGAGAGAGAGAGAGAAGAGAAAGAGAGAGAGAAAGAGGGGGGGAGAGATAAAAAAAAAAAAAAAAAAAAAAAAAACGAAATGAAGAGCGAGTAAGAAAAGGGAAGACAGAGTGAAAAGCAGGAAAGGAGACAGAAAGGGTAACAAGGAAAGAAACAAAGCAAGAGAACGAGAGAGAGAAACAAAATGTAAGCACTACAGATTCAAATAGAAACAATAGAACCTCATGTTTTCAACAAAACAAGTGCAGGCACTTTTTCCATTACAAAGAGTGGTACTAATCAAAAGTTATCGTAATCTGCCCCGCTATCAACAATTCGTGAGCGTTTTCTATCTGCAAGGCCTCCGTTCGGCTTTACGTCACAGAGGATATTAGAGGGTTGATAAAGGGCCTCATTCAGAATGCAAATCCCACGGCCGACCGGCTCGGGAGGAAGGGACGTAATTATTTAAGCAGGGCTATTTCAATCTGTCTTCCCAAAGATCATTACGCAACGACCCAAATTATAGATGGCACTGCAAGAACATACAGATGTTTGGGAAAGACGCTAGTTTCAACTAACTCATTAAATTTACCAATTCTGAAGATAAAGACAGATATAAAATTGATTTTCTAACGTAGCAGCCTGTGATATATTACTATTATTCTATAAATTAAGACTTATTTTTTGTAATAAGATGGACAACGTTTCCTGGAATAATTCCATCTACAATAGTTTCATAATTTGCATTCAAATAACTAGCTGTAAATAAAGCATTGATTTAAGCCATGAATATATAGTTTTGTCGATGAACAATTATTTTAATCAAACTTACGAGTACGACACTGAAAACAAGAAAGTATCATTGATAAAAATGGTTTGGTATTTTGCGAAAGCTCAGATGATATAAAGGAAAGAAATAGTTTTGTTCTGAGATACTCTTTACGATGCTATAAATAACAGACCTTAAGAAAATAGGAAGATGAAAAAGTTACTTCTTGTCTAAATATTCAGACATTTAAAAATCTTATGTCTCTCAATCTCTTATGGAATAAGAGGATGCATTCATATAAAATGTACAAAAAATTGTGCATTCCATTGCTTCATTCTTCCGAGCTCTTTTTCCGTTATACCTGAAATTGTCCTTAAGCATTTAACACGTTTCTGTATGGTACAAAATTTCGTACAACTGACACAGCAACGTTCGGTTCGCAACACCGAAGCAAGCAACTACGTATTACACTACAAGATCTAAAAGTATATCTGAACAATGCAGACTGGCATAGGACAATAAGCAGTGGTTCAAAAATAAATAATGAAAATTTAAAAAAAAATAAAAAAAACGCGACTGAAGCATGGACAGAAGGAATTTCTAAATATGCGCTGTTAATACGTGAATACAAAATGTAATTTTAGGAAAACATTTTACTAACCTCCCAGAATGTACAGCAACAAGGTAGTTAAAAACTAGTTTTCTAGGTTTTTCTACAAGTTGACGAATGAAATTTCAGCTACCCATTCAAACGAGTAAAGCATTCCTGATTGTAGTAGAATTTCATAAAAATCTTAATGAGAATGCAAAAGACTTTCTGCGTGCCTTTGAAGATAAATATATATTATATTATTTATAGGCAAATACATATCTGTATATACTAAACATATTTACATGCAAATAAATAAAGCCCGAAAATTCCTGGGTGAGCAATGGCCTCTCCTGATGAAGGATTGCTCTTGGTAATATTCCCACAACAGAGCAATGTTTGTGGGCATATACAGTATACTAAACATATGCAAATACAATACACTAAACATAATCATATGTTATAATATGATTATTTACGTTCCCAGTCAAAATATTCCTAGATCCCTATCATTATATTTTGCACCTCCATTCCCTTCCTGACAACCTCACATCGCTAAAAAAAGTCGCTAAAAAAAGTCAGCACATCACTGGCACATTTGAGAAGAAATGCGAGCAACAAGCGTAGAAGGACGCCCGCATGGGGGCGCAGGGGCGCGGACCGCGGCTGATTCGCTGCTTCCCGCCGCCACGGCAGCAAGGCGAAGCTCACTTCCGGTCGCGGCGACGCGGCGGGGCCTCGATGCGAAAACAGCGCCCTCTTTCCGGAAGGCGCGTGACGGCGCCAAGTGACAGGTGCACGAAAGAGCCAAGGCGCTGCGGAAGGGTGGGGGGGGGGGCGGGGAGGGGCGGAGCAGGGCGGGGCGGAACGGCGATGGGGGGCGGGCGGGGCGGGCGGGGCTCGGTGGGAATGGGCGGGGCAGGGCGGCGCGGCAAAGCGCAGCGGGGCGAGGCGGGGAGGGGCGGGGCGGGGCTCGGTGGGAATGGGCGGGGCAGGGCGCGGCGCGGCGCGGCAAAGCACAGCGGGGCGAGGCGGGGAGGGGCGGGGCGAGGCGGGGCGCGGCAAAGCGTAGCGGGGCGGGGTCGTTTGCGCGGCACGGCTTGGCGGGGTAGGGCGGGGTGGAGCGGGACGGGGCGTTTGCGTGGCGAGACTGGGAGCGAGAGGGCGGGGAGGGACGCGGCGGGGAAGGCGGGGCGGAACACAGCTGGGCTGGGCTAGCAGCAGCGCAGCCGAATAGGGAAGAAAAGAAACACCTGAGCGGAGAACGCCCCTACAGACATCAATAACGAAAAGTGACTTTTGAAGACGTGCAGACTCTTTTGCCACACGCGGCATCCAAAAACAAATAGTGATGAATACGAACAGCGGAGCACCCAGTGACTTCAGGCACCCTCCACACGCGAACGATCCATGTTAAAAAATATAGCTTTCACTCATTTTCTATACTAACGAAAGTCAGTAAATATGCCAAGAGTTTACGCCATAAATATTAACTGTAAGACAAATAAAAATACATTTCACTTCCAGCATTAACGAAAATTCATTTACACGAAAACATGATGATGGCTGAACAGTATACCTGAACCCCCTCCCCCAGGGAATAATCCTTTCTGAATTCGAACGATTGGAAAAACTTGAAGAGCATGTTGTCATAGTAAAGACGCAGAAGCTAGGGGCAAGATATACCCACGTGTATGGATCCGAATGCCGCGTAAGGCATCGATGTTGTATGTTGTTTGTCGTATTGGGGACACTTCCAGTCCGCTTCCCCCTGCCCGCAATGATAAGAGACGATATGTTATGCGATAAGTCTGCGGGTTACCCAATAACACTAGCGGGAACTGTCCGCTACAAAGCAGAAGTTCAACCACCGAAAAGGACCAGGCCTCTCGCATTCCGGAAGGTTCTAGCCGAGACGGGCCCAAGGATTACCTTGGAGAGGAGACTTCTTAGGGTACGAGGTTGGACGTCACCCAATTGAGAGCCCTTGGACACTGTGTGTTCCTGTAGGTTCCCAGACGCCTCTAGACGACAACTGGGGTCAACAGCGGACAAAATATTCCGGTTGACTCAACCATAAATTAAGGGTTATCACTGGCAAATGACTGTAGGAAGACTAAAATAAACGCAATATCTTCACATACCACGTGCGATAATATACTGTGCATTAGATTCAGGCAAGGTGTTAATTTTAAATAAAAATATGTTTTAGTATTGTTCCTCATTCAACTTGTATTTTCAATTTTAATTGTAATTCTCTTTTGTTGCAGGTAAGTAAACCGAGATTGGTGTGCCAGTTCTGTATGTGAGTACATTTTATTGTTTGATCTGCAAAATTTGTTGACTGATTTAAAAATTAGGGCGGAAGCAAAACTCTATGATGAGAAACATTCCTTTCTCTATCGCCTTGTCGGGTAAAAATACTTGTTACGACTTTGCGGTGTATCACTGAGACGAGTGGCGTCCGAAACAAATCGTAAGCTTCTTAAATGAAGCTCAGTTTGATATTTTCTTCACACTGAAACGCGGCCAAAACGATTCTCAACTTCTTCGTGCTCCTCAAATCACACAGAAGAGTAACCCAACTTAAGCAACCAATTTATTCTCGACTGGTTCCCCAGATTACTAATCAAACAGCACCATAAACAACGTACGCTCGAAGGCTACAAATGTCAGAGTTCCCAATTAACAAACAGACACAGATGACAACAGTTAAAAAAATCATAGAACATACGAATAATTTTGTAGCACCACGTAACAAGCTTATAATTTAATATTGAAGATTCCTAAACATAAACTAATATTTTGGGATCTTGACAGTAAGTGTCAGTATGTGAACTTCGTATGTTAAATTTTAGGTGCCAAAATATCCTGCGAATAAGTCAAAACATCACAAAAATTGGATTAGTACGTACAGAGACGAATTATGAGAGGAATTTTTAACAGCGCTGAGAAGATATTCCCAGCACTTACTGTGCCCATCTACCTGACGGCAGAGCATGGCTGTAAAAACAGAAGTTTCCACAGAAACAATGACATGGCAAAATGTTTATTTAATTTATTTTGAAGGTAACTGGTTTGTTTCGGTTCGCTTACCTGTTCAACGTCGTTGCGGTTATTTTATCCGAAGGCGCACCACGAACTAAAGATTTCAATATCTTTACTAGTAAATTTTTACCATGTAAATAAAAAAATAAATAAATTATTTCTAATTGTTGCTTCGTTCATTTTTCTTTAGTAAATTCTCTTGATTCTTCTCCAGAGTTCCTGATCTCTCGTACTTGATTCTGCATTGTCCACTGTCTTTACGAATCGTAATGCAGCCTTGACACCCGTCAATGCTTTTGCAGGAACTTCCACTTCATCGATTATGACCTTTGGCTGATATTTTTTCACGGTGCCTAATATTGGAATTTGTGGCACTGTAAAGATATATTCTCTTCCAGGAAAGAATTAATTTCTAGGTCGTATTACCTATTACAGAGGTTCACTATAAACGAAATTTAGGTTCACGATAAACGAAATTTAGGTTCACTATAACCGAATCTTCGTGTGATTATTTGTACTGTAAGTGACGCGGACCAGTGACTAGGAACCAACCAGTGAAACACGACCAGTTCACTATAACCGAGAGTTCACTATATCCGAGTTCACTATAACCAGAATCGACAGTACTTACCTTCCCTGTGAATTGATCAGAAGATGCTACTTCGCGATATGTGCACGGTGAATTAGATTCTTCTCGTACACGTAACGGAAGGAACTCTTGACTAAACAAAAGAACGGGGTACTGACAAAGTAAACAAAATACTGAGGCGACATGAATGAACATGGCTGCCATCTCGGATAATGACAATGATCCGGAGAGCAAACACTTCTAAGCTTCCATGAATTCCTGCTACAAATAAAAAAAAAAATATAAGCAACTTCTACGAAAGTCTCTTTTGTCATTTGTCCCACCAGACTAACTTTCTTCACTAGTTACGCCCCAATAACGAATTTTTAGTAACTTGCTGTCTGTTTCGGCAACTGGAACTTTGCATACGAATCGCATTAGATGTTAACTATCACTGAACAAAAAATCGAGACAGGTGTCGACATGACCCAACAGACCCTTTCCGTGCCAAGGGTTTCTATTGCGATCCCAGGGGCGGTGCGTGGTTCGTACATGACGGCGCGTCCCCGCCCCCGCGGCCAGGCAAAGGGCGAGGGCGGAGGGTCAGGGCGACAGCGGCCGCGGCGCGGGCTGAGCGCGGGCTCAGCCGAAGACCGACCGCACCTGCGCACGCGGGCGCTCCCCCCAGCCCCGGGCCACGCCCCTGCGTTGGGATCACTGATTGATTGTTAGGGATTCCGGGTGGGTCAACTGTGGCCATTAGTCCCATAAGGGTAGTGCGTGCTTTTTTGTTCGGGAGGTGGCGGTGGTCTTCGCCCGCAGGATGGCGAGATTCGGAGCCAACTTATGGATCGTCGGCTAATGGGGTTTTCCCGAGGATTCTCACACCAACGGTGCACCGCCCCGACCTGGAGATGCTCTAAGCTTCCGACCGGTCTCCCGGAATATGTGCTAGTGTGGTGCATGTTAGTGTAAGTGTATATGTGTAAGGCGGTGAGGATAGGACAAGGAAGAGGAAGGACAGATCGCGCTCGGTGCCTGGCCCGTTCGTTAGAGTACTGCTCCGGCATTCGCTTGGTGTTGATCAGAGAACCACGGAAAACTACCGATCAGAGCGGCCGGCTGCTAGAATTCTCCTCCAGACGGCAACTGAATTCGACCTAGTTGAATAGCTAGTGTCGAAAATCCAGCCACCGTGGAGAGAGTAACCTAGGACCTCCCGGTCAGAGACGCTGCAGTGACATCACTGGATGCCCTGAGCCACCGTTCCCGGCCCCCTGCGTTGGCCACATGCGATCGGGGGCCCTGTACAGATCGAGACGAAGGCATTCAGCGGAATTGTCTCGTCACACAATCACGTTCAGATTCTTAATATAGTGTTCCAGAACGGTCTCTCCGGAGTGGCACCTTCCTGGTGACAGTGCTTCCAACAGAAATTGTGTTGGTAGCACGAACTGCAGCTTGAAAACGAAATTCCTGTACTCACCACAACCGTCACACTGGTGTTCCCCTTGTTGCCCAGTGCTACCAACATAAATCCGATTTTTATTTGGAGGCCATGACGCATCTCTCTGCGGACAGGTTTTCCTGGAGCAGTGTTTGTATATAAAAGATTTCTAATGCACATTTTAAGTGTGATTTAACTGTAAAAAGGTTTAACTGGTATACAATAGTCTATTTAACAAATAAATGGCCATTTAGAAACGTTTAGCAAAACTTCGTAATACGTAAATAAGTGTGGCTTCCTTAGCATATACTTTCTTGTAGTTTTCGAAACGGTTATGTAATATGGAAATATTCCTTCCCTTTCTACTCTAGCAACACTTTAGTCAGCACATGAAAAACTCACAACCAAAGCACGGTGAGGTGGTTAAAAAAGAATGCAAAATGCATAATGCCCTAACTGCAACGTGTTCATTCAGTTTCAGTGATTGTTCCAGCGAATTGGGCCTTGTCCCATTGTTTGTGGATAGTAACGTTTTTCATCCCCAAACCCCCGAAAACTTAATAAATTATTATTATTATTATTATTGTTATTATTATTGTTATTATTATTATTATTACTATTGTTGTTGTTGTTGACTGAATACGATGGTCACCTACAGATCACCATTTACACCGCCGCAGGCGACCGAGCAATTTATCGCACTGATAGCGACGTTGCCAGAGGGAAACAGTCGGCAACAACGCGAAGTGCGTCCGTTGAAAGGCAGAGTGGCCCGGAGACAATGAAGTGAAATTAAGCACACCTCCCCGCCCCCCCCCGATGGAGATGCTTCGATTGCCCGCCAGGCGGCGACAGCGCCGACCAATTAATTGGCGCCCCGCCGCGTCGCCTCCCTGCCCTGGCGGTGGCAGGCCCAGCTTGGCTTTTCCCACACGGGAGCCAACTCGCTGCCCAATGAACGACATCTCTTATTTGGATTCTTTTCGACGTCTTTAGGTCTCTGGAAGCAAAGTACTTTTCATTTACATTTATGTGTACATTTATGTGTTCAAAGGAAGATTGGAGGATATACTTCAGTGTCAATGCAATTCCGTTGAGGATACAAAGCATTCGTAACTGGAAAATTGAAAGATCTTTTTTCTTTTTTTTTTTATTGGCGCGATATTTTCCGATTCTAAATATTCTGTTGCTGTTCTATGGCTCGACAGCCCGCTACGGGCCTTGGCCAACCAGCGGTGACCTAGCTCTTGGCCGTGGGATTAGGGGTTCGTGTGGTTAGCGCGAAGACATCCCTTCACCTTATATATTGGTGTTTATAACCTTAGGGTGGACTTTCTCATCGTCACGCAGCAAAAGATACTCGGACACTGGTAAGGAAAGCACACTGGTATAATTTGCCTCGGCCGGGAATCCAACCCGGGGTCGCGCCGTGGAAAGCGAGCACGCTAATCAACGAGCCACCAAGCGAGGCATTCTAAATTTCCTACAGGCTTAAAATTTTCAGAAACTAAGCCCTCCTAACATAAAAAGAGAGAAATAACTTCATATTGTTTGTTTTTTCGATTGCAAAATATATCGCATTAAAAAATGATGACGGACTGGGAGGTAATCCAAACACCATATTTTCTAATAAAATCATCATTTAAAAACAACTAGTTTTATAAACTTTCTCGTCGAAATGATTGATTATTAAAATTTCAACTACATTTCCATCCGAAAGAATGAACCATTTTATCTAACCACTTTTTGCAACATGTCCAACTTCGGGATACTGTTCTTTCGTTAATTGAGGATGAATTTCCATGAAGAATAGACAGCAGAAAATATTACACTGTGAAATTAATACTATTTTGAAGGATCATGTATAAAGTGCTGTCGAAAACGATGAGTCAATGCATAGCTCACGTATAGCATAACATTACTATATGCACTTCACACTCTCCAACCTTATTTCCGAATATCCAATCCAGTTCTTGGATACGTCAAATGAACTACATGGAGATGTGGACACGCCCATTCCATTCGTTGGTCTACATTCTTGTCCCTGTACCCTTAATTATCGATTAATTTCCTCCCTTTGGTTTATTTTCGGATCCTTCAAACCCTCGCTTTAAATCTCTCGCCAACCCTTTTCTCTCAATCTCCTTCCATTTCCAACAGACAGTTGCGATTCGTTCCCTGTTCCCTGACCTCTCAATGCCCGTGCGGCGTCCGGCGACTCAATTAATCGGTGCTGCGACCTACCGGCGACGGACAGGAAGCAGAGGGGAGGAGGGATGCGGGCGGTGGCGGCGACAGAAGACTCTCCGTCCCGCTGTCGCTGGTGGAGGCGGAGATTGAAAGCGGCCGCTTCATCGACGCCATCTGACAACTCTTTTGCATGCCTGTGTGGTTCATGAACGAAGTGGATTTCACACTCAAAGACAATGTGCAGAAATTACACTTTCTGCGGAAAATTGGTTTGGTTTCCTTTTTTTTTTTTTTTTTTTTCGTGTTTCCGGGTGCGTCAACAGCTTTGGTCATTGGTCCCGTTAGTGTAGTGCATTTTTCTCGGGAGATGGCGGTGATCTTCCCCCGCATGATGGCGAGATCCGGCGCCGACCTACCGTCGGCTAGTGGAGTTTCCCCCTGACCAGGACTCTCCCACCAGCGGGGCACCGCCCCAGCCGGGACAAGCTCTAAGCTCCCGGCCGGTCTCACGGAATATGTGACAGTGTGGTGCATGTTAGTGTAAGTGTGTGTGTAAGGGGAGAGGATAGGACAAGGAAGAGGAAGGACAGATCGCGCGCGATCCGTTACCCGTTTAATAGGGTACTGCTCCGGCATTCGCCTGGTGTTGATCGGAGAAACAGAGGGTCACGAGCTGCAGGATGATTTTGATTAATAAATACCCGACAACGCAGGGTCCTTCAGTTAGTAAATAAATAAAATGGAAGGAAATCCAAAGGTTGGCACTTGCCGTGCCCCGCTCTCTTTCCGGAATTTATGACTCCATGTGTCACCTGACTGCTCGGATCCGCCCGCGCGACAAACGACATGCCCGCCCTCGCGGCGGCGCGGCAGGGCGCGAAACTATTTTCTTCCCCTCGCCGCCACACCCGCGAAAAACACGACGCGCGTGGTTACCATGGAAACCCATTACACACGCAGGTGGTCCTTCTCTTCCGCCCCACATATTCCGGGAGACCGGTCGGGAGCTTAGAGCTTGTCCCGGCTGGGCGGTGCCCCGCTGGTGGGAGAGTCCTGGTTAGGGGGAAACCCCACTAGCCGACGGTAGGTCGGCGCTGGATCTCGCCATCCAGTGAGGGAAGATCACCGCCATCTCCCGCGGAAAAAAACATACACTACACTAACGGGACTAATGCAGTTGACGCGCCCGAAAACACGAAAAACCAAACCAAACCAAATGAAAGCATATTTAATACGGCCCATTCTTTCCTTAATCCCAATTTGTTTCTTTTCCGGTTAGTCAGAAACATATTGAAGTGCTTACTTGAATTTTAAAGTACATTTGGAACATTGCAATACGACAAGGAGAGCCCTTATCTCGAGTTCGACTATCATACTAGTCGGACTGATTTAAAAGCTTCTTACGATATAATGTCGTGCCTGTAAGACAGGCGCAGAAACTTGAGATGCAAAGTACACAAACGCCCGTTGTAATTAAACTATACATATTAGCGATAAAAAATCACACTTCCAATAAACAAGTCCCGAATTTCAAGTAAGAAATATACTTTTTCGACAAACTTCCAGTATTTAAACAAAATCTTGTGCTTGATGAGTTCCACATACGCGTGTAATAAACCTAATTATTTAAAATTCTACATTTTGGTAAGAAGTCCCCCAAAATGAGCAACGCCAAATTGTCAGGCATTATTTGTGACACATGAAAAATACAGTCATTCATTTCTGCAAATAAAAATTACTGGCTTCTATTGCAATTTAAATGTACACTTAAACAGGTGTGGGGCAGGACAATTTCACTACTGTGCTGATGTTACATCTCATTGAACTTAATTTATGAGCAATATGTACAGCATTACGCGTGGACACCATTGGCGCGAAATGGTGAATATGACTGTGAAAAACGAGTTGCTATAACCTGCAGCTATTGGATGAAGCCTGTTAAAAATTCGGCAACCTGTCATTTACACACTCATTAAATTCGCGTTTATAGTTTCCAGATCCCTTAAAAAAGCATTCGCACATTCCCAACGAGCCAATATTGGCATACGGTTCGAAACAGTTCACTGAGCCCGTTTCACCTGAAGGTGAGGGAAAATAGAACTTTTATACGTTTATTTAAACAGATTAAATTTACTGAAACAATTTCAAAAATTACTTTCGAAAAAAAATAGTCTTATTTCTGTTTCTGAAAAATATAATAATTTCAACCTTACAAAACGTATACAATTTTCTAATCATTTAAGTGGTAAAGGTTCAAGACTCAGGAGGGCGAAGTCATCCAAAAAATTAAAACATAGCAAGGCATGCCTTCAACCTTCAATCCAACTCTTAAGTTTCATTAACTTAATAGAAAAGAAGTGCTATTCAATAACTTCTTACTATAAAAGTACGTATGTTCATAAAGACTTAATTTAGCTTGAAATTAATGAATCGTAATATTTTCTGAGAGTTCTTGATGATGATGATGATGATACTAATAATAATTATAATAATAAATATTTCAAAGAAAAAGATGATGCCACATACAATACAGATAATAACTAATAAATATAATGCATGGAATGAATAAGTAGGAACCCTGTTATTGAAAGATAACAAGAAACCTTAAGTTTAGGTGTCAGAAGCCTTTATTCATGACGTTTCGTGGAACGTGTGTCCACCTCTTTAGGTTCAACAGTCCTACACAAGATAAATATATTGACTCTAGTAGGGGAACTTGCTCCAGGTACGCAGAGTTTTGAAGCCTGGGATTATTTGGTTAGTTAATATTCATCTCCTATGTGGTGTCTGTGGAGCCTATCGGATGTCAGGATACTAAAATGGCGGCGGTCATTCAGGTAGAATCCAGCGTCTCTATTTGCAGGTTTTCCAACTGGAGGATGGGGCAACACGTATTTTTGTTAATCCTCATATGTAACTAAATTTTTAGTACTCTGAAATTGCCAAAACTAATTAAACCGACGGGAATATTGAACTTTACGCTTTTAAATGAGACCTTCGTCATTCGTATGGATCCATCCAGCGGTTATCTATACTCCGATTTAAGCAAGTGGCACTTCAAACACACGATCTGGAACGACAGTGGCGCACTGTCAACCAATCAGGAGCACCAATTCAAAAATTTAAGTCGTAACGAAGCTGTTTATTCGATAGCAGTGTTGCCCTTTCTGTCCAGCTCGTGACCTTTAAATGCTACTGTGATTAAATCGGAGTACAGATCCCAGATGGGCATTTACATGATAGCCGCTCACTCCCTACAATAAATTTCTCTCACTTTTCCTGGTTTTCTAGGGCATTGTTTTTTCACTGATCAGATTGGTAGAGTATTTCACAGTTGTTGTTTTTTTAAAAATGAAGCAAGCCTTATGCTTATTTGTCAACTCTATAAATTCACCATAATCAAGTAATAATTAAAGAAGTCAATAAATGGAATTTTGTCACTATTTCTGCTGACCTATTTTTAAAAGAATAATATCAAGTTATAAAATCGTAACAAAATTTCCCCTGACTTCAACGATTTTTCTACAAATTTCCTGATTTTCCCTGGCTTTTCCAGAGCAAAGAAATTCCCTGATTTCCTCCATTTTCCAGAAGTGGCTACCCTGCTTTATAACGAACTAGTGGACCCGGCAATGCTTTGCTATTGCAGTGTTTTACTCATCATACACTACTGTTCACGTGATTATTAATCACATTTTACAATACGCAAGACAAAAATTTTAATAGATGAACGACTTTCGCGCAAGTATAGGTTGGTTCTGTCCTGGTTTGGACATGGTTGTCAAGTATCCAATTGTTAAAACCTTCTTCAAATTTGGGCATGCGTTAGCTATGTCCCTAACTTGGAGACATTTTATTTTCTTGTCCAAGATTCAAGTAATAATTCCGGCCAATATTTCACAATCGCAGGGGCAGAATAATGTTTGTTAGTTTTCGATGTGCTGTTTGAAACATAAGCAAGTACGTAGTTGAAATTACTTCTGTTCACAAAAATCCACCATCCTTTACTACGAGTACGCAGTAAGCGGGGACGGGAAGGTAAGTTTGGCAATTCATGGCGAAGATATGGTGGTCATAGAACTGTAGTAGCATTACATTTGATTTATAAGGAAGATGATACAACATATATTGAAAACGAATATTTGAAAAGTTCCGTTTCGACGTATAAATGAGTATTAAATTGTAAGAAAATGGTCGTACTTGGTAAAATATGTAAAAATTAGTAATTATACCAAAATATGTAAAAATATGTAAAATAAAATAGTTCTAATTCATTCGGAATGTCTTGTAAACTCTAAAAAATATAATTGAATGCAGGTATCATGTTCGTGTAATTACAAGGAAATTCGTTCGCTAATCATCTTCAACATCGTCCCCAATGTTTGATTTTATTCAAACCACTCTTTAAACACTCCCATTACTAATAAAAACAAAGTGTGAAAATTTCAGCGAAATCGATCGAGTAGTTTTTGCGTCTATGTGCGACATACATACGCACATTCCCTTTTATTCGTGCAATAGATATTTAAACGTAATCAAAGCCCTCGCGCGTTCTGGTTCCTTTGCTGCGTTCGATGGCCTTCGATTGGAGTGGTGCGTTAACGGCCCGATGTGGAAGGCCCTACCCAGCCAGGCGGAGCGCCTGCGCAGGGCGGAGCAATGGAGCGGCGAGGGCGGCGACCCGGAAGCGCGAGCAGGGCCCTCGCCCTTGGGGAACGCCGGCAGCACGTGCGGTCGCGGAGACGCAGCGACTGCAGCAAGGGAAGGACGCGGCGGTGGCACATGCGAGGGAGAAACAGGCAGAAAGCAGGAGCATAGATTGATTGATTGATTTTTCGTTTTTCCGGGCGCGTCAACTGCTTTGGTCATTAGTCCCGTTAGTATAGTGCATGTTTTTTTCTCGGGAGATGGCTGTGATCTTCCCCCGCTGGATGGCGAGATCCGGCGCCGACCTACCGTCGGCTAGTGGGGTTTCCCGCCACCAGGACTCTCCCACCAGCGGAGCACCGCCCCAGCCGGGACAAGATCTAAGCTCCCGACCGGTCTCCCGGAATATGTGGTAGTGTAGTGCATGTTAGTGTAAGTGTGTGTGTGTGTGTGTGTAAGGGGGAGAGGATAGGACAAGGAAGAGGACGGACAAATCGCGCGCATTCCGTGGCCCGTCTGGTAGGGTACTGCTCCGGCATTCGCCTGGTGTTGATCGGAGAAACCACTACTGCTACGGCATTCGCCTGGTTTTCATCGTATAAATCATGCAAAACTACCCATCAGAGCAGCCGACCGATAGAATTCTCCTCGCGGCAGCAGCTGAACTGAACCTGGCTGTTTGGCTACAGTCGCAAATCCTGCCACCGCGTCACCGAGTCTCGATTCCTACGTCATATACTCTGCAATGCCATCAGTTGATGCCCTGTAGTGCATCACGTTGGCGGCCGTGGGTGGGAGAATGAGCGGAAGTATCTCGTATCTGCGGGCATGAATAGCTTGGCGCCCCGGCGTTGGGATACATGTAGACAAAGGGGACGCCAGCTTGACCGGGAAGGTCACGTGGTAGACGCGAGCCTCCGTCCCACACCTAGGACGGTCACGTGACGGCTGCACTCAGGTATAAAATCGAGCCAACGAGCTCACACGGGCCTATTTTCTGGAAACACCGCGCGATGCGCAAAACTTTACGCCCAGGCTGGAGCGTGTCGTGCCTAGTGCACGGGTGACGAGGTCACGGTAGTGGCGTGGGAGTAGCGTTAGAGGAGGCGGGGCCTCCCTAGCTATGTGGGGTATCCCCAGGGAAATACTTACAAGGATGTAGTTTCGGAGCAGAAGTTGGTTATTGTACATACCTGTAAATAAACTTGTACATACTTGTAAATGCCTGTGGGCTTTTCTCCATGACGCCCCACCTGAGCCACCTTAACCGGCGAACGTAAAAGGCGCGGCTGTTCGGAAGCAGAATGAGAAACCAACGCAGGCGGTGAGCCCTGCGCTAGTGAACGTGCGGGGGCCTCCATAGGAAGCGGCTGCCGGGGGCAGGAAGCATTAGCTGCGAGGCGGCGGTCAGCCGCGAAGGGAATTTCGCGTGCGAGCGCGCGCCGGCTTCCACGCGGGCCGGAAGATTGCACAAGCGTTGCAAGGCGTTCGACCCCTTAGGCACGTAAACGGCCCGGATCACGCTCGCGCTGTTCAGCTGGTCGGCTACCAGCACGCACGGCAGCGGGTAATTAAGACAAGGAAGACCCTGCTTCGTAATTATGGACTGTTATATGGACTCAACGCTAAATAACTGAAAGTAAGCTGTTAACAGATAGCTTAACACAACGTAAAGTCATTCTTCACCTATCAGATGGCCTAACAAACCGAAATGCCGGCGGCCGTTAAAGGTTTAACAGTCCACCGCCAGTTAATAAATACCGAAATAAATGAATTGTACAGATAGCTTAACACAACGTAAAGTCATTCTTCACCTATCAGATGGCCTAACAAACCGAAATGCAGGCGTCCGTTAAAGGTTTAACAGTCCACCGCCAGTTAAGAAATACCGAAACAAATGAACTGTAGCTAAAGATGGCGTGTGAGTACATGGATTCCAAGAAATGGTATTTCTTGTTTATACTGTTTTTTTTTCTTATAAGAAGATGGTACGAAACGTATTGAAAGACATGCGGCCACAAATAAAGCATATAAATAAAGTGGATAAAATTAGCACACAAATAAAGTGGATAAAATGCATATAACTATTTAACATTTCTATTTTTGAACAAACAAAATTGTTCATATGGTTGTTGGCTGTCCCGAATGAGCCGTGCCTCAGTCAATCGAGCTGACATTTCGGCAATCATGTTGTGACTTGCTTTAGCAGTATAGTTCTGAAGATCACAACAATCGAAACGTTAGCTCGACCGTCAGAGACGCGGCTCATACCGGACAGCCAAGAAACAAATGACTCCGGCCGCGGAAGCTTACGAATCCCAAATTGTCGATATTACTTTTTATACTTTTCTTTAGCTTTCTAGGTATTATTTCTTCGAATGCTTCATTGCAGAGTCCAAGCTTTCTTTCGGCGCTTTTCATTTTAAAATCTTCAACACATGTAATTGGGTTCAACATTCAAGAGTCTGGGTGGCTTACGTAGCGCTAGCAACTGTTTATTGACGTTTATCATGGAGGTGGATGCAATGTTTAACTAAAAAGAAAGGAAATGCGACATATCGTGCGAAATAAAACATTACGACACACGGATTGAAGAGTGGTATTACTCTTTTTGAAATTCGAGCGCCAGCTTCTTCGTTGTCTCCTCTGCAAACATATCAATTTGTAACTGTTACGAATTTTCTAAACTTCACATTCACGCAACAGCGTACGCACATCCAATGACTGAACAATGCGGCGGGTTGCCCTCTCTCTTGAGGTAGTTTAATTAATTCGACTTCAAGTTCTAAACACAAAATAGGCATATTGTTCATTAATTCATACATCAGGGATCAATCAGCAACTTTACCTTCTCCGCTTTCACTTAGGAATCTCCATCATCAAGGTTTCGCTTCTATTAGGCCTCATTCACAATGCAAACGTAACCGTAACGTAGCCGCAAAACCTAGAAATGGGTTATAAAGCGAGATCATTCACAATGCCTTGAGGTAAACGTAGACGTGAGACGTAAACTTAAAGAGCTCGCAAGCTCCAAGCTTCTACGTTTAAGTTTACGTCGAAATTCTACCGATGACCAATCAGAGAGCAACATGAAAAAAACAAATGCACAACAAAATCCGCGAGAAGGAAGGTCGACTCCAGATCGATTCTTGTTTATGCGTGTGTATTGGTATGTATAGTTGAAAGGTAGAGCAAAGAAGTTTGTGGAGTTTTGGTACGAGTTGCGAAGTGTTGATTCGAAATGGCAAATAAAGTGCCTCCTTCTTTTTAAACAAAGCGACCCTAAAATTAATGCTGCAGAAGCTTGCAACAGCACAAGCTGCACGCCCAAATCTCTCTCAATGACAAAATCTGAACGTGGCGTTAAATATATTTGCGGTACACAATTTAAAGCTCACTGCTCGCATATAACCTCAATAGGTAGGAGCGCAACAGCTGCTCGCAAATGCAAAAGGTGAAATCGATAGGAGAGTCGAAAAAAAGCTAGAAACGCATCGATCAATATGTTGAATTCTGATTGGTTCAGGCAAAACCCACGTTCCAGCTTACGTTTGCCATTGTGAATGCTCGTTTTTACGTGAAAAGTTTACTACATACGCATACGGCTTACGTTACGTTTAAGTTTGCATTGTGAATGAGGCATTAGGGTTTTATCTAATTGACATCACAGGGATATTCAAGAGGCCTACACTCAGGCGTCCATCTCTAGCGAACTCAACCTGTTCGCCCCTCAACAACCCCGCGTCCATGGTAACTAACCATCCATGCCAATTCTTCACTCAATTGATATTTTTCACGAGTTACACACGAGTCTTATGAAATTTCTACATTCATACCGTAACTTTCCGGCCTTCAAGCGTAAAAACGACAAACCTGTGGAATGCGTGAAGAGGGCCCACTGAGAGGCCTTGCCTTACCTTCCTCGATTGTCTGATGGGGAGGCAGAACGCTGCGATGGTCGGCCCTCCCCCACCACCGACAGACCCACAGCTCCCGACTGTCAGCGACCGTAGCGGATCCTGCGAACAGCAGAGGCGCAAAACAAATAAGCATAAAATAAACAAACGCCTGTCTGATGGAGCATGGGCGTGGCGCCCTCCACCCAACTACGCGTTAGAGCGAAATTGTCACGTTCGAATCTTGCGCAATACATGTTGTGGGATGGTATTTATTTATTTAATGTTCAAAACAGTTAAAAACCTGTGTGAAGTGCTATGGGGAGAAGTGTATTCTGTGCACGTTTTTTGAAATTCTGGGATCCCTTCCCTAATCAATATACAAACTCAATAATGAAAACAGATGGAAGTAAACATATTTGGTAAGAATTGATACGAAATATTCACTCCGGTGTAATAATTTGCAAAGGAAAATCAGCTAGAGAGTTTGGCTCATGTCCCTTGTCGTGCCCTTCCTGAAGGAATCATGGAGACTTCTGCTGTGAGAACATGGAGAACGATAATTTGAATAACTATATTACCCACTGAACTCTAGAAGACGTGCACAAATAGTGAAGTTACATTTATGTCCAGAAGCAAAACTAGGAAGCCATCTCAGTATTCGCTCGAACGATCAGGAAAAGTGTAAGAAAAACCTGATCGATATGGGTATCCCCACATATTGCCGCTGTATTCCAATGCTTCCGTTTATTCCTTTTCTTTCCCTACGAACAGTGAGTAAGTGAATACCAGTTGTGTTCAACGCAATGGCACCACGATCCGCAGCGTTCAGGTTTGTCGGAGTGAGGTCCAGCTCTCCTCTAAATTGGACAATGAGCAATGGATTCCTGAGACACTCTGGTACTTGAGAAGACATACTAGTGGTACAACGGTCTCCTCTAAATTGGACAATGTGCGATGGATTCCAGAGGCACTGGTGCTTGGAAGAAGATATACGGGGCCTCTAAATTGGGCAATGTGCGATGGATTCCAGAGACACTGGTGCTTGGAAGAAGAGATGCTAGTGGTACAACGGTCTCCTCTAAATTGGGCAATGTGCGAGGATTCCAGAGACACTGGTGCTTTGAGAAAGAGGTGCTAGTGGTGCAATGGTCGTCGCGGGCTCAGCAGCCCCAGACAGCAACATGAATGTGACGTGCGATAACCAATCAAAGTGATTGCACCTGCAATTACTAGCCTCAACCAGGGTGGAGGGACTTGTAACAGACACCGAAAGATTTGCGGAGGACGAACATAGAAATAAATGAAAATAGTTGGTCTTTGGTGGGGCCCGTTGACTTTTGATTTGTAAAGATAAAAGGAGCTGTCTTGACTAAAAATATTACTTTTCACAAATGTTCAAAAGCGCGGACCAAAGATTTCATTGTGCCACCCGTCACAGAGCCTGACTAGCGGCAACAAACTTGGCGCCGGTACTGTGAACGGTCGTTCTCCACGGCCTGCTCCATTCTCCTCGCTGCCCAAGGCCCCCTCCCTTTCCCCGCTGCCCAAGGCCCCCTCCCCTCTCCCCGCTGCCCAAGGCCCCCTCCCCTCTTCGCGCTACCCAAGGCCCCCTGCCCCCGCCTGCGTGCGGGCCAGGGGGAGAGAGCGAGATCCGTCGTCGAGCGTGCGGGGGCGGTTTAAGCCCTGGCGGTTTAAGGGCGGCTCAGCCCTTAGGAGGGGCGGGCACGGGGGCGAGGGGGCAATTAAGTGAACCGGCAGCCACTTCACGGGCGACCAGTGCCCGTCCGCGCCCGACGCACCGCTCGCCACCTCAACGGAGGCCGAGCGGTGCCTACCTACCACGCGGATTTACAGCGGCCTTTAAAGCAGCTGTCATGTTCACGGGGAATCGCATTAACATTTACGCATGCTATAAAACGACTCACTGAGTAAAAATTCTCTCATCATACTTGTAAAGATTTTAGTGACCTTTGGCTGCAAAACAATTGAATTCCCAACATTTATCTTTCTCCTTCTTCACTCCATTAATACAGTATTTCGTTGGCTCCAGTGATTAAGCTCACGAGACAACTTTTCGCTTACAATAAAATAAGGGTCCTACTGGACTCTCCAAATCATTACTGACATGTGTATATATTAGCCAAGTTAAAATCATCATAGGTGGTCAGTAATATTCTCATTTGTATTTATGAATTTGTAAGTTTCTTAAAATTATCAAGTCTAATACAGTAAGTCGAGTTGTGTGATTACTTATGCGGGAGTAACGATTTCAAAACATTGATTACCATGCAAGACACTAATTTCCGCGCTACAATCAAATATCAAATAACAATACGATGGCAGACATTGGTCTCCTGTGAAATTTATTTTTCATGAGTTATCAGCTTAATTGCATGTCTGATACAAACGATGTTAGTAAATTCTAGTCATTTTCACATTCCAAGCATTATTTAAATGTACCGAACATACTAAGTTAACTCAAAGTTAGGAACATTGAAGCATTTATTATCAATTACGTGATCTGTCATTACAATACCAGATGTCTCACCTCTATTCAAAACACTTCAATTCATTTACAGAACTTCCATGTTAAAATGGTTTGGAGATAAAATGCTGTATCGATATTACCTAAACTACGAGATAACATGAATAAGTTTATCCCTCAACCTACTTTCGTATTACTATCAACAGCAAATGGTAGTATAAACAATTTAAAAAAAAAAAAAAAAAAAAAAACCCCAACCTTTTTAGCTGCATATTAAATTTTCTACCACTTCGTAGAACGTCTTGAAGTTTAAAAGGGCTCCTGCGAGCGCGACCAGCGTGTAGGAGGCGGGGGTGCACGGCCTGCTGAGCTGCGGCGTGGGCGGAGGGGGAGGGGCGGTGGAGGGGGAGGGGGTGGTGCCTAAGCCGCTTAAGCCCCGGCCCCTGCCCCACGTGCTCGCCGGATTACGCGGGGGCAGACGGCGGCGGTGGAGACAGGGGGCCGAGGCGAGGCGAGGCGAGGCGAGGCTATCCGTCGCCTGATACCTCCCTCTGGCAAGTTCCACTCACTGCAGCCTCCGGCCCCGCCCACGCCGCCCCGAGCTCACTAGCGCTCCGCGCGGCCAAGGGGCTGCGCTATCAACACGGCCTTCAGCGGCCGCCATTTGTCAGACCGAACGCTGCCCGAAATAGAAGATTTTTCTACTACCATCGCACAATGCTTTTACTAGATTGGTTGCAATGAAATGTTCTCTATAGATGTTTGGCTTTGTGAACAACCAAATAAATGGAAATAAAGTCGAAATTTCCAAGAATTCTTATAAATGATTGAATTCCAAGTACGATATTTGAATTAATTTGGCAGCCAATGTGCCAAACGCGCCGATTCAATAAGAAGAAGCAATGCAACGTAATACTTCTCATGTCTAAAGCGGACGTCCACGCCATCAAAAGGGGCGGGATGGCGGCGAAAGATATAGGGCGGATTATGAAGAAATGCAGTACATCCAACACGACAAAAGAAAACACTGCTTGTAAGACGACTTCACGGTAAACGTGTCAACTCAAGAAAGAATCACAGACACGCAGTCGAGGATGAATCCAGAAATACTCGTAAAGCAGACAGGAGTAGACATTAGAATGGCGATTGAGATAAATTGTAAGCCACAGACGGGAAGAGGTCTTGTAAATGCAAACGGCGTCCAATAACTTTAACAGCTATAAACGGAGTGGGTGGTACAAATTAGATTTGATTACATGATTTATTATTTCTTCAATACCTGAAGGTGAGACTAGGAGGAAAAAGAGTAAATATATTCATTTTTTTTCACATTTGTAATGGAGAGGAAACAAAAATATTAAGAAGAATTTTTTAAAAAATTAAAAACTACACACATTTACGAAGAAACCACCAAAGAAGAGAATGAAAAAAATGAAAATAATCAAATAAGGGGAACTGAAAATCATGAAAAGAGCGCATTGCTCAAAACTGCCCAATTATAAACGCATTAAGCAGAAAGTATCTCCATGACGATACTGAGTAAGTACCTTAGCAAGCCGAACGCGAGAGTATTTCGTTTAACCTCCACCAAACACAACAGGTGGAGCGGGCGCGCCGGTGCCAAAGGGAAAACATTGAGAAGTTTCAAAATTAAGAACTGAACGATTTTAAGAAGAAACACGTCATAGATGAGAATAAATATAATTAACAGGTCGTACGGGCGCGCAGGTGGCGCTGGTGCCAAAGGGAAAACATTGAGAATTTTCAAAATTAAGAACTGAACGATTTTAAGAAGAAACACGTCATAGATGAGAATAAATATAATTAACAGGTCGTCGGGCGGCAGTCCAAAAAAAATTTAGAATTTTCAAAATTAAAATCTATAACATTTTAAGAAAAAACACGCCATAGATTAGAACGAAAATATATTTTTTTATTTTAAGATAAATTTACAATCTATTTTTTACAAAATAATAAGTAAATGTGATGTCTATTGTAGAATTATTATGACAACGATTAATAGTGAAGGTATCCCATCGGTACTCATCTTCTTCTTCGTACTATAAGAGAAAGCAATTATTATTATTTTAGGTTGACAGCAATTGGAATTGATAATTTGGTGGTGATAATGTTTCAGTTACTTTTGAGTATCTGTATGGGAGTTGTAGAACGAAAATAAGAAAAGAATAAATATAATCAACAGGTCGCGCGGGCGCGCAGATGCAGTTGGTGCCAAAGGAAAAATATTAAGAATTTTGAAAATTAAAATCTATAACATTTTAAGAAGAAACACGCCATAGATTAGAACGAAAATAAGAAAAGAATAAATATAATCAACAGGTCGCGCCGCGCCGGCACAGCTGGGCCCAAAGGTCGCACGCCCGTGCACACGCCCTGTGGATGGAATTTAATGAGGCGTCACCACGAAGGCCACAGTACATTAAGTGCGCCGCCACCAAGAAATTCAAGCATTACTCAGCAGAGCACGTCGCCAGGCACGGCCTGCAACGGGCGCACGCGCCAGGTGCACTTCGCGAAATTTGCACCAGTTTCATCACATACACGAAATTTTAAATAATTTATAGCAATTTACGCATTTTGAATAATAAACAGCAAATAGTGATTAAGCTCACGAGACAGCTTTTCGCTTACAATAAAACCAAATTTTTTTCCAAATGAAATTTTAAATCGTTTATAGCAATTTACTTTTGAATAATAAACAGCAAATAGCCAACGGAGAATCTTATTTGCATTACCAGTTGTGGGTCTTATAATACTTTTCGCAATACCATATTTGTATAAGAAAAAAGTTACATAAACAAATAATGCCATTTTTTGGTATAAGTGTATTCAGCCGCAGTTTTTATTTACAACTTACTATTTGTTTCTATTCATAACGAACGACGAACCGTTGTATCCTTAACAGACGTCTGCCGTTAACAGAGGCTTATCATTCCTCCATACTTAACAATCGCCTTCTATATTATTTCAGTAGTATACATACCTTATGCGGCTCTCACACGCAACCAATCTTTATAAATGAGGTTTCTAAAGAGAGAGAATTTCACGGAGACAGGACGAATTGCACTTTGACTTTAAAATATGCAGAATTTGTTTAAAAATATGTCAAATACAACCCGCAACACTCTGCCGAATTATTTAACTTTTATCGTTAAGTAACTCTTAAACAAAGCGTTTGAGGGCCTCAAAAACTAATAGTTTCAGGCCGAACGCTTCAAATAAATGTTACTCACACCTTATTCAACAGGGTGAGATGTTCTTGAACAATCTATTACATTTTTTGCTGGTTCGACGCTTCTCGATTTTACTCCACCTGTTCAGAGCCTGTAGAATCTGCAACTGTATGTAAAATTGAACTAATTACCTGACATTCTGCGCAACTGAATTACGCGGGTGTACCTTTCTGCTCGGTAATAACGTTAAATAAGAATAGTTTCTACTGGCATGGGCGTATTGTATTGTTATCAATTACAAGGAGACATAGAGCAAGCGACAGAGGATAACAGGGGTCTTGAAGAAAAGATATATTACAGGCTTAATATGGAAATGGAAAAATGGGGAAGAGGATGGGGTTTAACATGCGAAAGTTCTTGCAGGGGTACGCTAGTTATACACATTAAAAAAATATATGCCCAGTATACAAAAAAGCCCACGAAAAAGAATGCAACAGTTTGATGAATGTTCTGTTTGAAAAGACGCTGACCCAAATTACTCATAAATCACTGAAGAGTAGCGCTCTGCAACTCTAAATGGAAGTATCTTCTATTGAATGGGCGCACACGTCAACCACTCGTGTATAATTCATATGTGAATGTTCGCGAAACAATAGGCTATTTCCTTGCACGAAAAACCTACAGCAGTAAAAAAATATATTACTGGCATTATGGAAATGTAGAAGTCTTTATAGCACAACTATGAAGGAACAGGTTGTGAGTACTTACCTTTTCGGACCCATAAACGTGCGTTTTATAAATATATATAGTAAGATTTCGGTAACTCCCTTGTCAACAAAAAAAAATCACACTAGCCTCCAGATAAACGTTTCGGATCCAAATTACCACAAAATGAATGATGTCAATCATATTGTAAAATACATTAAAGCATTTGCAGATTGCTCCATTAAGACTAAATTCGAGAACTTATGTATGGACACGCCAGGGTTTTGAACTGACTTCTAAACCTAGCAAACCACTGATTACAGAAAGAATGGCTTTATTCGTCAATATTCGAAACAATACCATATAATGTGCAATGATGTCTGGTTAACATTATATTATGACACAATCAGTTATAAATAATTGGATTATAATCAGCAATATATACATTACGCCAAAGACTGAATTATGTGTACTCCTCCAAGCTCAAATTCAAGAACACCTCATTAACTGCTTCCCGCCAGCATCAACACAGCAGTCATTTCCTCCCAACTTCACCGACGTGAACTAAATAAGTAATATCGCAACATGACCACCATTACACTTTCATCTACAGTGCACCCAAAATATTCACATGTTCCGGTCTCTCCTCCCTCACTCTCCCTCCCTTCCCCTCATCCGCCCCGCCTCTCTGGCGCTGAAACCAACCGAACCTTCCCTCTCACCCTCTCCACTCCCACCGCCCCGCCCACCCCCTCCCCGCCTCACCAGCCCAAACTAGCTCAGGCCGCACCCCCGTCGGATCCGCAATCCCTATCCCCGCTCTGTTCCCACAGTGGTGCCAACCTCGCCCCGCCCCTCGGCCCCGCCTGCTGACTTCTAAGTCGAACCGACAAACCCTCTTTGCCACACACTACTGTCGCAACTTCACCAGCTTCCGCCTCATGTCGGCCCACCTACACTACCTACTGACTGAATGATTCCGCGCTCGTCAACTGATGTCATTAGTTCCGTAAGTGTAGTGTATGAGTTTTCCTAGAGAGTTAGCGGTGTTCATCCCCTGCTGGATGGTGAGATCTGGCGCCGACCTACCGTCGGGTAACGGGGTTTCCCTCAACAAGGTACCTCCCACCAGTGGGGCACCGCCCGAGCCGGGAAAAGCACTAAGCTCCCGACAGGACCCCCATTATGTGTGATAGCGTAGTGCATGTAACTGTAAGTGTATGTGTAGGTAAGGGGTGAAGATAGGACAAGGAAGATGAAGGAAATAATCGCGCGCGATCCGCGGTCCGTTTGGTAAGGCACTGCTCCGACATTCGCCTGTTATTGATCGGAGAAACTATGGAAAACTAGCGATCAGAGCAGCCGGCCGCTGGAATTCTCTTCCAGACAGCAGCTGAATTCGACCTAGCTGAAAAGCCAGTGTCGAAAATCCTGCAGCCGTGGGGAGTAAGAACCCAGAACCTCCCGGTCAGAGGCACTGCAGTGACGTCAGTTGATGCTCTGAGCCACCTAAGCGAGTACCACACTTCTCACTTTACCCATCTCCATGTTCGCCTTCCGCCATGCCCACCCTCTTCACACAAATCCCTTAGCCCCCTCCTTCCCCTCCCTCTCGCCACCTTCACCAACGCTTCCCACTCTCTCCACACAACTCCCTCGCCCCTCCACCTCCGTCTCCCGCCCCGCCCTCCCCCTCGTGCCCTCTCCACCCAAAGCTCTCTAACCCCCTCCACCTCCCTCTCACCCCTTCACCACCGCCTCCCACCCTCTCCACCCAACTCTCTCGCCCCCTCCACCTAAGCCTCCGCCCCACTTTCTCCACTCAACCCTCACCTAAACCTTCGCCCCACCCTGTCCACCCACTTCGCTCAGCTGACCGCCCCGCCTACCCCACTCCGCCCGTCATTGGCCGGTGGGCTCCCCGCGCCGGGCGCTGCTCCCGCAACATTGGCGCCGTTATCGCAATGATTATTAACAGCGCTGCAGCCGGGCGCGCGCGCACGGGCGACTCATTAGCCTTTCATAACGGAGATCCATTTTTAATTTGCGGCCGCGCGGCGTTTGTTGCCGGTCGCGGACGCATCCATAATGAACCGTTTAATGACGTCACGCTCACCGGCCGACCCACTCGCCAAAATATACCTTTCAATTAAGTCGACGTCAAGTTCTGCGATGCCGCATTTTACGATATTGAAAATTATGAATTTGTTCTTAATTACGGCGAAGAGTATCATATAAGAGGACCGCTTGGTATCTTTTCTTGGCAGAATTTTCCTCGGTCAGTCTCCTGTGCTCTTCTACGTAGAATAGAACGAAACAGAATAGAACCTAAAAGATAGAATAGAAACTAATCGATAGAGTAGAAACAAATAGAGTAGAAACTAATAGCTAGAGTAGTACCTAATAGAATTAGGTTATTATCTATCTATTGGTTTAATGTTTAATTTGCGGCATTTTGTTTTCAGTCACGGATGCATCCATTATGAACCGTTTAATGACCTTACGTGGGAGGAACGCTCACCGGCCGGGAAACTGCGAAATCATATCTTTCAATAAAGGAAACGTGAAGTGCTGTGATGTCGCATTTTTCATACTTAAAATTTTGAATTTTAATAAAATTATGAATTATCGTTGTCGTTTCTGTGATGCTCTTCAAGGTAATGTTCTATTCCACCCATCTATAAGTTTTATTTTTTACTTATGGGCGGCCGCCGCGGCGCAAGAAAAATCACATGTAAATCCTTTTTTGCACCGCTACATCGAGATAATGCAACCACACAGAGGAACCAAAGCGGTGGCGTGGCGTGGGTGCCAGCCGCCAGGGGCATTGGAAAATTTCGCCTTATTTAGGTGAAAGAACTACGAAAAAATAATAAGAAAGACTAAAATATAGAGTAATACTAAAAAAATGAATAAAAATACGAGATGGATTTGTAAACGTAAGGTTTTTTTTAATTTCATATAATATTATATAACATTTATGTAATTTTATATACTTTTATATAAATATATTTATTTGCAATCTGTTACATCCGAGTAAAAGTCAAATCTTTTGGCGAAGTTTTACAATGGCATGTGAAAGAACTACGCATTCACGGTCCTTCATGGACTGATTTCCTGTAATAAACTAAATAAATTTAAAAAATTTAACCTACTTTACTGAAATTTACTTCTTCTGATTTTTTTTTTATTTTAATAAATGAAAGCTTGAACAAGGTGAAGATACTCAAACTTACAATTACATACATACAAAACGTAAATAAAATATTTAATATTCACATAGCCGAATGTATACGTACACGAACAAAACAATTTTTCAACAAAGTTCAAGAATTTATCAATCACTACACATATTTACGAGCAGTACTACAATTACTACACATACTTATACATTCGATAAGAGGAAAGATAAAAGAAATCGATAAAAGGAATAGAAGTTATCACAGAATACGTTTTTACAAGATATTATTATTATTATTATTATTATTATTATTATTATTATTAATCATGAAATTTTGCCGCCCCCTAAAGTGCCGCCTGGGTGGGCCACCCCCACTACGTTACGCCACTGAGCAAAAGGCCACTCGTAACTATGAGCGTCCGTTAAGGATTTCAGTCTGACCCTTTTCACTAACTTAGACCGCGTCAGTTATTTGCTCTATATCGGCCTAATGGGTTTAACAACTATCTACCTTCGAAGAGCTGTATGAGAGTCAATTCAAATGGGGAGAAAGAGTCCCGGCAGTGTTTAAAATTAGATTAAGGAAGTCGGTTGCTGTTCGTGAATTTTTTACGAAGTTAATGGAATTTCGTGGACTAGGGACGTTTAAATCCGGCACAACCTTCAGGAGTTACGACTTCGAGCTTACGCCCAGTTACCTAAGAACGTAGCTGTGCGATTGTACCAAAACCAAAGTCGCGCTTTTCGGGTGTGGCCATTTTTCATTGGCGGTGCATCCGAGATTACGTTTAGAACGTGTGCAATGGCGTCCATTGTACCATATAAAATATTGGTAGCAAATTACGTAGTGTTTACGATATTAGGATAATAAAAGTTATTATGACGCGTTGTTTTGTCATATACGTCTTCTTCTCCCCTCTCCATTGTCAGCTTACCTTTAAATAGCTGAGCAACGCTCTTGACTCTCCTTGTTTTGTCTTAATCGGAGACCGCAGCCCCCACAGAATCTGTATATTAGTTTGCTCACCTGCATTTATTTATCAATCCATTCTATTTACTCTTTTTTATTTCATCTTAGCACAATAATTTTTCAATTTCAAAATAAATTTTCTTTCTTTACCAATATTTTATTTATCTCTTTTAACCGTTATTTCACTTCGTAAATTTGTTATTTCATGAATTTTCCGTCCCATCATGTAATTCATTTTCGTAATTGATACTTCCCTTTAATTCAATTGTTCACAAATTCTATTTGCTCACTAAAATTCATAAATTATATTTTATGTCTAATGGTTCTTGAATTTGGGTCATAATAAAGAAAACAAACACTTTACAATGCGGACCAAAAATTAGTGAATATTATATAAATTATATTTTCTAATACACAAATTAGATACTAAACCAAGGCCAAAAATTTAAAAAAAATTTTTAAACCAAAAAGATAATAATGTAACGAACTGAACAACTCTCTGAGCCAGGTAAACAGAAAGAACGAAATATGTAGAGTTTGGAAACGGTGAGGTGCTTTTTAGGAGCTTAGGGTAACATTAATTTGATTTTTGCATCGTCCAAAAACAGTAAAAACTTTATGTGACGCATGAAGAACATTCTCCGCACATTTTCTAGAGCATTGCGGCATCGGTTCCAACAGCAGAGCTAACTCCGTCCTACGAATCTAGATAATTTTGAGAGGATATAATTAATATATCACTACAAAAGAGTATTGCATTATTCATAAGGAAAATTTTGACAAAGTTGACAAGAAAAATGAGAAAAATAGAGTGACAAAACTTAAAACACTGGACCGAGGTACGTTTCTTTGAACGAAGCCATATGGGCTTTCTCCTATTGGATATATGCCGCTGATTTATAGTTCAAAGTTGCGAAAGTCTCACATTTGCGAGACGTAAAAATACACAAACTGAAAACACAAGACAAACTGCTTGAACGAAATTTGAAACAAAAACTCACATCGCCAGAAGATTTAAGAACAGAAATAAACAACCTGCTTTTTAACGACATCCACTTAGTGATTCAGTTTCTAAAACCCATTATTCATCAGATTTCACTGACACTGAGATCAACCACTACTTCATTTCTGAAAATAACAAACATCGACAGAACATCTGCAAGAAAATATGATTTGTGAATACGATTTTCCTCCACTACATAACCAATCAAATCGATTACGAAGCACTCTATTCCACTCAACTCCAGCAAGATTTGTGCCCGACACACTTCATTTATCGCTTCGCTTGTGGTTCGCCGTGTCGAGATGGATCAACGAAAACAACGAACACACAAACTCGCTCGTCATCCGCAGCCGTAATGGATTTACGAGTATATTCAGAACCAGCAAGAACAGATTCTCAGAAACAAAACCAATTACGCCACAGGTTGCCAACCCCTGCGTTACACTCTACTTTGCCAACGTTGGCAGTTGATGCTACTTGGGCGAAACTTCAACGGACGAAGCTACGGGCACCTCGACTACGATGGGGAACAAAAAGGAAGGATAGTTACGAAAACCAAATTTCTCGCTGAGAGCTGCCAATGTTTCAGCGAACCAATTACCTGCCTTTCAGGAATTCCTCAATAATGTGCACTTTCATTCCCAGACCATACACATAATTTGTAATATATGAGTGATAAATCGTGATTCATAATGCATAAATATTATCTCAATTTAAGCGTTTAAGGAGAAGGGTAAAACAAGGAAGAGGAAGGAAATATCGTGCGCGGTACGGGGTCCGTAGGGCTCTGCTCCGAGATTCAGATGGGGTTATCGGAGAGTTCCGGAAAACTACCGATTTCCTAGAATTCTCCTGGAGACAGTGATCTGACCAGCGCAGCGAGGGTCGTTCCCTAAATCGAAATTTCGCTCGCTCCATCCACTTGAAGCGAACAGCCACGTTCTTCGCTTCCGGACTCGCACTCCATGACACAGGCGGGAAGCAAAATTAATGGCAAATAAGATCCATCCAGAGTCTGCTTCAACTTATCTCCGGCGCGCGCCTCGGCCCCAAGGCCCCCTGCCCGGCCCTCCGCTCCAATTAGAAGCGAGCGCAGGGGGCGGGGTTGTCGAGTCCCTGTTTGCAGCCGTGTCGCCCCTGAGAAGACCTTTCTCTCCCGACCGTCATCTAACGCCGTTACTTCCCAGCGCGGAGGGAGAGACACACAGAGACAGAAAGAGAGAGAGAGAGAGAGAGAGAGAGAAAGAGAGAGAGAGAGAGAGAGAGAAAGAGAGAGAGAGAGAAAGAAAAGAGTGAGGCGAACTGGACGGGAGAAAAGTTCTGTAGGAAGTTGTCGTGGGATGAATGGGGGGGGGGGGGTCGGAGACAGGAAAGTGATCCCCCTTCGGGTTAAAGCTGCCGCTTCCGGAGGCAGGCCGGCATCCGGTTCCGAGTGGGCGAGACGTCTCAATGTCGGTACTCGCTGAAAAAATGGATACACTTTCGCTCATTCGGTTGTCAGTTACACGGCCACTGAATGATCAGTCATCAACACCACCAAATGCGGATTGAGCTAAGGAACCCTTTGCGGGTTCGAATGGGTCGCAGAGAGCAGCATAAACTCCTTTTCCAGAGGCGTTCCTCATCACGTCGGGTTTCAAAATGAATAGCTTAACAGACATGACAGAAATTGGCGACATTCAGTGCGTGGTATGCATATTACGAATATGTAGTACGCCGAATGCTGTTGCGTCAATCTCAGTTTTTCGGTGTGGGACGGAATGAGTAATACCATCTCTGGCGCAGCAACTAAAAATTAATCTCATATGAAGGACAATCTATAATAGGAATATTTATTTTATTTTTTAAACTTACAAGATCCCTTGTTTTACGTATTTTTTGTGAAAAAGCAAAGATGAAATTACATTTTTAAAACATTCTACGAATTTATATTACACAATTGTACTGAAGGCTATTTTTCATTCTTAACATGACGTTTCGGTAACGAAAGTTCGGTTACCATTTCACGATAATTACTACACGTAGAAGCACTAAAATAGCGAATATTTTGTTAACAATCCTTGCAAGAAACGTTCATTTCAAAATTCAAGTAGTACATGGCTTAGGGTAAAGATCACAGAAATCTGAAAATGTGCACAGAATTCATTTCTCCCCGTAGCATGTCACACACAGTTTTTAACTTTTTGACATAAAATCAATAAATAAGTAAACTACGTACTTTTTAGAACACATATTTTTTTATAAGACAGTAAAGTATATTCTGAAAATATCTGTGTACTTCATTACACCTAAACTGAGTAATGTGTATTCCCTGTATTTTTAATATCAGAATGAACAATAAGTAAACGGTTCTACCTTAAATATTTGCCAAATATCAACCAAAAATGCATTGCAATAAATATTACAAGTGAACCGCAAAGACACAAAAATAAAGAGTTTAAACTACGATATCCACTAGGGTGGATATTAAATACTCCTAACATAAACATTGTAAGCACTATTATTACTAACAATGATATTAAATTCCCTACACAAAAAGAAATGTATACACATATCAAAACAATTAAAAACACCGGCGAAGTAAAACCATCTATCCCAATGCCCTCCTAGTGGCTGAGTGGGTTTCATTTAAATCTACGGGACTTTTAACCTCGTACTCCCCAAAACTACCATGCGAAACTTGCGTCTGCGATGCTGTGTTAACGAGAGGGTGTTGACACTGCAATGAAATACAAAACCCAAGATGGACGCACTTGAGCCAGGAGGCATAGCAAGTTGCTCGTAACGTGAAGCACACGAGAATCCACCCTAACTGCCAAGTCGCAAAGCCCGTCCCTTCCCGGCACACGCAACTCTCACGACTCCTTGCCCTTCTCAGAAGCGCACGGGCCACCGGAGCCCTTTAACGCGAATAGTTGGCAACACTGCCCGAAGTAGAGGGATAACGTTAACCCAAACGCATGAAGTACCCCGGAATGTTTCTATCAGACCTTCAATGTTACGAATAGGACAGTTGTTGGTTAGGTTGGATGGGTAGTTTCGAGCAGCTGACCTTCATTATGTAGCCCTACAAGCCAATCAAATTAGTGAAAAATGAATGATCAATATTTTACGGGAACAGATAATGAGAGAGAGAGAAAAAGAGAGAGAAAAAGAGAGAAAAAGAGAGAGAGAAAAGAGAGAGAAAAGAGAGAGAGAAAAGGAGAGAGAGAAAGAGAGAGAGAGAAAAGAGAGAGAGAAAGAGAGAGAGAAAAGAGAGAGAGAGAAATAGAGAGAAAAGAGAGAGAAAAAGAGAGAGAAAAAGAAAGAGAGAGAAAAAGAAAGAGAAAAAGAGAGAAAAAGAGAGAGAAAGAGAGAGAGAGAAAAAGAGAGAGAGAGAGAGAAAAAGAGAGAGAGAGAGAAAAAGAGAGAAAGAGAGAGAGAGAAAAAGGAGAGAGAGAAAGAGAGAGAGAAAAAGAGAGAGAGAAAGAGAGAGAGAGGGGGGCTCTTAAGGTATTTTTCAATTAAGTTCATCGGGTTGAGTAAAAAGCAATGTTCTTTGAGCAAACCTCTTTCCATTTAGTCACAGATATTTCAATTTTCTCGTCAAATAGTAGAATAAGGCCTGACTGATTCTTTGACACACTATTAATTTACATGATCCATAAAACATTAAATGAGCAGCATATCAGAACTGAATGAATGATTAACTCTCACTGACCTACACGTTTGCATCATTTACGTAATGAGCTAAATAGGCAGACACCGCTGGCTGGGAGCAAATTCCAGAGGCTGCCCATTTTATTCGGTTGTTTCCTCAGTTTCCGGCAATCCTCCCCAGGCGGATGCAAAGGCGAATCTTTAACGAGCCACGAATCAAGCCCGACCCTTCCTTCCTCACCCTGACTCCATTCCCATTGTTGGACAATTGATGCTCTGACCTCCCAATCCCCATCAACCAGAAAGGCAATCTACACTCTCGGGAGAAACCTACCTAAAACAGCGGGCTACGAACCACGCTCTATTTTTCTTTCCCCACTCTGGCCCCGCTGACATCTTTGCATCTTTGGATGGGTTGATCGTTAGTGATTTCGGAGGACATGCACAATGCATCTAGGACGAGTGTGCAGACCGAGGGATGATTCCAGGACGAAATTGAAGATTAAACGTTACTGGAAAAATGTTTGGTGCAATCTTATTCAAACAGGGATTACTTCAAACTTTGGGTAAAGTTATAAAAATTATGGAGTTTGGATGAACGATGCTGAACATTCAAAGTTGTAGTTTTGTAATTCTAAATTTTTTTGCTGCTCCCATCTTGTGCATATAATCAACTAGTTCAATTTATGACTCTGAAATCAACCTTTTAACTGCCTTTCTTTTTTTTTTTTTTTTTTTTTTAAGTTTTTTTCGATGGTTGGTTGTTAGTGATTCCGGGTGCGTCAACTACTAGTGCCATTAGTCCCGTAAGTGTAGTGTGGCGTTGTTCTTCTCCCGCTGGAAGGCGAGATCCGCCGCCGACCTTACCGTCTACTAGCAGGGTTTTCTCCAACCAGGTACCTTCCACCAAAGGGCCACCGCCCCAGCCGGGACCGGTTCTAAGACCCCGACCGGTCTTCCGGCATGTGTGGTAGTGTAGTGAATGTAAGTGTGTGTAAGGAGTGAGGATAGGACAAGGGAGAGGAAGGAAAGGTCACGCGTGGTCCGTGGCCCATTTGCTACGGTACTACTTCGGCATTCACCTGGTGTTGACCGAAGAAACCACGGAAAACACCGATCAGAGCAACCGGCCGCCAGAATTCTCCTTCAGACAGCAACTGAATTCGACGTAGCTGACAAGATAGTGTCGAAACTCCTGTCGCCATCGGAACTCAAACCTAGGATCTTCCGGTCAGAGAAACTGTAGTGACACCAGTTAATGGCCTGAGGCACATCTCTCGGTTTGAGTATTTTTTCGGTAAGCACAACAAAACGTTCACACGCTTGTATTTCAACAGCGTTTCCGAGCGTGCAAACAAGTCACAGACTGGAACGCTTCAAATGTTCTATTCATTCATCTCAAATGTGCAAGGACGGGAGTGGAGTCAATCGGAAACGGGAATTCACGGCGCCGTCGGCCACGCGAGCGGACCGTCAATGGTTCTTCGCCGCGCCTTCCTGCAGGACAATGCCTCCGCTCGCAGACAGCCCCTGCCACGGAGACAGCGCGGGGGCCCACAATGGGGCTACCACCCGCACCAGCCCGAAGAGCTCAGAGAGGGCGGAGGACAAAACGTTTTTACTTTCTCGTATACGTACGTATATACGGAGTAATGTATCTAGTATAGAGAAAGTTATGTGATGCTGCACGAAAAAACGGCGGATTTTCGGCACAAAAAATTCATTGCCGAGCCCAGGTAATGAAAAAGTGGATAAATCCAGTTGCTAAATTAAGAAACAAAATCTTGTAATAACTGATGTAGCCAGAATCCCTATTTTGTGGGTCCTTGGTGATGAAAAATCAATTGAAAGCAAAACGTCCGTCCTTGTGTGTGTGTGTGTGTGTGTGTGTGTGTGTGTGTGTGTGTGTGTGTGTGTGTGTGTGTGTGAACACTACTCGCGCTTAAACCCTGCGTAGGATTCTTTCCAAATTGAAGAAACGTCTGTCCATCTGGCTCTAGTTTTTTATGAAATATGAATCCTTGTGTAGAAACCACTAACGTCCGTTAATTACGGTGAGGTGCTATCCGGTCCTCTACTCAAGACAATGTCAGATGTGTCACTTACTTGGACGCTTGATGGGGAACTCAGCAGTATGCATATCCTTTCGCAAGTTTCTAGAAAAATTCTTTAATTTTTTTTTCTTTTTTTTTTTTTTTCGTTTTAACCCTTTGACTCGTTCTCAAATCCTTACGTGGACTCTGGAGTATTTTTTGACCTCAAATGTTTTACACAATAATTTACAAGTATTTGATGTACAAATTTTATTTGGAATTATTAAAAGATCCTGGTACACGTCCGTAAGGGACGACATTCATCACAGAACTAAGTTTTTTGTTTTTCAATCTTATTTTCTAACTTCGTCAAAGACAATAAACGAGAAGGGCTTTATATTTCAGTGAACCAAAGGACAACAAATAAAGCAGTTACTGCAATCTGTACTGAGGAATAATACACGTTCTAATCATACCAAGAGAAGAATATTTTAGTCTCTTGGGAGACTAATCAGAGAAACCAGAAAAAAGACAGCGGGGTCGTTAGAATTGTCCTCCCGACAGCAGCTGAATACGTCGCTATGTATAAACCATTGCATTGTCTGAACTTCACAGCTAGGTCGAATTCAGTCGCTGTCTGGAGGAGAATACTAGCGGCCGGCTGCCCTGATCGGTAGTTTTCCGTGGTTTCTCCGATCAACACCAGGCGAATGCTGGAGCAGTACCCTACCAAACGGGCCACGGACCGCGCGCGATCTGTCCTTCCTCTTCCCTGTCCTATCCACTCCCCTTACACACACACACACACTAACATGCACTACACTACCACTTATTCCGAGAGACCAGTCAGGAGCTTAGAGCTTGTCCCGGCTGGGGCGGTGCCCCGCTGGTGGGAGAGTCCTGGTGAGGGGGAAACCCCACTAGCCGACGGTAGGTCGGCGCCGGATCTCGCCATCCAGGATGGAAAGATCACCGCCATATCCCGAGAAAAAAAATTCACTACACTAACGGAACTAATGACCAAAGCAGTTGACGTGTCCGGAAACACGAAAAAATCAAATCAAATCAATCTGGACTCGAACCTACGACCCCCCAGACCGAGGCAATGCAGTGTCACCAGTAGAAACCTTGAGCCACCTCTCCTGGTCCATCGTTTTACAATTCGTCGCGCAACCCTGTTTTCGCGTCCGTTCCGTCGCGAGCCGCTGCGCTAGCGAGCGGACCACCCCAGGGGGCGGGGCCCTCGCCCACCGGATCCCGGTCGGCGCGCTCAAAGGGCTTCGGCACCAAATTCCGGCTCGCCCCCCCCCCTGTGGACGATGAATATTCGCACGGGGCCAAGGCGGAGAGCGCCCGCCCGCGGCGCAAACACACGGCGCAGGGCTGCCAACACGAACAGGTAGCAGCACGCGGGCGACACGCGCAATTACATTGAAATGAGGCCCCGGCGGGGGGGGACGCTGACGGGCCATCCAATGAAGGGCGACGGAGAGGGCGAGTGGGCGGGGCGGGCGGTGGAAGAGACGGTTTCGGGGGGTGGTAGCAGTAGAAGAGGGGTGGGGGCGGAGTCAGGGTCGGAGGTAGGAGCAAAGGTGCGGGGCGGGGTCAGGGTCGGAGGTAGGGGCAAAGGTGGGGCGGGGTCAGGGTCGGAGGTAGGGGCAAAGGGGGGCGGGGTCAGGGGCGGAGGGAGGCGGAGGCGAAACAGGGCGGGGACAGTGGAGGCGTCACGTCCAGGACACATTAGATCTTTCTGGCAACCTAACGGACGACAACAGAAGAACCATGAAAGCTATATCAGTGACTTCCAAAAGGCGAGGATTGAAAGGCAAATGTATGAAGCGGATGCGGAGATCTTGAGGAATCGCATTCTCTGTCCAGGCGAGGTCAACCAGGAGGCATCTTGGACATAACTCCCCATATGTGAAGAGAGCGAGTCTACAAATCGCTGTATACTGATGGAAGGAGAATTTTCAGTGCTTAAGCAGGTTATTTAAAATGTATTTCAATTTTATTGAAATAAAAAATTAGGACAAATGTATAACAGGAAATGTATTAAAATTCCAGTCACTTTCGCCTTGAATGCGTTGAATTTCCGACCACCTGCGTAGAGGCAGCGACTGGCAGAGAGATCCGGCACAAGCGCGGACGTAGGCAAGGGTGGAGATGTACCCGCTCCGTGATCCCACCGCTCGAGTCGTTTCATGTGGAACAACAAATGCACAGCGGCTCGAGAACGAGAGGGATGGGTGCAAGACCGGCATTCGCCTATAGTGTCTACCGACCACTATAGGAAGGTAGAAAGAAAGAAGAAACGGTTCGAGGAAGGAGTGTTACTAGAGAGTAAGAGGAAGAATTCAAGAGAGGGTGGAGGAAGGAGAGTTGGGGAAAGTTGCAGAGAGGGAGAGTTGGAGGAAGGAGAGCTGAGAAAAGCTGGAGAGAGGGTGGGTTGGGAAAAGGGCTGATGTGAGGGTGGGCTGTTGAGGAGAGATTGCAAGGGGGTGAGGGCGTGCCAAAGCAGTTCGGCGAGCGTGAAAGCGGGGCCGATCGCGCGTATCGTCGTGTGAAAGCGCATCTGCCGCCGCGGAAATCATTACTCTGAGTGCGCGGCTTAATGTCGCCTCCCCCACCCTTTTTAGGGCACCTCGCACAAGTCCACACCACTCACTCTTTTCCCGAACTCTCTACACATCAGGATTCTACACATCATCCCATCTATCATCTCGAACCTATGAAAAGGATAACATTTGACTCTAAGGTGTAATCCAGCCGACAGTGGAAACCATTAGTTTATGTGTTCCATAACAGAAAGGTCTCAAAATTAATTTCGCAGACGATTAATTTTATTCCGTACACAGGGAAGTGGGAGTCATTCTACAGCCTAGCTAATTTATCTCACAGTTTCTCCACAATCGATGCAACTTAACGGTAATTAAAGTGATACCGCCAGATATTTTCATTCGGACTCCACTGTCAGAAACAATCGGCTTCTTGTATTATAGGTCCCTCTACGACTACGGTCAGTGGATTTGATCGTGCGATTTTCAGTAAGCAACACATTGTTTTAATGGAGTTAGATTTTCGTGCCCCTCGGTATCCCGGAAACCGGCCTAAGCCGGAAGGGAAGTGCGAATCCGGCCCGACTGCACTGCGCATCTCGCTCGTCAGTTAACACCGCCACCGCCGCCTTCAGCACAACAGCCCGGCCCCCGCGATATCCACGCCCAAAGCCACCGCCCCTGCTACCTCCCCTCCACCGCCTCCTAGCGCCGCCGGCCTTTAATTAAACGCCGCAGCGCGCTCCCTGCGGCCGCAGACAGCTTCTCGGCCCCCTCCATTAACTCCCCACCCCCTCCCCACCCACCAGCCGATTTTCTAGCTTACACCACTCGCAGCAGCACCGCCACATCCGCACCGAACAGGCTCATCAATCACGACCGTTCACAGCAATTGGAGCAATTTTCAAATTACAATTCAGGCGGAAAAGGGGCGGAGTGCTCATCGAAGCGTACAAGAACCGTACATTACAAGTGTTACTTTGTATGGTTCTTTGTAAGAACGTAGGGGAAGAGACAACAAGACACGAGTTCGGAGTAAGACGAGACCAGAAAATATGACGCACGATATGACAATGACGATCTGTAGCAGTTGAACTGTAGCAGCGACCCATGTAACAATGCTGCAGAAGAAAATTAATATTTTGTGTGCTCATTCCCTTTCCGAATTTCATTTAAAGCTAAACCTTAAGCTTTTCTCTCTACCAAAATACGGTGCTAGCTAAAGGAGAGTAAATTCAAACACTTATTTCCAAAACCTGCTTTTAGAGTATAAACTATTTATGACTGATTCATTTATCAACTATAACACGTACTCTATTTATTGCACATTCTTTCATGTAGAAAAACAGCAGCCGGTCTTGTATAAATGTCCATAAATTTACAATTCTCTTTTTTTTCTTCCTGTCTTTTTTTTTTCGTTTTCTTAATTTTTTTTAACTCAATTAGGCCAGCTATAAACCACATAAAAAGATCATCCCGTCTTTAAGATTTTTCCTTCGCATTTGTTCTCGGGCTAATTAAAACGGGAGAATGATTCTCACAACACACATTTCTTTCACAGTACACACAGATGTACGAAGATTTCTTATTACCTCACTCAGATCCACAAACTTTTGTTTCAAGGGCTTCTGCCATTGCCACTTTGCCATCGCGATTACCTATTCCTTCCATTTTATACATTAAAAAAGCGGGACTATTCAATCTATGAACATTAAATTCTTAGAGTAACAAATGCACATATTTTATTACCGTATCAGAATTTTTTATATATTCTACACGCATAAAAAATCTTGGAATTAGCTCAGAAATAATCAATCTTAACTCTTAACTTGCCTAAATATAATCAAGAAACCACTTGTATTTAGCACAAACACGATCATTCCAAGTCTTAGCTATCGTATACAAAGATAAAAGCTCATTTAGAATCAGCACACAAGAGATCATTCCAATTATTAAGAGATACCTTTCCGTACTCAATTTATAACGGGAGTGCATTGAAGACACGTCCTTCCTCGCGCAGCGATGAGCTTCCCAGGAACACAGCAGCGCCCCGTCGCCTTGTTAGGCTCCGCTCCCGAGCAGCATGAATGCTTTCTGCCCCGCCCACACCGCGGCTGCGGAAGCCGGAAAAACACGCACCCTCATTCCCCGCTGCCCCCGGCGACTGTAATTGCATCCTCTAGTCGGTTGCGAAAGAGCAGCTACGACTCAGCATCTCAATAGCAGCATCACATGATGAGGCAATCATCAACCACGGACGGGTCTCTTTGGCAGGGCACCAATCAAAAGAGGTTCCGCTAAGGTCGGAAGTCGGCTCGTATACAAACTGGAGAGAAAACACAACTACCTCGCCGCTAATATTCTCCCGTTTGCTTTAGGTAAGTGGAACTAATTCGAACGCTGAAAATGCATTATCTTGGCTGATATAAAGGTTTGGACGAAGGAGATTACCGTCGAAAAAGGTAACTCTAAAAGAAGTTTCTCCTCTCCGATGATATGCATTTACAGTTAATAATTAGAGATGTCTGATTTAGACACCGTAGTGAAAAGAGTTTACCTTTGCAGTTTCATCAATGCAACTTCGTTTGAAACACTTAACGTTATTCATTTTCTTTTATTCGTATCTGTAACATTGATTTTTGACTAATTATATAAAGGTTGATTCATACACACTGCAAATACATCATTGGTTACTCGGAACAAAAGAAAAATATTGGATTGGAAAAACTTTATTGGATCCAGGAGAAACTAATGACGTTTACAGTAAACAAAAAACCTCATTTCGTGTAGTCAGCGAAACATTAGAAACCCAAGTCATTTTGATACTATCCAAAACTTTAACATCATGTACGCTCAACATTATTTCATTCCACAAGAATATTTCCCATATTATGGAAGGAATATCATGATTCTTTCATAAGAGATTTTCCGCACGACATTTTTCAACGTTACAAACTTAGTTACTCGAACGTTAGGTAATAATGTACGTTTAGTCAAGTAGTTAAACCACGTTCACCAAAACATTTTGCAACAAGACAAACTTTCACTGCGGTTTTACCCCATTACTCTATTTATGTACGTCAATAAATGTATAAATCTACCTCATTCCGGCGACATTTACCAACAATATTACGCATTCGCGAAATGTGAGGCTTTCCAAATGAATTCGAGAAACGTGCAAGTTTCGCCAGCGCAGACATACACGAGCATTTTATTAAAAGGTGAAATGGAATCATTTAGTTGCAATAAATACCCAGTCCAGCCCGAGCGCGCGGTGCTATTTCAAACACGGCGACGAAAACAAAACAAGGAGTTCGTTAGCGGCGATAATGAAGTGCACTTAATTGGCAGCAACGTCTAGTTAGCACGTTCGCCGTCCGTCGCGCTGTCACTGTGACGTGGGCCGCACAGAGCGTAATTTACAACGGCCCAGGGCGATAGATTTTTCGGGAGACGATTCACCAAAACCGGACGTCTGACCGCATGCGTTTAAAGCTCTTAATTCCGAAGTGGCATTCCGCCAGGAATTTTTTCTTTTCTTTTTTTTTCTTCACGAAATAATAGTTATGTATGCACCAAGGGCATTATAAGGGTTCTAACATTCGAGCAGTGACAGAAAGCCTGAGGGCATTTTGGTGCGAACCAGTTAACGCAAGTGGTACACGCTAGAATTTATTTCTTAGCTAATTTCAACGATGCTGATCCAGGTAAGTTTTCCGAAGTATATTGAGTTCCGTATCAAATGCAATGACAAGCTATACGTATCAGAAGAGCAAAAACAACTTTTTTTCACTGATACGTATAGGGTAATAGCTTGAATAGGGTAATGTGCACTTCTAAGTATACTAGAGTCCCACATTTCATAAATAATTTCAAAAATTGCGAAAACAATTCAAATATTTTTCGAAGCTCCCCTATACCTCCAATATCAGTCAGAGATTGCTTGGTCCGTGCAAAAAATCCCTCAATTTTAGATTATCTCATACCCTTAACAGGAATGTGAGTAATTTTTGAGAGAAGAGCAATTAATTTGAATATAAATAATTGTTAAAAAGGAAGTTTGGGTATGCCGCTCATTCCCAGTAGTTTGAAATAAAAACCCCTCTTTGTTTATAGTGCTAGTGTATTAGTGTTTCTGCGAGCGACGTAGTAAATGTAGTTTCACTGCAAAGATAGTTTATGGTATCGAGCGTTCCTTATTGCTACGTAGTTTGCGCGGAGCAGAATTCGGGCTTATATTGTAATCAGGAGCAGTCTTGGCGACCTTCGGGTTAACTCTGACCTTTAGTGTGCAGTGCAAGAAGTTGTCGGGGAGCTCTACAGGGAATTTGAGTTCAGTGAAAAGTGACAAAACACATAGTAACACGAAAACACATACAGGAAGTAGCGACTAGTTCCGTTCCTAATATGTAATAGTTTTAGAGATCAGTAAAAGGGGATGATATATTCGCCACGCATGTAAAATATCAGGGGTAGATTCATCAACGTTCAATGCCGCATGCAATTGAGCTGATAAACTGACAAGATGTGTACTCCATTCAGCTGTTTCTTAGACGGCATGCACTTACTTCTCCTTGAACAACCCGATTCAATCTGGAGCAATTCTTAATTCAAGTTTATTCAATTTTTTCTCTCGTACGAGAAATACAGCGCAATCAATATCAATTTTCAAGGTGGTACTCTAATTTTAACAAAATAATGATTATTTAAGTTAAATGTTCGCATTTTGCTTTTCGCTGTTTCAATTTTTGTACTTACGTAACTTTTATACGTTTACGTTGAGTGGTCGCATTGATCCAGTTATCCACACGATTGATTACATTTAAAGTAAGCCCTACTTTCGGAGCTAATAACGTTTCATTATTCTTCCTTTGATACACAATATTAAATTAGATGAACTAATGAGTAGGTTTTGTGATGGACTGAATAAATGGACAAAAGGCTGACACACTGGGTAAAACATACATACTGTGAAACCTATATGTTTATTTGTAACTGCATTCATTCATTTAGTAATTCGAAGGCCAGCATATGTAATGATATGAGCATGTGTCATTTGGGAAGAATAATTTTATTTTTTACTTCTTTAAGGTGGATTTCTTCAACTACTGCGATCATATAGCGAACACTGTAACTAACATTGGGTTTGTAACTTTGAAGTACCGGTGGCGGAATACGCGTACTTGTAGGGTACACACAAACATCCATTTCTCGGGAGGAATTCGAACCCGCGACCCTTTAGGCACGAGGCGGCTATGCCCATTCAGCCTGAGGGACCTCGGATATCCAGGCCGGAAGGAAGAATTTGTCTCATTGTTTCCCCGAAATCAACGTCGACAATGACAGCGCCCGTTGGTTGTGTCAGGCACTCCACCGAACACTAGTGTCTAACGGAGTCGTTTCGCATCGAAATGAGTCGACAAACTGAACAAGATCACTTTGTAAAATCTTGCTTTATTTATCCAGTTTTGAAAACATAACTTAAACTTCGAGTGTTTAAGAATATTTATTCATCATATTTAATTTGAAATTTGTGAACAAATGATTTCATTTTGTGTATAGTTTGGGGAGAATGTCCCAGAGCCTCCAAGAATTCAACGTTGTCGATAGCGCCTGGTCGTTATTTGCGTTAGGCAATCCGCCAAACACAACTGTATAACGTGTAGTATTTTCGCATTAAAATGACTCGACCAATTGAAGAAGATTGGCAGTTCATAAAATCTTGCTTTAATTATCCAGATTTAAAAGCACAATTCAAACTTTACATGTACAAAATTATTTATACATTTTATTCGATGTGTCACAAGCGATCAAAGGATTTCTACATTAAGGTTTGTGTAATGCCGTAACTGCAGCACGATGGATTGCTTATTTCGTTGCTGCTATAGCCATTAGTCCTACAAGTGTGGTGCATTTTATATCCCGGGAGTTGGTGCTACTTTCCCATTGGATGCGTGTGTGATTCTCTGACAGGTATCTCTCCGCAGCGGGGCACCACCCCAGCCGGGGCAAGCTGTAAGTTCCCGACCGGTCTCCCGCCATGAGTGGTAATATAGTGTGTGTGTGTGTGTGTGTGTGTGTGTGTGTGTGTGTGTGTGTGTGTGTGTGTGTGTGTGAGAGAGAGAGAGAGAGAGAGAGAGAGAGAGAGAGAGAGAGAGAGACGAGGAGACAAGGCTGAGAAAATATTCGGCGCGACCTGTAGCCTATTCGTATTGTACTACTCCGGCATTCGCCTTCTATTGATCAGAGAAACCACGAAAAACTACCGATCAGGGCAGCCGGTCTCTAGAATTATCCTCCATACAGCGGCTGAATTTACATAGCTAGTTCGTAGCTAAGTCTAAAATCCGTCGGGGTTGGGCTTACCCGATCCGAGCTCTTGGATCCCCTGCTCACAAACGCCGCGGAGCACACAGCTTTTGCCCCAAACCATCTCAGTCGGACTAAAAAAAAATTTTGATCCCTCCCCCGGCCCCCAGGCGCCGGCACCGCCCGCGCAAACGAGCCCCGCATTGAACTGCCTCGGCGCGCCGCTTTCAGAGGCCGCTCACGTCTCCCGCAGAGCAACACGACGGCCCGCCCGCGCGCCACGGAACTTCCAGCACATTGTGCCTTCTCTTAGGAAAGCGTCTTTGAAAAGCTCTGACCTCATTCCCGCGAAGTAGTATCAAGTAGCCACCACCGCCGCCGCCGCCAGAAGTTTTCCCTTTTTCGACTGTCCACTTCTGAGTCTCTAGAACTCGCTTCACAAGAAACCCCCCCACTCCTGCCCCATCCCCTCTCTCACCCCCACCACTTTCCCCGCCCCGGCGGTCACGTGGCCCCACCGCCCGGTAGAGTAAATTCAACAGACCGGCAGAGGGCGCTGGAATTCAATACTCTGGCACTTTCAATATCGTGAGACCGCCGCGGCGACGAAGTTGTGAATGTTCTCCAAGCGATGAAGTAAACGACTGTTGATCTGGAGTCTACAAAAACTCGTAGAATCAATAATTCTGTTATGGTTCGACATGTCTATATTTATTTGGTCCGATTTTCAAAATAATTTCGGAGACTTAAATATTATGAATATTTTTATTCGTATCCTTACTAGGATTTGTAAACTATTACAAGTTAGTTTGTTATTTACTTATGATCAAACTTTCTCATCTGTTTACGAATTAGGGTTTCTGAAGTGATTTGAAACCTGGTTGATTAACCGCAGTTGTCTATATTTTCAGGCATAAGTGTAGTACATTTGTATACATATTTAAGAAAATTGACACATCTTTGCATATTATAACATATTTGCAATAGGTTCTAAAAGGTAGACTTTGAAATATCTTGGAATATTATTTTTTATCTTTTATTCAATTTAAACTGATTAAAGAGATTTGAACGCTGATCTGAACTTTACTCCACAATACATTTCAAAGTCCAACACGGACTCCATTGCTACTTCAGATGTTGGGCGTTTAGCTAGTACAGAGAAATATTATGAAACAAAAAGGACAGTTTCACTCGGGAACATTTGTGTGTTTTGTAAATGTCGAACTATCACAAACGTATAAAGGAACTGTCTTTCATCATCACAATCTTCAGTGTATTTTAGTGGACCTACCCACGAAATGACATTTTATTCTACAGTTAATATTAAAACGAAGATCTTTGACCGGTTATTTGATACACTTAAACATTTGATTTGTACACAACTTTCACCACTTTAATCTGTGTATTCTCTATGTAGTATCTATTTTGAACATTTTTGCCCATTAAACATGTACATGTTATTCCTTAGAAAATCCCAACTCCGTGTATTACCATAGTAGATTTACATCCTCCTTAAAATAAACAGCCATTTTATTTGTTAGCGCAATAAGTACTTGCGTTTCCCTCCTCCATTTATTCAACGTATTTCTAACATTTGTTTATGTCTCCTTAACAACTCTCAATTAAGGCATGTTCGAATAGTGAGGATGAGTAAGCAATATGTCAGCAATATGTTTGAACAGTGAGATGTGATTGTTTAAAAATTGCAAATGAACAGCACTCCCGATTACATATTTTATTCCCTCATGAAAAATTAAAATCTTCGCACCTGTAGTTGGGCTGTTAAATGTTGTCACTCACAGGTAAAATATTACCTTATTCTTTTGCTACGTAAGTTTTATCTTAAAAAATTATAACAATTCTTCTATTAACGTGTCATAATAGTTTATATATATATATGTATATATATATATATATATATATATATATATCAATTACTGAATAAATCTCAATCAGAACCAGACAATACCAGTGCAGATTCATTAAGAGGAATTTAACACAGCTCTGATAATTTAGAACTACTAGGAAGACTAACCTAAAGTAATCTGGGTTAATTTTTTCAGTATTACTTAAAAACAAGTTACCAGGTAACTCGTACAAATGCGACTAAAAATATCAACCAGCGTTCACAAAAAAGATAGAGTTCGTTAAACTTTTGAAAAAGCTGCAAGTGCATATCCCTAGCAAGACTTTCCCTTCGCTTCCAGCTTTCGATGAATGTCTATTCATCTTGAACTGCAGAATGTCTAGATACACCCAGAGGTTCTCAAGCGGTAAAGGCTACCAAGTCATTTTAGAGCGTCCACTTTAGTATAACTCGGGAAAATTGAACTGTTTTCATCCAACACCTCGCTGTTCTTCATTCAGCGATTACAACGATTTCCCCTGATCCTCCAACATCCACCACCAGGGTCGCTGCCGGCGCCCTCACTGCAACCACCTCTCGAATACTTACGAAACTCGCTAACTTCGCCTTTTCATGGCTCTATTAAAGTGAGGACCTAGAAATTAGCACGGCAGATATGAATGAAGAACGAGAAGTTAGTGCTCCACCTTTCTAAAGGCGACGTACAATTTACATGATTTGGAGTAGCAAGATAATTGGGAAAACGTTCGCTTAAAGAGCTGGGCAACCATCCAATCACAACGAAGAAGAATTGTTAAATAACTCCAAAAAGTGCTGGAATGCACAAACAGCAGAGAGTGAACAAACAAAATGTGGGGTACGCTGAAAATACAAGATGGATGTCATTTCGCGTTTGTTCATTAATTGACGTTGTATGAAGCTATTTACGGATCAATGGTTCCCCGGAAACCATCTCAGTTTGTGACGAAATGTTACGCCGAGTCCCACAGCTCAAAGTCACTTAAGTGAAGTTGAAGCTTCATAAGTGCTTTTTAGAAATAGCGTTTTGTTTGAACCAGTCTAATTAAAGCAGTCTAATTGTATCGTGCGCAAAGAGTTGCTTAAGATTTATATTGAATAAAGGTAATTGAATGTTAGAACATACGCAACATAACATTGCTTTCAAGTCATTGTTTGAAACTTCTGGATTTTGCCATTCCTATAAAAATTACGCGAAAAGTTAATGATGATTGCAAAAAGCCACCACATAGATTATTTACAACCCACTTTCATACAAGAGTACTGGTATGGAATGATTTAAAACGTATCTCATTAGAAAGCGCACGTTTTGAATCCCCTGAAAAGTGGATTTATTTGCCAAATTGGGCATACAACGTCATACGTTAGAGACAACGTTGGAAGACGTTGCCACGGTTTCGGATTATAAATTATAAAAAGTAATGCATACAAGTAAGGCGTGAGGATTGGGCAAGAAGAGGAAAGAAAGATCGCGTGCGATCTATGGCCCGTTTATAAGGATACTGCTCCGGCATTCGCCTAATGTTGATCGGAAGAAAACACGGAAAACTAATGATCAGAGCAGCCGGCCGCGGCTGAATTCGACACAGCTCCGTAGCTAGTGTTAAAACTCATTAGTGAGCGTTTTGTGACTGACTTTGCAACGACGTATAAAGTGATAGAGTGAAATACCAGCACTATTATTGCCTAGGCGTCACGGATTCACTGATAACACACTGACAGCTCATCACTCACGCAGACGATCACATCGAAAACGAGAATACCGGAAATGACATTCATAGAATCACGAAATTCCTCCTTTGTGTTCCCTCATTTCCAATGCAGCTGCTGTACCAACGGAATCCTTGCCCATTTCCTGATCGTGTTTTATCATTTAGTACAAACACATATCGCTCTCAAAACGTCAAAGAGCAATTATTATAGTAAAAATACATTTGATTCTGGAAAATACAATATACGATGCAAATATCCAGTTCATTTGTTTTTAGTGCCAAGAACAGTAATGGTGTGACGAATTCCTCGAATTAAATTTTGTTTTTTGCATCAAAAATGAAAAGAAATCACTCGGAGAGAGAGAATGTATCTTTTTCAAGCTCCGTTAACGTAAATTAAGTACATTACTTGATTCCTCCCTCCAATAGCAATTTTGTCAGAGCTTTTGTATCCTGTACATCTATTTGTTCCTACCATCTAAACAGTAAGTCCTGAAATATGAGGAGGTATGCATACTCCATGGATATATCCCTAGCTCGTTACGGCTGTAGGAAAAGCTCTTTGTGTTCCGTACCACTGGTGAGAGCGTGGTGAAATGCGATTTAAAACCAGCCTGTTGGCTTCACGCAAGAAAGACATCCCACTGTCCCTGGAGTGGATTCTCAAGGTGAATTCTCACTCTCTCTCTTTCGTACATCATCGCGCAGCAGTGCTTCCGAAGTCGGATTTTTTCTTCCATTACCTTTTGATGCGGCCACCGCCTGCAATTTCTAGCAATCTTGTTGCTTTTCTGCACTTTCGTCTCAAGACGAAAAAAAAAACAAACAATTTTAATGCAGAGTACAAAAATTCTATTTCGAACACTATTCTATAATGTGAAGTTCATAAATTTCCCTATTCACATTTTCATTCATTTTTTGAAATTACACATTAACAATACTTACTATAACTTGACGTATATTTCTTAATCCACAGAAATTAATAGAACATGTTTATATTCAAATTACATTTCCTTTACGTTTCTCACCTCTTGTTTACGCAATTGCTCACGCACGTGTAATATTTCTAAATGAATGAGTACACAATATTTTGAGTTAACTATTTCAATTCATTAAATCACAATTCGTAACTCTTAAAGTTGGTACTATTCCGTATGTATTGATTACAAAGACGAAAATTAAATATTTGACCAGTAAATTGAACTTATTCGCACTTATTTAAACTAGTGGCCAACGACCAGTCATGTGACGATAGTTTCTACCAATAACATCCTGTAACATGGGCTGCTCAATGAAATCATTCCTCCACGCCGTTGACCATCTCGCCACTAAGAGAGAGTAGAGGTGAAAGTGACCTTGGGACATATACGAGAGATACGATGAAGGTCGGGTTATGTATTGGAGCGTCGTGTCGCTAAAACAGCGTGGGCACGTGGCGCGGTGTGCACCGGATGCGTAGACAAAGGCAGAAGCTATGGCGCACGGGGTTTTTCTGACAGGGTGTGCGCATCGCTAGGGCGGAGGCAATGGAGGCGGCGGGCCGCGTCGCGAGGGCTTTTAGGGGCCGTGAGAACAATAGCTCTTCCTTTGTGATCCTGGAGGCAGCAACGTAGGTCGTCCGTGAGAGGTGCGAGCGTGCGCGCGGCGCAAGAAGCCGGCAGTTATTGTCGTGACTAGTGAGACATGTAGTCGGTCTCAGGGCAGGCGGTACTACGCACAGCGAAACATTAGGTAGTATGTTGCGGTGTGGTAGCCGTTGTAAATATCTCTCCTAGCAGTGGGGCTATTTAGTTAATTGTATACAGTGTATTGGTTATTTGTGACTATGGTCTAAATTATGAATAAACCTGCTGTTATTACAACCCACTCTCGTCTGTGTACTGATAACACCCGTATGACGCCACAGTATGTTGCTGTTATAATTATTTACCATTTTTATTTTTCCCTGTACTACCTTCTCACAGAGTAAACATTTTCCAAGAGTACCAATGTTACCACACAGGTAGGCAGATTGTTTTGTTCCACTCCACTAGTTGCGCTGATGACATGCCACAGCTACTCCCACAGTCGGTGATCACTAACGTATTCACCCGGTGTTTCTCCAAGTTAGTAATGTGAATAAAGGTCCACCCATGCCATCGCTATATACACATGGAGAACGCGTGCGTATGTTCTTTTCGTTTGCGACATTAGTTCTGCTGTTGCACTTCTGCCTCAGGGGAGGCAACCACATTTATCGCCAACCTGCACGGAGAACAATTTCTTTCAACCGGGAAGCAGATGCTTTAATAGTTAACATGACCCTTTCACCACTCCCTCCCTCAATTAACTTGCAAGTTCATCCGAGTTACCCAGTAACATAGACCTTTAGGATGTCGGACAAGCAGCCCTCAGTGTCAAACTGCTGTTTTGTTTCACCCATCAACATCCGCGCAAGAAATACTGAATCACTTCGAAAGTTTCTTGCTAAGATTCAAGGAAGCACTGCTCATTGCACTTTGTGGTGTGACTGTTTCTCATAAAAGGCATTTGGCGTCGCTCTCAGTGCTCAATAACGGTCCATTAGCGTAGTCTTCGCCCGTTATTAGCTGCAAAAACTGAGCGCATAGCAGGTATTCGACAATGTCGGTTCATTTTCAGTCCCTTCACTATGCAAAACGGAGCACTGAATCTGAATAACTTCATTTTCACGCGCATCTCTTAACAAAGGAGCGGCTTTACGTATTCCCTGTAAGCTCATTATGCTTCTTTGTATTTTCCACTAGTACCATTATCGTATAAAATGAGCTCTCAGCTAGTGAACATAAGGCCACATTTTAGTACCAAGTTTCATCACTGTTAAAGATATGTACAAAGTTCGAAAGAATTTCAATCGCGTTTTTACAGGATGCTTCTGTTAGCTATACCATTCTGATTGAACACAGTCAAAGAACGGTTCCAGCATTCACACCCAATAATTTACGTATCTGATGAGTAAAACACTGTCCCACACGTATGATTGTAAGAAAACAGCAGTTTTAGTTATTTCTTTTCTTTTTCAAACATCTTGTGGAGACTTAGAGAGATATTACATGGAATATGAAGATGTTATAGAGGTAAAATTATTTCCTCCTAATGACACTTTTTAATGCGGAACTAACTGAAATTTATCAACACGATCATTTTTAATAATGAATCGATTGATCGGAATTTCAAATTTTTATTCCGTAATGCATTATAAAATATTAGAAAGACAAAATTATATGGGCATTGCATTAAAAGCGACGACAACTTCAGGTCTTCTACTCTTGGCAATACCTCTACAATTTGAAATACTTAAAAACGTCTCTTTTCTTAGTGAAGCCTCGAAAACGCGATATTGCTTCCAAGTGTTTGATACTTTTATTTTTTTACGAATACAAGTTTTCGAAGTCAATAAACATTCAAAACGTTCACGCAAAGAATTATTTTGGTGACTATTACAGTCGACAAATGAACAAAGCAATTACGTCCCTCGTGGGACATCATGTTAGTAATCAAGTTTTTCACAAGATGTTATTCCTTAAACGACTCTACTACACATACCGAACGATCTTCATGACTGCCCAATTTCATGCTCACGCCATTTCAATAACCTAGGTGATCGAAACCTTATAATACAGAAGCGAAATCCTCTTCCCGCAGATCAGTGGCATGTTCCATTCTGCCCATAAAAGGATCACCGAGGATCTTCACGTCATTGAATTGAATCAACTGAACTAACCACAACACGTCGAAATAGAATCTGGAAGAGCCGGTACTGAATCAGCCACAAAGAGTTTCTCCCTCAACCAGAGTTTTATATCCATCCACAATCGTCCTTTCGTCTAAGAAAGGTCTGTTGTGATCACCGTCCATCAACAGGTCCGTTTCGAAAAAAAAATCACTTTCCCGACACCCTTAACAGGAGGGGAGTTGTGATCCCCGCTGCTTCCTGTCCACACCACAGCTTCAGTTTCGAATTAGCACGGTCGGCCGGCAGTCGACACACACTCGCCACGAACCTCCCTCTCCTCCCCCGCGGCCAGTGGAACGGGCCCCACCCCTTTCCGCTCCCCTCCCCTCCCTTTGCCGTCTCCACGCCACGCCGCAGCGCGGCGCGGGCGTATTGATCGCGCACGCGGGAGAGCTGGCAACGCCGGCCGCGGAGGCGGCGGCGGCGCCCGCGGGCGAAAGAGAGCGGGGGAGGGGGAAGCACTGACCGCCCCCCGGCGGTGGGAGGGTTGAGCCGTCAGCTGAGCCCCTCCGCCCCCGCCCCGCCCATTCACCTGGCGGCCGCCGCCGTGCGCGGCGCTTCCACCTCCGCGCCCCGCCCCCGCCGCGTGCACGGTCAAGGCGAACGAAACGGAACGACCCGTTCTGCAGGCTAACAATTACATCACCAACGATATCCACGCACCACGTAATCAAACTCAAAATGGACTGTCACCAAGTCAACCCTTTCCCTTCCCAGTCACCCTCATTCTTTTCCAGTAGCATATATACCACGTATGTCGCCGGTGGTGGATTCACGGAACGCCGCTCGTTCGGTCTGATGAGAGTTTCAATCAAAACAGCCAATTCTCACTCTTTCAATCCCACGGGAACGCAGATTTTCTTCGAATCACACAGGCTTTGAATTACAATCGAGGTTACTTAATGAGGAATCAACTACATGATATCCCATTCCTACACGATCCATCTTCTACGTGGTTGTCAACGAGGTTCGACTTTGACTGGAGCGCCGAAGGAATAAAAAACAAACAAAAAAAGGAAAGGAAAGAAGACGAAAAAGACGAGGAAGAACAGAAGAGCAAACGCGACGAAGAAGTGCTGGAAAAGAAAAGGTCGAAGAAACAGAAAAATGTTCGTACTCCATTTCAGACCTGAAGGAAAAAGAAAAGAGGGACAAGAGGAAGAAGGAAAATACGATCAGGAAGAGGAAGAAGGAAAATACAACTAGGAAGAGGAAGGAACAAAATAAGACTAGGAAGAGGAAAGGGAAAAAGAAGACTAGCCACATGAGGGAAAGACAGAAGAAAACAAGACGATGATAAGGGAGGGAAATAAGAAAAACACACGAGGAACAGGAGAAGGAAAAAAAAAGTCTCGGAAGCCTAACCAGAAGCAGGAGGCGGAGACGTGTTCTGGGAACCACCTCGACGGCACTTACTTCCCGGGAGACGGGAAGCGACCCGCGCCACGCAGACTAATTCCACAAAGTCACATTGTGCCCGGGCGCTTCGGCCAATTGAATTCGCAGGCGGCGGCAGTGGCGGGAGCCCCAACGCACGAGGCAACGCGGCGAGGAATATTTGTGTGCCGGGGCGGCGAGGGCGGCGCCGCGTGCCGTTTCTCACAAGACATCGATCCGGCCAGATGCGGAAGACGGCGCCCCCGCCGCACGGCGACACCCACAGCACCGGGGACGACGCAGTCAGGCAGCCAGCTACTTGGCCACCTCCTCTTCCATCTGATATCTTTGACCCCGGTGAAGAAGTAAATCAGGTCAAAAAAACTTCATTTTACAGAGGACCAAAAGACCTAGTCTAATTTTTCTCCTTCCTCTTCCTAGTCTAATTTTTCTCCTTCCTCTTCCTAGTCTATTGTTTCTCCTTCCTCTTCCTCATCTTCTTTTTTCATCCTTTCTGTTCTCCACTCTTTTTCTTTTCCTCCAACATCATCTCCTTCGGGTCAAACTAAAGCTATAAATATGAAATTAATTATATTTAAACAAAACCTACACAACAACAGCTTAGTTTGAATATCACCTTCTGTTTGAGTATCATTAATCCCTGGTTTAATTCATTTACACGGTGGTTCTCCTATAAAAGTAAGTGTTTATGACTTATCTGCTTATTCACCGGCATCAAAGATATACAAAAATCCATGTCCGTTTGTTCGTATTTTATGCGTTCCCGTATCGTTCAACCGATTGCGATAAAACTTTGTCGACTTATTGCTTGCATTTGCGCGAAGAATTTAAGCAGAATACAATGAGACTCTTGTATTCGTGATGTACGTCTCTCGAACATTGACGTTCCTTGATGATGATTTTGAATGTTTATGCCGACTCAAGAGCCCCAAGTGATTTAATTTTATGTTTAATGTTTCTGAGAATAGGCAGGAATATTTTCTATTTTCATGGTCTAATATTTTGATGCTTTTCAAATGGATATTGTGATTACAATTCATGCTGTTAGACAATAAATTTTGCATGTGTGGAGAGTCAAAGATTTTTTTGCATGTTAATTCATATGTACGTTTAATTTCCTTTTAGTAAGCTCAAAAAAGGACAAATAGAAATACTTTATATTATAAAACTACATTTAATTGTTACAATTATTTGACTTTGGTGTTTATTGTTACTTGTTAAATGTTTCTTTTATTTGAAGTTCTATACATCATACTTAATTTTACAATATTTATCTTACAATTGTTGCAAACTATATATTAAAAATAAAAAATGATTGAAAAGTATACATGGTGCCGCGTACTCTTTTTCAAACAAAACATTACAGTAAATAAAAAAAAAGAAATAAAACCTACCAGCTCTAACATTACTTCACATATCTGGTACAACAAAAAAATAACAAATATTACCCAATCAGTAATATAAAATTAATAATAATGTATAATTTTCGCCCACTACATTTCCTATAAGATTGTACCTTTTCTTCTGAGACTCCAGTAATCTGCGCTCGGTGGCTCTATGCTCACTTCTCCGGATGCCTGACGTTTTCCAACACGTGCACCGATGGAGATGAAGGCTTTTCGAAATAACCGATTCAATTACCCTCCCTTACTGCGAGCGGGCAGCGGGGCGTGGAAATCAAAACCCCGCCCACCCGGGGTGCCGGCCCTATTCAAATGAAGCGTCAAACGCCTCAGCTGCACCTGCCCGCAAATGAGGAGCGACGTTGATGCAATAGCCGCGTTTCGCTAACTCCCGCCAGGGCGCGTTGCCTCTGCGGACTCGGGGTTGCGGGAGGGGCGGGGAGAGTGGGGAGATGGGGAAGGGGAGGGGGGGGAAGGGAGAGCGGGGGGGGGGGCGGAGAGAGCGGGGAGATAGGGGAGAGCGAGGAGAGAGCGGGGAGATAGGGGAGAGCGAGGAGAGAGCGAGGAGAGAGCGGGGAGATAGGGGAGAGCGAGGAGAGAGCGGGGAGATAGGGGAGAGCGGAGAGATCGGTAAGGGCGGGGAAAGCGAGGAGAGCGGGGCTCGCCGCCTACTCCCGCGCGTCGCCAAGGTCTCTTACCACGTGATCAGCAGCGATCGGATTCTGATATGTCATCTTTTCAATGGTGCATTCTACACGCAGCTAACTTGTAAATTAATATTTATCACGACGTGTAGGTGGTAGTAATGTATAGTTATTGGGTAGTTTTATCATTTTTTTTCAATTTTAGGTCATTTTTCTTGACCTTTGCGTCATGTTTACGCATTTTGTTTCCTTTTCGTGTTTTTTGTTAGTGAATATTATATGAATTTACAATAAAGCATTAAAACAAAGTCTTTACTGAATCATCAGTTCGTGACGAAATTCACTAAGGCAGTGGACTCCGTTTTTCGAACTCTCAAAATTACAAGGATCTTCGGTGACTTCCACTAACTTTAAAAATTGACGGTTGAAAGATCGAAGCTCAGGATTACATTTCCTCCTAAAATAAACACTTTATATTACATATAACTGTATATAAATACATTTTATTTAAAATTGTAAATTTTATTGAATAAATAATAAATATGCTTACAAATATTTTAGTGTTTTTGAATAATATGTATATTTACCCTTTTATAATTCAGATCGAGAAACACGAAATTTTTAATTTTCAATTATTTTTAATGAATTTTCGACGAACACTTCCAAATGGAGATGAAGACGGGGCCAGTCCACATGGGCAGGCAGCTCCTAAGACCAGAGACCCTAACAAACCTGGCTACCCACAGCGACCGCGTGTTTGGGGTCACAGCCCCCGAAATGCATGAGGCTTTGAGACTTGTACTTCGACAATACAAGTTTGTATTTGGAAATTATTTGAGTACAAATACAAGGAAAAATCGATTTAATGAGCTCTAATAGATAGGTCGTTTAACAACAGAGTGAAATGTGAAATTTACAGGGCTTTGGAGGTAAATTATATTGAATATCAAGACGGTAAATAACATTTGAGTAATTTCTCGAATCCACGGTTGTACTTTTGGAAATTAAAGCATTGTGGTAAATTATCTTCCCTTCATCCCAGTTTGTTCATGTTCTAGTCAGAATAAAAAAATTTAAAAAAATATATTATCGCAGAAGGAGAAAAATAAAGTTACCATGTTTTTTTTTTAAAAAAAAAAAAAATTAAAATTTTTTAATTGTTCTCACATTGAAAATTATTATAATTTTAATGTTTTCTTTTAATAAAATTTGTTTTGTTATATTGACCGCCTTTCTTCGAAGAAAAAAAAAAACTCTCCAGGAAAGCATTTCTTTTTCGACTTTAGGACACAAGTACTAATTACAAGTCTGGGAATTAAACGCCAGGAATGTAAAATGACGGTGCAGCCAAAGGTTTTGCAACATCCAATAATAACAGCAGTCGGCACCACACAGAGAAAGAATATGCGGTGCAGGCACCCCACTCCTTCATTTCCCAAAGCAGCGGCATTCATTATTGTCCAGTTTCCAGTTAAGGGACAAATGAAGAAGCTCTTTCCGCCGTCCCACCGTCTCCCTTTCTTCCGTGTGCTTAATTCCCACATTATATACGAAGCGCATTCGTTGTAGCCGCGGGGCGGGAGGAGGGGGGGCTGGGAGAGAGAAAAAAAAGGAATAAAATGAGGGGTCGTAAAACAAGTTACGCGCACCGGGACAGCCCCTAAAGACACCGTGCATCATTGCAATTACAGCCCCGCGCCTTATAAATAAACATTAAGAAGGCGGAGCGCCCTCGCGGGTTAAAGCGGCACTACTTTGTTTCCGCCCTTCCCCATTTTTCATTTCGGTTGCTATCAGAATATTTAGACTGCAAGGGAAGCAAGTGGAGGCGTGGCAGACCGATATTTTTCTTCGTCGTAAGACTTGTGAAACCCAGAATTTGGATTTTTAAAAAAATCCGTGTTTCCGGGCACGTCAACTACTTTGGTCATTAGTCCCGTTAGTATAGTGCATGTTTTCTTCCCGGGAGATGGCGGTGATCTTCCCCCGCTGGATGGTGAGATCCGGCGCCGACTTACCGTCGGCTAGTGGGGTTTCCCCCTAACCAGGACTCTCCCACCAGCGGGGCACCGCCCCAGCCGGGACAAGCTCTAAGCTCCCGACCGGCCTCCCGGAATATGTGGTAGTGTAGTGCATGTTAGTGTAAGTGTGTGTAAGGGGAGAGGGTAGGACAAGGAAGAGGAAGGAAAGATCGCGCGCGGTCGTGGCCCGTTTTGTAGGGTACTGCTCCGGCATTCGCCTGGTGTTGATCGGAGAAACCACGGAAAACTACCGATCGGAGCAGCCGGCTGCTAGAATTCTCCTCCAGACAGAGACTGAATTCGACCTAACTGAAAAGCTAGTGTCGAAAATCCTGCCGCCGTCAGGACTCGAACCTAGGGCCTCCCAGTCAGAAGCGCTGCAGTGATATCAGTTAATGCACTGAGCAACCGCTACCAGTCAGAGTTTGGATATGTTGAATGATTTATAGGATTCGCAACAACTTAGGCACTAATTATTATATCATAAGTCAAGTAATAGGGTAATCATTAAGAGCGGCATAGCTAGGCTTGGTGGCATCAGGGACGGTATGCTTGGTTTCGTCACACCCCATCCCCAAATCTACCATAACTACTTTCGTTTCAGCAACCTCGAAAATTTACGAAATGGGAGACTCAATCTCGTCCGTCGATCTCAGTATCATACCGCTGGTTACGCAAAACTGGACAATTTTACATTCCTCGTCCCTTTCGTTTAAAAGAGAATGTAAGTTTCGTGCACTACCACAAGGGTGGGATCTGAAGGCTTAAGTTCCGATATAACGCCGTACCTCACTGTTCCAAGGCATTAGGCTGGAGTGTCAGTTGTTTTGTAGTTAATTGTTTAGTCTAGTTTTTATCTCTCACCTGATATGTTATCGACTAATAAGTTGGAGGTCTAAAACTTCGAATCTGTCCAAGTAATGTGACTCACAAACTCACACTCACATCCATAATATAAAAAAAATTGGTCTCATACACCCTCAAATCGAATTTTACCACCGAAATCTCTAACTCGAAGTTTTGGACTGATTTCAATACTTTATACTACGTGTATCTGAGAGAAAGTAAAATAAATGTAAGAATAATGAGAGAACACTGCAAATCTGTAACTAGTTTGTCTTGTTTCATTAACGATGTAGTGGCAGTCAATTTTTTTTTAAAGAGTGAATCAACTTTCGAAAAAAAAAATATAAACATCTTCAATACATTCACTACTTCTGCGTCATTTTATGATTAATATTGTCTGGCGGAATGAAACATTTGATGACAATACACAATTCTAGTGCCAAGCTGAGTCTTTTCTGTTGCTTTAACAATGTCTATACAATCCAAAACTGCTCTGAGCATTACAAGTGAAGTTATTTAATAACTAAGATAGTGAAGCATACATTAATTTTAATATAGTGTAATTTAACACCCCATTTGCCTGTAAAATATACAAGGGAATTCTGGGGGAGTTCCTCATTTAATCGTTCTTTCGTCCAGTTGCCTTTGTATTGCTGACAGTCGGCCTGTTAACTTTCTTCTGGACCGAACTTGTAGCTAATCCTCCTCCCTTCTAACCACAGGTCACTTACTGATTTTTAATGTATTTGACCTTAACAAATAGACGGAATTTCTTTCGTTCTATGTAGCCAACACGGTTCTCTCCCTCTGCATAGCTGAGAAGTACAGGGATGTAACATCTCTTGTATTCTCAATCAAGGAGGGCATGACGAAGGACCAAAAGGTGAACACCTGACATTTACAGGCTCTCTCAGAGCAGAAGTACTCGAGTGAAACAATCTCAGAAGATTAATAGGTTATTTCCCCGGTGTTTCGAACAAAATGGCAATCATGGGGCATATTACGTCCTCATACTTACTTCCTCAATTTAGAAAGATGAAATATTCGCGAGGTAAAGTGAACGCTCATGAAGCAAAATACGAGTATATCTCAATAATAATGTCCATCAACAATATGGGATAATTATTACAACTTTGCTGTAAAATCATATTTGCAGAAACAATATCTGCGTTCACTAAATTTTATTGCCCAACAACGAACGTCTATTACATTTCTTTTCTATTTTAATGCCAATATTGATTTACGGGACAATGATCGTTTCCAGCAATCTTTTTCATATTGAAAAGTATCCTTATTGGCCTGTCAATTTACGAAATATTTTCTCCAAAACAGATTTAATATAAAAAGTACTTTGTTTATATTTTGGCCGAGTTACCTTCCAATAGTTTTGACCGTTCGAATATCTATTATAGGATATATTAGGATCTGGAATAAATTATGTTTTGTAATAATTATTGAACTGTGCCACTTCGATTTAACAGTGGTTTAAACGTATTACTCTCATTAAAATATTTACAAATTTGTAATGTTCATTTTTTTAAATTAAAATTATCTTAGACAAAGTAGCAGGAAGGAGTGGGGTCTTCATGCATTGTACTTTAGAATCGACTGGATCTATTGTTTCCAATGTTGACTAATTCCTGCATATCCACGCAGTCTTGACGTCCTCATGCTCATTCACCATTGTTCTCCCTGGGAGCTCCCACGGCAACTTTCCAAGTTCCCCGTGCTTCCCGCCGTTCGCCCTTTGAATAGTTAGTACCTGAAGCTGCCGCAAGATCGCACCAGAGACCACACATGAGCCACGCAGCAGCTGAAATCTCGAGATCAACCTACAGAACCGCTACTTTTGACTTCTTGAAAACCAGAAGAATTCAATGACGAAGGTTTTCCAAAGAAAACATTCGGGCTTTTTGAAATCATCTTTTGGAATGTGAATTCTCAAAAGTTAAAATTGCACTATCGCAGGTGAACGTCGCCTTCATACTCTCACGTGACGGGACGGAGACGTACAAATGTTGGTAACTACAATAAAACTCTTTAAATAATAATTAGAAAACAAATTGCATGGGTTCATTATATCACGAATGTTCCAGACTTTTAATTTCTCTTTAATTTTGAAACCTCAAGATGGAAGATTGCTTTAAATATTCAACAAACAATTACCAATATTCCGAGTGCATTCACTATTGAATAAAAATTGATCTCGCCAAAATTTTAAAAAAAGCAAGACTTCCTGATTCAAATCAAAATAGAAGGTAAAGATATTTGAACTATGAAGTCTTCCATTACCAAGCCTTATCTAAATAAAGAACAAAAAAATGTGATGCCACTAACTGATGTTTACATATTTTTTCAATAATTTTCCATTATTGGAAATACGTTTTCCAATAGATGAGATTGGAATTGTAATTAGTGAGCGCTGTCGGATCAGGTCTTTCATTCAGTTGCAGTTGATCCATTATACAAATGCTATATGGCAGGACTGATTTTGCTCCTGGGGTTAAATGTAACTTCACTATCTTGACATGTTTTATTGAGCACACTTCTTCTTAGTTGTGGTAGGAGTAGGATCGGAGGTGGAGTTTGTTATTTTGTTCGCAATACTATAAAATCAAATCTGGAGTTCATTTACAGATACTAATTAGCATTACTAGTGTGTACTAGGTAACATTTTTTTTAAGTTTTCAATTATTGATAGTGTCGTTGATTGATTGATTGATTTTGTTGTGTTTCCGGGCGCGTCAACGGCTTCGGTCATTATTCCGTTAGTGTAGTGCATGTTTTCCCGGGAGATGGCAGTGATCTTCCCCGCTGGATGGCGAGATCCGCCGCCGACCTACCGTCGGCTAGTGGGGTTTCCTATCCAGGACTATCCCACCAGCGGGCACCGCCCCAGCCGGGACAAGCTCTAAGCTCCCGACCGGTCTCCCGGAATATGTGATAGTGTAGTGCATGTTAGTGTAAGTGAGTGTGTAAGGGGAGAGGATAGGACAAGGAAGAGGAAGGACAGATCGCGCGCGGTCCGTGGCCCGTTTGGTAGGGTACTGCTCCGGCATTCACCTTGTGTTGATCGGAAAAACCACGAAAAACTACCGATCAGAGCAGCCGGCTTCTAGAATTCTCCTCCAGACAGCGACTGAATTCGACCTAGCTGAAAAGCTAGTGTCGAAAATCCTGCCGCCGTGGGGAGTGGGAACCTAGGACCTCCCGGTCAGAGGCGCTGCAGTGTCATCAGTTGATGTACTGAGCTACCGCTCCAGGTTTGATAACGTTTTGTTGGTACATTTACTCATCATTCATCTAAAGTTTAAGAAAAAGGAGTGGTAGAGATTCCATAGTTTCAAAAAAGCGTGCGAAGATTGTACTTCTCCCCCATACGTCACACCCAGTTTTTTTTACTGACAAATGAATCAAACCACATGAAACCTGAGTCCCGTAGGTGATGATGAGCAAGCACGCGAACTGACTCCACGAGGACCGCCTTGCAGGGAACCTCTCTCAGCGGGCGAGTGGGCGAGGAGAGGAGAGGAGAGGAGAGGAGAGTAATGGGCGATGGCCGCCCCCTGGCGGCGAGGCGCCGCGAGCCACAGCTGAGACGGCGAGGAGAGACAACAAAGGCACGGCGCAGACGATGAGAGGGGAAATTCCACACGCCGAGGAAGAAGGAGATACAAGGGGCAGTTAACAAAAAGAAGCGCGAGAAGAATGCGGGAAGAAACGACCCAACAAAGAAGGCAGGTATACAGACTGCCGTAGAACGAATGTTACAAATTTCTAGAGCACGCAGAGGGGACAAAGTCGAACGCCTTTTGTTTATGAAGGTGTGGTAGCATATAATGAAGTTATAATGTGAAATGTGCCTTGTTTGGAAGGCAACTCATCTGCACTGAGGTTTGGCGTAAAATCTGCAAAATCGCGAGCAAATGTGACGTGTAAGATCGTTGTATGAAATTTCCCAATACATGTTCATTGGCAATACGTGACCACTTTTCATTCCCCCTACATCCCCAAAATATTTGTGTCATAAAAACGGTAAAATGCAGATATAACTAGAAAACCCTGTGGATGGAGTCACATGATGGTGACGTTTCAAACCTCAGAATTCACTGTTTTGTATTTTACTATTTTACCAAGACACAATTTATTATTTTGTGAAATTTATTATACTGTGTTCCGTGAGTTTAGAAATATGTTGCATTCCGTACAAAATAGTAATGAAATCACTCGTTAAAGAGCACTATGGCCTGGTTGCAACAGCAATGTCAAGGAAGTCAGGTGTGCGATTATGTGGGAAGACTGCGAGGCACCCAGTTCGGGAGATCTAGATAAGACGAGGTCGTGAGGAAGGAAGGTTGGCAGAACAGAGTAGCCACTCACTTCCAGAAACAAAATCCCCTCACTTTTCTCGATTTTCCCGAGTCTTTTTTAATTTTTTTACTTATAAGCTTTGTAGAGAATTTCACACTATTTTCAGAAAAGTTAAATCAAATCTAAAATTAACTGCCAGCTATCTGATGTCGCCGTGATAAAATTACAAATTGAAAAAATTCGACGTTTTCCGGCGCATGATTATATAACTTTCACTTTTTACGAAGAACTTCGTAAGGCATGAAAGTAAAAATCCATGAAACAAATAAAGCAAACATAATGCTGGGATATTTTTTTTAGAAATAACATCTGGTTTTATAACAACCTAAAAAATTTTTCCGTCGCTTCTAACGATTCTTCACAAATACCCTGATTTCCCCCCAACTTTTCCAGAGCAACGAAATTCCCAGATTTTTCCCGGTTTTCCAGAAACAGTTGATTGTGCCGGAGATAAGCAAGGGAGATAAAGAAGAGACGAGAGGGAGGCGTAGGAGAAAAAGACGTCGCAGGCAGACAATGTGGGTGGCGGCGCCGGCGACGCGCCCTTTATGCCGCGGAGCCTCACGCCGCGCCGCCCGGGGCGCCTCATTCGCTCCCGCCCCCCCGGCCACGCCCCCTCCCCCTTCTCTACGCCTGCGCCTTCAGCCGCTCCGGGTGCTTTCGTAATCCTCCTTTCTTTGCGTGTACTACCATTAAAAAAAGAGTGTCCCTTGGAGGTGCATCAACTGATGTGACTCTGACCGGAGGGTGTAGGGTTCGAGGCCCCACGGTGCCACGGTTTTCGACATTAAACTCATGGGTCGAGTTCAGTCGCTGTCTGCAGGAGAATTCTAGCGGCCGGCTGCTCTGATCGGTAGTTTTACGTGGTTTCTCCGATCAACACCAGACGAATGCCGGAGTAGTACCCTACCAAACGGGCCACGGGCGATCTTTTGCATGCTCTTCCTTGTCCTAGCCTCACCCCTTACAAACACTTAGTACACATGCCGGGAAACCGGCCGGGAGCTTAGGCTCTCCCGAGGTTGAAGATAGAGGATGCTATCAATTTCAGTAACAGCTGAAAACATGTTGCCGTCGGATAGTCACGCTCTGTGAGTAAAGCCTAGTCAGAGTTCATTGTGACACAGTAAAAGATAACAGGGTTCGCCAGCCCTGATTCACCGTGACCCTTGTCACTTGTGACTCAAGGTCACGAGTTGTAAACGCATAAGGGCTGTTGTCACCCCAGAATGACGTCACATGAACTTTGGTAGTGACTTCGACACTTGGAGAATAGGGGCGAGATGTTACAATCCTCGCAGAAACACTCCGGAGGGTTCATACTATTTTTCGTCTTTATCAACTCCAAACTGTAAGTTATAAAATTCTACAGTGTTACTTTGCTACTTGTTAATAAATTCTGTGCAATCTACAAAAGACTTCTACATACTACCACTTCAATGAGAATCGTTTTGCCGTTTCAAATTGCATACACAATGCTTAAATTGAACCGACAAACATAACTCGTGTGTGTGTGTGTGTACGTGTGTGTGCAAGGAGTAAGAATACGAGAAAGAGGAAAGAAATATAGCGCGCGGTCCCTGGCCGTTTGTTAGGGTTCTGCTCCGCCATTCACCTGGTGTTGACTGTAGAAACCACAGAAAACAACCGATCAGAGCGACCAGCCGCTAGCATTCTCCTCCAGAACTGTATTCGACGCAACTATGAAGTTAGTGCCGAAAACCCTGCCACCGTCGGGACTCAAACGTGGGTACTGGAGATTAAATGCCGGTCGATCTTGTGGTGGAGGAAGCGGGTTCCCGGTGGGTTCCTTCTGGGTTCCGCCCTTCCCCTGCCTCTTGTCCCATCATCTGTAGAACCAATTTCCAAAGAGCGCTGCAATTGAAAGTAAACTATGCAACCTTCAGCCTTTCAAGATGGGCCTATGATTGCGTTTAGTACACCGGAACACGGGGAAAATTAAACAATAATCAGTTTCAATTTTGTCTCAAAAATACAAACATTTGATTGTGTGATTCCTCCTACTCTCATTCTGCGCATACCGAATACATATTGATACTCAGTATGTCACTGCTTATAACACCGTTCACGTCTTGCTGCAGCAATGCTTTAAGCTGTTATGAAATGTTTGATATTCATGCGTTGCGTTATGGAACAGCAATTTGTTTCATATTCATGGTACATAAAGAACTGTTGTACTGTTTATACATTATTCTATGGTGTGGTTTTATTCATGAAGACTGTTTAAAATATTTAAATTATTTTAGTGTTGCATAGAGACGTTTGTTACTCTTGACTAATCTGTGTGTTATGTTTCGAAACACCACACTGTTTGGTTTTGCTCAGCAGCACTTTGTCTGCTGCAAGCCGCAAGCCGTATAATATCTTTATAATCACTTCCCATCAAAAACATTGCCTCACTGCCAGATATGACCAAAGGTCTGGGCCATTGGTATCATAACAAAGAACACTCTTCAGAACTCTTTGCCTTCCTTCGGCGGGGAAGTAAAGGCGGCTGCCCCATGTACTAGATTTACTGCATGTAAAAAGTCCCTCAAGCCTAAAACAAGCCTCTAAGCTAAATTCAAATCGCCTGTTTCGTCGCCCAACATAATACCTCTTTTCTCCGGTTAAATGGTGAAAGGAGCGAAGCAAAATTGGCATGGTCGGACGGAAGAGCAGGTCTGATGGCCCGAGTCTCGCCACATAAAATCAGACACTAACTAACTCTCAGTCGAATTAGAAGCGGAGGTTCAGGGAATTAATCACTGTGGAGCGGAACAAGAGAAGCATTAGCCGAGTGCAGTCTCCGCGACATGTAGCGCCAGCCCAGCCCAAGACTAGTGTCTCGGCAGAGCAAAATGCGGTGTCACAATTGCAAACGAAGATAGTCGCGCAGACCATGGAGTCGATGAGACTTCCTTGGCGCGAACCTTTAATTCCACATTTGTTAGATATTTAATTTCTTTATTATTCAGTAGTCGTTAACGTAATTAACGAAACAAGAGGAAAGAAAATGGAGGCTTTCTTGTAACACATAAAGAATATATACACGACAAAGGATTTTTAAGATGAGTATTCGCATAAAATGCGTTGAACAGACTGAATGATGTTTTATGTTAACGCTAGGGCCGAAGGCCCGAGCCTCGTCCTCAACGTGGATAACATAGCAAAACGTCACAATTCCACAAACTGATTCGAGAAAGGTACTTCTAATTCAAACCAATGGCAACGATTTGTGTCTCTGCTGAGCTCAAGCTCCCCGATCACTCGACTCCGTTCGGCTGTCTTCGTACACGTTCGTGGCTCCACATTTTGCGCCCCCGACGCAAGTCTATCCACGCCTCCTCCGGGGCGTGAATGAAAAATAAATTAAAAAAAAAAAAAGAATCAATTAGCAAACCAAACAAAAACATTAGTAAGAATTAAGAAAAAAAAATAACAATATTTCTAGTGTAAGTTAAGTATGCCAAAGTGCTACTACAAAATTATTAAATTAGATTTAAGCTAGAATTAAGTTAGCTTTAGTTAGTATTAGCTTTTTTTACCTCTCCCTCTTAGCTGCTTAAGCCGCAAGGCAGCAGCGCAAATTGTATTCCCATAGTAAAATAAATTCCCGCCTTCTCAGGGCTACTGTGGAGGGGAAACAACCAAAAGCCTCCTCCGGGCGCGCGCGCGGCGCCGCCAAAGCTGACGGCCGCGGAGGGAGGGGGTGGGGAGATCCCCAGCTGGCGGAGCGGAGGAGAACCGGCGGCGCGAAAGCACGCTCGCTTCACGATCAGGCACCCTCGGGGTGAGGAAGCACTCCACTGCCTCACCACACGGCCTTTGCGAAGTGCACTTCCCCAACGCACGTGTCAGTAACAACTAGAAAACACCAGTATTGACTGGTGGTTTCTTGGTTTACTCAATCGCTTAAGAAGTCCCTGGGATGGTCCCTAGTTGATACTCCCAGGAGGAAAAGTAAAAATCCGCACTCGCCTATCTTTTGTATTAACTTATATTATTTAAAAGAAAGTAAATATTTATTGTGGTTAGCCGTAAGAGCACGTCTACTAACTTGAGCATCACCTGTAATAAATATTGTTATTTTTTTTTTATTATTATTATTATATTATTATTTATTATTATTACTATTATTATTATTACTATATTATTACTATTATTATTACTATTACTATTATTATTGTTGTTGTGTACTTGGGACATTCAAGTGAATTGAAGATTCTGATAAAATGCAACAATCAAAATACCTCGCACCTGCCCACCAAGAACTACATCAGCTAATAAACTTGTAACAAGAAAATAAAACATTTTATTCCTTTTTCTTTTATACTTCGAATTAAAGCCCGAAGAGTGTAATAATTCTGAGTATTGAAAGTTACAACGTTTTCGGCGCACAAATTAAAATCGTGCTGTTTCTATTTTACTAATTTATTTTACAAAATCCAAATTTTTAGAAATGTAATAATTAAAAAATGTCAACTTTTCCCCCGTGCATTTTCTCATTTTACCCCCCCCCCAAAAAAACACCGAACTAGGAAGGGGGTTAAATTCCCGCCCATTTCAAATAGATAGATAGATAGATTTATTAAAGTTCGCTTTGAGCTAATGCTCGGTGGCAAACATTATTACAACTAGATATACGATAATTACAAACTATTACGAATATTTACAAATATAATTACAATTAGAATTAGAGATTTATATCCTAGTTATAATTAATTTTGAGTTATCTGTATGTTGACTTATAGCTTTTCTAACACTTCACTCCACTCCACTCCACTCCACTTCACTTCACTTCACTTCACTTCACTTCACTTCACTTCACTTCACTTCACTTCACTTCACTTCACTTCACTTCACTTCACTTCACTCCATTTCACTGCGATTAGGCAGCCCGATCCGAATAGTCATTAAAGTGCACTTTTACAAATCATTCATACCGATCACTAAAACCAAATATAATAATCTCCAATTGTGGGCAACGTCAGCAATCAAGAAATCGTACCAAATGTGCTGTGTAGAACCCCCATATTCTCCGCCCTCAGGTTTGATATTCCAGGCGACTCAGTGGGTTTCCTTATTGCCACCCTAGGCCTCCTGGAGCAGCGCTGCTGCCATCTGGTGCAGGAAGGCGAAACGACGCCAGCTGCCGGAGAGAGGAGACTCACTGGAGCAGCAATAATGCTTGCTGACGCGAGAGAAACGTTCGCGGGAGGCAACATTTGCCTATGAAATCGTAAGCAAAAGAAACTTTGGAATTGGAGCACCTCCGAGATACTTTGGCCTCCGCCTCCGTTAAGAAAATTACATGCATGGACATGGACTACTGTTTTCTACACTGGGACTACCGAGCGTATTAAGCGATACATACGTCGATTTTACGCCAGCCAATGTGTATTTTTTTTATTCATACAATAATGGACATTTCAGAACTCTGCGAATCCACTTGGATCACAGATATAAGCAAATCAAATGTTAAAATTATGTATCTGGGCTCTCGGAACAGAACAGTGTAATTAATCTGATGTTGGCCGCCATGATATGACGTCAATTTCATTGTTGAGATATGCATGCTATCAATAAGACTGACAAAAGTATGTGTACTATCACCGCAAGGGTAAAATGCCGTCGTAACCAAAGAGTTAAAGAGTTGTAAGACCACGTATACAACTGCGACGTATACAATTCAATACCATAACTGCACGTTTACAAAGATGAAAATATTTCCCGATTCAACATGTAGAGAGAAACTGATTCAGGTCGACAATTCATTGGATCATAAATTACAAACAAGAAAGACCGACTTTCATTCAATAAATTCGCATTTAATAATAACAATAATAACTAGTAATAACTTACCGTCTCGAACTCGGGGAAGAAAATTCGTCAGCCTGAAAAGAAACGAAAGCATTAAATTGAAGTTTCCACATACTTTAGATACAAAATATCTACACAACCGATATCGTAACGCACACAGTTAAACAAGTCGAAATTCAGACGCAAATTACACAATAGAAAACATGGTTTTATCGATGATCTGAATTGCTAATAATCTTTCAGTTCACTTATTTTCTTCAGAGTTAAGCAGCTATTTCAGAGCAATAAAGGCGCGTATATGCCTGAAATTCGGAAGCAAAGCAGGAAAGTATCGGTTGACAGTAAATTGAGGAAAGCCAGAGTAACAACGATAGATTATTGAATGAATAATTTCTCCAAATGCTGTTTTTTCGTACGAATTAATAATCTTATAATAGAAGGTTAAACATAATGCGCATATAATGTTTTTGATGTTTGCATAGAACGAAATTACAACTCGGAATACACACACATCGTACAAAAAAAAAAAAAACACACTATTTCTTTGAACATTACAAACACTGAACACAGAGAAATAATGCGACACTCACTACCGTGGCCCTTTTTTAATTACCTACCGTGAACAGAAATGCTACGTGAGGGACAGTGTTTGGTCAAAACAAAGGGCTACTTTTCCACGCACGTCACGTGTGGAAACGAAAGCTAATTAAGTTCCCATTCACGTCGTCTGCCAATTACCCTTCTCACCTTGCAATTTGTTTTCGCTCCGCAAAACAGTATTCACGAAAATTACGCATCCTTGAATCATCAGTCGCACAATGATTTTATAACTTCACTAGCGTAGGAAATTAAGAAAAATAAACTGATTTCCTTTGGCAAACCGTTAGCAATTCAACTAAATACTTTTTGCCATTTTGACGTGTGGGTTTCAGAAGTAGCATTATATCAATTATAACTCCACATAACATTAATTATCAACTCGTTTAAAAACTATGACGATGTCCGTACATTCAGTTTATAGAAAAAAATATAATAGGTTCTCTCAATGGACAACGATTAGCAAACAGCAGAAATCTGAAGAATTAACAAAGGTCCACAAGGCCTAAAATGAACTATAAACAACATAAAAATTAACAGAATTATACAGAAAAATGTTTAATAAATGTGTGAGAGTAAAATAAGATTTTACTCAACAGTGACAGACTTCAGCAACTAAGATGACGACGGGAGACGAAAGAAACAAGTAGCATGTCAACAACTATAGGCTTTCAAGGCTTTAAGCCGTCTAAAGAGAGATTTCAAGATCACAAAAATTTTAAAAAATGGAATAAAAGGAAATAACCACAGAAATGATTTATGGTTCCATCCTTCATTTCTATTTCTGATGAGTTGTCATCACAGGTTGAAAACAATGAAAAAATATTATATAATATATATATATATATATATATGGAGAAAGGATGAACCACCCGGGCGACGAAACAGGCGATTTGAATTTGGCTCAGGGGCATCATTTAGGCTTCCGGATCTCGCAGTAATCTACATGGGATGGCCGGCATTACTTCCAATCCGAAGGAAGGCGTACGAACGATTTTTTCGAATTTATTGATTGATTGTTAGTGATTTCGGGCGCGTCAATTTCAATGGTCATTAGTCCCATACGTGTAGTGCGTGTTTTAGGTCGGGAGGTGGCGGTGGTCTTCTCCCGAGTTGTATGGCGAGATTCGGCGCAGACTTACCGCCGGCTAGTGGGGTTTCCCCCTAACCACGACTCTCCCACCAGCGGGGCACCGCCCCAGCCGGGACAAGCACTAAGCTCCCGACCAGTCTCTCGGAATATGTGGTAGTGTAGTGCATGTTAGTGTAAGTGTGTGTAAGGGGAGAGGATAGGACAAGGAACAGGTGGCCCGCTTCTTAGGATACTACCCCGGCATTTGTCTGGTATTAATTGGAGAAAACACGGAAAACGACCGATCAGACCAGCCGGCCACTAGAATTCTCCTACATACACTCACTGAATTCGATCTTGCTGACAAGCTAGTGTCAAAAATTCTGCCATCGTCAGCACTGGAACCTAGGACCTCCCGGTCAGACTTTAAAAATCCACAACTTCGATCTGGTTTGAATCCGCAAACTTTCGTACAACAGCTCAAAACACTAACCGTTATACCACCGAAGTCACGAACTCAGCGACACGAGCTAGGTGACCCACAGGGCTCTGACCTCTGCAAAGAAAGTTTTAAACAAAACAAAAACAAAAAATAAAAATTGAACAGCAGCAATGGTACACGGTCGCATCCTTCATTCAAAAGTTACCAGTCTGACTGCACGGGCGGACGCGCCGACGGCAGCAGTGGCGGGGAGGAGTAGGGAGGGGGGCAGGTTGGGGGTTTTGGGGTGGGGCGGGGCCGTGGAAAGCGGGCTAACGGGCCCCGGCGCCGTGCCGCGCCGCGCCGCCGCGGGGGGAACGGTGGAAAGAGACGGACTAAACGAAGAGGCGGCGGCGGCGCGTATAACAGGAAGTGCACTTCGCGCCCCGCCCCCTCCCCTGCGACCACCGCACAGGTAATTGGGGAGGCCTCACCACTTATTCCCCTGCTCATTCTCAACGAAACAAATTCATATTCATTAATCAACGAATTAATTAACGCCTCAATCAATGAACGCGTGAATGGAGAATGAAAGGGAAAAAAAAAAGATAAGTGAATGAACGATTGACCAACTCACCGATTGACCAACTGAATGAAAGAAAGGGTGGAATTTATGAACAAACGAATGGCCAAGACATTGTGATGGAGGAGATAAAACGTATGAAGCTATTCTGTAGATGCAGCAAGGCAACAAACACGAAAAAAATGTATTTAAATATACCAATTTAAAATTATATGCATTACAAATCGGCCATTCCTGCGAGCCCACATCGACATTGGAATTATAACGGTAGGAAATGATGCGATTTGTGAAAATAAAGTTTAAAAATAAGGTATTATGCATTAAATAACTGAATATTTTTCGACCTCATAGGCTAGCTTTAATCTGTATTACAAACTTCTTGAGTACAAAATTTTAAATATAATTGTACATTCCAAACCTATTGTTGTATTACGATTTTCATGTTGTCAATAAATTAAACGCTAAATTGCGAAATTTCAAAATAACAATTATGCATTACGGAAATGCTAATAAAAACAACGTATATTAGAACTTACTGTTCTGATAATTGAAATTTGGGAACTCTTTCCTTCCACGTCGCAGCCTAACAAAACATGCAATTCATTCTGAGACGTAATGAAAATGTGAAAGTTTTGAAAACGTCAACTAATTTATTGAAACTGCTTTATGAATTTTGGATTTCCAAAAAGCTGATTCATGATTCTTTGCAGGCGACACTTCAATTGAACGCTAAAGAGCACCCTACCAACATCATACGAAGCATTCAAGCCGTTAAGCTTTCCTGTCTCAAACACTTTGCGCAAAGAACAGCAACGCTCAATTTGCTAAAAACCATGACCCGTCGTTCCTGGCAAAGCCCGGCCCTGCACTTCCCTCGCTGACGCCAGCGCGTGTGGCCGACAATAGCGATGGGCGGGCGAACACCACGCCGTTATCGATGCCAGGCCGAACAAAACGACGCCGGGCAACGGCACACGCCAACGACCAGACGACACAATCAACACGGCCCCAAAAACCGGCTGGGGCGCCAGGGGTAATGAGTCGGGGCGGCGTAACACGGCCGATGACCACGAGGGCGCGATGAAAGATAGGCCGAAGCGGTGGACGACGCTACAAGAACAGCGAGGGGAGGGGGGGATCACAAATGGCAAGCAACGCCCCCGCCGCGGTCACGGCCCCGTTGAGTTCCTTTGCCCGTTCAACCTCTCGGCCGCGTGGCAAGAAGTGGTCGGTTGGTTCGTTGGTTGGTTTTTTCGTGTTTCCGGGCGCGTCAACTACTTCGGCCATTAGTCCCGTTAGTGTAGTGCATGTTTTTTCTCAGGAGATGGCGGTGATCTTCCCCCACTGGATGGCGAGATCCAGCGCCGACCTACCGTTGGCTAGTGGGGTTTCCCCCTAACCAGGACTCTCCCACCAGCGGGGCACCGCCCCAGTCGGGACAAGCTCCAAACTCCCGACCGGACTCCCGGAATATGTGATAGTGTGGTGCACGTTAGTGTAAGGGGAGAGGATAGGACAAGGACGAGGAAGGACAGATCGCGCGCGGTCCGTGGCCCGTTTCGTAAGGTACTGCTCCGGCATTCGCCTGGTGTTGATCGGAGAAACCACGGAAAACTACCGATCAGAGCAGCCGGCCACTAGAATTCTCCTCCAGACAGCGACTGAATTTGACCTAGCTGAAAAGCTGGTGTCGAAAATCCTGCCGCCGTGGGGCGTGGGAACCTAGGACCTCCCGGTCAGAGGCGCTGCAGTGACATCAGTTGATGCACTGAGCTACCGCTCCCGGTAAAAAGTGGTCGGCTGTTGCGGAACGAGCGATGAATTTTGGTTTAGTGCCGTTTAGTCATCAATCACACTATGAGCATGGAGGACCACCGGGCGCATACGTCAGTGAGAACAAAGTACACCTTGAACTCTTCAGCGCAACTGGAGTCCTGAAAGAAAGCGATCACCGTTTTGCTGTATCAACGCTGCAGTCGAAGCATGCAGCAGTATTTTCGTCAAAGAATATGAAATATTCTGGTCCCACACAATAATGTACGTAACAAAGCGAAGTATACATGTTAATAAAAATATAGCCAACAAGAAACGTTATTTAATCTACTTTTAGGAGTGGCTCATACACTAATAAAATAACAAGTTGTCGCAAAGTACAATAAATGCTGGCTATAGTTAGCGAAGGCAAATAAATAATTAGGAGAAACATTTTATTCTAACTTTCACTTTCCTATTATCAGAAAAGTTATTAATTAGTAGTTTCTATAATGCATTTGAGTGGCGGTAATTCGATTGACTCAAGAACCCACGTGTACAACACATTTTCTGTATCACAGAATCATGTTCGTCAAAATTTCAATATCGGTTTTTCTCAGGATGACAACAGTTCCTCAAGCTGTTTTCAAAATAAAGCATAAACCATTTTCAAAACCACGAGTAGATTGCACATAAATTTAGAGCAACGGTAGCATAACAACTCTAACCAGAACAAGAAACAAACAAATGACCATCCCGTTTAGCTTTAGCTTCCCTTTTAACTTTCTCTTCTCCTATCAATAAATTGCGTCTCTTTCCTGCGCTCAGCGGGTAAGTACAACATTTGGTCTGGACACGTTAAAAATCCTATCGTTTTGGCATTTGTACTCTGGGTCCAACGAAAACTGTTCAATGGATGTTGTTGCTGTGGTTTTGTTTTTTACCGGTGCCATAGAGGACAAAAGGACCTAGCCGCAGTTTTGCAGGCGCTGAGTATGCACTGAATCGGTCTGTCGAACAGACGCGTTTTCGTGAAAGGGAATTTTGTTATGCTACGCTGTGAATAGAGCTGAGTAAGAAACTGCCATTTCTCTTTGCCTCACACAATTACCAAACGATTGCAAACCTTGTCTCCTCTACAAGCAGTGCAACTGAATGCTTGCAGTATATACATACATTCAGAGAGAATTCAGCTACACGAAAACTAATTTTTTTTTTGAAAACCTTAGAAAATGTTCATTCCTCTTTAGTTTCACATTCAGAATAGTCTTGAGTGTGTGTGTGTGTGTGTGTGTGTGTGTGTGTGTGTGTGTGTGTGTTAACAACGAAATATATCGTTCCAATTCTACTGAAAATTTAAGAACTTTTGTTGTAGTAGTAAAGTTGTATGGTATCGATAGGGAGCCGTTCTTATGGTGAATAAAAATGTTGAATGTCGATGTAAAAAAAGGGTGGAAAACTGAATAAAAGCGGTAGTCAGAAAGAAACTGTATCAAAAAATTGTTTTACGTGGATCTCTTAATTTACCACAACTAGGGCCCGGAGTTTAATGACTTTTAAGGTGTTGAAAATACGCATGCATTTAAAACCAAAACTTTGTGAGAATATAAAATAAAATTACTAACCAATTTTTTTTCAAAGAATTTTGAATTTACTTTCACGTAAGTAAACATCGTTACAGAATAATAGTTTTGTTAAAACATTTTTTAGGTATTTGTGAACTGAATGGAAAACAAATAGCTTCATGATATATATTTTATATAGACGTTCAATAAATATGTTTTCTTCGGCAAGCAACTGAATTTTGCTAGGCTCTCACACATCACAAAAAAAATGAAATTTACATCAAACATTCGTCTTGCTTACATCATGGCAAATTTAGCCGCTTCGCGATTTGATCGTAATGTGATCCGAAAGGTGGTACTTTTATACGTACCACACGTACGAATCACGCGTGCCTGGTACAATCGTTACGCAAGAATTGAGAACTCACCTATACCAATCAATGATCCGCTCAATTTTATCCTACGCTTTTCCTATCTGGGCCTCAGCCAGCAAATCGAACATCCAAAAAATGCAGATTTTCTAAAATAAATTCCTCCGAACCATCACTAAAGCTCCATGGTTTGTACCTAACTCCCAGTTACATAACGAACTCGCCATTACTTCTATCTCCGTCCATTTCTCCCTCCTATCCTCTCACTTCTATCCTAAAATTCCCCAGGTTCCCTCAGCCGTACACTTCAAAATCGGAAAACAAAATCCTCACCACAATAGACTAAAGCGAAAACTACCGCGACAGTTCTTCGACCCTCCTTGATTATCATGTACCCGATGTGACTTCTCACATTTAATTCAGATGTACTCAAGGTATTCATGTCTATAATTTTTCTTAATGTTAACGTAATTCAATGTAACATCACTGTATCGTACTCGGATGCTGAGGGCCTTCGGGCCAAGCAGAAATAAATGAAAAAAAAAAAAAAAAAGAAAAAAAGAAAAAACAAATTGAGAATCTGCGAGAGGCCACGCGTTTCAGCTCAAGTGTTCCGCGTCCGCGACTAACTTCTGCGGACTCTAATCTAGGGCGATAGCGCTTATCTCCCGGACGGATGCGGTGGCAGCGACCGGCCAGGGCGACCACCGCCCGCCCATCAGAGCAACCAGCCCCTGACCCTCCGCAGACGCTACACATCGGACGTAGGGACAACGAAACATGGATATTCAAAAGTTTTGAAATCGATGTTGGAAATACATCGACAACAAAACATCGATGTTTCGAAATATCGTTATTCAACTTTTAAAAATCGACGTTCAAAATTCAACCGATGATTCGAAACATTGATATTCAACTTTTAAAAATCGATGTTCAAAATATATCGTCAACAAAACACCGATGTTTCGAAATATCCTTATTCAAAGTTCAAAAATCGATGTTCTCATACATCGTCAGCAAAACATCGATGTTTCGAAATATCGATATTCAAATTTTAAAAATTGATGTTCAAAATTCATTGTCAACAAAACATCGATGTTTCGAAATATCGTTATTCAAATTTTAAAAATTGATGTTCAAAATACATCGGCCCAAAACAATCCATGTTTTTAAACATGAACGTTTGTAAGACACTTTTCCTATTCTCTAACATCATTGTTTACAAACAGCGGGAGGGGGGGTCATGTAACGGTGATCGTGTTTATTAATTTATATTTGAGAATTAGACAAAACGAAGTTGAAAAAATGCAGAATAATTAACAAATATTTATTATTTAATTGTACAGGCCAGGCCGATAACTGGCTGCCCAACACACAATCCAGCGTCTGCCACTCCGCAGCCATTACACATGAGACGTAAAGGCAAGAAAAATGCGACCTAGACAACAAAACATCGATGTTCCGAAACATCGACGTTCAAATTTTAAAACGCGATGTTGAAAATAAATCGGGCCAAAACTATCCATGTTTTTAAACATGCATGTTTGAAGGACGTTTGTAGCACCTATTCTGTAACATGAATGTTCATGTGACGGTGGTCTTCATTATCAATTTATTTTCAAAAAAACAGTAGAATTAACAAAAAATATTATCTAATAAGATAATACAAAATTATTAACTACATTTATTAAAGAAAATTCTACTATGTTTTTTCACTCTCAGTAACTTTGGTTTGAAGAATGTTCAAATTACGCATATTTGAAAAAGTTTATTGTTTGTATTAGTCTATTATATTTTTTCATTAAAATAATCAACCAGGTAAAAACATCGAGTTCAAAATATTGTACAACACGGATTTTCGACTTCATCGAAATAGTCAGGACGGATGATCATACTGCCTAGATAGAAATTCTAGAGGCCGGCTGCTCCCATGGAAGGTTTTGTGTTTCCTTAGGATGAATGTAGGAACAGTACCTCCAACTGGCAATATTTGCACTAACATACAAGCGAAACGTGTAGACTATGTTAAAATTGCAAAGCCCTTAATACAGCAACTCGAACGACATCTATTCCAGTTTGACTGCATGAGGTTGCTTTTCCAAAGATTTTTTCCATGAAAGTACGAGATGTGTTGCTCTAAAACTTGCTTTCCTTAGTTCACTCCGTCGGATTGCGGGCTCAATCGGAAGCCGTAACAAACGTATTTCAGGTTCTATTTATCGCGGTCATACTTCCGGCACGGCGCTATGAACAGGTTCATTGGCATTCGAACAGTTGTGGGGCGTCAAGATCGGTGGGCGCGGCGACTTTTTTAGCACCCGCAATTCATCGGCTCGAGGTGGAGCGAAGGGGGCAACCGGGTCGGGTCGGGTCGGGTCGGGTCGGGTCGGGTCGGGTCGGGTCGGGTCGGGTCGGGTCGGGTCGGGTCGGGACGAGTCGGATCGGGACGAGTCGGGTCGGGACGAGTCGGGTCGGGACGAGTCGGGTCGGGACGAGTCGGGTCGGGACGAGCCAGGTCGAAAAGCGGAGACGGGGCCGAACGGCGCGACAAGAGGGGCGGAACGAGGCAGAACAATTCGCGAAGGGCCAGCAGAGAGGGGGGCCCCCCGACCCAGCACGGCAAAAGAAGGGAAGAAGGGGAGTGAGCGAAGCGGAACCGAGTGGAACGAGGCAGAGCGGAGTTCAGCGGGACTGAGTCCTGTGGAGCGGGGCGAGGCGGAGCGGGTGCAGAGCGGGTCGAGGAAAAACAGTGCCGAAAAAGGCGCAAAGGGGTTCAGCGAAGCAGAGGCGGGGGGAGGTGGCGTTAATGGAGCAGTAGGCGATGGGGGGCAGATCACTCTGGCATTGTTATTGCGAAAAATAGCAATACACGATAACTAGCTTGAATTGCTAGTAAAACTATTGCTTAAAAACAGTAATCCTATCAATAAACTCAGGACAAAAAAATTAGATTAATAATATTATCAGTAGAATTGATTGTATATTTTTTGAAATATTTATTATTAGGTCACTCTAATCTCATGCTTTTTTTAGACGAATCTCATCTCTTCTCATGGAGTTTTCGGGACAGAGTGCCAACGCCATTTCACGTGTCAACCTGGCTTGTAGAGATGTGACCCGCCTCGTCTGTCCGAGATACGCCGTAGGCTCTTTTAGTCACAATTCGAATTACCCCGTGGGCTAACTTCCGCTAAATGTCTCCCCGTGGCTGGAGGGGGGGGGGCAGGAGTGGGGGGGCGGAGCGGTCTGCGCGGAAAAGAAAGGGACGGGACTGAACGAGACGGAGTTGGAGGAGCGGGGCGGGGTTGGGCGCGGCGATGCGGAACATGGCGGGACAGGCGCCGACATGGGGTGGCGAGGCGAAAGGGCAGAAATAGTGCGGGGAGAAACAAGGGGGGGGGCGAGACGGGGGGCGGGACGAGGCGGTCGGGACGGGGGGGGGGGGGGGGGGAAACCGGGGCGGGGCGGGACGGGCGGGACGGGACGGGCGGGGGGGGCGAAATAAATAGAGCGGGGCGGAGCTAGCGATGGCGAAGTTTAGCACAACATCGATACTTCAATACATCGCCAAACTGTTTTGTCGATGAAAATATCGACAAAAAACATCGATGTTTTAAATATGAAGAAGCATTTCGAAGTAAAATGACCTTGTTGTAATGTGATACATAACATGTCCATATTAGTTGAAAGTATATTCTGCTCAATTTGACTGTCACTTTCGTTTTATAATTAATGTTCAATGTAGTCAATGTTGGAAATGCCGTTTTACAGTATTACCGCACCCAAAATAATCAAAAAAGATAACAAAACTGGAGAAACGTTGCGAGTGAGAAACGGTGTCGGGTCGCCTGTGGATCGACAATAGTACTGTCAATGGCTGTTGATTGCAAACAATCCACAAACAAAATAGAATCTGGAAAATTAATTTATATCATGAGAATTTTTTTAACATCGATGTTTCTGCACAAATACATCTGAAGAAAACATCGAAACCAAAACATCGATGTTTTAAAAATACTATATCAAAAAAACCAATTTTAAATTAATTAGTACCAAAACACCTTTTAAATAACCTTTAAAACAACATAATATTAATTTTAAAAAAATAAATATAAAATAAATAAATTCCTATAATAATCATAATAACATCGTTGTCGTTTTTGCCGGCCCTAGGCGGAGCGCTGCAGATCATGGCGTGGCGGGGCGGAGCTAGCGATGGCGAAGTTTAGCACAACATCGACACTTCAATACATCGCCAAACTGTTTTGTCGATGAAAATATTGACAAAAAATCAACAAAAAAGAAAAAAAAACACAAAAAACACACGCAGTAGGGCGATCCGGAGGCCGTGGAGGTGCTGTGGAGAAGTCGCACCGGAGAGAGCTGTGTGCTGGAGCAGGCGTTCTGCCCTCCGAGCCCTTGAAGGGCGCGGCGCGGACCCTTTGGGTTTCGGCGCCGCCGCCGCCGCGTTTTGTCAAACAGCGCGCCCGCCCACCGCGTGTCAAAGAGAGAGAAAACGCGCCGCGCTGCGTGATGTATGGCGCTAATGCCTCGCCTGCCGAGGCGTGTTTTTGACGAGGCGAATTCCTCACTGGATTGCGCTCTCTGGAGTGAAAATCACCCCCCCACGCCATTTTAACATATTTGCGCATTCCTAGAATTTTTTTGGAAAAAACATGAAGTCTGTGGTGAACAAACGAAATCCGCTTTCTTCCATGCTGATGTTCTTTTAAACCATTTTTTTTGTCATCTTTGATAATATATTATTCTACACGACGTACTTCATCAATAAGGGGAAAAAAGGGAGAATTCTAAAACACATTTTTTCTAAGATAACACAGCCTGTTCTTCAATATCTCTTAATACATTTGGGACTGTTCAACTAGTTAGAATGCTATAAATACTTCATTTTGCTCCACATATTTTAATACGCCAAATAATAACTCCATATTAATACATTCTTCATTCACAAATTTGAGGGAAATTATTTTAAGTGTAATACAAAATAGTTGATGATGAAGCGTAGCTAATGGCTAAATATATCGACTTCTCTGCACATTGTTTTGTAAATTATTATTTCTTCAGTATCTTATTTAGACGTGTTTCCGCAGATCTCTCAAAAAGGAAACATATGGTATTAGGGGTGCATCATCGACAACAAAATATCGATGTTAACAAAACATCAGCCAATAATCATGTTTTTAAGTGTGTTTTTAGTGTTTCATAACTTCTAGCAATTACTTTCGTGTGAAAGAGAATTTAGTTTTACAGGTTTTTGTTGATTAATTTATCATCAATAATTAACTGACAAAAAGTAAAAACCATTAACAAAATAGCCCGAAAGCCTGAGCGCTCAGAGACATCTGAAGAGGTCAGAACTTCCTCGATTCACCGTAGAAGAACGCGAGGGAAAATTGAAGCCTTAGGCCTACTGCACATGTGCTGGCCACAACTCAGAACTACTCTTGCGAAATACGACAAAAGGCAAAGAAAATACCAGGACATCGGGGTCATCTCTCGAGAGAGAGATAGTCTGCTCGATGGAGGTAGTATTAACAGCGTTCGCTTCATTCGAACACAGGCATTGTCTTATCAATTATTATTTCGTATTGGAATCGAATTCGTAATGGAATTTTTTCTTTCATAAATATAACATCCAAAACGTAAAAACATCGATGTTAAACATCTGTTGTTATGTACCAGTGTCGATGTTTGTAAAACATGTCAAATGGAAGGAGAAGTACAACTGAGCTCAAAATTATATTTCTTCACTCCTGTACTATACTAAGTTGAATTATGAAAAAAAGTGGCAACAAACTTTTTAGCAAAATTTGAAAGCAAAAAAATAATCTATCCTAGAGATGAAAGCTACTTGCATCGGAAAAAAATGAGCTGCAGGTTTTAGCTCCTATTTTTTGTCGCAGACTTGGCACTTGACATCGGCCCTGCAATTAGCTGAAATAAACGAAAAGAAACGACCTCCGTGTTCCAATAGCTACATTCGAGTCCAACTGTAGAATTCACAATGCAGCTGTGATATATGAGAGAGGATGGTATTCGTAATTGGCCATTTTGTGCAAACAAATACATCGCTCATTACGTATTCACATTCACAGGGCTCTCAATACGTGGTTTATTCTCTAATCCTCCTAAATTGTGTTTGGGTTTCGTTATTTACTCAAGTTTGATATGCACATTCATTTCCGACATATGTTTGTGGAAATGTTCTCCATTTAACATACAACATTTACTGTTTCTCCTCGAAACGACCTGAAGCAGTGGTATATGCGAAAGGAATTAGAACCACACACAGCCTCAATTCTTACTAAAGAAAATAGTAGTAAAGATTTTCTTACTAAAGAAAATAGTATTTTTATAGAAATTCTTTCTAAAGAAAATAGTATTTTTATAGAAATTCTTTCTAAAGAAAATAGTATATTTATAGTGATGACATAACCACTATTGGAATGTTCAATTATAGACCAACGTTCAATAGACTTAGATAAGAATATAAAATCGGTACTGTTGGCACATAGGCGGCCAAAATTAATTTAAATTTTGCTCCGTACATGGAATTCAATCATTTATAACAATTTCTTGACGATAATTAACAGCAATGGGTATATTTTATAACGTCCCGCGGTGGACTTTTTTATTTCTGCAATTTTTCTAGTTTTCAAAGAATTAATATTTGCCCCATTTTGCGTTAAGGTACTTTGTTTATGATGACGCACATCTAGTTCTGTTAGCCTTTGAACTATTCTTTTCTGAAAAACGCAGGCGGGCTTAAATTTGGAAAAATTTTTTCCCTAAAAGACGCTCGCGAGAATGTGCCAGCTACTGGAAACCGGCGACCACAGATATAATTTTGTATAGTTGACAATTTATGAGAATCAGATGCATTTCCAAATAAGACCCCACGAAAGTCTATTGTTTGAGAATCTTCAGCCGAGCGGTTTCACAAAGGATCGCCTCGTCGGTAAAAAGGCTAAGTAATTCACATCTTGGCTGCATTGAAAAATTGATTTTGACTATTGGTAACGGTAGTGAAGACTCCGGGAACAGTGTGTTTGGCGCGGAGCCTTGCTTGGCATTGTATTACGCCCGAATTACGACACAAAACGATCTTCTTTGCGCCCAGACGAGGTAACACCGACAACTTCAATACTCAATAATTCGTATGCTCAGGTAAACTAATAGTTCTTATATAATTGGCCCCCAGAATTTTCCCTGGTGTCGAGGTTACAAAAGGAGCTAGGAGTCTAGTTGTCAGCCCGAATGATCGTTTCATGCTCTCCTCAAAACACGCTAGTTTGCAGCCTCAACATGTACAATAATTTAAAATTCCAGAATTTTTTTTTAAATTGACAATTGAAAAAAAATTAACCTTCTGGCCGCATTTTTGTGGCCATCCTCAATGTTCTAAACATCGTCTCATAATACAAGACACACTACTGAGCATTTCACATGGACCCGTAAGAGAATGCACAAGGGTCCCATAATATCAGTCTTACGAACCGTTTTGGCTTCTTCTTCATACATCAGTTTTCTAACAGACTTCAGAATCATGATTGGCAACGTTTTCATGTGCTTCGCGTTGCAATGGAAGACGCTGCAACCCTCTCGGATTCGTTGATTAGTGTTTCGCGATGCGTCAACTTCATTGGTGATTATACTTTTACTTCAAGTACGTATATGTACCGAGAACATCCCTGCTGAAAGCAAGAAATCCAGCGGCGAAATAAACAGCTTATGGGTTTTCCCACTCCAGGTTTCTCCCCCAAACGGGCACCTCCCAGCCGTAACAAGCTGTGAACTCCCTATTAGTCTCCATATGTGTGTAATGGTATAATGCATGAGTATGTGTGTGTAAGAAGAGAGAGGCCAAGAATGAGGAAGGAAAGATTTCAGTCTGTGGCCCGTTCGTTAAGGTACTGCAACGGCATTCGCCTGGTATTTCAATCGATTCATTGATTGATTAATTGATTTTTTCGTGTTTCCGGGCGCGTCAACTGCTTCGGTCATTAGTCCCGTTAGTGTAGTGCATGTTTTTTTCTCGGGAGATGGCGGTGATCTTCCTCCGCTGGATGGCGAGATCCGGCGCCGACATACCGTCGGCTAGTGGGGTTTCCCCCTAACCAGGACTCTCCCACCAGCGGGGCACCGCCCCAGCCGGGACAAGCTCTAAGATTCCGACCTGTCTCCCGGAATATGTGGTAGTAGTGTAGTGCATGTTAGCGTAAGTGTCTGTGTAAGGGGAGAGGATAGGACAAGGAAGTGGAAGGAAAGATCGCGCACGGTCCGTGGCCTGTTTGGAAGGGTACTGCTCCGGCATTCGCTTGGTGTTGATCGGAAAAACCACGGAAAACTACCGATCAGAGCAGCCGGCCGCTAGGATTCTCCTCCAGACAGCGACTGAATTCGAGCTAGCTGAAAAGCCGACCTAGTCGAAAATCCTGCCGCCGTCAGAACTTGAACCTAGGACCTCCCGGTCAGAAGCGCTGCACTGTATTTCAATCCAAAAAAATACCTCTTTTAGTTTGATGTTCGCGAGTGAATCAACTGCTAAAATCAGTAGTCATATACCATAGTGCGTGTTTTTTATCACGAGAGGTTGTGGTCATCTTCCCTTGCTAGATGGTGACATCCGACGTCAACCAGCGTGGTGACCGACGCCGTCCAGGTGACGTCGGCGAAAACAGAGCAAGGAAGTGGAAGGAAAGATCGCGTGCGGCCCGTGGCTCGTTTGCTAGGGTACTGCTCCCGCATTCCCCTACTAATCTGAGAAAGCACAGAAAACTACCGATCAGAGCAGCCGGACGCTAGAATTCTCGTCCAGACAGCGACTGAACTATGTACTAGCCAGTGTCGAAAATCCAGGACACGAACGCTAGGACCTCCCGGTCAGAGGCACTGCAGTTCCATCAGTCGATGGCCTGTCCACCTCAGCCAGTTTTCTCCTCTTGGAGGTTGGGTCGCTTGCTGTGAGGCATCGCATGCGGTTCGTCCACCACAGAGCAAAGTGCAAGCGTGTGTTGTGGATTCCATACGATCTCCCTAATTCGGACTGCTTGGAGCTGCAGCACCGCACGCAATTTCCCTCGGTTCACCGCCCCTCGCATTTCCGGGCCATCCGCGTGGGCGGGCGCGGTGTCGGAAGCCGGCTAGACCCCCGCGGGCACACGCCGTGCCGCACAGTGGGGCGAGAGGAGAGGAAATTTGGCAAAAAGTCCGAAACGAACAAATGTACCTCAGAAGATCCATTTCACATGAAAGGGGTAGCAAAAAGTATTCTTCATCGTTGTACGATCAAGAAAGGAAGCCGGAATCACGTCACACCATTCAGTGCAAGTTTGAACTTGCACAAGAAATGCGCGGTGCACTTCTTCGCTCGCGCAGTAAGAAGAGAGGTGTGTTTTCCGATACAAAAATGTTTGCTCTCTCGACTAGCAGAATCGTACGAGCTATTTATACGATACCCGGAGATATGTAGTTTATATCTGTATTCCTAAAAAAACTATTCCTTAAATAATAATTTAGTAATTCCCAGTAGAAACTTGACGTGTCACATGGAATGAAATTTTAAAATCCGGTTTTTCATATTGTTTTTTAGTTCCCTTCCGGGCGTTTCCGGGCTATGACATTAACTGAATCTGATTCTGTAATTTATCTAGTTTTCAAAACATTAATCATGTTTGCCCCAGTTTGCGTTAAGGTACTTTGTTTATGATGACGCACATCTAGTTCTGTTAGCCTTTCTACATACAACTTTCATTTCTTTTATTTTTCCTTCATAATATGGTACTGATAGCCCTTCATTAACAAGGAGGGATCTGTATGGTGTCATTAAAGACACTGAAAAGAAAAAAAACGGAAAAAAGTACAACCTGGAAGAAGAAAAAAGTTCTTCGCAGGCTGTTAATTGCATCTAACCCACTGATTTCACAAATGGAATAGAGAAGAATTATCACAAAGGCTTTCGATCTAGAAGTTGCACCAATTTTCTAAGAAGTAGATGATCTTGGCTGTCCAGGTGACGCCGCGTCGAAGGCTGTGTTGCCGACGTTTCGACCATCTTATCGTGGTCTTCCTCAGGTATGGTAGGTGCGCAGGTATGGTAGTGTGCGCAGGTATGGTAGGCGCTCGGGAATATATAGTAGTGGGGGCCGGTGTGATTGGCTGGAGCAGCCGGCCAATCGGGAGGCCGGCGCTCAACGGTAGGAGGGGGTCGCGTCGGGCGGCGCGGCGCGTGATCGGACGGCAAGGAACGGTCCGGAGTCGGACGGTAGGGGGCGCTCCGCGATCGGACGGCACCGGCCGGTCCGGGGTCGGACGGCAACGTCGGCAACACAGCCTTCGACGCGGCGTCACCTGGACAGCCAAGATCATCTACATGACTCTGGCCGCGGAAGCCTACGACTTCAATTTTCTAAGAAAACTCACATGATGAAAGCTCTGCCTTTGAGGTTATGTAAACAAATATTTGAAGGTTAAACAATTGGTCCTTATTTATTTATAAAATGTGTTTTTATTGCCAAAAATTAAAAAAAACGCTTAAAAAGACTTTTTGCCAGCTTCTCCCCTTTCAGGCCCCACTGTGCGCCGTGGCAATTCGGCCCACGCGCACGCAACCACACACGTCCAAACCAAACGCCCCCCCCTCCGCCCCCGGCATGGACCGAGCGGACTCGCTCGGCCGAGGGAGGGGGTTCCTCGTGTCACCGCACCGATCACCTCACAATCAGAGACACTGCATTGCCACTATTGCGTAACACGTTACAGTCTTTATTCCCGGGGAATACAGTTCTGTAATTTAAATTGGCTAATCTATACTAATAAATAAGAATTCAAAGACATGTAACCGACATCGATACTACATACAGTACAGTATAAATAGACATGAATTTTTTACGAAATCGTCTTCAGGGTTGTCGCAGAGAGTGATAAAAATTAAGACAACCGAAATGCGGAAAATAAATTATTTAAATAATATTGTGGTAGACGCACCACGATCATATTTTTTCGCCTATAGATTGGTTCCTTTTATATTCCACCAGAAGCCTGTAGCGGTGCAGAAGTATTGATATCTACCAGATTCCCTAGAGGTCAGTAGCAATGCTTAAGATAAAAATATTAATCTAACACCAATTAATTGTAAAATAAAATGAAAGAAAATAATAGTATTTTATTAATATTTAAATCAATTACGTTAAAAATAATAATCTTAAACGCCAAAGTTTAAATACATGATCTTCTTCCTCTTTCACAAGGACTGGACATGAAGAAAGCGCGTGCAACGTCGGGTATTGTGCTGGTATTCAAATAAAGAAGACGTTTCCCCTTAACTTGATTTGAAAAATCGATTCTTATCAGGAGAGGTGAATTTTGTCATTACGATTTTGTTTTCATTTTCATTGTAAATCACGAAGTACTCAATTGGTCTAATTGCACGTCCAGTTGATCTCGAAATTGGAAGAAACAATCTGAAATAATGAAGTGGCAACGGTGAAGGGATGCCAGAGCAATAAAGGGAATTTGTAGAACATTAACCACCAAAGCACATACAGTCGACACCGGTTACAATGAACTCGAATATACTGAACCGCCGGTTATAGCGAACTTAAGTCACTGATCCCGTTTCACTTACATTACAAATAAGCATAAGAAGATGCGGTTATAGTGAACCAGAATCTCGGCTGTAGTGAACGAAGGAAATAAGTCCGAGAAACTAGTTGGCTCTCGTATTAGACGATTATTAAGGTGCCAAGACTGCATTTCGATATTTAGTGTCAGAGGACAACGCAGAACCAAGGACGAAGAGAACACAAACTCTGGAGAAGGAACTCATGGAAAATGTACAAATCAAAGAATTGAACGTAATTGATTTTACGTACAATTAAATATATTGAAATTTTCAGTTCGTGCTGTTCATGGATTTTGCTGTATTTCATAAAACCAATTATTGTGGAGAAACTCCAATTAATTATGACATCATCGGATATAGTGAACCTCTGATATACTGAACCAAACATGTTAGAACCCAGAAGTTCACCATAACCGGAGGCGACTGTAGTTTCGTTCCACTCCTAAAACTTATATTCTTAGGTGGTGGAACCCTAGGAACTAGCGGTCAGAGGCATCAATTGAGCCACCGAAGCCAGTTGTGCATATGTTACTTGTATTCCGGCTATAGCAAATGGTTGGAACAAACGAAGGGCGCGTGTTGCAGGAGGCGGGTAGCGCTCGAGGCCCCCCGTCGCGCCATCAGCTGAAGCAGCAGAAGCAGCTGAGGCGGCAGCAGCAGCGCCAGCACTCGCCCACAGGAGGAGGCGGCAGCGAGGGGCGGCAGCGGCCGGGGCGCCGCCCGCGCCTCCGCCCGCTCCGCCCGCCCCGCCCCTAGGCGCCCGCCACCGCCCGCGCACGCGGTGAGTACGCGCCGCAGGCGAGGCGTGCCGCAGGGACGCGTCTTGCGACAATAAAATGAAGGCGGCGTCTGCCCGCCCCGTTTGAGCGTATCAATAGGGAGAGATAATGTATGCCTTAAAAATCTTGAAATATGCGTTTAAAACTGTGCAATTATGACCTAAAAATTCTGAAATATACAATTAAAATTAAAAATATTTCATTAGCTGTATAAGCCTTTCTTGGCTAAATTTTAGAAGGATGCTAGGAATGAAAAATATATATATTCCGGAAGAAATAATTGATGTAAATCTCAGTAGTGAAGAAGTACTTTGAATGATTTCTTGCATTTCTTCTGTCTAGTTTAAAAAATATGATATCAAGACATATCATACATTTACACACATATTCTATGATATAATATAGAAAATAAAGTAAAACGCGAACTGACACAAGCTCCTTCATATCACGGAACGCTCACAAATAAGTAGATTCTATGAAAATGTGAAACGTTTTAGAGATTTAGTTAGTCTCTATTTTAACGAAATATCCAACATATGCGCTTATTACACGAATATGCACAAATATGAAAAATAGGCCAAATACGCACTCACTCATTAATCCACATGCCATCCAATTGTAACCAAATGTTAAGAAGGTTCCCCTAGCAGAAAGCAGCAGAAAAAATGGTAAAGCATTGAAATCCGCTCTGTACATATCAAATTAATTTTAATAGTTGGCGAGATAATTGAAACTAAATTCTTAAAGCGTCTTTACACAAAGACGTAACACAATTAGAAGACATATAATTGTTTTTATAATTTTCAACTTGTAGTAGAAACTAGTGTAAGAAATGAAGCGCGTAAGCAGCGCAGAAGACTGGCTGGGGGTCTTCAGCCGGGCGCTGATTTCTCCAAGCCGTGCCTTTGCCTACGTATGCGGCGTACTGTAATTTCAAAATAAATAAAAAAAAAAGATATGCCATGTCCACTGGCTACTCTTCGCCCGCTACGCCAGTAGGCGACCAGCGCTAACGCACACTCGCTCGCAGATTATGCGATACAGGGAAGCACATACTCAGGAAATAGAAAATATGCTAACGCATTAATTGCCCGGTCCACAGACACAAACAAAAGACAGCCGGACGGACGGAAAGACGAACGGACGGATGGACGACGGACAGACGGTTGATTGGATGGGCGAGCGAACGAACTTTTACGAACGAACGGGCGGTTAGACCGTCGCGTCAGAGAGAAAACTATGGGATTGACGTAAAGTAGACCTCCAATCAGTTTTAAATTCACATTGTCGCGAGTTCCACTACATCGATCGGAAACTACCCATTTTGAAAAAAGTCATGAAAGAAATGGGCGCATAACGAACGGAGTATCAGATATCTTCGAATAAAACACATTTGCAGGAACCTCTAAAACATGTATTTCCTCCAAAATTTCGGATTCCATATTTCGCAACGTTACAATTCGTTCCCTTTACTATGTACACAATAACGTAACACGTATTTAACCATTTTTAGATGCTCCGTACGCGGAATCGAGCATTGCGCCCCAACGTCACGAACCGAACTCCTCGCAGAATCAGGTCCGCCCGGAGGAGGCCATAGCCGTTTCTTGGCACCAGGGAGCGTGTTGAGAGGGGGAGGCAGGATCATTCCCTCGCAGAGTTTGATGAGCACTGTTGGAGAAGTGTTACTTTCTCCTTGCCAGAGACAATTCATCCGTATTAGGCGCCGTATTTATGATTTCCGCGTACTGAAGTGGTAAAATCAAAGAAATTGGCCACAAAAATATTATCGAGAGCGTTTTTAGGACTCATTCAGACCGTGTTGCGTACGCGAAATTGTTTTGACACGTTGCTTCTTCGATGCGTCCCCAGCTGTAGTTCCAAATAACTATAGAAATAGATTTGAGGCGTTGTTTTGCCATACTAGTTTATTTCATAAGATGAAATAAACAAGAACGACAAAACAACGCCTCAAATCCATTCCTAGGATACAAATATCGTTAACTCCACACCATTTCCTACCATCCGAACACCTACTCGGGATTGCCACTTGGCGCGCTGTGCTGCTCCCACCGACACCCGGAGCTTCGTGGGTGCAGCTGACGCGATGGTGGCGGGAGGTGCGGAAGGGAAGCGATTCGAGGTTCGGTGAGGCCGCGCCAGAGCGCGCGGAGAGCGGCCGCACCGCGATTTCATTCGCATCCGCTTCATCTCGATGCCCGGAGGCGCACAGTGGGCGCGGTCCTTCTCAGTTTGGTTTGGTTTGTTTTTTTCGTGTTTCCGGGCGCGTCAACTGCTATGGTCATTAGTCCCGTTAGTGCAGTGCATGTTTTTTTTCTCGGGAGATGGCGGCGATCTTCCCCCGCTGGATGGCGAGATCCGGCGCCGACCTACCGTCGGCTAGTGGGGTTTCCCCCTAACCAGGACTCTGCCACCAGCGGGGCACCGCCCCAGCCGGGACAAGCTCTAAGCTCCCGACCGGTCTCCCGGAATATGTGGCAGTGTAGTGCATGTTAGTGTGTGTGTGCGTAAGGGGAGTGGATAGGACAAGGAAGAGGAAGGACAGATCGCGCGCGGTCCGTGGCCCGTTTGGTAGGGTACTGCTCCGGCATTCGCCTGGTGTTGATCGGAGAAACCATGGAAAACTACCGATCAGAGCAGCCGGCCGCTAGAATTCTCCTCCAGGCAGCGACTGAATTCGACCTAGCTGAAAAGCTAGTGTCGAAAATCCTGCCGCCGTCAGGACTCGAACCTAGGACCTTCCGGTCAGAGGCGCTGCAGTGCTCAGTTGATGCACTGAGCTACCGCCCCGGTGTTCTTCTCGCGAGACTCGGCGAGTCATGATTCAATCCAATTCAGCCTTATATTCCGTGGTGAGGCTCAAGCCATTAGGTCCGCCTTCCGCCTGCCCCACGCAAATTCCGATACGCTCCTTTCACCGCCTGAGAAAGGAGGTGTCACTAAAAAAATCGCATCAGTTGATGCCTCATGGGACAGCGGCTTTACTCCCCCTCACGAAGGAAGGCGTGCGAAGGATCTCGCCATCCAGCGGGGGAAGATCATCGCCATCTCCCGCGAAAAAAAACATGCCGTACACTAACGGGACTAATGACCGAAGCAGTTGACGCGCCCGGAAACACGAAAAAAATCAATCAATCAAAAAAACCAATCACGGCAGTCACTCGTACAATTAGTTCCTCTAGGGCTCGTCAATAAATTACGTAGGGCTAAAGACGGGAGAGGCTATGAGGCAGCGTTGCCCTTCGTTACTTGAGGGTAGAGGGTGTTAGTTTAGTATTACGTAACGCTGGGAATTCTTTTTATTTTTGTTTTCAGCGTTTGATTAAATAATTTAATTTATTCAATCTTATACTAAAACATTTAAAGTTGTCCTTCGTATTGTTATAGGTTCACTCAGCATTGCTCACTCATTCTGATTTTAATTATCATACATACATAACACTAATGAAATGAATACCAATTATTTTTAAAGCTCTATACTTTATTTTCACTTACTGTAAATGGGGGTGGGTTGTCGCAATCGTCAGTTAATTACTTAGGGAAAAGTTTAAAGTCGCTCTGTAGATGCGTTTCAGAGGGGAGGAGTATTCAAAATACTCCTAATTTGCGTTACCTAATTTATGGACGGCTCCTAACCAGTGGCGAAGTCTGCCAAACCTAGAGAAGCGAACTTGAGACACATTTCGCCGAGCGGAAGTTTTTGCATTACTGTAGAGAAGGGAAAACCTGAGCATTTTCTCCTACTCTTCTCGGCAGAAATACGGTTTTCATACGTCCACTATCATTTACAACTCCATTTACTCGACACAATATTGGAAACAAATAATTGATAGAAATGCGGGGGAGAAATGTGTGCTAGTCTTCTACACAATTCTTGTTATATATCATATTTTTAAATATCTGCTTATATATGATAAGAAAGACACTATTATAATAATCATATAATTATAACTAAATATTATAATTATACATTATATAAGTATTATCATTGTATCTTTGTATGAAACTCCATCTGTACATGAAAACTAAAACATTCATGGTGACTCTTCGCACGAATTTATTTACAGCGTCCATGTAATACGATTAATTTTATCAGAATTTCAACGGCTATTTTAACACGATAAAATCCACAATTACGAGTCATTCATTCACACCACGGTTTTTAAACCGTCGAATAATTACGCAATACGTACGGAAAACATACACGTGAAAATCCAACTTTTAAAATCGCGGACCACTGTGGCATCAGCCGCAACGAAAACAAACTGCGAGTTTTCGCTATGGCCCCTCCCACTTAATTTCGTTATTGGCAGAGGCGAATATTTATATTGCGCGAACTTTTTCGCTCTCCAAGTCAAACAGCTAGTGGTGATTACTTTTTCCACGCCGTCGACGGCCCTCGACGCCGCGCGGAGGTGCGAGGCGTCATCAAGAGCGGTGGGTGCGGAAAGAGAAAAAAGAGGGGGGACATAGCCCTTCGCTCTAATAAAAAAAAGAAAGAAAATAAACAAGGGTTCAATCATGCTTCTCAAACCCTCGGTAAATTGAAAATACAAGTAAAGGGTGTATTTCTTCGAAATGAGTAGGTTATTTCGAAAATGCCTCATTTTTCACCTTTACGAAAATGAAAGAAGATAGAAACTACATTCTAGAGTTGGCAGATGTTGCCCGGCGGCGAAATGTATACACATGAAAAACAATACAGTTATAAATACAATTACAAATAAAAGCTATATATATATATGAACAATATAAAAAACAAATTTTCTACAAATCCTAATACGTATATACTAACGTTTAGTTAAATAAACTTACTACATTAATGTGCATGCGTACATACTCGTACACGCGTACGAACATACACAGACCCTCTCATACACACAAGCCTGTTCATAGGAATATTCATCAATACAAACACACAAACTTTTCACTCATACAAACCTCACTTACAAACAAGCTTTTTACTCATACGAATATTCAGACAAATATGGATAAACATTTTTACCTGTACAACATAACAATACAATGCTTATAATATTTATTACATTTTCAGCACGAAAAATCCTTGTTAGCATAAATCAATGAATATCAACGTATGTCAGATTACGCGTACAGATAATAGTCTACAAAAAACACGTTTTAAATTAGCAAAATAAACAAATAAATGACATCACTTCACTGAGATCACAAGATCAACAATAGATTCAAAGTATGATTTTAGCTTCATGCACGCATTAAACTAAACATGAGTGACTGTTTGCTTCGTCTACGACACTTCACGGACAAGTGACGCTTTTTGACAACGTGCGCTTAGCGGAGATTTGACTTTTTTGGCATAACCGATTTAAGTTTAGACATTTCAAAAGAATATAGATTTGTACAACACGAAGAGTAACATCCCACAGTGAGTAAGTCAGGTTACGGTTTTTCGTTCCTGTTCAAGAGTGGTAGGGGCATTCACACAGGGCTTGTGGTGAATTACCAACATTCTTAAAAACTATAATGAGGATGAAATAAATACTAATCGTTGAGAAAGTACATTTTCTTTCTTTATTTTGGAAAAGAGTCAAAAATCAATAGAAGTGAAGGGCTAAACCTGAGATACAACTGTTCGCATAAATAACACAATAACTTACTGCAAGGTTGTTACAGTGGGAACGCCTTGTCAGTTATCTGAATCGATCAATAAAACTTAAGAACTGAGCTTTTTTAATTAGAATCCAGCCACCTTTGGTGAGTAAAATAAGTTGATTACTCGGGAATCAAAGCCATCGATATGCACCATCGAATGAATCTAGCTTCTCTACCGCTGCTTAGCTTCATTCTGAAGTACAACATAGAGATTCCCCTTAACCCAATCATTCATCCAATTTTCATTGATTCATTCAATGAATCTATTAATTAATTCGTGAAATCACTCATTCAATTATCAATTCAGATAAGAGTGTGTTTTTCATTTATTCAGTTTTTTGGCGTATAGTATTGAAAGTAACGCTACGAAATACGATCTCTCTTATCAAACGATTGAGCAGAAGTAAACTTAACTCTTGCCAAAAACGTCCGTGGCTACCAGTATTTCTTAATCAACTTAATATGAATAAGAGTTAGGACAGACATCCTAGACCTCCAGAAACCATTTCACTTCTCCCCAAAGTACGTTTTTAACTGTTTGTGACGTTAAATAAATAAACTGTGCCTCACATAAACAACTGCGCTCCAAAGCACCTTCAATGTCCGTCACTTACAACTGCTCTCATTAATTTAAAGAGTTTATTCACAAACTGATGTATCAGCTTCTCAGTTTATTTGTTAGTTTGGGGTATCAAAACATTCTCAAGACACTACTTTATTGTGTCCACAAATGGTGTTTAGCTTATGTTCAATGAAACCCAAAACAGTTGAAACCTACTTTGACCTATCAGGCAAAAAATAAATTCTTTCTCTACCCAATCCCCCCCCCCCACGTGGAAATAAGACACTTTGGAAAACAATCTTTTGAATTGATCCACCAGATGTCCATTCCGTAAATCACTTCTATTATTTACCACATCTCTTCCGCATTTTGCAATCTCGAGTGGCCAACGGCATTCACCTGGGACGGGAGGGCCGCCACGGGGCGGACGCGGGGCCAAGCGCCCCGCCCTCCAATTAACCGCTCGCCCTCCGCTGCCCCCCCCCCACCACCACCGCGCCCGCGGGCCGCGATACCTCCATTATGCACGGAGGGCAGGCGTATTTGGACGGGGTTAATATGTGTCCGCGCCCGCACACACTCGTGTGTGTGTGTGAGTGTGTGCGTGCGTGTGTGCGTGTGTGTGTGTGTGGGCGTGCGAGGAACACAGAGGGTGGAGGGTGGGGGAGGCAGCGTGTGGCGATGTGTTTAGCCCAACGAAGCGTGAGTAATCGCGAGTGTTTCCGAGAGGCTGTTTGACCTGCACTGAGGGACAGATTGAGGGCGCGTCAGTACCAACGCGTCTTGCTTGAGACCCGTTCGCGGATACCAATCCGAGTACGCCAAAGCGACGAGATGGTTGACGGAAAATGAACCCGTTCCTGAGGAACAGGGTAGGATGAAAGTTGCTCTTCCCATCACTTTTTATACTTTTCCGATTAATGCCATGTTACAGCGTGTCTACACGAACGAAGAATAGGCTGCAAATACACACGGATAAATGGCCATGACTCCCTGGTTTAGTTAAAAATGCAATTTTCCTGGATCTTCCTTTTCTTTTTATTTCATCTTGCGACGAACAGATGGCAAGCGCATTTATTTCACAATTTTCAGTGCTTCATGAGAGTAGCTTATAAGTGTTAATTTTCATAACATTGAAGTTAATGAAAAAATAAGTCACTCAACTCACAAATGTTAAGTTAGTATATTAAATGTATCTTCATCGTACATAAATGATAATGTTGTACCACCAGGTTTCAAAAAACCTACTTGCAGAAATAATAAATATCACTCACAGTAAATAATAATTTCCTTTGATATCTAAAAGATTTGTACCAACTCACACAAAATTGAACTCAATCGAAAATTACATTAGAGGAAAATTACATCTGTCATAATCTCTATATTTTGAAATGTGCTAATTCTCCAAATATATAAGGGATCTTCAATCTTCAGAAGTTAAATACACAGTAAAATTACACTGGTAATTTGAATATTTGGAACTTCGAGATCAGAAGAATTCAAAATTTAAAAACAAATTTACCAATTAAATTTGTCTAAAGAATTGCCTACTCGACCAGGATTCGAATACAGGGCTTCAGTTTTACGTCAATTTGCACTAAACCCTAAGCTACCGAGACAATTAATTCTTTGAACAGGTTCTTAGGTTTGATTAATTGCTCGTTTTGATACGTATAATTGTCACCACCCTGTTACATTTTTAGACGCGTTTATCTCCGAAAATATATTCCGCAGCCGTTAATAATACCAAGTTGTGACCTTGTTGCCGACTAACAAATGTATTTTAATAATCAAATTTGTTCAAAGAAATGTCACAACTTGGTATTTTTACGGTTGCAGAACATATTTCCGAGCGGAAACGCGTCCAAAAAGGTGACAGAGTGGTGACAATAATAATTAAATTTACTCGTTTTCGTGATTCGAATCCTAATCCGAATGAAGTCCTTCAATTCACTTATTACTATTCTTTCAACATAAATATATTTTCTTTCATATTTTAAATTTACTGCTAATTTATATTTCTATTACTGTTGTTTGTGAAACAAGTATCCTCATATCAATTTATTTTTCAATTTTAACTTATAAACGGAAAATTCCATTTTAGCACAGAAAACAGTTTGTCTAGCAATGTTACTTATAATATGTATTCGAAATTCAAAATTCTAGTGTGTGAAATTTAAATGGTAGCTTTCGATAGCATAAAGTTTACAGTTTTTAGAACTAATCTTATAACTAATGCCAGAAAACGCGAAAACGATCCGAAAAATTCGTCAGACAAACTTCCCCCTGCCTGACTTTCGTATCTCAGCAGCAGAATATTACGCAATTTCTCGTCCCAGCCCAGCGATACTCATCTGCAAATTTCTCCTCGTAAACGCGAATTAACCGCCTCAAAATATGTCACGTGTGCACCAGCAAGTCTCGCCACGGACCCTCGATTAGGCTTAGGAGCAGGCGGCTGCGAATCTCATTCGAAAAGTTAATTCGAAAGGGTGAAATCGGCTTTTCTGCTTGATTTCTCTAGCGTAAATTAGTTTCTTAAACAAGATTACATAAAAGGGGGGAGCGAGGTCGCTCTTTAATCGAGGCGAGGACGTCTGCAGTTTAATGTGGTAGAAACTAGGGAGATGGCCCGAGACGTGGCATGTGCTTCGAATTCCTGAATTATGACTTGGCGAAACGTACGCGAAAGGAAGTTAAATGCGTTCCAAAAGCTGCCGCGTAATGAGAATTCGTTCGGGGATCACACCCAGCGCACGCAACACATTAAGAGGAATTTGCTGCAAGCGCTTCATCTGATCTGCAGAACTCGTTTTCACCCACACCGATCTCAATTGAATAAGCTCGTTTAAATCAAACCATCTGGGGATCGAAATTCAATGTACTCCGGATGTTTCACGAAAAAAAACAACACAAATCACTTTTTTTTAAAGAATATTTTCATACATGTTACACTCCAGTTAAATGCATTGCAGAGTTGGCATTTACTTAAGATAACCCAGAAACCAACCAACAACAGCAAGGTATTCGAAACGTTTGAGTTTTTTCTTCAGAATGCAAGTACGTCTGCATTGAGTACATTGAACAATTCCGATGATTTGAATACTTGTTAAGCCAGTAATGTTTATTTCGTTTTATCTACAGCTTTTTCTCGTCTATACACAAACTTTAAAAAAGATCTTGAAACAAAAGTTTAATTACATTACTACTATCGTTTTATTCAAAATTGAAAACTGAAACCAAGCAAAGACGAATGGTCCAATTGACTAAAAGATGTTAAACAAAGTAAGAGCACACTATCGGACGAACATAAAAGAAGGAAAGACAAAGAAATGAAAGAAAGACAAAAGACTAAGAAAGACGAACAAACGAGCGGAAAAATTGGCATGAAGATGGGATGGCATGCAGGCACATACATAACGAAACATACAAGTCGAATACATAACGGAACATACACTCTCACACTGTCAGAAAAGTCGAACACAAGGACGCAGGAGTGACACACAGCCGCACCGACCGACGTACGTACCGACTCCCGTACAGGTAAAAACTTGCGGACACGTACCGAACTAGCTTCCAAAACACCGAAACGACATGCATACTACACGACTCCCGTACTTAGTTGCGTATCCATGCGCGTACCAACTCACGAAACGTCTGACGTGCAGATAGACTGACGAAATGACAAAGAACGCACTGCAGAACTCAACTTATTCTAAAACGGGCGAGCTTTTAGAAACTCTTACTCACCACCTCCCAGACGCGATGGTGAACAAGTGGCACGAGAACAGACTCGCGAACAGACTCGCGAACAGACTCGCGAACAGACTCGCGCACGCACTCGCGCACGCACTCGCGCACGCACTCGCGCACGCACTCGCGCACGCACTCGCGCACGCACTCGCGCACGCACTCGCGCACGCACTCGCGCACGCACTCGCGCACGCACTCGCGCACGCACTCGCGCACGCACTCGCGCACTCATTCGCGCACTCATTCGCGCACTCATTCGCGCACTCATTCGCGCACTCATTCGCGCACTCATTCGCGCACTCACTCGCGCACTCACTCGCGCACTCACTCGCGCACTCACTCGCGCACTCACTCGCGCACTCACTCGCGCACTCACTCGCGCACTCACTCGCGCACTCACTCGCGCACTCACTCGCGCACTCACTCGCGCAGACTCGCACACGGATACGCGCTCAGACTCCAAAACGTGCGCATTATTTATTGCCTCTTCACTATAATCGCTCTTAAGGATGTTGTGAGCACGAGGCGACGCGGTGTTGGGTGCGCAGGTCGCGCGGCGCAGCGGGCCGACGGCGCCATGAACCTCATCAACATGGACGCGGAGAACCGCGTCGTGCTCAACGTAGGCGGCATTCGCCACGAGACGTACAAGGCCACGCTCAAGAAGATCCCGGCCACGCGCCTGTCGCGGCTCACCGAGGCGCTCGCCAACTACGACCCCATCCTCAACGAGTACTTCTTCGACCGCCACCCGGGCGTCTTCGCGCAGGTGCTCAACTACTACAGGTGAGTGGACGGCCCAGCGGGCGGCCTGTGCGGTTGGACATTGACACGAGAGCGCGCAAGTTCATTAATTGATTGAGGATTATGTGCGCGTCAGCTGCTTAAGTCATTAGTCCGGTAAGTGTAGTGTGTGTTTTATCGCGGGAGGCGGTGATATTACCCCAGTAGGTGGCGAGATTCGGCGCCGACCTATAGGTCGGTTGGGTGGTTTTCCCAACGAAGAATCTCCCACCAGCGGGGCACCGCTCCAGCCATGACAAGCTCTAAGCTCCCGACATGTGTGGTAATGTAGCGCAAGTGTATGTTCGTGTGAGGGGCTAGGGACAGGACAAGCTAGGAGAGAGGAATATCGCGCGCGGTCCGTGGCCCTTTTGTTACGTTACTGCGCTGGGACTCGCCTGATGTTGATAGTGGAAACCATGGGAAACTACCGATCAAAGCAGGCGAGCAATAAAATTCTCCTCCAGACAGCGTCTGAACTCGACCTAGCTCTGCAGCTAGTGTCAAAATTTCTGCAACCATTGAGACTCGAGCCCTATGACCTCCCGGTCAGAAGCACTACACTGACATCAATTGATGCCCCCAGACACCTAAACCAATACGCACAAATGCATGGAATATTTTCGTATTTACATGATTTATCAATCGAGTTCCAATGTTTACAAATCAACTCCGCTTGAAATTGACTGGCAAAACGCACTTTTAAATGTCTGCAATTGATACGGAAATAGGGGTTTTGCAAAATGATACTACTGCAATCAATTCGCCATTAATGCTATTGTCATGACGTATTTTATTGGTTTCAGAAAATAAATTGTTTTAAATGTTCAATAACAATTTTGAATAAATTGTGCGTCACTGCCATCACATTGTTTCGATACATTTTGAAAGAAAAACGCATTCAAGTTCTTGCAAAAAGAGGCACAACAAAAAGACGCGAAAAGACAAAAGGCTTAAAAGATATCTGAAAAATGTACTTTCATATCATTCATAATTCCTTTAAACGTTTCTAATATCACAAATAAGTATTTCATGAATTCTCCAAATGCTAAATGTACTGTATAATAGACCACTTAACAGGAAGATACACATTTGTAACAGAAACCTCTTCACACTTTTTTTCGATGAGGTGACCGGTTTAGGATTTTTGTAAACATTTCCAATAAAGGAGAAACAAAAAATATACCTGGCATCACTTCTTTGATAACCCTAAGAAACTTCAGGATATTTCACAGAAAAGTGAACAATCGCCGGGGAGAGGATTTAGGGAGTACATTTCGGCAACTAACACTGGGCCCATGAGGTCGGCGTTCGGCGCAGGTTCTTTCAAAGAACTCTTTTTCCCTCTGAAGTCGCCGCACTATCACTGGATTCCTACAGATGCCCGCAATTTCACTTTGGAAGGGTATGTGGAAACATAAGAACGTAAACATTGCACCAGGAGTCCCCAAAGAATATCACATTTTCCAAAAATTCTCAAAAGGAGCACAGGAAAGCTGGGAAATTCATCTTGATTCCAGCAACCCATTTTATTATTTGTAATAAGAATAATTGAACGATGGACTACAATGAATAACGTATAACACTGAAATCATGATCCATTTCGCAAAGCCTCGGTGCTTCTCTCCTAATAAAAGGTGATGCTCTTTCGAGATCCTACTGCAATGTGTACGGTCTTACGTTCACCCTTTCCCTTCTCAGCCTGAAATAGTGGTCACGACTCCACTGTGCGTCTGTAGGCCAATCTAACGGTAGGACCGACAACTTCATTGCCAGTCTAGCACCTCATACATTCGCTTTCTTTTTTTCTTCCTTCGATGACAAAAACTGATTCCTTCTCTACCAGTCCTCTGGAACTGTGCACTTTTTTAAACCCCCGGTTGTTCCACACCATCTAACTACTGGTGCGTGGAATAAATCTGTGTCTTAAAACCCTAATATAACCATTTCTCCGACCGGGAGCGGTAGCTCAGTGCATTAACTGATGTCACTGCAGCGCCTCTGACCGGGAGGTCCTAGTTTCGAGTCCTGACGGCAGCAGGATTTTCGACACTAGTTTTTCAGCCAGGTCGAATTCAGTCGCTGTCTGGAGGAGAATCCTAGCGGCCGGCTGCTATGATCGGTAGTTTTCCGTTGTTTCTCCGATCAACACCAGGCGAATGCCGGAGCAGTACCCTATCAAACGGGCCATGGACCGCGCGCGATCTGTTCTTCCCATTCCTTGTCCTACCCTCTCCCCTTACACACACACACTAACATGCACTACACTACCACATACTCCGGGAGACAGGTCGGAAGCTTAGAGCTTGTCCCGGCGGGGGCGGTGCCCCGCTGGTGGGAGCGTCCTGGTTAAGGAGGAAGCCCACTAGCCGACGGTAGGTCGGCGCCGGATCTCGCCATCCAGCGGGGGTACATCACCGCCATCTCCCGAGCGAAAACATGCACTCCACTAATGGGACCAAAGACCAGAGCAGTTGACGCGCCCGGAAACAGCAATCAATCCATTTCTCCGAGAACTGAGTCAATGGAAGTGACGTGGTGTCGCACCCTGTCGGCAGGACGGGGAAACTGCACTACCCCACGGACGTGTGCGGGCCGCTGTTCGAGGAGGAGCTGGAGTTCTGGGGGCTCGACTCCAACCAGGTGGAGCCCTGCTGCTGGATGACGTACACGCAGGTGGGATATTGGTACACGCAGCTGTACTCTTGCACATTTCAGGGCCGAAATACACTTTCTTATTGCACGGCCAAGACCCGCGGCATTCAGCCGAGCAACTGCCCTAGCAGAAATTGCCATAGGAAAATCATCGTTTACTGGTAATGAAACCGTCTCTTCCGACTAGATATGAAGAGGAAGCTCTGAGCTTTCTCGATATGGCTGTCACAACACAGCTGATCACCATTATTCTTACCTGACCGGCATTCTCAATCACGAACACGTTTTAAACCGCCAATGATAGGCGTTTTCAGTAGCTTTTCTAATGAATGGCACCAATAAATTCCCCGGCCCGAAGTGGAAGAGACTTAGGAGAGCGAGTCTCATCCACCGAGATCCACAAAGCGGTTCTGATACGTAAAAATTAAGGCAATTTTTAAACAATATTGTAACTTGATATCGTAGGCTTCCGCGGCCAGAGTCATGATCTGGGCTGTCCGGGTGACGCCGCGTCGAAGGCTGGGGTGCCGACGTTTCGACCGACATCACTTCTGGTGATACTCGCTTCCTATTATTGACAGGTATCAGAACTTTGCTATTATTTGAGCTAAGAACCTTTTCTGCAAGTTAGAAAAAGCAAACTTGCTAACCCTGTCAATAGGAGTCAATATCTCAAAAATATGTCAATAGTCAATATCTCAAAAAATGGTGCTTCGCACATTCTCACCCCATGTGGCACAATCTCGCCCCGTTTGACCGTAATAATAACATCACAAAACAAATATGCCGGCCCCGTACTACCAATACATTTTTAAATATTTTTAAAATTGTCACTTTTTTAATACGAATAATGTCGGGAAAAAATTATGCTCCCAAAAACTAACAATTTTATCTACACTATCTACATTTCTTTTTATCTACACTATCTACATGTCTAGATAAGAAGGAATCCACTTTATCTGCCCTCATCTAACATTACTTCATTAGCGAATAAGTTTCTTTCCGGAAGCCGCAACCTGTCGCCCCATCGCATTCATTGCCGAACGCCATCACTGCACCTCACAGCACCGGGGGGACTGTGCACCTGCCCCTCCTCCGGCACGACACGCTTTAACCTCCCATTTCCGCCACGAGGAGCGCCTCCTTCCTGTGGCGGCGCGGGAAGGGCTTGCGTGTATTGTTACGCACCTCACTCCCCTCCCCTCCCCTCCCCGTCCAGTCACACGTGCTGCGGCGCCGCGCCGCCGCCTACACGACACGAACGTGACGCGGGACAAACGCTCTGGCGGAGACGAATGGAACCAAGACGTTTCGCGAATACTTCCAAGTCAACAAGATTTGCCATGGCATATCGTGAACTTTCTCGTATACTTCCATTTCAAAGAGATACGCTATGACATGAACTTTCTCGTGTACTTCATTTCAAGGACAAATGCCATGGCATATCGTGAACTTTCTCGTATACTTCCTATGTCAAAGATATGCCATGGCATATAATGAACTTTCTCGTGTGCTCCCATGTCGCTATGGCATTTGAATTTTCTAGTATACTTCATGTCAAGGAGATATCCAGGCATATATGAATTTCTGTATGCTTCCATGTCATGTATAACATATGAACTTTCTTGTATTCGTACATGCGAAGGAGATATGCCATGACCTATAATGAAGTTTCTCGTATACTTCCATATGAGATATGCCATGGTTTATTATGAACTTTTTCGTATGCTTTGATTTAAAAAAATGTATTCCATGATATTTCCGGAACTCTGTGTAATCTCATGTCGATATATACCGACACGTTTCACGTATTTTAGTATAACCTTAGAAAATATTCCACGAACGTTTCAAAAACTACCTCATACACTTCGATAAGGAGGTTTTCCACGACATATCATGGACCCTCCCCGATATTTCAATGACGAGATCTGTCACGTTCACAAACTTTCTCACATACCAGGACATTTAACAAATTTTCTCACGTATCACCACAATCGTGAAAATGCTGTTAAACTTATTTGTTTCAACTTATTTTTCGAAGAATTTCCGCCACATTATGCGACGATTCACGAACTCTCTCCAGTACTCTCCGATTCAGAGACCCCGTCTCACGAACTTACAAACATATTCCCATCTTTATCACAATATCCCCACAATATATTTCACAAACTTGTTCATGTACTTAGACGTACATAGCGCTTTCTATTTGTTCATGAACCTCAATGCTTATGACCATATATTATACGGCGTGTCACAAACTTTGCGGAACAATAAATTTACATCGCGCCCGAAGTTCCGTTCGGAGTGACAGCTCTTGATAAATATCGCTAACAGCACATTGCGCAACGTAATGCCACAATCGTCCCAATATTCACTCTATTCCAGAGTAGCAGCATGCAATCCCTTGGGTCGGATCGGAATTAGACAGAATTTGCAGATATTCGAAGATAGAACTATTTTCAGCATTTTCTTTTATCCGTAATACATGGAATGTGCCTCAACGTAAGATGACAGAGCTGAACATGGATGATTTTGTATTTTCAAATCAATTCCAGAAGATTATTTGATATGATAAATAATAATAATTAATATATTTTTTATTTATCTTGCAGAGAAATTACAATTAAAAGAAAATAAAAAGAAAAAAGAGTAAAAATCGTTCATATTTTCCACGGAGGCTGTGGATTGCTCCTTGCCCGCTTTCAAAAACAGCCTAACTCAGCCACTATAAGAACTGCGTCAACCACAGCCGCGAAGATGGCCTCTATCCGCTTTGGAAATCGCCCATCTGCTTTGCGCTTTCCTCGAAAAACAGACTGAGGTGATTTCAATAAGCGAATGCTGAAAGAAAACCCAGTCCGTACACCGATTTCGTAGAACTAAACGGAAAAATCATTCAGACAGACACCATTCTTAGAAAAACAATTATTTATTTTGACGCAAGAAAGTTTAGAAGATTATTGAAAATGGCTTTATGAGACGACGTAGCACAAAAAGTATAAATGAGTACATTTTGCACAGAAAATGATAATTCTAAAAAACACATGACCTTTGAAACTACATGAAATCTCCTCGAACGCGACAGAATATGACCTGCAGAATATTTTTGCAAAAGAAGGTGCTTAAAAATGAAGGTGAATGTCACATGTGTAACTTCGTTATAAGAAATGTCTCACTATATGCTTATCAAAACTTATTTCTTAAGTCTCCGCATGTCGTATAATTTTTTATTTACTTCGGGGCATCTGTATAGGGTTATAGAGATTATATCTGTATAGAGTTATAGAGAGATTGCTTTTAGAAGAAACTCCGTTCACGCAAGGAGTCTTTGGCAAGTTACGTCCAAGCACCCGATTTGTCAGTTCGCTCGTGTAATTGACTCATTTGTAAGTTTGGTTTAGTTAATGCCTTATTTTACGTGGCGAGACTCGGGTCATCAGGCCCGCTCTTCCGTCTAACCACGCAAATTTCCCTACGCTCCTTTCACCACCTAGCGGAGAAAGGAAGTATTATCTTGGGCGACGAAACAGGCGGATCTCACTTTTGCTCAGAGGCTTCTTTCAGGCTTGAGGATCTTTTACATGCAGTAAATCTACTACATGGGGCAGCCGGCTTTACTTCCCCTCCGAAGGAAGGCGTACGAGGGATTTTTTCGCCCTTAAGAATCCACGACTTCGATCGGGTTTGAACCCGCAAACTCGGGTACAACAGTCCGGTACGCCGACCGTTATACCACCGAATCCGATTTGTAAATGGGTTCATCACTATATTTTGCAATGTCATCGCCCCGCATAATGTTCACTTGTTTTCTAACCTGTCTAATCGGTCGCTTCTTAGAGTAATTCCTCTGTAGTAGCCGTACTCTTAAAAGAGTACAACTGCTGTAGACTAGTACAACTTTTAGAAGATATCCTCTTCAGTATTTTGTTTTTTCAATAGTTAACTATATTGCACTATTTTCTCATAATTCCTATAATGAATTTTAATTTCATTATAATACACGAAATAATAATAATTTTTCAAATAAATATTTCACTGAGGCTTCTTTCGATTCCCACAGTTTTAATGAACATTTCTTGATAGTATTCCTATTTTTTTAAATAAATATAATAAAATATTGTCAATAGTTTTATCACTGAAAATTTACATTGAACTCCCAAAAAAAAAATGTACAAAATTTTAAAAAGTGTGAATGAAAAATATTATGAAGCCTGCTTCAGAACATAGAAAACAGTAAAGAAAGAATATGCATCGCTAAAAAATCTTAAAAAATAATAAATTTAATTCTACAGATTGTTTTTCCTGTAAAGCGACAAAAATCTTTTTTTTTTAATCTTAAATGTAAGATACGTATCTTTGTTAACCTTCATGATCTGAACACCCTAATCACACAGGAAGAGCGTGGAAATCCCTCTGGCGCCAAGCAGACATTTTCGCCGCCCCCCCCCCTGGATTGTCTCAACGTTTAAACCGCACCCCGCAACGCGACCGTTCTTCAAATTCCCTTCGCTCGTACTCGCCAAGCCCAACCCCCGAGTTACCCGGCAAATCCCCAACAAAGCAGCTGCAGCGGTAAACAAGAGCCGCCTTAATTGGGGCTGTAAGCCACGTAAAACCTCTAAGCCCCAACGACCCGCCCCCGCCCCCCCCCCGCCCCCGATATTGCGCGCCATTGTCACCGGTCGAGTGAAAGAGCGGTGCACAACAATGCACGAGGCGAGGGGCGGGGCCGGGCGCCAAGACGTGTGCGAGTGGCGGGTGCCGGTCTCTCGCAATTAACGAGACGCCCGATGCGCTCACGGCGAGACGGTGCACCAGGCCGACGTGAGCCGCTCGCCAACTGCGACACAACGCCGCCACGAACCCTGCCTGCCCTTCTTCCACACAGCGCCCGGGCACATTTTAGGTTTTTACTTTCTCGCTACGGAGTAGAGAGACTGGTTATTGATTCCGGGCGCGTCAACTATTATGGTCATTAGTCTCATAAGCGTAGTACGTGTTTTGCTCTGAAAATGGCGGTGGTCTTCCCCCGATGGATGCCGAGATCCAGCGCCGACCTACCGTCGACTAGTGGGGTTTCCCCCTAACCAGAACTCTCCCACCAGCGGGGCACCGCCCCAGCCGGGACAAGCTCTAAGCTCCCGATCGGTCTCCCGGAATATGTGGTAGTGTTAGTGCATGTTAGAGTAACTGTGTGTGTAAGGGGAGAGGATAGGACGAAGAAGAGGAAGAAAAGATCGCGCGTGGTCCGTGGCCCTTTTGTTAGGGTACTGCTATGGCATTTGCCTGGTGTTGATCGGAGAGAGGAAGTTATGTAATGTAATGCTAAAAAAAGGCGAATTTTCGGCAGAAAAACACTTATTTCTGGGCCGCGGTAACGAAAAAGTAGATAAATCCATTTGTTAAATTTAGAAAAAAATCCTCAAACACGTGGTGTAGCTAGAATCCACGTTTTGTGGGTCCTTGATATCGAAATATCGAATGACGGCAAAACGTCTGACAGTCCGTCCGTCTATGAACAACGCTAGCGGCTAAACCGTTCAGCCGATTTTCTCCAAAATTGATATTCCTCAATCGATCTGGCTGATGTCGCGGGCTCTTGAATTTGAAATTGATATTTTAATTTTTTTGGGGGGGGGAATCCTTACATGAAGCCCTTGGGACATTTTCCAAATTTTCAAAAAAATTGCCCCATCGTTTTTAATTAAATTTTGTTGTTGGATAGTGTGAAGGATGTCTAAGAGAGGGGTGGTCTCACTTTCGTTGAAAAGTCAGATTTTTTTCGAAGATTGCAATGATTCAAAATTTGTTTGGTGTCTTCCTACAACTACAATTATGAAGTTAGAGATATTTTCGCATAATTAAATCTGTTTCTTTAATATAGATTTTGAAATAAAGTCATGTACAATTTTTTCAAAATATGTGTACTTTTCGCATAATTTTGCGTGAATGTACGGGCGAGAAAGTACGCGCTGTTTTAACACCATTTTTTCGTTCTGAGAAGAAATGATTACTGCAGGAAGGCGGTGCATGATGAAAGATAAGCGTTCACGGCCGACCTAACATTCAAGACGCATACGATAGTTTGCTCAAGTGTAGTACACATGTAAAAATTTGAATAAAATTTTTGTCTATTTAAATAAAGGTACGTGGATAATAATTAGTTATAATTAATTATCCTCTTATTTCGCAAATCTTCAGTAGTTAACCGTTTTATAAGTATCTGGTGTACAACATTAGTTTGCCAACCTATGAACTACGGAAAAGACATTAACCAATCTTTCATTAAGTAAAACACATCAACATGTAGAATACCGTGCCAAAATAGAGCACACATTTACTCGTACTACCGTTTATAATCATAGACAGTCTTTTGTATACAAAATGTAACGCAGCCGAACGTCCAAACAATTACATTACAGAACGTTATCACGGACACATTTCTTACCTCGCACTCGTATTACAATACGAATAACACCTTAGCAAGAATAGTAGATATTGAAGGGAGGATTCTCAAAAGAGAGAATTCGAAATGACTCACCAGGCTAAATTTTACGTCATGAATTATTAACTTATTTCAGCAATTTTATTGCACAGACACATTTGGAAAGTTACAGGCAGTTTAAGAGCTAAACTTCAACAATAAAATTGGTCGAAAAAGTAAGTAGTAATTAAAAATTGTAGACTTTAAAAAAGTGTTCGAAATTTTAGGCTTTATCCGCGCATTACAGTACGAACACCCACGCACTAAGAAACCCCTTGAGAGGATTCTTACAGGAGAAAGATATACCACTTCAACAATACATGTATTTCTCACCTGGGTGCTTTGAAGTACGGTGTGAACCGTCATTACTTTTACATGTAGTTGAGTTATATGTTAACCATTAAAAATGCATAATTGGAGTTATTCAATCATTTAATGGTCTTCAAGAAATATTTCCATGGGTCACACAACTTTGAATTAAAACCATGTGCTGATATAGAGATAACAATAAGAAGGGACAACTTTGACTACAACTGCTGGTAACTTAACTGCAGGTTATGTTCATGCATACGTTTTGTCGGTGCGTTTGTTCACAGTTTGCTCATTAGTAAATAGCTTCATCACTATCTATTGCAATGCCATTGCCCTGCATGATTTTAATTCGTTTCCCTACCTTTCAAAGTGGTCCCTTCTTAGTGAAACTCCTCTTTATACGCTCGCTTAATTTTCTCGCGTACACACACACACACACACACACACACGCGCCTAGACACAGTGCCCAGTGGCAGCTCAAATACATCTAGCATTCAACTAGGCTTCCGCCATGCCGTCCCTTTTCCACTCGATGGATCGAGTTGCACTCGAGTTTAACTCGATTCACGCTGTTTGCAGCGCTCCGTGAGTGTGTACGCGGAGAGGGCCAACCCGCGATGGAGCCGGACCAGCCAATTGCATCGCTTTCTCCACCGCGACCCTCCCCCCCTCACCCCCTGCGAGAGGCCAGCGAGGCTTCAAAACGGCAGGCTAATGCGAAACCAAGCCATTTGCATATTACATCACGTGATTCGCCCAAACATCCACGAGATGAACGAGATTTGAGGAACTCGTTCCCACGGAAGCGGGTCCATGGAATTTGTATAGCTGTGGGAGGGGTGGAATAACTATTGGGAGGTATTCGATTAGTACAGGCACTATTTTTTTTTATAGTTAGGAAGATAGATTTATTAAAGTTCGCTTTGAGTAAAAGCTCGGTGGCAAGCATGATTACAAATAGAATAAAAATTTGAATAATTACAATTACAAAACTATAACAAACAATAACTATTACAATTAGAAGTTGATAAGTTAGTGCTCATTAATTTCTAATTATCTGTGAATTAACATTTTATTTTTATTTTCTTTTGACTTATAGCTCACACAACACTTCACACCATTCTACACTATATGGAAGCTCCCATATTAATATAAATAATAATTATTATTATTATGATGATTATGATTATGATTATGATTATTATTATTATTATTATTATTATTATTAACCTATGGTTCACGAACAAACTGCGAGAAAACTAAGAAAGTGGAGATCCCCAGTCTTAAGTGGGAAAGATGACGTGAAAATTTCCACATGATACCATAAATAAGTATATAAATTATAAAATTCTAGCAGTACAATCAACAATAGACCGGGCGTCCAGAAAAATCGAAGAAATGCAATTCATCTGCATTTTAAACGTTTAGCGAACGAAGAGTAAACAGCAGTAGCCCGAGACTGCTTTATGAACTAATTTACTGATCGAGCTCGGCTTGAATCGTTCAATATACTCGACCATCATCTTGAGACGGTATCAAAAAATTAAAGTCATTACACACGCACATTTTTTAATGGTTTTAAAGCATTCGTATCAAATTCGGAAAAGAAAAAAAATAGTTGGTCGTGACTGCGTAACTAATTAGCAGATAGGCTAAATGTTGCCTAAAACGACGAGCTAAATGTCGCACAGGTTAAAAACTCCAACCAAAAGCCAAATAATAGGCATTATCCTCTTCCCTCAGATAAGGTTGTGGATGCTAATAGTTTCCCGAAGAAAACATGCAGAGGGAAGATTCGTCATTTCCAAGTAGTATCTCTGTTAGAGAGCTAGCAAGTGATGCCAGCGGCGGCTATCTCTTACCTCCGAACGGTGCAGGAGAGCATGCTCCACCGTAAGATCCGCCTCGCAATTACCGCAAGTAGGGGTGGGTGGTCACCGCGGAGAAGATATCCGTGGGAGAAACGTCAGTGACCAATCCAAACGCGTGTCAGAATCAACTATCAGAATAAGAGATTAGAAAGACAAAGGCTTTTTGGAATCCTTGATTCTCGTGAAATTAAAATCCGAGTTCTGCGACTGTTTGCCAAGCATTGGGAATAGAGCGTTTGATAAACAGCTTCGTGTCATTTCAGGATGCCTACCTCAGTTTTCTTCGTAGCAATCTATGCTGCCTGGTCAGCCATTTCGTTTCCTATTATCCCCAAGATAATCCGATCAATCGACGCGCCCAACAAAAAAAAACAAGTTTTAATAACGCACCAATAAATGATGAATTGATGTTTATTATCAGAGGGTCACAAGAAGAGAAAGAGGAGATGGATTCAAGCGACATGGTGTAATTAAGAAAAATTCCTCGTACATCTGTTTTTTTTTAATTTTCTTTAAAAATAAGCACCTATATGAACCAGATTACACACGCACACACACAGTGAAAGAAAAACTTTCACCCTAGTGGATTTCATCAAGATAATCACCTTCATTGATTTGCGTCACTTGGTTGTAATACTACATTTTCCCACATATCCTAAGCATGGATCATCACGGAAAAACTCTCAATAACAGAAAAGCATATAATTAAAAGACGCGTTTGTCTCTTGGTTAGAGTGAAGAACTAAAGGTAAAATTGTATCATTCTCTTGAATTCACCTGCAAGCCTTTCGTTTTTTTCCCGAATTCTTTTCGACCTTTTTTCAACGAAAATTAATTTCACGCTAACTAAATATGACGCCCTGTTAATTTGCCTCGCATTTATTTTGTAATTTTCATACAATTCATGCACACACCTGCGACACCTACGACCAAAATTATTTCAAAGTGATATAATACGCAGCAAGTCCTGGGTTCTTTCAATTATTCTGCATTCAGCCGTAAGAATTTACTACGGCAATGGTGGTAGCACTGTCCAACAAGCAGGAAGAGGTTAATTAACATCCAAATCTGCAATGCTGATGAATGTTTACGAACAACCGTACGGAATACATGCGGGTGCGTTTTCGCGCCAGGATTTCGTTGTGAATAGTGATTTTAATGCTGCGTGGCACGTATTTTTCCTGGAACTTGGCCAACTCACTAGCCCCTAAACATTATGCAAACGATGCGTACTTGATATTATTAATGATTCTCTCCTGTAATCTGCATATACCGCGAAAATACAGCGAGGAAATTATTATTTTCAGTCCATAATTGCAAAAGTGCATAACTCGATTAATGAGCAGACTTCAAGAACATTCGATTTAAATAAATGTGTGGAAGGAATTCTAGCAATTTTGTGTAATCTATACTAATAAAAGTGAATTCAACGACATGTAACAGACATTTGATGTCACAAAAAGAAATGTATGAATACATATGCAATTTGTACAGGCTTTTCTTCATAATTGTTGCATTTTTCTTGCTAAGATTGGTAAAGATTAATATAACACAAATGCGGAAAATAAATAATTTAAATGTGTTGGTAGATGCACCGCGATCATTATTTTTCGCCTGTCGCTAAGAGCAGATTGACTCCTAATATACACCGCCAGAGACCAGCAGCGATGCAGCAACACTGATACCTAATAGATTCGCTAGAGGCCAGTAGCAGAGTGTAAAATAAAAAAGTAAGAGCAATGTAACTGTAAAATAAAATGAAAGAAAACCACAGCATTTTACTAAAAGTTGAACCAATTACATTAAAAATAATAATCTTGAACACCGTGGTTTATATAAAATCGATTTTTTTCCTTCCTTAAGGATTGGATATGAAGAAAGCCGGGGCAACATCTGGTATGGTGCTAGTGTTATAGTAGCCAATGTATCCTAGTTAACATTCCAAATCTGGTCAACCACTATTTTAAGAGTACAAATAGCTTCATATTGGTACCTAAATTTGAACCATCACGCCCGGAAGGTGTGTTTTATAGACCCGGTACTGTACAAGGGTAAATATCTAATATAGTTACGTTATTGACTAATATATATGAAGAATAAACAAAGAAATAGTTGAAAAGAAAATGCAATGAATACGAAGAAATTCAACCTTTACTCAATTTTACTGGTAACACATCGGTTACTTTTGGGCTTCGCGATATCTGTCTAGCACAAGGTTCGGTCATTCAAAAACGAATATCATTAGTGACGTTTTTGTGGTTATTAATTCTGATTCTTGGTTACAAACATAACAAATTAAATAGGTTCACTCTCGATATTGTGAACAAAAATAGAACACATCCTTAAGGCTTCCTCGGCACTCATTTACTGACAAAAAGTACTCGAATCTTACAGTGCGCCTGCATCAAAAACCAATTTTGTGACTCCATTTCATGACGCATCTACACAGTAACATCAAGCTGTGTGCGTTATTTCTCCAGGGACGTGAAACATCAAGGCCCGTATGTTCCCGCTCAAGCAGCACTACAAAAGGGCACTACATAAACTTCTCACTTTATGTGACACCAGCACAACAGACGAACATCAGACTCTCGCGGTCCGCCTCGCAGGCAACACCGAGCTAGTTGATGAGAAATCGAAGCGACATTCGGCGCTTGTAAGTGTAACCAGTCACGAGAGACCAACTCCTCGGCGTTTGCTCCTAGACCGAGAGCCAGCACATCAGCACGATAGCACGACGAACCTTTCGAAGATGACATCCGGTGTCATCAGAGACCACAAACTGTTGCAAGTCGCCTTGTCGCAATGTATTTCTTTGGATGTGTTTGATTATCGTGGTAGTTTCAATAGAGATCTTGTGATATGTATTCATATTTAAGATGAAAAGGAATATATCAATCCACAAGTTTATAAAAATGTATTAATATTAAAAATCATAAAACATTCACTAACTATAAATCAGTTTCGGAGAGCTTTTCTCATCCTCGGTTGCTACAGCAACTAAAATATTTTTAAAAACGTAAGAAAAATTGATAAAATCATACAATCGAAATATATATGACGATGGTTTACAGTAGTAATTTTAGGAGGGTTGTACCTGAGATAACGTAGCCCAGAAACATAAAAGGTTGGGCGAAAAGTTGCGTCAGACTATGCGTAGAATTACGAGAATGCGTAACGACGAGTAACTGCGTAACTACGCGTGGCCATTTTGTCCCGAGAGTTGCGTACCGAAAGGTGCGTAGGAAGTGAGTAATTTCATGATGGTGCTGTTTTTAATTTCTGTTCTAAATTGTGGCACTGCTTTGAGGAGTTTCTAATGCCTTTCAATGCGTTAAAAACAACTCATCAACATTCAGCCTTGTCTGAAGATGCATCGGATATACATCACAAAAAATCTTCCCACTCCAACCCACCCTCTTGCTCGTACACCCTTTATTTTCCCCCTTGCCTTGCCCTCTCAAAAAGCGTTACACAATTACCCATCCACACCCTCATGTCTTATACCTCCCTACCTTTCCTAAATTAACTAAATCACTCATCTTACTACATTCTCCTGATAACGTTTCCTATTGCGACATTATTTTCCTGCTTCTTCTCTTAGTTTATCTAAATTCATCATTTCTCTTTCCACTTCTATCATTATATTATAATTTTTATAATTATATTGTATATTATAACATTATAATGCAAATACGTTAAACATTTTATTTGTTTTAAGATTTGTGTAATTAGGTTTTTGTAGATTTGAGTAACTGTATTCTTATTGTTTTTTTACGTTTTGTTCATTATGTCCACAATTGTATCTTGGCGTATAACTGATGTTAAAGCCAATAAATAAATAACTTACTTACTTTACTTACTCTCTCCATTTCTATCGTTACATCTCTACTCTTCATCACGAATCTGAATCTCGATGACATTGCTTATTTAAGCGGAAAAGTACGTGGGTCTCCAACAGACTCACAGACACGGAAGCGATTTTTGGTTCAACGGTGCATTTCGTATCCCACGCTAATTTTTTAATTTCATTTTCAACATACTCAACAAATCTCATCCCTAAGGAGTTTCTGAGCACTTACTATTCTGGTGCGCAGGTTCAACCCTGCAGTGTTTTTTGGGCTGCGTCATGCCATCGTTTATCGTAACAAAAATGCCTTCGCGACGCCTAACATACTTTTTACAGGCTTTTTCAGTTTGTTTTATTTTTGTTTCGGGCTTCCGGTCTAAAAGTGGTTCGCGACAAATTCAACGCGCAAAAGTACTCAAAGAGGTCGCTGCAAATACTCTAGAGGGAGAACGCGGTAGTAAATGAAGGAAATTAAGCAGCTTTGTCCTGAAACAGTTTCTCAAACAACGACCGACACAGAACTTCGCCAAGAGGGCAGCGAAAAAATATTCACTGAGAGAAAAGACAAAGCAATTACTCAAAGCGCCTGCACCGCTGTGCACTACCTGTCGCCAGCCACGCCAGGTTTTGGAGTTGATCAGAATACGACTACAGGGCTGTCTTTTATTACCCCATTATTTAGATACATCACTTAATTATTTCGTTTAATAAAATTATTCTTAATTTGTTTTGGGTATGACGTAAGGTGAACAATTCTTCAAATACAAATGAAGTTCACAAACATAAGCATATATTCGCAATTATATTGATACACATAATGCAACAACTTGCAAGTATTTCCAAGACAAAATAATTATCACGAATGATATTGGGATTGGATGGAAAGAACGTGCCATTGAATATTAAAATTCAATTATTAGAACTGAATCACCTTTCAATTCCAAGTACGGCTTATTGGCTCAAGAGGTTACTCAAAGTCAGAGTCGCGAAAATAGTCAAAAAATAGTATAGACCCTTCGTCTAAATATTACATCGCTTACTAACCTCCACACCATACATTTTTCGTCATGTCTGAACGATTACACAAGAAAACAGAACACGGGCTTCCTTTTCGGTAACAATTATGTATTGTTGATTAAAAACACCACAGAACGCAGCTGCGTCACACAGAACTTTGGTTCTTTGGCGAACCTGCTAATACTTTTCATTTCCGTGTTGTGAAAGATGCTGAAGTTTCATGAACTTACTTTGTCATAAATTAACTATTGCAAACATGGTAAATTATCCCTACACATACATTCATCGCATATTTACATATATTCTACGTAGACACAAACCCTACAAACACAAACATATACACCCACATACTCATAAAACCCACACATGAATCTTGCACATACACACACACATACTGAGCCAACGCCCTCCCTCACCATGTTGTCCTCCTCCCCGCCAGAGCCCCCTAAACGACGCGCTGCATTAAGGAGCTGCGACGCCTATCTGCCTCTCCCGGCGCCCCCACCCCCGCCCCCGCCGCCACCTCCTGCAGCGCCGGCGGCGACGGGCTGCGCTAGGCGTCAACCATCACGCCACAGGCCCCAGGCAGACGGCAGGCAAAGAATCGACAATTGCTGCTAGAATTGCACTAGCGAACCCGGCCATGCTTCGATATTATTATGATTATGATCAGTATGATTATTATGGTCAGTATGATTATTATGATCAGTATGATTATTATGATTATTATGGTCAGTATGATTAGTATGATTAGTATGATTATTATGGTCAGTATGATTATTATGATTAGTATGATTATAATGGTCAGTATGATTATTATGATCAGTATGGTTATTATGATCAGTATGGTTATGATCAGTATGCTTAATACGATCAGTATGCTTAATACGATCAGTATGCTTAATACGATCAGTATGATTAATACGATCAGTATGCTTAATACGATCAGTATGCTTAATACGATCAGTATGCTTAATATGATCAGTATGCTTAATACGATCAGTATGATTAATACGATCAGTATGATTAATACGATCAGTATGCTTAATACGATCAGTATGCTTAATACGATCAGTATGATTAATACGATCAGTATGATTAATACGATCAGTATGATTAATACGATCAGTATGATTAATATGATCAGTATGATTAATATGATCAGTATGATTATGATTAGAATGATTATTACGATTATTAAAGCTATAACATCCCTATCCAGGGCAAAAACCTCACACTCTCTGGCGGGGTAACTCACAAAAAAAGAACTTACCACGTAAGCTAAAACTTGTCGAAGTTAACTTGTTTTTTCCTGTTACATAATTCACAATTCTATTATACAGATTTGTAATCGCTATTGCAGTGTATTAAATAAACACAAAGCCTTCAAGTATCGAAACATGAGATAGTGTGTGAAAAGCCTCGACTATTAGGTGCATGATGCAGTTGTTTCCGACTAAAAGACCTCATTAGACCTCGTGTTTGTGACGAAACATGGTGACATCGCCGGGCGACTCAATTTTCTTTAACATCATAAACTCCTACGGCTCATCTTACAGGCATTCGAGACAGCTCGAAAAGGCGTGAAAATATGAGCTGAATGAGACACTCACGCGTACTACGGCGATAGGGCGTCAATCTCACTCGCATTCGCAATAGGATCTTATTTAACCCTAGAATGCACGTCACGGGAAACTACATGAATGCAGGGCTTCTGAGATGCTGTGCAATACACTCCTGAAAAAGTCACATAAAAATTGTTTTATTCGTAAGAATTTCATTAAAAGTCTACTCGTAATGTTAAACAAATGATAATTTTTTAATAATTTAACAGGGATGTAAAATCCCTGCACATGTCTTGATGTAATAGAATAAAATTTCAGGACCTACCTAATTTCTGAGAGATTTTATATCGCACGTGACCAAAATGAGACTGGAGAGATAGAATAAAGATTATCTGAAGGGCAAGTTTTCAAGAAATGCCGAGTGAAACGCGAAATAAAAAACGTTAGGGTCCTCGAAGGCCCTGCGAATGCATACTAGAGTTAAAAAGTAACCTTCGTATACTTGGATTTTCGTAACGTGGCGGATGACATTAGGTCATTTTTACACCACCCGCCTAATAAAATGAATATTTTTAATCAATTCGCGAACGTCCTTCTCTACGGAGCTCACGGCCTCAAACGTGTGCTTATCACTGTTATAAAGACGTTTTATAAGGCAGCAGGTGTAAAAATAACCTAACGTCAACTGCCACGTTACGAAAACCAAAGTACAAATTTTTAAAATTACTTTTAAGTCGTATAAACTGCATAGGTCATGAGCAACTAGTACACTAATACAATTAAAATTCGGAAAAATATCGATAGTTTTACATAACTGTAACACTTTTTCTTGGAAACTTGGTGATGAAAAAAATTTCATTGAAATTTTTATTTCCTAGACACTTTTTTCTGTCTTCGATTTGCATGGGGCATTCCAGAAGGATGTGCTTTATTGATAGAATTCTATTGCAGAGGGTACAAGAAACAAACAAACAAGTACAGTTATTTATTCGGTTCGACGAATTCTCCTAAAAGCGTGCGTCCGTGGGCGTGCGAACGGGCGTCGGGGGCGGTGGGGGCGGCGGCGACCACGCCCACCGCCAGAGCCATCGACCCGCGCCGCCGCCGACCACCCCCAACACAGACAGCGCCACCCGCGGCCCCGCGCGCCCGCCAGACAGGCGCTCCGCCCACAGCCCCCGCGCAACGCTCCACGGACCGCCAGGGCTCCGATGACACATGCACATGCACTAATAGCATCCATGGAGGAATATACTGTAGACTCGGTTATAGTGAACTCGGTTATAGTGAACTCAGTTATAGTGAACTCGGATATAGTGAACTCGGATATAGTGAACTCGGATATAGTGAACTCGGATATAGTGAACTCGGATATAGTGAACTCGGATATAGTGAACTCGGATATAGTGAACTCGGATATAGTGAACTCGGATATAGTGAACTCGGATATAGTGAACTCGGATATAGTGAACTCGGATATAGTGAACTCGGATATAGTGAACTCGGATATAGTGAACTCGGATATAGTGAACTCGGATATAGTGAACTCGGATATAGTGAACTCGGATATAGTGAACTCGGATATAGTGAACTCGGATATAGTGAACTCGGATATAGTGAACTCGGATATAGTGAACTCGGCTATAGTGAACGTAGGAAATACAACGTCCTAGAAATTAATTAAATCTCGCATATTATTAGGCGAGTAAAAGGGCCTTCGGAAAGTGGGAAGGTGTTCCAACACTGGAAGACGCATTGAAATGTGTCAAGACTATATTACGATACTTAGAAACAGGAGGTGCAGAAACAAGTATGGAGAGAGCACGAATCCTGGGTGGAGAAGGATCTAGAGAAATTACTAATGAAACACGTACGAAGCTAACAATTGAAAATAATTGACTTTTTTAAGGGCAAATGAAGATATTGAAATTTTCAATTCCTGCTGTTAATGAATTTTGTTATATCACTATATTAATAAAATCAATTATTATAGAGAAATTCCATTTAAATTTTACATAATCTGATATAGTGAACCTCTGATACAGTGAACCAAACATGTGAGTTCCCAGAAGTTCACTATAACCGGAGTCGACTGTATTCTGTATTCCTCCATGTATTGATAGTATCGATAAGCACCGAACCAACAGAAATTTAATAGAATGTTCAAGAATGTCTCATCCTGTAGATTACGGAGTGAGAAACATTTCTTTGAGGCCTTTGACCTCAAAATTTTAATTTTTAAGGCCCTAAAACATTTTGTTTAGAAGTTATTAAACGACATAGCTGACCGAGTGTTGCGGATTGCATTTGACATATTTAAATGCGTTTTTTAAACAAATATTTCATATTTTGAAAGTCAAAGTGCAATTCGTCACGTCTTCGTGAAATTCTTATTCTGTAGACACCTTAATTACAAATATATGTTGCGTGTGAGAGTTGCAAAAGGTATATATGCTGCTGAAATAAAATAGGAAACTATCAGATATTTATAAATATTTGAAAATAGATTTTATTACATGGGAGTTTTTTGTTGTTTTTTTCTCCCTTTCAAAATTCAAAATGTATTGCTTATTTATTTTTGAATATAGATTTTACTACATGGGAGTTTTTTTTTCTCCCTTTCAAAATTCAAAATTTATTGCTTATTTATTTTTGAAAATAGATTTTACTACATGGGAGTTTTTGTTTGTTTTTTCTCCCTTTCAAAATTCAAAATTTAAGTAGTATATGACTTGGTGTAGGGATCACAGAATTTTGAAAATGTGCACACAATTCACTTTTCCCCATAGGACGTCATACGCAGTTTTTTAACAGTTTTTTTTACGTAAAATAAATAAATAAAGTTATATAAATAGAACGGCAAAAGAATTTTAATATCGACAGTAGAATAATATTTAATCACGTACTAAAACGGACTGAACATGATGTAATCCTAGGGCATAAGATATTTTACCGCAGACGATACTTCACCGAGTTCCCAACTTGCAGCCTCACTTCACTGTTCCAAAACGGCATTTGTGTTTGTTTGCTTACGTTTTTTACGTTGTTCTTTGGTTTTAATTTCAAATCAGTCGAGAAAGTCCGAGCAATAGTTGGTTGCCAGTAAGAGGAATGCATGCATTCATTTTCCACTGATTGGATACTCTTGCATGACATCCATAAATCCAGTGTAACCGAGCTCAAATAAATGACAGGTGAACACAACAAATGGCTGAATACAATGATACATTATTAACGCCAGTATTTTACATACAGCCATTGTAGCATACCATCATTGGGACTATTCTACACGCGTTGCTGTTTTAAAACAGCAACAGCCTCGAAATAACAGAACACACTACAGCAAGTTAAAGCAATCTAATCAAGCTGCCAATCAACATTCAGCAGTCTCTTGCATCACATATTTAATGGATGTACGATCAAATTAAAATTAAAATTCAATAAGAATGTCTTTATTATTTTTAACAAATTTCATTTTTTTATTTTTGGATACTTTTAACAAAGAATTCGAACAGTTTAACAAATTTAAACAGTTACACAAAATTATCTCCTCGTTTCAGCGACTATCACACCAGTCATGTCACAACAGAATAAAAATTAGTAAATTTGTTAAATCTGCTGTGAGTGACCCAGTCCACTGAAAACAATACCATATCTTTCAAGCATCCACGTTATGTCGTTAGGTTTGAGCAATTGAAGCATGATAGAAAGCTGTTTTTAGACATATACTCGTAATTAAGTCTAATATGTTGTGAAAAGAGATGTTTAGAATAGGAAGGTCCTATAAATTATGTAAAAAAAAAATCAACCTGGTCGCTTTGAAATCTCTGCTTATTTGATGTTATTTGAACACCTGGCAATACAATTCATTAGTTTTCGCTGCACGAAATTCTGAAGTTAGAGAGGGTCGTTAGAGTCTGCTCGTTTAATTTGCAAAATACGGTACCATCAGGTAACCTTATCTACGTTGATTGCGATTGTCGTCTTTCTTAATTTTGCTTGGCAGTTCGGAACCAAAATATGCACTCATACGCGATCCTTTTATCGACTTTTAATGTTATCAATATGACTTCGTAAAATAGGGTCCATATATTATTGCTACACACTTTTCTTTCTTTATTATCTAGAAAAGTTACAGTTTTTAAGTTTCTTAAAAAAATGAATTTGTAAAATCATTTTCTTAAATGTATTATACAAGTTGTCACTCACAAAATAATTGTTCCTTTTTTATTAAAATTATCTTAACCCTTTTTAATACTAAGGAGGGGTCGTTTATGGACCCCATATCATCATTCCACAAAAAAAATATCGTTAGCACCCATCGCATTATTTTTCTTTTTGAATCAAGTCATTTTCAAGGGGTTACTCCTAGCTTTTGTAATCCAGAACACGAAGGAGAGCTTGCAAACGTGTTTAACTTTCATTTTCGAAATCGCCGCTCGCCATCTTCAGAAAACGAAGCCCCACCCACAAGTCACGTCGTGCCACTTCGCGCGCCATCGCCCGCGCCTCATCCGGCGCACGCTTCCCTCATCGGACGGCGGGGCCATCCATCACGCGTCGCGCGGCGTTCTAATTAACGACCTCGGGGCGGGGTCGGTCACCGAAAGATTGCGCGAGCGTCGTCTGTCACAGGACGCGGCGCATTCAAACGACGACGAACCTTTGACGCCGCCGGTGGCGCTCCAAGCGGCGGCGCTGCGAGGCTGCGGGAGGGGAACCCCCTCAAGCCGGTTGGTTGACAGGCCGCTGCCAGCGGGCCAAAGCCTGCGTCAGGCGATAAAAGCGCTCTTTACGCCTTCAAAGTCCCACGACAATGGTAGGCGAAGTTCGGAAACTGTACAAGGCGAGCCAGGGACAAATAAAGATTGAAGTATTTTTTTTAATCAAGTATAAACTGATGTGAAAATCCTTGAAAAAAGGGGAGAAAGCTACACGCTTGTCAAGAGCTTTCAAAGACGAATAGCAAAATGAATTAGCACAAAAGCGACACTGAAATCATCGTACATCAGCTGGCAGATCCAGAATCTATTCTTTTTTCCATTCGTGGGTCATAACGCATTTTGAGCAAATATCCGTTATTTCTCCATCTTCTGCAGTATTTCTCACTTTGATAATTTATCTGACATTATGTCCATCTCAGCGGTTTCCAAACTATATATTTCAAATGATTTGAATACAGTAAACAACAAAAAATTTCACATAATTATAATAAAAGAAGGTCACATAATATTCGAATGAAACACTAATAATTTACATCACACTTTGCATCAACTGAATTCAATCAACGTCACTAACGAAAGTGCGTTGTTTGCCGTTTCAGCACAGATTAAGACTAATTGTTATTCAAATTACGATTTATATTCAAGAATAAAATTACGATGTTCAAATAACGACTTAAAACAATGATTTACCTTACTATTTAAATTACGATTTAAATCAATAATTCAAAGTACGCTATAAATCCTCAATTACCATCACGAATGGGGGGGGTCACGTCACGAATGATGTGTGCCAATGAACTGTCAAGAAATAGAGACTGACAGTCCTGGACTGGTGGAATGTAGACACAGGCAGCTTTTAGCACCGATATACGACGGAGCCGCGAATGCGATTTTAATAACTACGAGTATTTTAATTAAGAGTTTAAATGTGAGATTTATACCACTAATTTTTATTTAAATTGCTACTTACTTCACTGTTTCAATCCAAAATTGAAATTATGTTAAACAACGATCCAAATTACGATTTGAATCAATTGAATTGTATCACCGCCACTTCACATCAAAGTGTTGTTCTTTGCTTTTCGTAGACAGGACACACAAGAGACGTTCACAATTTAAACTGCGATTAAAACCACGATTGAAATCAGAGTTTATTAAAATTAGTATTAAAATCACCATTAAAATTACTATTTAAAAGCACAATTTAAACTAATGATTTATATGAGTAATGTTTGATTATTTTATATTATAAATGATTTACAATTAGCAATTTAAATTATTCGTAAGTCACAATTTGAATCGAAGATTAAAATTGCGATTCAATTATTTTACGATTTACATAACGTTTGAAATTTAAATTATATTACACATAATAAAAAATTAAGTTGATTTGAATCCCCGATTGGAATTGCTCCTTTAAACGTGTTGCAGCATCGAGACACGCAGGAGACCCTGGCGGTGCTGGACCGACTGGACCTGGACACGGAGAAGCCGAGCGACGAGGAGGTGGCGCGCAAGTTCGGCTTCGAGGAGGACTACTACAGCGGCACGCTCTCCTGGTGGCAGCGCCTCAAGCCCAAGATGTGGTCGCTCTTCGACGAGCCCTACTCCTCCAACGCCGCCAAGGTGCGCCCCACGAGGCAAACAAACAAAAAATTTCCTTGACCAACAATACATTTCCCTGGCAAACACGTTTCCCTAACAACAAATTTCCCTTACAGCGAATTTCCCTTACAGCGAATTTCCCTTACAGCGAATTTCCCTTACAGCGAATTTCCCTTACAGCGAATTTCCCTTACAGCGAATTTCCCTTACAGCGAATTTCCCTTACAGCGAATTTCCCTTACAGCGAATTTTCCTTTAGAACGAATTTCCCTTACAACGAATTTCCCTTACAACGAATTTCCCTTACAACGAATTTCCCTTACAACAATTTCCCTTACAACAATTTCCCTAACGAACAACGAAAGTAAGCCTTTAAAAAGACTCAAGAAATAAAAATTGACTCACTATTTTTGCTAGAGCATTTATTAAGGAATAATATCTGATTATATAAGGATCTTAAAATCTTCCACGACTTCTAACGATTTTTCTACAAATTTTCTGATATTTTCCTGACTTTTCTAGAGATTAAAATTCCCTGATTTTTTCTATATTCCATGACTTCCAGATAGTGATCATCCTGTTTTTTTTTTAAACAAAAAGATTCCTTGGTAATGCCTTGTTATAAACCACCCTGTACTGTTGAATTTTTTACCATTTCCCCTTTTGTTCTCTTGGTGTGACGTGTTGCAGATCATTGGCGTAATCTCGGTGTTGTGCATCTGCGTGTCCAATGTCCATCATTTTACCTCAAGGCGTTCCAGGACAAACAAATTTCCCACAGAAACAATTTTTATAATCAGCTATATTCCCTGATAATCCCATGTTGGATGATTTATATTACGATTTAAACTACTCGAAAGTTACACTTTAAATCGAATATTAAAATGACGATTTCCATTGACGATTTAAATTGCGTTTAAAATCAACGATTTACATTACTTTCCTGAAATTGCGATTTAAATCAAGTTCACGCTAATTTAAAAACTTCAAATTACGATTTGAATCGAATCGAATTCCGCTTTTAAATCCACTTTGTTCTCTTGACGTAAGCACGAACTACGTGTTGCAGATCATCGGCGTGATCTCGGTGTTCTTCATCTGCGTGTCCATCCTCTCCTTCTGCCTGAAGACGCACCCGGACATGCGCGTGCCGTTCATCCGCAACGTGACGGTGACGACGCCGTCCAACGACACGGCGTGGACGCTGGACAAGACGTCGACCAACGCGCACCTCGCCTTCTTCTACATCGAGTGCGTGTGCAACGCATGGTTCACGCTAGAGTTCTTCATCCGCTTCGTCGCGTCGCCCAACCGCTGGGAGTTCATCAAGGCGAGCGTCAACATCATCGACTACGTGGCCACGCTCAGCTTCTACATCGACCTCGTGCTGCAGAAGTACGCGTCGCACCTCGAGAACGCCGACATTCTAGAGTTCTTCTCCATCATCCGCATCATGAGGCTGTTCAAGCTCACCAGGCACTCGTCCGGCCTCAAGATCCTCATACAGGTACTCTGCACTGTACACCCATCATAGCCACCAACTTGTTTTTTGTTGCAAGCTATCTTACCGGGAAGGTGCCACTGTGGAGGGACATTCCTGGCTCGCTGTACTTCGATGAAGGCAGAGTGTCTTCGACCGAGGTCACTATCATCCAATCGTGAGCTTCGTTAAGACTAATTCTTTGGTACAGAAGCTTCCGATTGGATGATAGCGTCCCCACTCTTTTCACCTCGTGACTGCGAAGGAGCACTCAGTTTTAATCGAAGCATATTCTTTTACTCGTACTACGAAACGCACACGTACAACCGACCTTTAATAGCCGAAAAGGAGGTCAACGATTGACCCCGGTGTAGTTTCTTTCTCTCTCTTAATTTAGGTAAGGAACTTACTCTTTCATGGTTTAGATTTTTTTATTTGAACCTTTAGTGACAGTTTCGGCTTTCAACACTCGTAGTATTTCTTCAAAAAATTCGAAATAGTCCTGAGAAATTGCTTCGCGGTACCGTCGATGTTTTTTTTTAAAACCAGACCTGTCCATAAACGCGTTAAAATTACTTCAGTATTTGCCGATGTTGATAATAGTTCTGCATACGGAGCAAAATTCGAATGCTTATCAATACTTAGGTTATTATTACGTGGAAGTTGATGTAAATCAGCTGTTGACGGTTTCGTCAAATCGGGAGCTTAAAAACGTCACCGTGATGACGGTTTAGCTCTCGATTGGATTACACCGTAACAGCTGATTAAGTCAACTGCCAGGTTATAAACTCAGGTTATAAAATCCCAAGTATATTTCTTCAGAAAAAAGTGGCTATCCATGTCCTCGCGAAAAGGACCGCAACAGGAAATGTTATGTCCCTGGCATTACTCAACAAATGAGTAGTATTTTAACACATTCATGCTGAAAATAACACATACTTGCTGAATATACAGTTAAATGCATGTAGCAGTAATATTAACATTCTTAATTTTTTTTTTTTACATCTGTTGCAATTGATTTTGTGGTTCCACAATGACACGCACATACACACATTGGTGTTCTCCAGTAACCTGAATGGTATTGGCATGCATCTGTTAATGGTTTTTACGATTAATTCTTTAAAATTGGTAAATTTCTAATAGGTAATGTTCTATCGCGGTATGTCGAAATCTCTCTCTGATTTTTCAGTGATAATTTAGATGTCATGTGATTCATTAACTAAAAACTCGCTGTCAAAACGAACTGCAATATCTTTAAAAATCCCTAACATCGGGATTATATCGAGTGGTACGAACAGTAAATCAGTGGTCCGCCCTCAGAAGGCATTAACTACGCAGCCTAACAACGTTTATCTTTTCTGACAGCAGAGCCGGGTTGCACGAAGGAAAGTTTCAAGCGCAAATGAGAAAACATAAATAGAACTTGAAGTTTTGAATTATCACGTTTATCACTTGCAACCAGTCAAGTCTTACAATGCAATGTAGAGAAATACCATCTACAAATTCCTGAAAAAGTTATGACCAATGAGGTTTCTAATCTCGCTGGGTAGGCAATAACTGATATCTACCGAAAATATTATTGTGCTGCAAACTGTTCATATCACATCGCACAGCCAAAATATAATTTGCTTAGACACGTATGCCTTGCTATCTTTATTACTAGCAGTGAAACAATAATCGATTTATCACCATAATTCAACTTCACTTAACTACACCGAGAAAACTCTTCACAAAATTTGTATTCAATTGAATTTCCAATATCGCGCTGATGAATTCCTTTGAAGCATTCCGGCGGCAAATCAATAAACTGATTTAGTCCCAAACGCATATCGACATGTGAGAAAATGTATTGGAAAATCAAAAACAACAATCGGAAACTGACTCTAAACACACACACACACACACACACACACACACACACACACACACAACACACAAACGACAGACAAAGGAATCCCAATAAATCTAGATAAAGAAGATAAACTCAACAAATTTTCAGATTGACGGATTAACACACAGTACGTGCTACAACACTTGATGCTTCAAATGTATGCCTTTCAACATTTATCCAGCACGATCAAAATTCCACTTTTTCTGCCTCGATATTCACTGAAATTATTAAAAGTTAAACGAGTGAGTTAATTTCACGGTTTCCTTTATGCACTGATGCTCTGATAAAGCCTTCAGAAGCACACGTGAGATCACTAATTAAAAAATACGGAATCGCCGTGGACACACAGCCGCCTCATGTCGGCATATTCACACAAAGAATTTGAGCAGTTTACCCACCGACTATGATTAAACGATGATTCCTGGTTACATTAACAGACCCTCCGTTTTGATGAAGGTTATAATAATGACTCGTGTCGAAATACACTTCATACTTAGTGTTTAATACCCACTTGTATGTGGTTTTCGACACTGGCCCGAGTCGTAATATACTCGTACTTCATACTCGTTATTAATACCTACTCGCATGCAGTGTAAGACACTTTTTCTTGTAATACTCTTCGTACTCGTGCATTATAACCTACTCGAATGAAGGTTATAATAATGGTTTACGTCGAAATATACTTCATTCTCAGTGTATAATACCCACTCAGTGTATAATACCCACTCAGTGTATAATACCCACTCGTATGTGGTTTTCGACACTGGCCCGAGTCGTAATATACTTGACTTCATACTGAATTAATACTACTCGATGCAGTTTACGCCTTCTAATATCTTCGTATCGTCATTATAACTTACTCGTATGAAGGTTACATTTGCATGTGTTATTAATACCTACTCGTATATGGTTTACGACTCAGGTCCGAGTCGTAATATACTCGTACTCCGTTATTAATACCCACTCGTACGCGTTTACGCACTCGCTTTCCCCTTTATTACTCGAGATGGCCCCTTGTTTTGCTTCTGGACATAAATGTAACTTCATTTTCTGTGCACGTCTTCTAGAATTCAGTGGGAAATACAATTATTCAAATTATCGTTTGCATGTTGTCGCGGCAGGAAGTAATAAGAGCCAAAATTTATTGCTTATTTATCCTTGAAAATTGAGTTTATTACATGGGAGTTTTTTTGTTTTTTCCTCCTTTCAAAATTCAAAATTTATTGCTTATTTATTTTTGAAAATAGATTTTACTACATGGGAGTTTTTTTTCTCCCTTTCAAAATTCAAAATTTAAGTAGTATATGACTTAGTGTAGGGATCACGGAATTTTGAAAATGTGCATACAATTCACTTTTCCCCATAGCACGTCATACGCAGTTTTTAACTGTTTTTTTTTTTACGTAAAAATAAATAAGTAAATAAGTAAATATGTGTTGACGCCCCTTGCACAAGCTGACGCAGCGTGGCGCTGTTGCAGACGTTCCGCGCGTCCGCCAAGGAGCTGACGCTACTCGTCTTCTTCCTGGTGCTGGGCATCGTCATCTTCGCGTCGCTCGTCTACTACGCCGAGCGCATCCAGGCCAACCCGCACAACGACTTCAACAGCATCCCGCTGGGCCTGTGGTGGGCGCTGGTCACCATGACCACGGTGGGCTACGGCGACATGGTGCCCAAGACGTACGTGGGCATGTTCGTGGGCGCGCTGTGCGCCCTGGCCGGCGTGCTCACCATCGCCCTGCCCGTGCCCGTCATCGTCTCCAACTTCGCCATGTACTACTCGCACACGCAGGTACGAGTTGCTTGGCCAGTAGTGGGCAGTGCACCGCTGATTACGTTGTTCTCTCTTTTTTTTTTTACTTTATTAATCCGTCGGCGTACTCCAGGCAGCAACTGCAGCGGGTCTGTTTGACAATTGTGCCGCCACTGTCGAGTTAGGTTGGCGGGAAAGAGGACTCGGTATTCAGCTGGAAAGAGGTGGGCCAAACGAACGGCCCGGGCCTCGTCACGTACAATTTCAAACCACCAAATCGATGAATAAATTTAATAAAATGAATTTTCGTATTCAATTGTGAAAACATCTGGAAGGTGTTAACGCTTCATGACAGTTATTTCATTTTTTTGCGATACTTTCATGACAATTTAAGTTTCATGACTTGTTATTCATGGATCTGAAGCTTCACCTGATTTTAATTTTTCGCCGCGCCTACTTTGTCTATATGAGAGTGCAATGTTAATATATTCTCCACTATAATTGAATAACTGCTCTTACAGCTCCATAACTTATCCACACAATTCTCTCGCAGTTACTACTGCGTAGAATATTTCAAATTTTCTTCGCCGCATCTTAAACCATAACACAATAGTTTTCGTGAAAAAAAGCAGTTCACCGCTTACAAATTCAAGGCCAATAAACCCTGATTTTGCCCTGGATATTCAAATTCCAGTGCCAAAAGGCTCACATATACATATCTCGTGGCTATTCCAAGAGTGTCTAGCACCAATTTTGACACTAAATGTTCCGAATCGAATCTCACCGCTATTATGCAATGAAGCAGCGTCAATAGTAGTAAAGCAGCTAAAGTTGTAGAAGAAATCGGGGAAATACTAACAGTAAAGCACGGTACAAGTTGAAGTGTCATTTCGAGGAAAGAAAAAATTAATCTGCAAACGACAAAAATAAATGGAACAATCCATCAGGGCGAAAAATATCGAGTGAGTCTGGCCTTAGGAAAATAAAAAGAACGATGAGCGAGTGTTGCGCAGTAGCGTTTAGCTGCTTACCGAATTGAATATCGGTCGCCAAAAACAGTCGAAAGTGGCACAGTTCCTAAACAGACGCACTGCATTACACTTCCAACACGTGTCGAACCACGTTCAATGAATTCTTTTGGACAGAATCATTCTCTCTTCTTCTCTGAACCTCATAAGACTCTGATCGTGTTCCGTAGAGAGCTTCAAGTCTTTGTTAGTTCCTTCACTGTTTCGACGTTTCTGCATGTTCAGGAGACATCGCTGATATGTTAACACGAGATGATGTGGATGTCCTAACAGACCTACCCACATGTGTAACTACTTCTGCTACTCTTCTTGTGTCTGCTCTCTATTCTTAATTTAATAATTTTAAATATCTCAACTCATTTATATAAATAATTCATGTTAAACGGCACTTTTAATGCCAAAAAGTATGTTGATCATGCAATGTGATTCTTCATAATGCTGAAAATGCAAAAATGCAATGTGATTCTTACTAGTCCAAAAGAAGCAGTTCATTCAAAATTTACAGTTTAACTCGTAATAAATTCCGTAGAAGAGAGCCAAGAAATGAGGGTATTGCAACGTCATTATTTTCGACAAAACTTCCAGAAGATGTCCCTTACAGTTTGTTACAACACCTTTATCAGTAATAAAACCTGTCTTTTCCCCACAAAAAACAATATCTGACCGGAAAGAAGTGTCATGGAAATCAATTCCTTCCTAAAGGTCACCATACACGCAAACATTTTCCGAAAAAGACAAACCCACCTCCTGTCTACACAATCAACTCCATTACACACAATACAACAAATTAAACACATTTCTTTCATATCACACTCATAAGGCGATTCCTATTATTACATAATATTTAATCATTCATGAAATCATTATTTTTTCATGAAAATATTTGTACTCATACAATATAATTTTTCCCGTAAAAGAACGGTATACAATACACAGAAAAGTGAGAAAGAATAAACGAGGTCAGAGTTTAACATTGATTGAATTATTCAGAATTAGCTGCAATGAAAACCACGTGCGCATCTCACAAGTTCAGTCAATATACAGACTGATACGAATTCAACCACGTAGACTCTCGTTTTCGATATTTTCTACACTGAACTATAGATCAACCACAAAATCATCTTCCGTAGTTCGAATCCAACCACCAACATATATCAGAAATCTCTCGATAAACAGATAAACCAGAAAATATAACCAATATGTATCCGCACCAACTTATTTCAACAACAATGAAGTTCACCTATAAATAAGACACAAATACACAGACAAATTAATGTCAAGAACACGCCCTTCCGTTCTCCCGTCTATGGATATTCCGACCCGAATTCTCACTCCGAAACAGCAAAAATACCAACACACGAACTCGAAATCAAGAGCATAAAAAATGTCACTTCTAGCGCTAACTCATCACCGACCGCACTTGTCATTCAGAACTCAATCTTGAACACCAATAGCATTAATAAGAGCACATACAAAAATAGTATTATCACATCAAACGCAGCAATTCACTTTCAAAATAGATTCCAAACAGGCATAGCAAGGAATAGTTCGACACAACTCCAAATCAACCCCGACCTCACACCAACTCAACTCTGATGCTCCCCCTTGCAATTTTGACCCCCCACTGTTCAATTCCGAAGCCCACTAACTACGTCCTAAACCCTTCCGTTCTCCCACGGTTCAATTCCGAACCCAACTCCCGACCAATTTAATTCTCAACCTCAATAATTGAACCCTCAGCCAACTTAGATCTCTTTTACCTTCAAACCTCTCTTGACCCCCACCTACGGAATTTTGACTCCTCTCTACTCAATTCTGAGCCTCCAACACAATTTCAACCACTCGGTAACACTACACCAACACCCCAACTCCAATTGGACGCCTCCCTCTAAATGTTGTCTCCCTGCTACTGAATTCCGAGCTCCGAACCCAACTCACACAATTAGCTAAATCAACTCCAACACCCCCTCTTAACTCTGAAGAATCTCACTAAATTTTGACTTACTACTCAACTCCGTATCCCCCCCAACGTAACTGCAACACCAACTCAGACTTACCACTCACGTCCCAGCACCAGCTCTCCCAAAACCCCCATTTAACACCACCCTCATTAACACAATCCTGACCGATTTAACTCATACCTCTCAACATATATCGGGCCCCTCGCACTTAATTTTGACCAACTAAACTATCCTCTCCATCGCAACTGCAACACCAACTCAGCTCTGACTCTCAATTTTGACTCCCAACTATTCATTCTGTGCCCCCAACCCCTTCCATTCAATTTCAACTACCCTGAACCCATCTACCCTCCAACACAACTACAAGACCAACTCAGTTCCGACCCACCAGCCCACAGACGTATGAACACCAGCGCAGAACCCCTGCAGCAGTAGACGACACCCCAAAGCAACTCCCCACAAATTTAACACTGCCCTCCTAACCAATCCTCAACCCCCCTCCCCCCTTTTCCGCACCACCAACCCCGGCCCCTACAACTCAACCCTGACCCGACCACTGATACCCTCAATCTACTTCTGACACACACGTCTAAATTCTGACTCCGTTACTCAATTTCGAGCCCCCTATACAACCTGGACCACTCAAACATCTCTAACCCCACCCACTCAATTTTGACAAAATAAACTCCGTCTTCCCTCCAATCCAACTCCAACAGCCAACTCAGCTCCGACACACCATCCACGCACCAAACATGAGAGCACCAGCTCAGAATCCCTTCAGCGAAAGGAATCAACTCAGACCTCTGAACACATCGCTGATCCCCTCCACTCCATTTGGACCTCCTACCCGCGTTCCATACAACAGAGCTCCGCCACCACGCCAAACGACACACGTGCGAGCCCAGCTGAGCACCCGCCCTCCTGGGAGGCGCAGCAGACGGTGGTGTGTTGCGTTGCGCAGGCGCGGGCCAACCTGCCCAAGAAGCGTCGGCGCGTGCTGCAGATGGATCAGCCCCGCGGGCCGGATAACACGTAGCACCCCCGCCCCGGCCCCGGCCCCGCCCTCACCACCCACCGCCCACACCACCCACACTGTTAAGCGGCGCGCCCTGCTTCTTCGAGTGAGCAGCTTTCTTTCAAAATGCTGTAAGTCCATCGGAATGAACTTGAGAGAAAACAATCAATCAATCCCTCCAGCTCGTCCCCCCACCCCCACTCGGACGCCCACCCCCCAACCACCACCACCACCACTCTGCTCGCGGTTGACGGAGATGACGCCCAATCAAACAGTCCATTGGACGGGAAGGTCCGCCCAGCGGTCGCACCATCCAACGACAAATGTCCTATAATGCCAGAAATACATCTCAGAAAGTCCGTGGTGGTAACAGAAATCTTGTGGTAACCCATAATTAGCGATAGGGATAATCATCCACAACAATAACGGATATAATACTTATTACAACATGCGCAAAGTGAACTGTAGGAAGCTCCCAGGAACTTCCTCTCTTTTGTTAGAGACTCACTGAAGATGAGAAATTGTTTTCCCGAAAGTTAGCCTTCGGCACGTTGTAACATATATTATAATTGTCATGGTTGTGGATGATTATCCTTATCGCTTATTACATCTCGGAAAGCAATCGTAGGCTTCCGCAGCCAGTCATGGGGAGGCTGCCGGCTGTGCAGGGGACGCCATATCGATGGCAGTGAGGCTGACGTCGTTTTGACCATCATAATGTGGTCGTTTTCAGCTCTGAAGGTCAGTACTTCAGCCCTGAAGAAGGCTACGATATGGCCGAAACGTCGGCCTTACTGAACTCGGCGTTATCCGGGCAGCCTTTACATCTCAGAATAAATGTTACAAAATCCCTCCACACGTACATCACTTTCGGCCAGGGAAAAAATTCATACAACGAAGTTATACATGTGATATTTGTCTCTGATTGGTGGGGCATCTCGATGCATTGGTACACGAACGTGACCTGTTGCACGAATTGCCACCCAATCGAGGACGTCACAAGTGGAATTTTGTTATAAGAAATTTACAACGTGTCCACCGACAAAAAAGGAGTATTTTCGACTCCCCTAGACGACCTAAAGTCAACATTCATTCTGACACACCACACCAAACCGCATTCATTCAGGTCCGGAAACCAAATTGCTCTAAAATGTCCATAACTTACTCAAAAAATTTAATACGAAAAAAAGGCCGATTTGTAGAAGTGTCGTGTGAATCAACTTTCACTGACGTAAAAACACGATATGTTTATCTATCTGTAAAAAGTGTTTTTTAAACGCGATTTTTAATACTATGGAATACCTAAGTAAGATAATATAATTATTTTGCAATTCTTCATTTTCTTACGCTATATTGCCGTTCAGTTTCAAACAACAAAAACTGACTTAACAGAGCAGGAAATGCTATTTTGGTCTGTTAGAATCGGTCAACCATTGCGGGTATTATCTGCAGTTGAAGAGATTAATGTAACTATGAAAATTGTTATGATAATTATCAGAAGGACATACAATGATTAATATTGCATTTAACCTTGCACGCAAAGCCCACATATATTGGAGAAAAATATTGAGCAATTTGGTTCATTCGACTTTATTAACCATTGGACATTTCAACACATAGGACAGTTTGTCGTTGGATACATTTAAAAACTGGAGTTTTTCTTTTTAGTCCTCACCGAAAAGACTATATTAAGCGTGGACATTTTGGAACAGACCTTTCCTGTTCATAGACTATTTCTATTGGACTAAATCTCTGGGACGCCTGTGCGCTCTCTTTGGCTCTCATTCTCTTTCTCTACTCGTATGTTTACTCCGTACTGGCTCTCTTTAGTGCTTCCAGGAAACGGAGCATCCAACAGTTTTACACCACATAACACTGAAGGAGGCGTTTTCTTATGGAACCAACGAGAATATTAGCAGGGCTTTCCGTTGAAATCGCCTTGATACTCTCACAACCCATACACTCCAGCTACTTCAAAGGAAAATTTTAAATACTATCAAAATGATGGTTATCGAAATAACAGCAATTTCACAGAGAAAAAATATGTTTTTTCTTTCAACTGGAATTTCAATTTACGAGTACTCACTATCACATTTTTCACCTTACGAGTATTACAATTAAATAACTTATTTGAAGCATTTTGAGTTTATATCAATTAAAACAGACTCACTTGGCAACATTTCAACTAACCAGTTGCTTTTGCCAGGGATATATCGCTAAGAGCAGATCACCTATACTGACATAAACAAGTTTTATTATAGTTATTACATGCCAGTATTGGTGTTCTGATTGAACTCTTAGTGATTTAAAGCCCTGAAGAAGGATAAATACATGGTCAAAACGTTGGCAATTAGATAAATGTTTTAATTGACCTGCAATCAAGCACTTTCAATAATGATTACTCCGATCTCGAGATACATATTTCAGTACACACAGTGGCTCGAATTAAATGTTGGAGTATTAGGTTTTCTTTTTCTTTCAATTGCCATTTTACGCAAGTAGATTACAAATACACAACACTACTGAGAAACCAGTACTTCAACTTTCATTCTTGGTTCAAGAAATATATTTTGTTAAATTTCCAACTTCACAAACTGACCTTGAAAATATCACTGCGCAATAACACGCGATTTTTCTACATTCAAATTAAAAAAAAAAAAAAAAATTAGAAACTCTGTCACGACAAAAGTGCAAGTGCCAACACTTTACTTAATAGACGATAGCTGTATTTCAATTTATATTAATTTATTACTAGCATTATGAATACTACTCCATACAAAGATTTTATTCCAGGTACATCTAGCACATCAAAACTGTTTGGATGCTCCGATTCTCAGTCATGTAGTATGTTGCTGCACTTTTTTTATATAGTTGCGTAACTTTATAGGATTTTTGAAATTTTCTTTTTTATACATTCATTCCAATTTCCTTATCGGGCCAAGTTTAATTTTTGGCTTATTGCATTTTGTTCCAAAAGCATGGACTTACTGCATTCTGAATGAAATGTCTGGCTTGGTTGTCGTAGTACTGCTTTGATTTTTTAAAAAAGGTGAATGGTAATATGCTACATTACGAAATTGCTTAAATTGGTGACGAAATAGTCTAGTTCTTTTTTGTATTTCGATTTTCAACTGCATTCTTGGAAATGGTAAATGCAATATACTTCACAAAATTGTATTTAATTTTAATTTTAATTTCTGAGAATGAAATCGCATTGCATTAACATGGTATTTTTAAAAAAGATGATATTTAACGCATTATATATTTTAAAAGGGGTTTGCGTTTTGAAATAAAGATCTGTTTTTCAATAGCTGTAGATCGAACACTAACAGCTTTTTTTGAACGCAAAATTTAACTTCAGCATTTTGTCCAGCAACGTACGGGCTGCAATTTTTAACTCTTTTTTACTCCATGCACTTCTTGGGGTCGTCGTGTAACTTGTCCTTAAATCTAACAAAAACAATTGCGCCACGCGGATGCAAGCGGTTGGATTATTCTCCAAAACGATCACATGAACATAAACAAAAATTAATATTAAATATGGAGTAAATGAAAAAAATATAATTTATAGGCGTTGGAATCGCGAATACATCTTACAGGGCAGACTTATTCTCTCAAAGTACAAAATGTCTTTGCGAAAGTTCCAGGTCAGTCTTTCATGAAGCGAAATATCGTGAAGATTGTGACATAATTTCACCCAAAGGGAGGTGGGAGGTAAACAGATTGGGAGAATTCTGTTATATTCAAACATCCAGGAAACATTAGTAAAGTATTCGTAATTAATACGTAACTAAGATAGTATACTTCTATTCAAAAAGAAAATCAAATCGCGACTCCCAAGCCAGCCAGCATAACTACCTCTTTTGAAAGAAGACAATCCTGTTTGCAGTGTTAGTAAGTCTTCTACCCAGGATATTGATTGAAACCACATCATATAAATATAATCGCCTTTGTTCTGAATGATCCTCCATTTCATCTAAAGCCGTTGACAATTAGGGGAAATGTCGAACCTCAGTAGAACACATAGAATAGTCACGCCATATTCCATTCACAAGTACTAATACTTTAACCCTGACAGTCAACCATAGAACATGTACCCATCATGCATCTAACTTCATCGGCTTTCTGTACACCCTTCCCGCGATTACTTACAAACCACTGCATTGCCCCACCTGTGTACTTAGATTACTAAAAGAAAACTGAGTGCGACTAGCGTATAGGTTAGTCCTTCCCAAACAGAACACAGAACCAATTCCGTCCTGTCGATCAAGTTATGTGGCGACCCCAAATTATTGAACGTCTGTTCCTTGGTCATAAGCGATGTGGTAGAATTAGTTCATTCAATAATAACTATGTGTTAGTGATGACAGCATGCTGATCTCTCGAGCAAGAAATGGATCTTGTCGCCGACGGATTATGAAATCAGATATATCAGAATTTCCACAGCGCTCCCTTGGTTACACACACACACACACACACACACACACACACACACACACACACACACACACACACACACACACACACACACACACACATAGTACAAATAACACTCCCCACGTATTCTTGCATAAACTGGCTGCAGATATCACGTTAGAACAATACGATTTTTGAAATGTTTTGTAAATAATTAAGAGTTCATTATTGACAACCGTTTTTTTAATAGGTTAAGGAATCGAAAAGCAACCCAGAAGGTAAAATATATCTTGCGCTCATTCGTGTTATGAGTGGAAGTAAGGGAACAGTGTTTACGAAGGGTATAGTGTAAAGGTAGTTTACAGCCCAAAAGAAAGCTTTCAAGACCTAACAATTTAAAGAATCAGGACAGAATTGTGAAATAATTAAACTTATTTAATAAAATCCGCTGAACTAATTTGCACAACAAGAATATAAGTTTTCTTAAAGTAAAAATATTGGAAATGGGCGGCCTACCAAAATGTTTCCTTCTCTTAATGTTATTACTCAAGAATAACTCATATGTTTTTTATTTAATGACATAATTTAAAGTTGTTTAATGGAGGGGAAAATTTCTTTGGGAAATATATCCGCCTTTAATATTGGAAATGTAGGGCAGATTCGAAAATGAATTCGATCTTTTACAATTATCAAAATTTCACATGTAATGAATATTGGAACTATACAATTTTCATAAATGCATTTTTTTCTATTAGATGAAAAAATTCCGAAAACATAGGGGCGTCATGTAAATTAACCCCAAAATTAAAACATGGCAATGGCCTCCGGAACGGCACATCACGATCGTAGTTCTGATGTCTTTTCCAAGTTTCGACCAAAGAGGTTCTAATCCAACCGAGTTACACGTACGATTTAGTTCTTACAGACATACCGATTTTCGTGTACAAAATTGTATGTCTTCGCCCCTGCACCATCATTAACCGTCTTCGGAACAGCACTATGAGATGTTTATCCTGACGTGTGAGCGAAGTTACAAGTCAAAAGAGCCTTAAACGATCATTTCCGGTCCGAAAATTCGAGGGAGTATTGTTGAGGCGATTCCATTTTCTTTCGTACTATAGTATAGGGAAGAAAAGTAAACATTACGATTTAATTATATATAAAACGCTGAGGTAGCAAGAACTTTATCAGAAATGGAGAAAGATGCACAAATGTAACAGCCTCAAAAAAGGGAAATCGTCTTTCTTCCGAGGCGAAAAAATTAGTGATGTCTCAGAGATGTATCCACATTCATTCACGCAGTCTCTTGTAATCTCTAGAACCTTATGAAGAGTAAAGTTTCTGAGACGACTAGACTGGTAAAAGAGACTTTGAATATTAGAACAGTAAATCCAATCATCTTTTAATTTCTAAAATTAAAAAATTAGCATTCCAACAAAAGCGTGAAACAATTCGAAATTCAGATTACTAAAACAGCTGTGTTTATTGATGTAACAATTCTTCCGGTACGCTTTAAGATGTATGGATCCTTTTAATACGTATTTCAAAGACATTTACAGATTACAGATCCTTTTAATACATTTTAGAAGACAATATATTTGTAGGTTAGATGCTACAAAGTGAGTCTCTCAACAAATTGCATAAATACAAGAAAATAATTTCTCTGTATTGATGTACAAAAACGTCCACCAGGTTCAGTGATGTTGTATGGAGCCTGTGAAAACAGGAATAGTTTAAGCTGGTTTTCTGTCCAGATACAATCTCTAAAACTCAAAACGCATTAGGGAAAGGGTAGTGCTGGTTCGCAATCTAATCCCCTCCATGGAAGTCGCTCTTGGGCTGCACTGAGGAAGTGTTACGCCAAGTTTCTGTGCAGATTCCAACAAGAAATATGTCTTGGTCTTCCGATGCATTGAGGAAGGGACAACGCTAGTTTTCTGTTCAGATACAACATATATCTCTGGAATCTGAGTTGCAATGTGGAGGGAATACATTTTATTCAATTCAATGAAGCCTTATTTTCCGTAGCGAGACTCCGGTAATCAAGCCCGCTCTTGCGTCTGACCACACAAATTTCGCTACGCTTTCAACATCTATACTGCGGTTTTTACAGAGCTGGATCTCAAGATCACTGAAGGTCCATCACCACGGTAGCATTTAGGCACGCTCTTTCTCGGACGTGCCGTTAGAGTCGCTTCATCTGTGGCTCTGCTTGATACGGTCGCGAGCATGCGACACTTAGAGGCACTACCGAAAAAGACGCGAAAAACCGTGCCTAAATGCTACAATGGTGACGGGTCTTCAGTGACCTTGAGGTCCATCTCAGTAAAAACCGCAGTATAGCAGAAGGTATCACGAAACATGCAATTTAAATTTAGTTTTGAGGCTTCTTTTAGACTTTACGACCTTTCCCATGCAGTAAATCTATTACATAGGACATCCGGCTTCACTTCCCCTCCAAAAGCGTACGAAGGATTTTCTTCCACCTTAAAAACCCACGGCTTCGATCAGTTTTGAACCCGCAAACTTGGGTATATATGATAAGCTAACCACACGCATAGAAGCAGCAAAGCCTTCAGACGCATTGAGGAAGGGATAGCGCTAGTTTGTTGTCCCGATACCACGGAAGGGCTACACATACCAAGGGAGCAGCTGCGGCCCGCCTATCGCGACCAAGGACCAGACCGCCCCGCCCACCCGGGCGGGGGTCTCAACCAGCGCGCGCGCGGGGGGCGAGGGGCACAGAGTCAAGCGAGGGGCACGCCCCAGGGCGTCCAACTGTACGCGGTGGGGGCGTGGCCCTTCCATCACATACCCCGCCATAGAAACGTTACTCTAAGAAAGAACCTCTTTGACAGGCTTAGAAACAAATCAACCCCCTGCAAGGCGGGTTGCAAGAGGATGATGAAACCAATTGCAAATGCGCTAACTGTAAACGAACGCATTGCGCAAATGAAGTGTGTGGATATAACCCGATGCCAGCAGTGGTCAAGCAGCAGCTGTCAAAGGGGTGTCTCCTTAGAGTAGTGTCTCTCTCTATAGCGAGGAACTTGCCCATTGCGCAAGCGCGCGCGCAGGGATCGCGAGCACAGAGGGGTGGGGGCGTGTCCTCGCTCGGGGCCGACCGCGCGGGGCGGGCGGTCCAACGGAGGGGGGCGTGGCGCAGGCGCGGGCCAAGCTGCCCAAGAAGCGGCGGCGGGTGCTGCCGGTGGAGCAGCCGCGCGGGCCGCGCATGCCCGGCCCCCCCATGGGCGCCGCGGCGGCGGCCGGCTGCCCCGGCGCGGGCGCCGCCGCCAACCGACGCATGAACGCCATCAAGACCAACCACCCCAAGGACGCCGTCGGACCCAAGGCCGGTGAGTACTCGCGCCGCTTCTCGCAACCATTGCTCTTCCACTGCACTCCGATTTAAACGGAGCGGCACTTCGAGGTCACGAGCGTCATACAATCGGGAGCTCCAATACAAAAAGGGAAGTTTAACGAAGCTCCCGGGATGTTAGCGTCGCCTCTCTATTTTCAGCTCGTATCCTTGAAGGGAAACTGTTTCATACTCCGATTTAAACACAGTCGCGCTTCGAGGTCACGAGCTGGAAGGAGTGTCATACAATCGGGAGCTCCAATACAAAAAGGGAAGTTTAACGTAGCTCCCGATTGGATGCCAGAGCCCCCTGTCCATCCAGTTCGTATCCTTGAAGTGCCACTCTGTTTAAATCGGACTATAAAACAGTGTTCCTTCAAGGGCACGAGCTGAAAATAAAGGCGAGAGTGACATCCAATCGGGAGCTTCACCGAACCTTCAGTCTAACGATGCTCGCGATGGGATGTCAGTGTCCCTCCCCTCTCCGGCCAGCTCGTGACTTTCGAAGGACTTTCTGTTTTAATCGGAATGTACTCTTCTTGTAATAAATAAACAAATTATGCAGAATAACAAATGTCATTTTGAAGACGCCAGTTCTTCTAATTTTATATCAGTGTTCATTAACAAAAAAATCACGGCTACAGTTTCACAAATATTAAGTTGATCAATTACAATCTAAACTGTATCGTGACATTTTTTCTACTTACCATGCATGAAGTCCTATGTTGCTATCTTTGCAACTCAGGAAATGAAACGTCTTAAATTACTAACATTCAATTGTTTTTCTCTCCCTCTAGCAATCAGTAAATTGACATGTATTATAATATACCTGACTAAATACTTAGAAAATTGGTGATATTCGATTTTGGGAACATACGCTTTGCGACTAATGGTTTCCAACCGAATACAGGTAACAAGCTGAGAGTAACGAACGCGTTACGGGTCAGTTGGCTGGCTGAAAAACGCCACGTCCGCTTTGCAAGGGCACCGAGGGAATAAAAGAAGTCATGGGCAGTAAAAAATCGGCTGCCCCTTACTTAAAAAAAACAAACCTCCTTTCGTATTATTGTAGTGTTAAATATTACGTAAATAATACTTCGAATAATTCTGAATGTATCTTTTATTTATAAAAAAAACAAAAAAGGATCTTTATAACAATGAATTTTAAAGTTCTATAAAATATACGTACTTTAAAATTTTTGTTGAAAAATTGTTGCTTACATATTCTCCCGCGCATTTACTTGTTCATATTCGCCTACAATTTGGCCTAAATCTGACCTGTTTTTGTAATACATAACTATTTATTCCTCGCGCCTATAAGATTGCCGGCGTAACAAGTTGCTTCTGCTGCCTGGACAGCATTGCATCTGAGTAACCTCGAACGAGATTGAAAGGGAATTGCCATTTCCCATCACCACCAGGGGTTTCCACCAGTAAGTGGATTAGGGCAGTTGAGATTTTATTCACTACCAAGATAGTGGAATTACAAAAAATATCATTCAATGGAAAGTGTTAATTGTTCCAGTTAAGTTAGCAATCCAAGGAATTTAAATTGCTTGCGCTGAGGATGACCTCGTATGGGATTAATCTGAAGTGAGGTTTTGCACTTAGAGAGGGTGTAAAAGGAAACATGAGTTTAGGAAAACAAAATCATTTCGTCTGAAATGGGTTGTACAAAGGTCAATTGCTGCAAGAAATCGTTTATGACCCTCCAGGTCTCAGATGAGTCCCAGAACACTGGAACTGAAGGTTTTTCATTGTTGGTTAGTAAACGGGGAAGGGAAATATACGAACAAATGCTTAACTCGTATTAATTCATCTGGAAGTCTCGCCGCGAAAAAAACATTATTCTTTGAGTTCTATTTGTACATTCACTGTTTAACGCACAAGGGAGGCTGCGAATTGTCTCAATACAGGGGGAGGTGTCTTTTCTGTAGTCAAAGCACCTGCGGGGAAGGTCCTCTTCGTTCAACTTCGACTAATAGTATGAGATGTTTCCCAAACAGCCAATCAACACTAACTGCAAGGCTACTCGCTATTCTCAGAATTCGGGTTTTGAAAATGCTTCCTCAGAAAGAAGCTATAGAAATTTCTCAATACAATAAAAGATCTAGGTATTTTTCTTCAATTCGTGTTAAGGAAGTACTGAGCATTTGCTTGAAGGACAGACTGATGAAAAGGTTGGAAACCACTACATCGCAAAAGTAATAAAATGAGCTAACTTCTGAGATTTCTTACAGTACTTTTCAGATATCTGCTGTACCATCAAGAATGCAGCTTTTAATTCCCTTGTTTTGATCATTCATTGGGACATTTCCCAACTTCCTTGAAATTATTTTCTTAAAATAAAACGGTCCTCTGTAATTCCCATAAAAAATTGCACACTACGCATTTTGGCGTAGTGTTTGTGCAACTTTTAAACATTCAATTGAATGTGGCCCACGTGGAGAACCAGTTTCTGTTGGTTCCGTCATCCGGAAGATTTTAAAAAATGGACTAATGTATGTAACAAATTGTTGATGTTAATGGCTGCCTAGCAGTTGCTGCAAAGACTGCTTCCAATCCAAATTTCCGATTCCAATTTGCAGCGAGTCCTGCTTTTGCTTCTACTGCGGGACAACACACGCACCATTCGTGGCGTTTCATCCTCGTGGAAGACAAGGAGTGACTACGCTCGCTAATTGTAATCTTGAACTTCGATTAGATGAAGGCGGCAATTCCTGGTCTGTTTATGACATGAACGTTTTGTTAAATTTCTGCAACATATTCCTCTTACTGCCTACACCAAAAAGAAGATGAATATCCATGATACTGGAAAAATATTACTTCCATTTGAAGGAAAAATATGCCATTTTGATTGACAATTTCTTTACGATTTAAAGTACCCATTTTCGACATTAAAAACCGTCACACCTTTAAAAAACTTTTATGATGCATTTTCATATAAACGATCCAAACAATATTTACGAGCCCAAAACGTAAGGTAATCGTATTGAACATTAAAATCAAACGATCAGATACTGCATATTCCCAACGGACATTTCGGCGCTAACAGAACGCCTAAGGCAGCCCAGAAAGTCCTGAGAAGGGCTGCAACACAGGGGAAGGGTTTCGCTCGCAGTAAGGACGAGGCAGAGAAGTGGGGGACGGCGGAGGGGCAGTGGATGGCGGAAAACCATCGGGAAGGGAAGGGAAGGGAAGGGAGGGGGACACAAGCACATGGTGAGGGACACACTGCCGGCGCTGGAGGAAAAGGGGGAATGGCGCGTGACATCACCATCGATATTTTTGAAACAGGATTAGAAATCATTCATTTTTAGGACCAGGACTTAATTTTTGAAGGTGGTCGCGCTAATTCATTTTTAATTGAGATTTAACTGGGGAACAAACAGCCAGAATCAGGAAAATTAAAAAAATATCATCTGACTGGAAAATTAAAATGTAAGGTGAATCATCAACAAAAACTCTATTTTATAAATTAATAACTATTGGTCATTTTGGCATGAGTAGTTTTAATTTATGAATACCTGGAAAATAATATAAATTTTTATTATGATTTTTACAATCTTAACCACTTTTTACATTAAAAATAAAATATCAAGCACATTCATTTTTAATTGATTAAACATCGAATACAAAACTCGACTTAAAAAAAACATCGTCTTCAAAAATCCATGGTTTTTATAATAACATCGTCATCGATTGCGCGTCTCTAGTTGGGAGCACGGGGCGCCACCCTCGCGGGTGAGTCAACCGAGTGAGCGGTCCGCCACCGCCGCCAGACAGAAACAAGGGAGTGGCGGGGTTGGTGAGCAGGGGACGCACCGGATGAGCGGTCCGCCAGACACAGACAAGAGAATGGCGCGGGTGGGTGAGCACGGGGAAGGTCGCTCCGAGTGAGCCACGTGCAGGTGTTCCGAGTGCGCGCAAGTAGGCCATGGTGAGGGTCACTGCCGGCGGGGGGGGGGGGGCGGGGGGGGCGGCGGGGGCGGGGGGAGCGGACGGGCGAGCGGATGGGTGAGCGAGTGGATGAGAGGGTGGGTGAGCGGGTGGATGAGCGGGTGGGTGAGCGAATGGGTGAGCGGGTGGGTGGGTGAGCGGGTGGGTGGGTGGCGGGTGGGTGGGTGACGGGTGGGTGGGTGGCGGGTGGGTGGGTGACGGGGGTGGGTGAGCGGGGGGGGGCGAGCGGGGGGGTGGGTGAGCGGGTGAATGGGTGAGCGGGTGGGTGGGTGAGCGGGTGGGTGGGTGAGCGGGTGGGTGGGTGAGCGGGTGGGTGGGTGAGCGGGTGAATGGGTGAGCGGGTGGGTGGGTGAGCGGGTGGGTGGGTGAGCGGGTGAATGGGTGAGCGGGTGGGTGAGCGGGTGGGTGAGCGGGTGAATGGGTGAGCGGGTGGGTGGGTGAGCGGGTGGGTGGGTGAGCGGGTGGGTGGGTGAGCGCGTGGGTGAGCGGGTAAGTGAGCGCGTGGTGAGCTCGTGGGCGGGTGTGTTGCGCAGTGCACGCGGCTGCCGCCGCCGCCGTGGCCGCCGCCATCGAGGAACGCCGCCCCATGCTGCAGGTGAACGACTACCGCGAGGGCGACGCGCTCTAGCCGGCAGCTCCCGCAACCTCCCCTCCCTCCATCCCTTCCACCCCACACGGCACACCTCCGCACAGCCCTCACTCGATGGGGACCAGCGTTTATACTTCGGTTCAAATGTACTGTCTCATCCTGAACATCCTTTGATCGATGAGGGCGGGAAAAAATTTGCAGAGTATACTCCGATTTAAATGTAGTCCCCCTTCAAGGTCACGAGCTAAAAAGCGAGGAGGACAATGTCATCCAATGGGGAATATCAATTTTAAAAATAAATTAAGCCGTGACGAAGCTCTTGATTGGATGACAGTGTTTCCCTCGCCCTCCAAGTCACGACCTTGAAAGGACATTTAAATCGGAGCATATTCCGCCAGTTCCTTTCCGTTTTTATTTTTCAATCGATAAATGGATTTTCATGATTTAACAACTAACAAGACAACCGTCATTCGTGTCGTGTTGTGTCGAAAAAGTCTTGATTTTTTTCTGATAGTTAAGATCACACGTTCTCATGCACACTTTTAACTGTCAAACCAAACTGGAAGTTACTAAAAAAAAAATCCAAATAAGATATTATTTCGAATGCCGCCAGAAATGAATTAAACAGCGCTCAAAACGTTCCCATCAGCCCATCGTTTATTTCTGCGAGGAAACTGCACTTATCTGACAACACAACAGGGCTGTACAAACGAAAGTTACAAAAGTAATTTCATATTCTTTAGTGACCACCAGTTCGGTTAAAACCTTGCATATGAGACATCTGAGCTCAAACATCAATGAAAAAATCAAAGCTTTTTTTGGCATCACGCAACTGATGTTTCACTTTTAAAAGATTATTTTCTTGGAGTGAAATACATTAAAATGTCCACAAATCAATATGCCGGACTAACAAGACGCAGAGTTTAATGGTCCAAAATTTGTTTAATACGTAAGTTTTTAGTTAGGCAACTTTGCATAAAGTCGCGTGCGTTCTTACTCAAATAAACGATTCTCCTGTGTCCTGTACGCGTCTTCATAACTTTTCTAAAATGTTGTTTACACAAAATAGGGGCAATGATTCTTCATAGTCGAACGAAATTATGACCAGCGTTGAAGTCACTATAAGACTCAAAAGCAAAACTACATTTTTAAATAGCGTTAGCATTGTGACAATACGAAATAAAAGAAATAAAATTAGACAAATAAGGAGTGTGACAAAAGGCAATAAATGTAGAGCATACTATATAAATACACAATCATTACAAGCATTAATGCGTTGTCAATAAAGGTTGTATACTTTGAAAGCAATATTAATGCGAGGATGGCACATATTTAGGGCCATCTGGCAGCAGTAAACAAAATGAGTGCTAATAATTCTGAAATAGCAAAATCCATTTACTTACTAAATTGTTTCTGGCGCCATAAATTACACGTGTACATTGTTTTGTAAAAAGTATACGACAGCTACCGAGGAAACTTTATTCAATAATTAAATTATTTGATATGTGCCATCAATCTTTCTTTGCAATTCAAGCACTAATTCACTAGTTCACTAAGAAAACAAAACTTTTTTTTTAATGTTCAAATAACTTCGTTATCCAGAAATTCATAAATTGAAGCAAGCGGAAAAAAGCATTCAAACTTTTTAAATAACTGCACAGTAGTTAATGAACGAATACACTCGTATTCAAGCAAGACGTTTTGAGAGTTTCCTATCCTTCAACACTTCTATAAAAAAATACGTTTCAAAATCATGAGCGCATACCTCTTCAAGAAACAATCTCCGTAAACAGAAATAATGAAAAGCAACCTCGCAGCCCGCTCGTGTTCCTGACATGTGCGCCAAACCACTCGCATCAAACCACATTCTACTTCACAGTACGACCGTTGGCAGGGCAGCCCTCACCTACGACGAGTCCTCATACCTTGCACGTCTCCCTTCCCCCCACCCTGCACGAAGTAGTTGTCGTCCATCCCCTCCCCATTTTCCTTCCCGCTCCCCTGCACGCACACTCAACCCGTTTGGCCCCTCCCCTTCCGGCATGATAGCCGCCCTCCGTCCGCAGTGGACCCTCGCCCAGCGCCCCTCCGCCCCCGCCCCGTGCTCGCTGCATGCTGCATGTGGCCGTCGACGGAAGGAGCCCACCCGTCTGCCTGCCCGTCTGCCTGCATGCGTACAGGTACCTGCGACCGCCAGCACGCGGCGGAGAAGGGCCCACGGCGAACGCTCATGGAACAGTTTGTGCTCGGCGTGTCATACAACGCACGCTACACTGATCTGTATCGTTTCAAGTCTTAAAATAGTTTTGGCAAATACATTAAAGTGTTGGATGACCAGAAAAATAATTGACTCGGCCGATTCTTGAACTAATGGTGTTTGGTTTCCTCTTCATACCCCAGTCGAGTATATTATCCGCAAACGTTTTCTTGAGTCCACATTTCTGTAGATGTGAGAGGAGTTGGGGAGGGGAGGGATTGTTTCGATAGCGAAACTGTTATACGAGGCTTAGGGCATAAGTCATGGCAATTTGTGTGTGTGTGTGTGTGTGTGTATTTGTGTGTGTGTCTGTGTGTGTAAGAGAAAGAGTGAGAGTGAGAGCGAGTGAGAGAGAGAGAGAGAGAGAGAGAGAGAGAATAGAATCAAGTGTAAAATGTGAAATATAGTCATGAAAGGTCACAGTTTGAACTAAGTGCATGAACATTTAACGACACTCTAAAATTGGGTTTCTCATATTCATTAAGGTAATTGAAATGACAGTAGTGGCTTCATGTACCAAACCATCATAACATACACGTTTCACAACATTCCAGAAGCATTACAAACCCGTTCTGTGGATAAAGGCCCGATTAGGCAGATGCTCCATTACCGCACGTGCCACATCGGTCCGCTCACTCACAGGTCGCCACGTGCGTTGCTTGTCACTGGTTGCTACGCAACCCCGCAGAAACTCGCCCGCCCCTCACGCGGCGACACCGCGTCTCGAAACGTTATCATGAATTACTTTAAATTAAATTAATGTATTTAAGACGTTTAGTCTGTCAAAATGAAATAGGTGTAATAAATAATCTTATCTTACAATTAAAAAGACAGACCATACTCAAAATAATTTGAAATAAAAGATGCAATATTTTTAAAAAAATGCTTCCTGTATCAGCTTCAGTGATTTGTAACAAGGTGATCAATTTGGTTTCTGGTTGCATTTAAAATTTCCGGTAATACTGTGATGCAAACTGAAGCATGAAGCTCATTGGCTGAAGCCGGATAGGTTGCGCATAGCTTAGACATGACTTTTCAACACGCTTCATATGCACGTTCATATCGTTCACATTTGATAGGTATGCAATAATGAACGAAACAGGTTCTTTGTATGTATATGTTTTGCAACGGTGCTGCTAGTCCTGCCAGGTCAATTTTTTTCTGGTCGACTCGTAATTTCCAACTCCCGACACAGCCACTGCCGCCACAATTAGGAACAAATTCCGTTTATCGTGATCACGAAAACTGTACCGTGCACGATACAAGTCACGTGACTACACGCGATAATTCTAGTGGTATATCGTCTTCCAATACATTGTAAAAGTTCACGTATGCGCACAGCCTGGAAAAGGAGTCCGTCTCGGTTTCGATGAACGCCTTCACTATACTTGGGTTTCTCTAACGTGGCGGCTAAGGGTAGTATCTCCAAGATGGAATTTGGCACGACTTTTTGAGTTATTCTCAGTCCTACCGCAAGATCTCGCATGATCGCGACCGCATCAAGCAGTGCTGCAGATCAAGCTAGTCTAGCGGCAGAACCGAGAATGACTCAATAAGTTGTGCCGAATTCCATCTTGCAGATACTGCCCTCAGCCGCCACGTTAGAAAAACCCAAGAATATGTGCAAAACCTGTATTGCGTCCGCCACACGTCGAGATTTCACTAGCCGGGCGGGCAGACCGCTAGCGCTCCCAAACAGCGCTCGCGTTCAGGCTGTTCAAACTTAGTGGCCCCCTTCTGATACGTCACATACGATCCGCGATCCCTGGACAAAGGTTACACCGCCCACCATTCCCATCTGAGTTCATGTCCCGCTCAATTCATGTGAATTTTGTGGTCAATAAATCAGGTCACTAGCTTTTTAGCTAGGTCGAAATCCCTCGCTGTCTGGAGAAGAATTCTAGCGGCCGACTGCTCTGATCGGTAGTATTCCGTGGTTTCTCCGATCAACACCAGGCGTATGCCGGAGCAGTACCCTACCAAACGGGCCACGGACCGCGCGCGATCTGTCCTTCCTCTTCCTTCTCCTCTCCTCTCCCTTTACACACACACTTACACTAACATGCACTACACCACCACATATTTCGGGAGCTCAGAGCTTGTCTCGGCTGGGGCGGTGCCCCGCTGGTGGGAGAGTCCTAGTTTGGGGGAAACCCCACTAGCCGACGGTAGGTCGGCGCCGGATCTCGCCATCCAGCGGGGGAAGATCACCGCCATCTCCCGAGAAAAAACATGCACTACACTAACGGGACTAATGATCAGAGCAGTTGACGCGCCCGGAAACATGAATAAATCAATTAATCGAACGTAAGTTTATGTGAAAACGAAAACGTAATCCTCAGTTCAGAGTTATAAAGTGCTTTTAGAGACAAAGCCAAAGTTTAATCTTCGTGTCATTTAAATGCACATTGTTGGAACTGGCCGGTAGCCACAACGTAACTTTTTTGAATGTGTTGTGAAGATGCTTTGTTTTGCTGTGCACTTTGCGGTAGGCGCGCAACACTTTCCAACACCAGTATACATATGTTATCTGCAATTCGGGAGGGCATCTATTACATTTGGGTCAACTCGCGTTCCATCTGAACACCCAGTGCCCTATCCCACCCGAAAATTTATGGACAGTTTAATATCGACTTTCTCCCTCCCGCACGTTGCCGGGCCCGCTATAAATATTCCGATATCAAAAACCGATATGTTCATTTCAAAATTCCCGACAGCGTTAAAGTGTGTGGTGGCATTCACTACTTGTCAAACTGTGCATCGGCATTCTTACCAACAGAAACTGTACACACCGTCATTAATTTCGTGTCGTATGACGCGATGGGAGTCGCATAAGTTTACAGCATTAGGAAAACGGCTGGTATGCGTTAGATAACAGTTCTGTGTCGTGGCAAAATATTTCACGTAATATCAACTCGAAGATGTGGCGAAAGTTCCAATTGATTCACACACACAAGAGCCTTTTGTAAATGTTGAAATTCCTATGGCAAATTCAGCAGTGACACAATTAAATCATTAACTTTCACTCTGAATAAAAAGACTAATTTATCTCCATGTTTATCTCCATTTATCTCCACGATGATTGTCACACATTTCATCAAACTGAGTTATAACAGACAACGACAAATTTTTCATCAATGATGTCAGTTATTTATCAGTTATTCTTTTCAAAAAGAACTGGCCAACAATAGCAGATAAAAGTGACACAGGGTTTCTACATAACTGCATATTTACACACTTTTATCACATAAACATGTTCATGAGATCGCCACGCCGCTGTTATTTACTCCTAAAAAATGAGCAATTCCCCAATTTGGGAAATATTTATGTCAGAAAAATAACTTGAAAGAAAAGACATTGTCTGCGTATGTTGCATGAAGCTAAAGCTTACTATTAATTACGTCATTTAATGTTCGCCCTGGGCCCTTATAACAGCGAACAGCAAGGTGCTACCTAGATGTAATGATTGCCTACTCACTCCAGTAGATTTGAATCCAGTATACTGACCCCTGGCCAGCCGGCTGGGCTGTGAAACATTCAATACGTACGTCCAAGAGCACATCCAAGATCCGTTCGAGAATCTCCTCCGAATGATGCGTACTTCTATCTCTATTTATGGGTCAAGAAGTTCAGAATTCGCCCTTAATTTTGGAGTTTTCTCCAAATTCAAATCTTCGGTAAAACCGTCAATAATCATTTCCTTGTATGAATGCTGCATATAATCTGGTGTGAAATATTAAAGTGGACGGTGCATTTTCTATTTCGTATATGTATGATTCACTATCATCACGTATAATTGAATGGTGTATTCAAGTCTTTACATGAAATTAAGTGTATAAAAATAAAGGACTTAATCCTTTTAAAAATACTCTTTGATTACCAAATTGTCATTGAACTAAAATTAATATGAACCTGCGTAATAAAATGGAAATGAAAAACGTTGCCTCTGGGAGTGGGACAATATTTCACTTACTGGACGGCGTCGTTCATCCGCAAACTTTTTTTTTCCTTCAAGAATTATATGATTGTTACAATTCATATCCATGTTTGATGTTTGTCGTCATCTGTTATTATGTGTCTTATAGGACCTCTAACTAGACAATGCTCCTAACCAATTTGTAATATTTTCATGACAAAATGAGAGTTCGTCATAGCATCAAATGTAGGCTTATAGTATTATGCGAAGCCCAGAATAAATGTCACAAACTTCTACACAATAAAAAGGTGAGCAAAGATTACAACTTTTCGCAAATGAACATATGAGACATCTTATTTAACGACACTACACACACAGATTGACAGAGTGTCCTGATTATTAAGCAACTCATCCATTTGATAGGTACCTACACGAACTTTCAGAGGACGATCTACTTTTACTCACAAAATATTCTCAAAAGGACGATCATGATGTTGGAACCGTGCTTAGTAACAGCGACAAACATTCTGTTGCAGTCGACGAGGAATAATAAAGACAAAATTCTGGATATTATCTTCACCGGTGCGCAGGTTTTTCCTCGAGAGTTCGTGTACCTGCCGAACACCAGTTCAGGATGCTTTGTTTACCAAACAGGGGCGCCATGCTAAAAAAAAATCACGAGAAACTTCGTTGTAAGAGGGTTTTTGCATCTCATGTTCATTAGCACATAGTGATGATCTTGATCCTCCTACAAGCTCTAGAACTTTATAACATTTATTCTGTACCATGCTGTCAGAGCTGCTTCACTTCATAATGTTATAATTGTTTCTCGTGTTATTATACGAAACTAAGTACCGTTTGGAAAAAAGACAAAAAGTTGTTTTCCAAAATATATTTTTTTTTACGAAGGAGTATTTCTTGAACTATTTTTCTACATTGCCCAGACATTGGCGTGTGAGTGGGGGGGGGCGGAATCGAGCTGGTAGGTCGAGCGTGCGTGACCGCACCCTCGTCAATCTGCGTATCGATTAACGGGCGCCCGACTGTTTGACGGGTTCACTTGCGTAATGGCCGACGCGTCCCTTTACTCACGGACGCTCGTCCTCGCCGCAGTGATACAACAGTCCCTTCGAATCTCTGCGAACTAGTGCTGTTCGCCGCTTTCCAAGTCAACGGGGAATTATGAACGGCCCCGGAAACGGAGACGATTCAAACGAGCGAACATTACTTCACCTACACAAGGTAAATGGTCCCCTGCATTAACAACGGGGGGGGAGAGCTTCGGAGACCTTTTAATTAATGTAATAATTTTGATAAATCTAACAAATATATGCACATGTATGGGTGGGCATTCATTTAAACAAAAATTATCATCAAATGTCTGGCTCTGTACAAGAAAAATAATTTCGACTTTCTCACAGCCGTATTAGTATTTAATGATAAAACATATTACATTTTTATGTCAAATAAAGGCTAATGTTGCTTCATAAATTAATAATGTGTTGACCTATATAATATGAAGACTTAAAATACAACAAATATTTCCAAATTGCGTTCAGTTTTCCAGTTAATAATCCTGGTTTTCTTTACCTACAGCCAACAATGCTGTAATAACTCAAATATAACAAGTATAATATGATAAATTGCATCATATTTTGAACAAAAAGACAAACAAACATCGACGGCTTTCAGCTTACTAAAAAAATTGAAATCTGTAAACAATAAACAAAAATCATCAATGGGCTTCTTGAGTTCCCTCCCCCTTAAACCTTAAATAAACAAAAAATTCTCCTTTTTCGACCACGAATAACGGTACAAGTTTAAAATGGGCAAGGTTATAGTGGTGAATAAAAAAAAAATACATAAAAATCGCTAATTTTTTACTCCGTTCCCTCTCTTCGTCACAAAAATCAATTTCATAACAAAAATCCTCAAAGGTGAACCAATGTCAGAGAAGTCCAGATGGTTCGGCCAAATATGGGGTTGGGCCTGAGTGAAAAGGGCAACTAGAATTTATTACAACGACCCCTGCCCGAACCGAAATCACTGTAAAGCTTCATTTGTTTCGAACCGGACTTCACCATTCCCTTTTCGAAAAGTGATACTATATATTGTTATTGATTTTCACCTATTAAATCAGTTCCCAATAGTCTCAAGCCACATTCTTTTAATGTCCGTTTTCTTTTTCAATTTCAGCTAAAGCCGTAAACCCAACATTGATAACCTAATTGAACGTCTTAGTATCTATGAATTCCACAGAGCAAGACAATTTTCAAATTAAAAATGTGGTTTCTAAAAACCTGAGGGACATAAACTTTGAGTACACTTACGATCGTACTAGAAATATACGTTATTTCGACAAAATTATCCTAATTTCCCCCTCATTTTTATTGGTAAATTTATTAGAGAAATACTTGTATGGGTCCTCCTCAGTACATCTCTTCTTAAGAACAGGTCAACATTTTCGAAGCAATTCTCTTCCAGCAGGCAGAGCGACCGATGTTATTAGGAAACCGCTTCATTAAATATTACGACGAAGCCGCTTCTCAGAACAGCAGTCGATAAGTTAGACGAAGCCACTTCGCGTTCAGCCTTTCTTCACGCTAGATAGCGCTGGCTGTTCTGTACCTCTCAAGACAGCCCCGGAGAAGATAGGTGTTGCTCGCAGCCTTGTTACTCAAAAATAAACTTTGCTCTTGCAGCTCGAAGTATCGACAACACGCGGAAAGAATACAAGCAAAATAATGCTGCCATGTGTAAACCATGCTGCAGAGAGATACCAGAAATTTTAAGTTTTCTTTTGTGGTTGTGGGCTTCGCCCAAGTCGTGGGAGGATTTTTGAGGAAAAAGTCTCCTACATTTTGCGTGTGTTATCGGAAAAATATTATTCTAAAGCAGCCACTGCTTCAAAATCGCGCACACACATGAATTGCAGTTTCAATAAAAATACGTTCATCAACTCTGCCTCTTTAAAAAGTTATTTTGAAGATTTTTTTGTTTTTTGCCCCTCTCTTTAGCCTTCATATTTAAAAAAATTACTGACAGCAAAAAATCGATAAAACTTACTCAACCATTTGCGTTCTTTCTGAAAAAGTAAGTTTTCAAAATAGTAATTCTAAATTTCAATGACAATACCAACAGCGAAGTAAAATGCATTCATTCTCAAACAAGGTGTTCAAGCCTTGCAACGCCATATACAATTAATGTACTAGACGAATTTCAACAAATGTGATACAAAACATATCTTAAAATTTGTTTTTTAAAATGTCGGAAAACGTACAAATAATACAGATTTCGTACAATTCCCCGAGAATGCGTCTATAATATTCTCTATATATTTAATGATGTGGAGTTCAACGAAAACAAAGTAATATTAGTCAGTCATGATTTATTTGTCCACCAGATTACGATCCATTCGTTCCCTCACGTTCATGTGTTACCTAAAACTTTTGGCAACTGAACTAGTTAATTCCCTAAGCTTTTTCAGAGGTCAACAGGTTCTGGAAATTCGCTCCATTATAAAACGAAACAGGTACAGGCAAAACAAGAGGATCTGATGTGGCTCGTTATTTCATCTGGAATACTTAGATATTATTCGAGCAAGGTTTGGCGACAAATTTTTAATTGCTAGTAACAGCGCCTAGTCTAGACATATGCTTTCTTGTAGAAGCCATAAACACACATAAAATAAAATGCAATGACGTAGACATTGATACATAAGCTGGCACGTAGAAAAATTAACACAAACTCACAAGTAGAAATTAACATTATATTCACGTAGACATAGTCTTTATAATAACACGCGAACACTCACGCGCTCACAGTAAGGAACAATATTAATCTCAAAAAGTTTCTAATTCTGAGGAGATCATTGTTAATCGTTACACTAATCTGTACTGGTTCCAAAGAGTTTGCTCTTTACACTTTTTAACGTCAATGAATTTTTAATGTTTATTTCTGTTCCACGATGAGACATCGTATGTCCAAATTCAACGGCTTTCCTAAACAAATATTTTTTTAAAGTTTATATTATCAGTAATGAAAGTAGAGTCCAGCCAAGAAGTTCCTCACTGAAGCAATAAATGACTGCAGAGAAAACACAGGGCACGAATTAATTCAAGTACATTATTCATTCAAGTACCTATTAACTAATGGACCCAACAAGACTCGACTAATAGAGCTAAATGAAGACATTACATAATCAGAGAAATCATAAACATTTGCACGTCGTTTGTAACAGAAGTGATTTGATATCCATTTTTTACGTAGACCGTCTCTGAAAATTGTATCTTTTTTTAAGTGGGAAACATGACGGGGTCTTCTCCAATTACCATACTAACCCTTCTCAGATAACTTCCCCAACTGAACATTCTTGTTAAAGCGATTACATGTCCCCTACCGCTCATGCGTCATATTTTAGAGCAGCTGTCATACAATTTTTGTGGTAGAGGCTCTTTGCGATCAAACCCCGACCGATCCTAACAAATGTGTCAAAAAGAAGCAACTTCTCGAAAGGAAAACAAATTGCATTTCCATAAAAATTAGGATTTGTTATAAAGCCGTCTAAATAAAACAGGCGCCAATGCAATCACGCAACTCACGGCCCCCTCAATGGTCTCTGTCGTGATCGGTACGGCCAACTGTCAATGATCGTGTATAATTCGGAAACGGTGAGATTCAGGGTAGAAACCTGTTTTTGATGCCCAATGTCTCGAGTTATCGAAAACCGCGGCATTTATAGGAACATATATAAGAATATAGGAACGGATAAGGAATACAGAAGATGTATATAAGAAAAATATCAATGCAATTTGCGAGCAATTTGTTTTAGTTCTTCGTAACCATGAACTCCTCAGAAAAGAAACACGACAAACACCGTTAGACCAAAAAAATAGACGCATACACATCACTAAAGTAGAAACTCAATTTAGGAACGCACTTGTGCTTTGTTGGAGGAACAGTAAACGAGTAGCAACCGCACCACAGCTCTTAACGAACCCGACCGGGTTTTGCCACAACGTGTCTGGTTTCTTTCCACAAGGCTTTGGTGGTGGCGGGAGAACACGTGTTGTCCAAGAAGACGTTGCCCTCTGACCTGTAGACACTCCACTCCGTCACGTCACGACTCGCCACAGCGACCGTCTGCGCGTTCAACTCTCCAACGGCAACCTGATGTCGGACACACTGTCACCAACTGCTGCTCGCGCTGCGGGCGGCATTGCCAACCATCAAGGGGCTTCGCCGAGTGCCGGCGGCGCGGCACTGCCGCACACCTCACAGTGGTCCTTTGGGCCGGAGTGCAGTGTTGCCAGATAATTGGACTTCGTTCCGTAGGCGCCATGTCAGCTAAACGCTCCTCGGACCAGAGACGCAACTTTGCCAGCCATTCGCGCTCCTCTTGCACAAGAACAATATTGCCAACTGAGTTGTCCTCGTACGGGGTGCAACCGCTGCTCGTACGGGGTGCAGTGTTGCCAACCATCTGCTCGTCGTAGCGAGGAACTGTGTGGTCAAATGAGTGGTCATTTTACCAGGGACACTATGTTGCAAACTAAACTCCTTAAACTGGGGTCGCAATGTCGACCATTCTGTTTCCGGGAACGCAGTGTTGCCAACAATCTTAGCAGAGGATAACGTTGCGAACCGAACCGTGCGTATCCTCACTCGGAGGATTCGCAACGTCGCCTCTCGCAGCGTTGACGAGGCGCGACGTTGCCAACCCAGGCTCTCCGTGCGGAGAGCGTCAACCATCTTAGCGACGTTGCCAATCGAGCGCGCGCTCCTGGTGACGGATATCCGCAACGTCGCCTCTCGCAGCGCTGACGAGGCGCGACGTTGCCAACCCAGGCTCTCCGTGCGGAGAGCGCCAACCACCTTAGCGACGTTGCCAATCGAGCGCTCCCTCCTGGTTCCGGATATCCGCAACGTCGCCTCTCGCAGCGGAGACGAGACGCGACGTTGCCAACGCAGGCTCTGCGAGCGCCACGCGAGCGCGCGCGGCGGCGCGACGTTGCCGTTGCGCCCCGGCGTGGCGGCGCGCCCCGCGGCGCCACCGTCGCCGACAGACCGCTGCCCTCCGCCCCCGCCGCCAGCGCCTGAGCTCGCCCCCGAGGCCATCGCCGACGCCGCGCAGCTCCTGGCCGGCCGGCCCGCCGCCGCGGAGTCCAAGCGAGTTGTCCATTGCGACTTTCTCTCTCTCTCTTTCACTCTCACCCTCGAGTGGCCACGCTGCGACGCGGTACCACACATCGATGCTTCATCGCGCCGGCATCCACCGCTTTGGGACATCACTGGACATGGTAATGGTGTTTTCAGGTTTATCTGGCGATCTCATTGACGGTTATTTGTGTATCCTAGCGAGCGCGTCTGCCAAGAATGTACACTATGGTGGTTTCTCTCACTCACGAGCGAATAATGTTTCCTTGAGCCCTCGTTTCGCTCCTTGTGCGAGGAGTGGGGAGGTTTCATTGTTTTGGCAAGGAATTTTATATCAATTTTGTAGTTTATTTTTCGATGCAAAATAGTTTCTGTTACATGGGAGCGTACATTTCTGGTTATCAGATTTTGTGCACAACGCTCGTTGCTATCATTTATTCTTAATTCAACTAAAATTAGTGAAGGAGTGGGGGGTAGGTATTCCGGGGATCATGAAAACGTGCGCGTATAATATCGAATCTTGAGAAACCTGCTTTGATAGTTAAAGTCACATGCTGTTTATTTTGAAACTTTTAGATAGTAAAACAAACAAAGTTGTCAAAAATAACTAATATGGAAATTATCTCCAGCGGCACATACAGTTAGCAATTGAACACTCCTCTCAAAGTTTACGCAGCCCACTCCCATGTGTGACCGAAATGTGCTTACGTGACGATAGACAGTAAGGTTTGTACAAATGAAAGCGACAAAATTACAAAGAAAATTGTTAATTTCTAACTTCCAGTTTATTTCGGCAACTAAACCTTACCACTCGAACCGCATGGGACGCCAATCACTGAAAACTGAAATTAATTCCGGTGTCAACATGACACGACAGATGAATTATTTGTGAGTGGGAGAAGTCACGATGTAGAAATACTTAGCTGATGCGCTGATCTCGCTAAACAGTGACCATCAAAGAGATCGCAAAACAAATCTGAAAATTACGTCATGTATGTGTCAACCGATCCATTATCTCGATGTGCTCAGCGTAACTGAAAGTAGAACTCAGCGGAAGTGTTGCGCGTTATTCGAAGAAAGGCTAGGTGATAACCAATAAAATCTTTAGACAAAGGCACAATTTCAACACAGTATTAATTAATCTGCACGTAGTCCAAGAGGACAGGTGGAAAAAATACATGCAACAAGACAAAGAAATCCATTAAATAAAAATACACGCTTGTTGTTTTTGAAAATCAATGTAATAAATTTAACCTCTAATTAAAACACATTTGCTGCATTACACTTCCAGTGATTTCCAAAAGCGATTGATAAGGATGTATTAACGTTGAATACGATCAACTTGAGATACTTTCAACATCAATTGGTAGCGATAGAAGGTTAACAAAAATATGAAATTATTTGCACCAACGTAAAATTCAAGGAATACAAATGTGCACTTCTTTGTTCATAATTTATTTCCATAAACTATGATATATTCCCAACTTTTTAAAATGAACATTCATTATTAAATAAAATTACATTCATTTAAATTGAAATATAAGTATAATGAAAATTGATCCATAGCAACAAATACACGAATTATCACAAACCTACGGAAATATTTCACACGGATTCTCTGTTCGTTGCTGAACGTTGTTCATTTCCGAGGGAAAGAAGTTCACAATCCATCCCGTCCGTATTCAGAAAGTCCTGTTTCGCTGGGCTAAAACGTCTTGCGTGGCCAGGATTTTCAGATATCGACACTGCAGTAGTAATATTTAATTACGCTTTATAATACATATTGAAATATCGAAAAAGAGGAACAGATTTTCGACATTGCTCAGCAGTATCAACGCCGGTAGCTAAGATGAAAAACAGTCGATGTGCCAAGTATCGATACAGGTACCAGCATTATCGCAGCGTGTCCACTCTTGTGCCCTCCCACTCTGTCTCTCTTTTGTCTCTCTTTCACTTTCTTCCCCTTCGGCGATGTGTGTCACCTGCCCCTCTCCCTTGGCTTAAGGATGGTTGAACTTCGACTGGGCGCACTATCGGCAACGGAGACTGACTCACAAGAGAAAACACTATAGGTAAAAGGTTACATTTTGTGGCCTTTAATATTTCGCAAAGCGAGAGTTTTCATTTTGAACCATCTGTGCGTTAAATGCATATACTGTGAGGTTTGGTGGATTCCAAATCACAATCCTTGACTACTCGACTATTTGAGCACAGCATTCAGTGTTTCAATTCGGGACGAATACTTTACACTTAACGCAAACAAGTTAGGAGATCCTCTGATCTACATCCTATGGCAATGACATTCACAAACTATACTGAATAAAAAATTAAAAAATCAAAATTCTTGAGAAAATGTGTCAAAAACTTAGAAAAAATGTCCATTAGATCAAAAATTCTGACTACAAACGCTGACGGTAACAATTCATATATTTAAACTAAGCGGCCTAAGATTCATCGCATTAATTCGGTTCTCGAAAACTTCAAACCAATCTTGATTTTTTTTTTTTCAGGTCCATTAAAACTCATGCATTATCCCCATCACCAATATATGTGAATAGAACTTCAACCAATACCATTCAAACAATTATTCTCCTAAAAGCGTGTCAAGGGAGATTATAACTCGCCTTGCTCAGATGAATTGATTACAATTACATTTATTGATTACTTTTATTTTTCAAAAAAAATCTTCCATAGTTGTGATTATTTCCTTTTAAAAAAAATTATAATTCAATCAACACTCATTTAGTATTCTTTCGAAGAATTTTGTTTGAATAACACGAAAAAACTACTCACAATTATATTAATTAAATAAGTAATTTCAACCATATTTCGTAAACAAGACAATACAAAATTAGTCTCCGGTACAAAAATACATATCAAGTTTGAATCCCGCATCGTTTCTTAAAAAGTTGATAATTTGCACTCGCTGTTCGTATAGTTGAAGTTCAACTGCCTTCAGGAAGTCCGCACCCTGTGCAAACCACAGAATAGCAACTGAGATCGTGCGTCTAAATAGCCATTAATGCAATTAATATAAAAAATTAAATCCACAAAATCTTGTAAGTGACGATTCTTGTAGTCGCTCCAAGAATATTATTTCATCCTGCACATCCTTCGTGCATACAAACTGTTAAGTGAAATTTTATTTCTAAAGTTTAATTACAAATTAATTTATTAATAATTTAAGTACAAACTAAATATATATTTTAAATTAACTACATATGTATCAAATATTTTTAATAATTACAGATTAGTTTCACCGCCTAATTACAAATTAATTAAATATATGCGGCTACATATTTCCAATATTTAGTAATGACAATTATTAAATTTTTCCTTTGTCATTAAAAATGGACGTCAAACTCCAACCCAAGACACAACATGAAACGTAGTCAATATTACACTGATAAAAAGAAGAATCATAAGCTGTATTACTACAAATACTGGACAACTTTCAATAACGAATTACGGATGAACGATGATACATTGTAATCAAATCCACAAGCACGATCGCAGTCTCTATTCCCTCTCATTACATCTATTTCTCAACTGAACGAGAAAATTCGTTCATGCACTTCTTATAATAAGCAGGATGCCACGCGCACGGTTTCGTGGAAACCACAGAGGAGAGCAGAAAATAAGGATTTGTAAAAGTACTCGAAACGAAAGAGCTAGGGAGACCTATGGACTCATAATGGATCGCGTTCGCAGTTCACTTTCAAAGGCAGAACTAACGCGAACCATCAGAATTGTTTGTGAAAAGTATTTCCTTGATGCAAAAATTATATGCGCGGGCAACACGAGTTGTCATTATTCTAAAATAATGTCAATCGATTTTCAGGAGGAATTGTTTAAGTTTCTGTTTTCCATTTATTGTTTAATATTTGTATATTCGATTAACTTGTCAATATAATTTGTAGTTTCAATGCCTACGGCAAAACAATACGATTAGTTATAGTAATGATTAAAACCATGATTTTTTTATGTATCGGAAACATATGTGACTGAAGTTTTTGTCATCGAATAACAAGCATTCATGATATTGCTACGAACTCTATCCTACCTCAATATTTTAATAAGCTGGTTAACAATTATTTGAAATAACTGATCATTTTCAATAATATTCTGTACAATCACAAATTAGTGAAATCACAGTAAATACTTTGAAACCAAATTACTAACAGAATGTATTAAACTAATGAATCTAACAAAGTGTTCAAGAAAAGTTAATGAACAATCTTTTTGATTTAATTTTGTTCGTTATTCATTTACTTTTGACCATCGAATCATTATATTTGCAAACACTTTGTATCATAAGATAAGACGAAGATAGGCAGAATATGTTTAAAACGTGTTCCCAAATCCGCTGCATGTTTTCATACTGTTTGTTCCCGTCGTGCCCGACTGCCAAATATATTTACGCCTGCTCCCTTAGCATGTCCACATTAAGCATTTTGCCGAGCCTCCCTCTTCACGTTTGCAGCCCGTGGGGATATCTGTGTTGGATACATGTTTCAGAAACACTGAATGCGCATGGGTATTCCAGACGAATGTGCTTGAATGTATTCAATGTGTTGCCCTTCGACCCTGCCCGTTTCCCCTCAACGTCGTAATAAATGTGTTTGTTCCCAATTTTCAGGAGGTCCAAGAGAAGTGTTTGCTCATAGTCAATGTTTTGCTTATTGGTGTTTCCATATTTTTCACTAGTCCATCAATGTGTTAGTACCGTGTACTTATCAAAATAATTGAATTGTTTATTATAAGATCTGATAAGTCCTTGTAATGGCTCTAGGGCAGGTGTGGTCAACAGCTTTTACCCCCGGGCCAGATTGAAATGAAATTTTTTTTCACAGGCCGGAAAAAATATTCAAATTAAAGAATGTTAAATACATAAATTATTCATTTACGTAAACATTTTATTATGAACCTCGATTCTGTAATTTGTAAATTTAAAGAAATAATGGCCGGCCGCATATTGACCATGCCTGGGCTAGAGTGTATCGCACTGAAAGTTTTAAAATGACTGTTACAGTTTTTAATATCCTTGACCCTGCCATCTATCAATCCAAAAGAAAACACAATGCAATGACCGCCATGCAGTGGAAAAACATAGCCAAAGATACAGAATTATCTATAAATATGGTAGTACATTTTCAGGTCGCCGATATCACAATTAAAAATTCTCTGCTAAACAGCGAAAACCGTGAAAATTCAGGGAATCTCAAACAACCTTTCTAAATCAAATGGCGACTTGAATTTGCTGTGTACACCCCAGCTCATAAGAATAACTTTTCAGAATATTACGAAAAAGAAACTTCTAGCGATGTAATGGTAATTGTATTTTCACGATGCAAACGAGATTTTCTGTATTCAGAATTCCTTTGTCTTATTTTCATTTATACGACTTGTCAAAAAGAAATATACATTGTTTTAAAAAAATATTTTATACTAATATGTACAAAAAAAGCAATCAGGCCAAGATAACATTTTTTATCAAACTCAATTTTCACTAAACATCCGAGATACGCCAACCAAAATAATTTTTCTTCGGTGTTTCTTTCAAGTTGCAAGACAGTTTGCATTTATATTTTCCGATCGTATATATGCCAATGATTAAGGCTTTGGTTGAATACAAAAATTATTAATTTGCTGTTTAAACGAACAAAAGATTTTTTTCTAATTAATACTAAAATAACAATACATTTCTTTTCAGTAAAATAAAAGTATTTGGAATTTGCAATTCATTCTCGAAAGGTCAACCTACAGTAAAAAGTTGTTGACTACTGCATTTTCCCCTTCCAACCCTCCTTCCGTTTGTTCCAACACCACCACGATTCTCTGACTTCCGGGGCTAAATGGGGTAGCATTCTGAGGAATTGCCCCTAGAGAGATTCTTCTCATTGCCTGCGCAGTTTCGCAATGGAAGGATATCCAACAGCTGCTTCAATGGCCAAGACAGCGATAGCGATGACAATTGAAAAGACAAATGAATGCGACGTGGCGTCCTGCCGTGAACGCGCTCTGTGGCGGAATGTGTGACCCCAGGCAATGCGCATAGCAAACAGCACGCAACATTATAAGACATTCTTTGCTATTCTCCCACTGGTACTTCATTATGTCTCACATTTCAAATATCTTCTTGCCAGGCTGAAAAGCTTCCTTGCAAGTGTAAAACAAGACATGCTTTTGGTAACTTCTCATGGTTCGTATATTCTACCTGGTGCAATATGATTGCCAGAGTTCACACACAAAATCTGGCTTAAGTCGTGTTCATTGTTTTGCATTAACTTTTTTTATTCCGGTTTTACTTTTTAAATTCTTTCTCGGTTAAAATGCGCGGATATCCCACAAAGTGTGCATAAAAAGTGTCTTAATACTTGTTCAAAAAGAGAAGAAAACAAACGCACACCAAAAAGTGAATGAGTAACTAACAATATTAATTTCACGTAGTTTTTTTTATATTTATACATTTCTACCACACGTTTTATAAAATGTTTCAACAGCATACATTCTAGCGAATGCATTATAGGAAATTCGAGAAAATACGCTCTTGATTTTTTACTCACTAATGCTAATAAGGGACAAAAGCTTAGAAATAAAGAACTATAGGTATACATGGCATACTATTTTTTGGTTTAATTTCTGTAAATTCATGACGTCATACATATCATGGCAGCATAAGAACAGTAGTAACACATCTTTAAAATTGTCATTTTGCTGGAGAATAATCTGATCGTGTTCACAGCTGTTTTTTTCGCACGTAAAGACACTCCAGTGCTTTACACCAACATGTCTTGTGAATAGATGTGTTTAGAAATTTTACACACAAAAATAGAAAATATTTTAAACATATTACTTTACTTCACACAAAAATAATAATTTGTTTCCAGATATGTCACTTTCTCATTCTCTAACAACATTAAACTTTTATTACATCGTGATTTCTGAAATCATTATCTTCAAATCCCTGCCCCCAAAATGAAAGAGCCAGCCCTCGCCCTATGCAATGAGAACATATTGGAGTCATTAACCTACTTTTTATTCCAACACATTAGAGCGTGTGCAGTGCTTGCTATGCGCACCTGTCGGCGAGATTCCGCACCAGCGCCCCTTTCCCTGTTAGACGCTCTGCCCACCGTCAACTGAGCGCGTCACCAGCGGGGTCACAGGAATAAATGTTACATGCTTCTAGTGCACGTAGAAGGGGTAAAGACAAGATATTTTTTCCCAACGTGGCTGAAAATTTCATACAACGAAATTACACGTGTGTTATTTCTCCTGTCTGGTACGCATCGCATCATGCATTGGTGTTTGGCAGGTTCACGAAGCATCTTTGCGTCGGAACGTAACCAGCCAAACAAGGGAGCATGATTAGTTGCCTACCAATCAAGAGCAATCACCACATGTGTAACTTCGTAATACGAAATTCCTTACATGTTCGTTGGCAAAAATGTGATGATCTTCGACACCTTGCATTCCCTAGAAGTTTGTTACAGCTATTCTGAGACACGTGCAAGGTGCGTGCTCGCTTGACGCCCACTTTCGCGAAAGGCGTTTGCTATCAAAACCAACCCGTTCCACTGACGAACATTTTAGAAGAGAAACAAGATCTTGTCGCGTTCACGCGCTGTTTGATAAGAGGCAGAATACGTTAACGGTCGATTTTACGTGAGATTGAATTCAGTTTGAACTACAGTGAAACCTCTTTAAGGCGACCAAGTGATTAATACCTTAAAATTCGTCTTTGAGACGGGTGGTCTTCTTAAAGGGAACATCAAGCTATTAAACAGTATTCACTGCTGCTGCTGTGACTACCATGATAGGCATCGTAACATTATTCTGATTTGAAATTAAAGCTTTATAACATTGCATCATTAAATTACTTTGTTCAACTCCACTTATTAATTAATGATTACAAAAAATTGAATAGTACAATGTACTTTAAGAAATGTCCTTTACGTAGTGCGTTATTGTCACAAGGTGGTCTTCCGATTACCGTAATTCAGGGATATTATTTTGCTTCAGTGAAATTTTCTTTCAACTTTATAACGCAATAGTTGTTTGTTTTTTTTTTTTACTTTTCCTGACAGGTCTCCCTTTCGATCGCGAAATATCAAGGGTCCGATCGCTGGTGCTCATGGGAAACGGCTTGACTCACAATATTACGCGAACTCTCGAGTTTATTATTTCAGTGCGAGGTTTTCTGGTCGCCTTGAAAGGAATGCGATGTTACATTACGCCAAAAATTTGTGGTTGCCGGTCTTGGAGACTGGTGATCGTCTCTAACGAACTATAATTGGTCTTACGGAACAATTATTCCGTTACATATAAAACTGGTTTAGAAAAGGGGTGGTCTTCTTAAAAAGGTGGTCGTGTTGAGAGGTTTCACTGTATATCCCTTTGAGGTTTTGACAGAAACATATTTTTTAAAAAAGGGAGTAAATAACGGATAGAGCTGTCTTTAAAAGCACACGCCTCATGACCCGCCAACCGCCCCGAACCGACGGTGGGTGTCGCGCTGGTCAGAGCGTCCAAGTCCCCGCACGCTGATTGGCCGCCCGCCTAACCCGCGCGCCTGCGCCTCCCTGTCGCAGTGGTGCTGAGCCCGGGCCTCAACCCAAACGGCGTGGGCCTGGAGGCGCGGCGCCGCCGCGCTCCACCAGCGCTGGGGGGCCCCCCCGGCCCGCCGCCGTCGCGCCCGCCCCCGCCGCCTCCGCCGCCGCCGCCGCCGCGCCGCCGCCGCCCGCGGCCTCGTAACACGGCCACGCCCACTTCCGCCCTCGAGCAGCGCTCGTGGGCGCTCCGTGCGACGGAGTCGCTTGTTCGTGTGTTTCTCTTTGGATGTTCGCTCGTTCGATGGAATGGTGACACGTACAGAAACAAACATCGAAAAAGAGGCAGTAGCAGAAAGACGAGAAGGTGTATAATGGACGCCGAAGACAAATGCCGCCGAGAACGGACGGTTTCAAAGCGCCTCTCCGCTTGCGAGAGAAAAGAACGATGTTTTTTTTTGTTCATTCGTTTGTTCTTTCCTGTTCATTACTTGCATTTGTTGCTCTACTACAAGAATGTCAACGATATTACGTTGATGTTCGCTTCATATTCATTACCGTCACCGTTGTTCGTGGAAATCGCGCATGGCGCTAGATTGGTAAAAATGCAATTCGAGAGTGTGTGTGTGTGTGTAGCTGGTACAAGCAACTAAGAATGACGTACGTCGCCTCAACCGTACTGTCCACTTCCTGCAAAGGTTTTTCGCCATCGTCACAGCGACGTCAGTAAGCAAAGGCTAAAAGGGAGGGCATCCTACGAACTACATTCAGCACAATCACGAATTCACCTTGAATGTACACGAAATAACCACACACAAAAAAAGCATTTCCAGTAAATATGTGTTCGTCCAATCACACAATCATTATTCAAAAATATATTTTCGTTACAGCTCATCTCTGCTGTTAGAGTGCATGGGGATTGCGAAAACGAAATGCAAATGCTCTTATCTAGAAATGTCGTTCATCGGATGTTCGCCTTGTTAGTCTTACAACCTAAAAGGCAGATAGAGCTGCAAATACCAAGCTCCGGAGACTCTGCCATGTTGAAAAGATAACATTCCGTACGGTGCCACGCAAAATAGATCTACCAACATAGTTGAGTGGTAATGCATACTGCAGTATTTATAGTTCAAAAGCAATTGAACATTACGAAAAGAAAAAGACAGTACATTCTAAAACCTAACTACACACTTCTGTTTGAACAATTTCAAAGTATTAACCACTCACGTTTCAAAACAAATGCCGTCTAATGTGAATTATAAAATACAGAATACTTTTCGAATACTCATTACCCTAAATGCTCATCTATAAATACTGCACTTGTGCACACAGTTCGACTGAGTCTTATCAATAAGTACTGCACTAATGTTCAGAGTTCAACTGTTTACTTCCTTGTAAGAATGACTGTGAAAAGAAATACATCTCTGACTTTGACATAGACTTTCCAAACCTGGAGAAAGTCAGTCACTCAGGCGCCTCAAAATTACAAAATATAACTTTTCAAATGATGGGTCGATCAATAAATGTCTGCGACGCATTCATTAATCGACAACAAAAAATTCATCACGGAACAATTTCAAATTTACATACGACTGACACTTATAACAGAATACTCACATTAAATTTTCTATTCGAAATAAAATTTAAGTTACAAGAAATCGTTAGCGGGAATAAATGCGATAGCTCTTTGAACGTACCCAAACCAAAAACATAATCGTGTAAGGACGATGAGAAAAGTCATGCTAAAATATAAGGCATGTTTCAATAGATTTCTGATAGATCGCGTGAAAGTTTATGGATGCAAAAGAAAGAGATGTACTTCCATCTGTAAAGCTGCAACATGTTCAAGAAAGTCGCTCCCAGGAAGACAAAGAGGGAAGAAAGAAGACTAAACAATCAACAAGAACAGCACCGACCATTCGGCAGGAAGTTGCAGTTCGACCCCCAACGAGCCCCATCCGCTCTATAACATCAAGTACGTCGTGTTTGAATGAGTGTGTGTGACTTCTTTGCAGTGTTGGTTAGAGAACAAGATGTCCGAGCAAAGGGTTGACGGAATCCCGTTTTTTCTGGGATAAGGACTGGAGCCGATGGCTCATAACGAAACAGAACAAATCAAATATATCAGCATTATACAATTCGCAAAAAAAAAAAAATGTTTCCCGTATTCTCTTCTCTTTTTTATCAAATATTATACATATATACATAATATGGATTGTACATACCGCATCTGAATTATACAAAACTTAGCTGTTATTACGTGAATAGCTCGCCATGGCTTCAATCGCTGTGGAAGAGAATTCACTACAAGTGACGTTACCTGTGCAACTCATAAATTCATTTTAAAGGAAACTTTAATTTAATATATCCTATCAAAAATAAGATTTCTAAGAAATTAAAGTAACAATTAAAAAGTGGAGCTTCGGGGCAGGCAACGGTAACATCACTGCAGTGCCAACTTACTCATAAAATATAACTTTCAGCTCAAATATAATTCAGAATCTCGTAACTCAAATATTGCAAAACTTAACTACGTTCCAGGGACGAGAATAAAAATCGTGCAAAAGGGACTGAAAGAGTTGGAAATTTTCGATTATGTCATTAACATTGTATGAAAATCTATGAAATGATAACGTTGACAAAAGTTTTACGCAAAGCAGTTTCAAAATGTAGAATTTACACAAAAGTTTATGAAAAAAAGATGAGCATTGATCATTCAAATCAGTTGTTACGTGTGGCTCGCAATGATTTCCGTTGTCTCCAAAAAAAAAAAAAAAGGAAAACCAGAGCTCCACGCCACAACTAATAAATAAAATTTATTTTAAAAATTGTGCCCTAATGTTAGCGTTCGTATACTATACACTGTTTCTAAAAACAAATCATAACTATGATGTATATTAGCTCCTACTTGAATATTCAGGTGTACTACTGGCACAAATACTATGTTGTTAAGAGGCAAGATCCTTGTTATTCTAAAACTACAAATACTGTGACTTGATAATAGAAGGCTTTCTTAGGCGAATTATCACACCCAAAAATGTGTTATTTTGACGTTACTCTTCAGTGCTATGACAAAGAATCCTTCGTAGACTAATAGAAAAATACCTTTTTTGTACGTAAAATTAATTTCGAATTCACATGGTGAATTAGGTATTGTTTACTATTAGTGTGCATTTCTCAGTCAATTCCGGATGGGATTATCTTCCAATTGGAAATTTACCTTTAACCTAACGGAAATTCCGTCAGCTACACAGCTAAAAACGAAGCGACAACCCACAATGCACGTACTGATAAATGTTCGCTAACAGTAAACCATTACAGTTTTACTTGATTACTTTTCTTTGTTCTTTCCTCAGTGCTAACGCCCGCTGTGTATAATTGCTGTTTAGATGTACATCACATCCGTTAAAGACCTTACGGACAAAACTTTACAAATTCATTGTGTAAATAGTGAAAGAAACCCAGTCCTTTAAATACTCTTTTAAAGTAAATCATTATTGAGCTAGTGCTTCTGGCTAACTTCAATGTTTTATAGTTTTAAATATTTTTTGTAGTCTATAGAGGCTCATGCTTCCTTTAGAGGTGGTCACATGGCAACAAATTTTCTTCAAATTACGATGGGAGAACTCAACAATATCGACGTCTGCCAGATGGTTCAAACTACCACAATTCTTTAAAGTAATACAAGCAGCTGTAATAAAAATGTATTTTTAACTTTTTTAGATAATTATGCCCGCAATGCAGAGCAAAACAGCCCACAGCAAAAGAATAAATAATGATGGTATGTTTCAATAAACGATAATTTAATAATGACGCCCCGTTATCATTCTTTATTTCTATGCAGAAGACAAAATAATATTTCCGAAGTAATCATTTTGATACAAACTGAATCAAACGTGTAGACCCAAGGGATAATTTCCGGAAGACACACGACTTTAAAAAAATTTTGTCCACTCATTGTGTCTTCGCAACATATCAGATCCCTAAAGTATAGAAAATCCACGCTCGAAAAATTTGAAATGACAAAAGGGAACAAGAGAATGAACCTTTGGAGTTACACGTAAAACCCGAAGCAACTGGAAAACGACCGGGTGTTAACCGAGCAGCAACGTTCCAGCCGAAACAGCTCTGAATTAGCACGCTCCTAGTAGCTCGCAGGGAAATTTTTAGTTCTTAGTGCCACGCTCCCTTAGGCTAACCTGGGAGTTGTTCCCCTAAACACAGAGAGGCAACTCACAAAAACAGCTTCTTGCACACAAGTTCTTATATTTCTTTTTGTAGCTCACAGGATGATTAAAAAACTACGGTTGCTCAGAAGCTTCATTCGTTTCGTGATCACTGTTCTAAAAGAAGATAATTTGCTTCTGTTAAAACAATTCAAAAATTGCATGCTTTCACTGCTTATTCAAATATTCATAACATGGGCACATGTGTGCGACAGAACCCAAATCTCATGTATGAGAATAGGGTGCAATTTAAAAAAAAATTAAAATCCACACCTGCCATGTGACCAGCAAGGGGAAGCATGGGCAAGCCCATCTGATGGGCACTTTGAATCATAAAAATCACATTCACAAGTTAATGCTGTATCCTTCAAAAGCTGTCGAGCCGAAAAAATCCGGAGATCATCGATATTTCATCTACTCGATTTCGTCCAAGACGTGCAAATCACAATAAGTAGAAAGGTGTTTCGGAATATTGTAGTCGTGTTTTGTTAGGCGCAGGTAGTGAAAATTATTTTTTAAAATGCCGATCAATTGACCTTCCACTGTTCTCAACCAGTGTTGAGCAACTGCTGTGAGGAGGGAATGCAAGAACCAAAACATCACAAGATTTTAACTCGATGTCAAAAAACGTGTGGGAATACCCGCTCTTCATTAAATATTTATAGAATGAATTATCAAAATATAAAACGTATTAGAGATGTGGTGTTCAAAGAGAATAAACCATCAAACTCATTAGCAAAATTGAGGAGTTTTTCAACATACAACTTGCTTGTTGCATTCCGTAAATTCCGAACCTCATACGATGCATTTTTCAAAGCGCATCGTTGTACTTTCATTTTTTTTTTTTTTTTACGTTTATGAAAATAGGAAGAAAAAACTGGAGTAGAACATTTGGGAAATATACAAAATAAAGACCTCACATTTTCAAAATAATAAATGGTCACTAAAATGTTGCTCGACACTGGCAGGGACATCTTCCAAAAAATTACATAAGTCTATTCCCAAAATTTTCATAGCTCTTGATCTCGTGCCGGTAGGGGAAGCATGGGCGATGCATGTATGTGGCGCTATTTAGAACTTTTGATGAGCAGAAACTCATGTTAGAACTACGAACCACTGTCGCTTCTCTAGTGCTATGGGCATAGCGTAGAATGCAGTGTTACATACAATCGCTACCAACTACATAAATGTACAGTCACAAATCTCCAGGCCATTCGGCAGAGTAGTTTAGACAACAAACCGTAAGCGACATCTCGTTCGTTAAACTAGAACAGAAAACTCCGGAACTTTTTTGTGCACTCGATCACGGAATATCTCGAACACCGATGATCAACTTTCGAATTTCAAACATGGGAGCCTCTTTGAAAATACCTCGTTTCCTTTCCCAACGAAACTGCATCTGCGTCTTTTAAGCCTGGGGCCATCTTACATGACATATTCTTCCCTAAACTATGCATATCATTTATTGAACTAACCGTAAGACTTTATTAATTTTGTGTAAGAAACAATGATCTCAAGTTCATAGCACTATAGAAGACTGTGAGTTTGTTCTCTACTTTCACAATAAAAAAGGAAACATTCACACTGAAAAGAATTCAATTGTTTATTTACAACATTACCAACTAGTTGCACAGAGTCACGGAAACCAGTTTCAACATTCTGCAGGGTTACGTCACAAAGAAAAAAGCAAGCTAATTTCATTTCAAGGTTGAAATCTTCTCAAAGTTTATTCTTTATACCCATTAAATAGGAAATTACACGATTCCCTAACATATAGCATTCGAGTTAGATAAATCAAGATCAATCAAATTAGTTCCCTCGCAACAAATGTTAATGTACACGTGTAAAGAAAACTTTTCTTCAGAGCAAATTTAATTTTTCTACTTCTTCAAATCTTGCAATGCTCCTTCCGCCTACGAATTTTAGAAATGAATGAACTTTGAGACTAATTAAAAACGCCAAAATACACCAGGACAATAAGTTTATTATGTAAAAAAAAGTTCAACCAAATAGAGTTCGTTTCCGAGGACTCTGTGACATGTGTCAAATCAAGCAAACGTTGAGTTGAAAATCAAAAGGTCTGAACGCCGCGATATTAATTTGTTTCCTTTAAGAGGTCCTATGGCCTGACGATGGTATGGAATCGTTACTTGTCGTGTGAAGTTTGGATTCATAAGTCTTCTTTTATATAAAAAACGATTTTCTAAGTATGTGGAAAAGTGATTAAAGCGAGGTTTGCCTTTTTTTTAAAAAAAAGGAACATAAAACGATTTGAAACACTCTATTACATAGTCATACACGGGACCAAAGAAAACATTTAAAAAGAAAAAGTAACTAGTTATATAAACATTAAAAAATATCATGCAATTCTATGTACGGACGGATATAATAATTGCATGTGCTTATATGGCTTTCTAAAAGTGATTCGAAACGTAAAAAATTACTCCATTAACACCAGATTGAGGAAAGGACAGGACGACTTATTGCAGGATGCGCTGCAATCTGTGAGTAAAAAGTAGCACTGATGGTGTATTGCTTCGTATTTTGAAAGTTGTTGCCTCTTTCTTGTCATCTATGTACTGACGATGCAGAGAAAAACCACAGACAAATATGAAAAAGTTCTGTGTAACACTGCATCTTCGGTGCACAGATAAGCCTCTTTCGAGGTATCTCACTGATGCCAACCTTAACATGTATCTGCCTCCATTGTTACGAAGGTTCTTCTTTGTTTCAATTATTTTTCGTATTCTTTGTAAATTTTATCTGGGCTTTGAAGCGAGAGCAGGATTTATCAGTTTCCTTCCAGTAATAACCTAACTGTGACTACAATGGCTGCGTATTTGCGGTGTGTCTGTACTATTTAAATACAATTTACAAACTGCTAAAACAATTGTGTAAAATAATGCAAAAGTGCATGTATTTCCAGCTAAAAAATCTCTGACCTGAAAAGAGTCAGAAAATAACATTTTTTGTCCTAGTGATTGAAAAAAATAGTTAATTTCCTTAAATAATCGACTCACACATCCAGTTGTCTGTCTTGTGTTGAGTTGTTCATACTTGAGATACAATTAGACAAATTCTACGTGTTGCTAAGTTGTTATAAAGGTGAAGTTGAAACGGCAAAACTCAATTCAAATTTTGACAAAATGCAAATAAATAATATTTCACAATAAGTTTTGCTTTTAATCATTATAACAAGCCAAAATGAAATATATTATTTCAGGAAGCATTACTGACATGTGTAAAAGTGACATGAGGGCAGATGGAAATGAAATGTGAATATTCAGGTAAAGTGGAAAAATAGCGCTGATACAATATCATTAGATAGAAATGTTCACTTATCCTGTAGTCCGTTCTTGCTCTCTTCAAAGCCCCGAATATTGTATAACCATTGTGAGTATACAGCACGACCCCCGGGAACGCCGCGAGAGGGAAGGTTCCGTTTAGCGCCAAACGAGATGCCAAAGTCCTTGCACTTTCCTTCACAAAACGTGCCGCTCGCCAAAACATGAGCCCATGAAATATGATGCAGACAAATGGTAACTTACCTAAAAGATTGCGATGGGTGGGGTGTCCGCCCTTAGTGGAAAAAATACATCTCGCTACTCGAGAAGTCGCCGGTTTATAAACGCTCCAGATTCGCTTGCCAGTACGAGAAGCGCCCACTTGACAATACCGTATTTTATCGCCTTTTATGGTTCGTGGATAGCGTATTTCGAAAATCCGTCGCGATCATAATATCCCGATAGTGTGAAAATTGGTGGGACGCGATTGCATAAAATTTGCTGAATTTCAGTCAAATACATTGTATACTTTCCATATTCACTCGTCTTTCTTTCTATCCGCGCCAGCAACCACGATAACAATATAAAATGTCTCAATAAGAGCATATTTAAACCTCATAATTGAAACCTTACACAATCGCAAAGGTTCTCCCGCGGCCCAATTCAATTCAATTCCGCAAATCGAGCCCTCTCACATCGAAGTGCCCCATCAAGAACCGCTTTAATCACCTTGAACGAGAAAGTGTTAATACACCAAATTTCTCGTCGCAATATAGGAAATGGCCAATCATTAATTCTGAGATGTGCCGGCAGACGTATTTCTAATAAAAATCTTGGTAATCGAAATATAGGGCACAAACCCCTTTGCATAACACTGTAATGTCTGATTATATAAAGCATTTCATAAGCATAGGAAGACCCCAATATTCCTGCCGAAATCACTACTCACTGAGGTCACTATGGGGTTAAGGTTAATGGCTAGGCGTAGAAATTTTGTACGTGTCACATTCCTTTTTCGGAAGAAACGTTTTATCGTTAAAATGAATCGATCTGCATATTTCACGATTATTTCGTTTTACTTCGATTTAAATGATAAACGCTAAGGGCAAGTGCTCATTGTGTGTAAGAATCCTTTATGTATGACGTGAAAAACTGTGGAGCGGCAGCCGTTGCCACCGCAGGCATAGTGAACTTCCGTATCTCACGACTTGTACTGCAGGATGATTCGACTAAAGTGGCCTCATTTGGAAATGTCAATTTCTTAATTCCGTACGCGGAACATCATGAAAACAGAGTTCACAATACACACTAAAAAAAGGCAGTGAAAACAATAAGGAGAAAGTCTGCAGCCGCGTTTACAATGAAGAAGCGCGATCAAAGTTTAAACACGGCTCCAATTCCATATCGGTTCAGTCTGATGGATCACCTTGTAACAGCATTCTCCCTAAACTGTAAACGACCTTCACCAAGGAATATCAGTCTAAATTCAGAAATTGCTTCAATTTCCAAATCGCGTAATTCTCGTTAGATCACCCCGTGGCTACATTATGTCATATCTCAAAGCGATCTCTTCCAGGAAAAATCAAGCCCCTTTCAACGTCTGCCCACAACGAAATCCTTCCACACCAACACCCGGTCACCCCCAAAAACTCGCCTCTAGCCACGAAACGACTCTCAGAGACTGCCACCAACTCCAAATTTCATCACTCTTGCCGAATCACCAGTACTGCTACGGATGTGGGCTACATGCTACATTTTCAATTTGCGAGTGTTTTTTTCCCACCCACCCCCCTCAAGCAAATCCGTTCACATTATCACCTTCCAAAACCTCCCATCGAGACGAAAAGTTCGGCATCATCCTCACGGTTGCTAAGCGCCGCCTCTCCTATCGTCGACCACCGGGGACCCCGTGCGCTGTGTCCGAGCTGGCAGGGACCAAAAAGAGAAAAAAAAGAAACAAAAAAAAATTTTCGACGTCTGCCCCCCCGCCCCGCCCCGCGTCGTCCATCGCCGCCGCCATGGCGGTACAGCGACGCGGGGTGGGGCGGACAATCAGCAGACATCGCCGCAGAGACAGAGAGTGCGAGAGAGAGGGAGAGGGAGAGAGAAAGAGATGCTTCACTGGGACTCCCCGCAGCCTCTGCCCGCCTCGCTCCGCCCCGACCTCCGCCACAGCGCTGCGCCTCTGTTCTAGGTTTCAGCTAGACAAAATGTTCACGATGACAGAAATTGCAGTTTTTTCAACTGGAAATCTCCGACGAATTCCGAAATTTTTCCAACACGAATTAATTCTCAATCTTTCTCTCTGCTACAATGTAATAATTTTACGAAGAACAACCTTCTAGAAATTCCAGCTAGTTTAAGCTTTTGGAGCGCTTCTACTGATATTACTAGAAATTAAGTCATATAACGATTTCTTTTGCTCCAATTCAAGCAAAGTTTCACACAATTGTTATGTTGTCTGTATTAAAATAATAGATACGCGTGAACACGAATACGAAATACGTAATACGAAAACACGTGAGTCAAACTGAGAAAAGCTGCAAATTTCAAAAATTTTGCTGGAACTTGACATTGCGAACGACGAACAAAAAGGTTGTTTCTAGCTTTTGTAAATCAAATATCTTTCAATATTCCTGGGATTTAACAACCGGAACGTCTGACTTCTCTGTTTGACGTTTCACCCGCTCCAAAGTTCCAACTCGCACTCCAGATAGCAGCGCAGTCGGCAGAGCGTAAGAGCAGCCGCCTAGCGACGTCGGGCGCCGTGCGGGGCGGGCTCGGGTGGGAGGAGTCTGGCTGGACTGCGTGTGCTGTAGATGAACCGCGTAGAAAAAACTGGCACTGCGCTTGCGCTAATTTTGTATTCAAACCCGGGCCTGCCCACACTGTCAAAGTGACCTTCCACCAGATATCGATGGGCGGAGGGACAAATTCACCCCCGTGTGTCTGCATGATGTCATCATGCGTTCCGTATCTGTGACAGTTGATGTCCCTCATGCTACACACGTTGGACCCCAATAACATCGGATGATAGTTTTGTATCGTTCTCCAAGCCGCCCACTCGTTGCCGAGCAGTGGAACGGAAATAAGACGGCAGATTTAGTAGGAGATTATCTTACAGTTTGCAAGCCAAGACCGGCCTTTAAGGGTTTCTTTTTACTACACGGTCCATCTATAGTCAGTCAGACATGCAGTGAGTCTTTGGTAACAAAGGGAACCGTGTCATGTCGAAACTGATTTTTAGCGATGTCACATGTGGTTCACACGTAAAATGTTTGCTACCGAAACCGAAACAAACTAAAAATAAAATTACTCATCAGGATTATTTCGAGTGGAGCTTGCAGTCAGGAATTGGACAGCCCTTGCACGGGGGCCTGACCATATGTCTATGCGGCCAAACTGTACTTATCTCACCTGATGTCAGAGAAAGACTCCACAAAGGAGTTGCAAGCACCAAAACCGCGAGGGAAAAAATGATTTTTCACCCTATTTTTTTAGTAACATCCAGTTAGTTTCAACACCTAAAATTTTACTTATGGACCACACGTGACATCAAACATCACTGAAAAGATGCGTGACACTCGTGCGGTAGATGCGAAACTTCTTAGCTCCCAGGATATGAGTCATAAGTAAATTAAAAACATTACTTTTATTTATTCACCAATTTCCTAGGGTGTATAGTCCAAGAGAGACATTATTGGTTTACGGTAGCTGATTTTTAGCTGATTTAGCGCCACGAAAGCGCTCGGTCGAAGCTCCTCCCAGGGACACCCGAGCGCTCTCCCAGCTACCTCCCAAAACGGCCGCAGCGAGTTCTGCCCCTTTCGTGTTGCCCTAGCCCGGCTACAGAAGTTTCACTTCGAAACCCGCCCCCAGGCAGCAGATTTCGACGTGACACGCCCGCCCCTTGCGAGTCGCAGGTCGTGGGTGCGAATGGCGCGGTCCGAAATGCCAGACTGCGAGCACGGCCGCGCGTTGTGGCCGAAGGTTCGGTTATTTGGGAGGTTAATATTTCTTTACTCCGCCCGCCCGCGGAGAGTCGCGTCACGCCGCGTCGCGTGCCTCCAGACGGCGCGACTTATAGATTCTCGTCTATGTGTCACAATAACATTGTGTCTGCACAACATGTGATTTTTTCTTCCCGAATTTTTCTAGTCCAGAATGCATGTGAAATACATTTAAAAAAATAAGCAGAATGCAAATATATATATAAATATATATACGTAATGAGACTGTATCGCTATGAACATAAGACCTTGTATCAACGTTTGTTCAGGTCAAAAAAACCCATATTGTTGATACTATTCTGTTCAAATTTTAAGACAAAAGTACCATTCTATCTTTTGCTCTATGTTTCATTTTCAAAATGCAATTCCCATCATTATATAAAAGCATCCTAAGTTTCCTTTTCTACAATCCTGACACTTCCGGCTAGTACAAGGTAATCCAGTGTAAATGGCCATGTGAATGGAAATAAATGTCAATTTTAAAACTGCTACACATACCATATGAAATAAAAAAAAAAAGAGTTAACCATGAAAAGCGTAATGAAAATAAATATTTTAAAAAAACCATTGTGACACCAAAAGGTTCATCCTTAAAAATGTCTCCATTAAATGTGATAAATAAAGTAAATGTTAACTTCCAAACTAACCGAACGCCATGGGCTCAACGATGCACCACAAACTACTTTCACTCCCTGTCCTACCTACAAACAAAACGCACACGCTGCCATCGCAAGCAAATTTAGATGGCACGTGGTAACCGGAACAAGAGTGCACATAATGTGTTTCCTTTACATGTACAACCCACTTCAAAGCACGATGTAAACCCAAGGGTGCTCAATAAGACACGAAAAGCTAAAAAAGAATTTTTTCAGAGAAGGAAAATCCAATTTTTGGTATCAAACGCAGCAATTCTCACTCGAGTGTTTCTTCTGCTGCAGCACAGGCTCCAAGTGTGTCACAGATAACTTGCCAAAGAGAAACAAAAGTCGAAGGACGGGCCGGATCTACATATTTTCTCGGGATGTTTAGAATAAACAAAGTTTCAGAGCCTAGAAACCGAATTTGCGTGGTCAGAAAGGTAGAAAAACAGTAAACCCCGCGAGGAAAGTTGCCAAAGTTGTTCGTAAGTGTCATACCTCACCAACTCCCAAAGCGGAGAATCATTCGATAAACGCGAGAGCGCACTCTACGTCACACGTCAAGTGCCAACAAATTCATCAGCCTCTCATTTCTCGCATTCATAACTCCCCATGCCGCCCGGTACCAGTGAGTCGGCACCACAAACCGACCAGTAGGACGCCTCTCATTTCCTTGGCAAGTTATCCTAGACACGCGAAGGGGTCGGGGCTTTATAATAACTCTCGCCTTACAATTTGCCGCCACCACCACCGAAAAGCACATTATGATACAAATTCAACCTCTTCATAGAAAATGAGTATTCAAAGCGGCAAAAAGTGAAATTTACTAACTGAGAAATGTCAAAATTTCTACACCTTTTTCCTCTCTGGCTTACAAAAATTACAAAAATGAGGTTATCACTATGTTGCTTCGACCTCTTCAAATCATCTTTTTCTATTTAACAGATGATTCACTTTCAAAACGAAATCTGGTGACAAGTAATTAATGGAATACAGGTGATTCTTTTTTTACCCGACCAATCGCATCTGGTTCGAGAATCAAGTGTACCCTTGCGTTCCCATCCTGGCTTAACAAAGACGACTCATGAGTTTCCTTGCACCTCTCCAGAATGTGCACGCTTGACCAACAATTGTACAATGACTAGCTTTAAGTCAAGCATTTCGAGAAGAATTCTGCGCTCACAGCAAGAAGTACTAATTCTGTCACATCCACACATTATAAGTAAAATAATCGATTTCAAACTGGTTTCATGATAACAGCACATATTTGTTTGTGCCTTATGAATCAGCTGTACAAGGGGTATGAATTTTAGGTACATTTTAAGTGTCTTCTAACAATTATATGCAAAAAAGTTCGCAATCTTTCATACGTTACTAACGCACCTCACTGCTCTTATTAAACGAAAACATTTTTGCAGTTCTTATGAGACAATATTGTTGAAATTGGGCAGTGAGGCATTCCTGTAAAAGCAAACAACTCCAAGTGACATATTTATAATTAAAATGTAAATAAGTATATGTACTGTTTTAGGCATATTCAAAAACGCTAATTGAAAACAAAAGCAATCAGATAGCTTTTGTAAACAGGATAGTTACGTATACATTTAAGTTATAATGTTCAGGATTGAAACTGGCAGATCCACACAAATTATTTTAATTTTGATGTAAATAATTATATTTACTACTTTTACCTACTTAAAAAGAATGTTCTACAGGGGAAGCAAAATGGGTTTGGTTTTTCATGTTTCACCAATAATTAATTTCGATTTCAGTTCTGCAAATTTGTTTCGGCACCCTTGGGATATTAAATGTTAAAACACATTTGACTCATTAAAATCACTGATTCCGCATACACTTCAAAACATGAAAACTCTGGGAACATTTAAAATCTTAACATTTAATCGCCAAATGGAAGAAATATATGCGCAACTTTTTCACAATAACTCCATTACACAACCAAACGACTAAAAAAATATTCATTTAATTTAACACACAAAGATTTGTGATCGACCATCAATGTTATTCATATGCACAATATCGTTACAATATATACACTTTATCGTTTAAAAAATGTAGAGGGTTTTGTAATAACTGCTGGTCTGTAGCAGCCCAATGTTGCTGACAAAATGGTTTTACAAAACGTTGCACGCACACTGCTCAAGAACAACAAATTATCTCGTAAAACACTGCCACGAATGAAATATCTTAACCAAAAATATCTTCACGAATACTGTGTTAACGTAGTATAGTACACACGTACACAGTAACGATATAAAAGTTCTTTATGTACAAAGAATAGCAAAATCGTAGTTGTGCAACAACGCAACATGTAAATAGCAAATATTTAACGACGAGCATACTCTTCCTTGGAGCTTTGCTATCGTAAGCAGTGACACACCAAGTATGAGAATTCACTCAGCATGATCGGAATGAGGATAGGAGAATTACACGTATAACATTCGCATTTTCAGTCAAAATCGAAAATGTTTCTTTGTTTTGCGATTTAACTAATTTGGTTTCAGCAAGTTCACATTTCAAAATGTATTGTGACCTAATTTTACTAACATAAATTAAGTAATTTTACTTGAAGAGCATTCACAAGAACACTCGTTAGAAACAATGTAAATTATGTCTCTAGAAATATCCTTTAGTTGGTAGTAATACAATTAATTCAGGATGATGATCTAGCACAATATTGGAACAAAATTCACACGTTAGCACCATTAATGGCAATATCAGAAAGTGTTTAAATACAAAGTAATCTGTCGAAAATGCACTTGGGTCAACGGTGAAAATGAACTAGCAACCTTGTGAAACATTTCCCGCGAAAATAACAAATAAATCACATTTCTCACTTTGTGGTCTACGACTTAACACTAAGATACCTTATCCGTTATGTTGTACATACTAATTTAGAATTATTAGATTTTCAACGCATTGGTTAATCTCTTAACGGAACTGCATTAAAAGCTCAATGAAGCTGTATCGTTTAAACAACTGTTTTGTTGTTTTTTTATAAGAAAAAGTACGAACCCTACCGTAAAGTTGCAGGAGGTCAGTACTCACAACCAAGAAAATCATAGGAATGAATGAAAAAGAAATATTTTTAATGACTTCATTCACTACACTTCTTAAAGGTTATACTTCGATTTTAACTGAGGATCTGTTGACATAAATCAGCTGGAGGTTGAATGTCACCGTCGTGACGTTTTAGCTCCCGATTGAATGACACCGCAACAACTGATCAACTGTCAAAGGATGCTATAAAGAAATCGACGTCTGACACAAAGCTCTAGTCACCCATACAGGTCATTCAAATAGTGACGTAACAGGTATGCGAAACAGGTGATTCGTGCACGAGTCGATTCTGTCGCTCTAGCCGCACTCGAGTGACATAAAAGAACGAATCACGTTGGGCACGTGTTACCCACACTAAGTTTTAATACGTCGCGAGGAAAATGCTTTCTGAGCTCACTTGTAAAATTACTTTTTACAGACAAATTAATTGGAGACAATATAGCATAACGTGTAGGTGTATAACAAACAAAGACATCAAAACGAAAGACAATTGCGAAACATTGCAGATGTTTCACAAACGCTTCGCGATATCTTCCGTAGGCTTCGTAATGTTTATCGCACGATTAGATAGAGTGGAAAAAAGTGTTTCACGTTCGGAATACGAACACGAGACACCGTGCGTCAGGCACGACGTTTCAAACAGGTTGTTCTCGAGTGCACGCACAATGAAAGAACATCTCAAACAAACAGCCGATTACAGAACTTGAACCAAATGGCGGAAGAGACGAACGCAGACATGTACACGACCAACGGAAGCAACAATGCTCAATAATTTTTTTTCTCCTTCCTCGTGGACTAAAAAAGTACGTGAAGTAAGCGTCGCTAACTACACTTTAAAAAAAACGTATTCACAACACCGTCATAATTGAAGTGTTGTATACATCAAACGGTTAAAGAATGTTCAATGCTCTTTCTCAGTTTTTCGCTTCATAATGTAATCTATATTTCTCACCATCTCTCTTTAACTCGGGTTTTATCGTATCTTTCTCCGTCGCTTTCCTCCCTTCTCCCGCCAGCTCTGTGATCGCCTTATCAGCACTCGTGGCTGATCTCTTCTGAACACAGAAATTACACGACTAAGTATTCCATTCGTAAAAGAGTATACTCGCTACTATAGAGCGATTTTCCTAAGGATGAGTCAACGTGACAGCTAGTGCTGACAACATAACTGAAGGTTCTGTGGTCGTTGTGCCCTTGAACCCATTAGACTCCCTTCCCGCATTCGTTCGTTTGCAGTTGGCTAACTTGTAAACGGCTTCGGCACTTCCTTTTGAGGTGTCCTTGTCCGACCAAAATATAGTGCGCTGCGAGAAATAATTGATATTAGGAAGTGCAGTGTTATGTGCTCTTCTGTAAAAATTCTTTTTTTCATTATATATTATTTTGAATTTACTTTTTATGTGAAAAATATTGTTTATTTTAAAACCGAGACGTGAAAGCGAGATGCGTACCAGTGCACGTGTTTCCGGCTTAAAATCATTTTACTTTCTATTTACATTCGTGGCAGTTTTCTTTTACTCATTGTGAGAGCATGTTAAGAGATTTTCTACATACGTAATTAAATTTAAATATTTCCCGGACTCACGTACGTGCATGTACCTCAGCGAAACTCTTAGACTTCATAGGGATGTTTTCATAGAAGCCATTATTAAACATTTTACGAAGAGGCGTGGTTGAACAGCTGTCGCGGCGGAGGGATACTTCTCTGAATTACATGTGATGTTCACTTGTTTTCGCGAACTGTCACTTTGGCTCATCCTTAGGAAAATCGTTGTATACCCAAGTCTCAATCAACCAAGGCCTTCAGAAAAAAATACAAAAGAATCCATTGAAAAACTGTGCACGACAGTCTCTAAAAGAGTGCTGCAGTAGAATAAGTAGCAGCAATGGCTTAGCGTGTGCCCTGGTCTAGGTCCGTCGCTGATTCTGTGAATATTGGGATTTCCCCGACTTCGATAATTATCGATTAGCCTACGGTTATTATTATCGGATTCACTCAAATACGTGCTTGTCGATTGGCATTGCCACTCTTAGTTTTACGTGTCTGCCATAGCGGTAAAGGCGACCATTCATTTATATTTCTTTTAACTTGAACTTTTACATTCGATCCGTTCTCAAAACGAACTCCGGATTATCCCGGTTGGTAGTGGCACAATTACTTGGGATACTCGTGAGTTTACTAAACTTCATGGGCGAAAAAGAAAAACCGCTACGGAGGCCAAGTACATCAGTTATATTCCACATTCCTGCTGCGTCAATAGCGCTGTCAGACACGCTCAAACACACGGCACTGAACCGCCCTGCGCAGGAAGTTCATTGCATCGATGACTCGCCCCCACACGTTACAACATCGATCGTCCAGAATCACATAGGGTTACTCCTTAGCTTCAAAACGACATGGTACTTTTTCTAGTTTTCCGGCTGTTGGAAGTAATTCTACCCACGTCCAACCTTATTTCTTTGACTCCGGTGAATAGCTGATAAGTCAAAAAAACTTAAATTTTACAGGGGAGCAAAAAACTGCTTTAAACTAATGCTATAAATAAGGAATAATGATATTCAAACAAAACCTACACAAAAATAGTTTTGTTTGATTATAACCTTCGTTTGAATATCATTACCCTTTGATTTCATTCATTTACACGTTGTTTTTTCCTCTCTTGTAAAATTCAGTATTTATGACTTATCTGCTTATTCACCGGGATCAAAGATTTATCGTCACAAAAACAAACTAGGATTCAAAACTGAGGATACGCCAAGCGTTTTAAAGTCAGCAACTAAAAACATTTGGGGAAAGGTATATAAACGCTGAAATAAATAATTTCATGGATGTTGTGAAACAAACTCAGATTGAGTTTTTCAATTCAAAAATGTGAAGGAACGGACTTGGGTAGTTTTATCCACAATTCAAAGATTTTCCCCCTTCCTTTATATCTTCACCCACTTCACTGCAACAAGAAAAATGTGTTCATTTGTGACGCATATCAGTGAGACAGAGGTGAGAAACCAACTGTAAATAAATGACGTTTCAACTGAGCGGTACAGAAAACTTATGATACAAGAGAAAATGAACATAAATAAATGTATAAATAAACCTTATAAACGTTTTGATGATTTAAACCCTTTTAGTCAAACAAAAATCCCTTCGGCAGTGAAAAGGTAAGTGTACATTACATGGTCTCTAGAAACGCTGCACTCTTATCAGTGAACTATTTAAAATCAGTCATCTCAAACAACAGCCAATAGCAACTTGGAGTATATGACAAGAGGCATGTCGCAGCAGAAAGTGTTCATCAATTGGGTAGCACAATATTTTTTTCAGCCACAACAGTTATTCGATGATTGATTTTTCCGTGTTTCCGAACGCGTCACCTGCTTCGGTCTTTAGTCCCGTTAGTGTAGTGCATGTTTCTTTTCTCGGGAGATGGCGGTGAACTTCTCCCGCTGGATGGCGAGATCCAGCGCCGACCTACCGTCGGCTAGTGGGGTTTCCCCCTAACCAGGACTCTCCGACCAACGGGGCACCGCCACAGCCGGGACAAGCTCTAAGCTCCCGACCGGTCTCCCGGAATATGTGGTAGTGTAGTGCATGTAAGTGTAAGTGTGTGTGTAAGGGGAGAGGATAGGACAAGGAAGAGGAAGGACAGATCGCGCGCGGTCCGTGGCCCGTTTGGTAAGGTACTACTCCGGCATTCGCCTGATGTTGATCGGAGAAACCACGGAAAACTACCGATCAGAGCAGCCGGCCGCTAGAATTCTCCTGTTGAATTCGACCTAGCTGAAAAGCTAGTGTCGAAAATCCTGCCGCAGTCAGGACTCGAACCTAGGACAACCAGGTTAGAGGCGCTGCAGTGACCTCAGTTGATGCACTGAGCTACCGCTACCGGTAACAGTTATTTACCTTATAGGAATCTATTATGCGTAAATTAGTTGATTATTCAGATGCGCAATAGCGCGCGTGTATAATTACTAACGAGCACATGATGGCCTATTAGTAATGTCTAGTACACGTTTTTGTTTGGGTTTTGGCCAACAACGCGAACTAGCAGTACAACCGGAGTCTTGCAACTTTATAGGGGATCAGCCCCAACATCTTTTTTTTGGTTAAAATCTCGACACTGATTTTACCGGCGTTCCACACCTTTCTCCATTCTACAAGAGAAAGTAAGAAAATATCTCACAAGTTATTAACGACATAGAGAATTATATGTGCATGTTATGAATTATAGAATTATAAATGTGGGGGGGGGGGTATGTGTCGCATAGTCGCAAAAACCTACTCGTCAGATTTCGCTGAAATTTTCACACTTTGTTCTTATTAGTAGCGAGAGTATATAAAGAGTGGTTACAATTCAATCGGACAAGTGAGGGCGTTGTTGATGGCTTGCTCAGTCTACTCAGCGCTCCTGAACAGAAGCGCTAGGCAACCCGCCGCATCGTCAAGTATTAAGCGCGTTTGTGGCTGCATATTCTACCCCTGCAAGTTTCCCACACTCGTCTATTGTCATTATTTTTCAAAGACCTTTCAATTATATTTACTATATTGTTCTCCTCTGCAATAAGCTCATAAAACTAGAAAATACGATCAAGCACAATAATTCTTCCACCAAAGCCATGGTCTACACAAATACACGATCGTTACAACTCCTTACCACCACACTTCGTACTACTATTGCAATGTGAAACCGATCAAAATAAGTACTGCCACCTTTTTCATTAGCCCGCTGTGGGATTTCCATGACCACGTTATATTCTTTCCAATTATTACAGTGACAAAGCTATAGTAATAAAAGTTAATTCAACGACTTGTAACGGACATCAATAACACAAAAAGTAGTGTATGAATAGATACGAATGTCCTTGCAATGTTTGGTAAAGATTAATTCAACACAAATGCGCAAAATAAATAATTTAAATAATATGCTGATAGATGCACCACGATCATTATTTTTTGCCTATCGCCAAGAACAGATTGGTTCCTAATATATTCCGCCAGAGGCCAGCAGCGGTGCAGCAGAACTGGTACCTAACAGATTCGCTGCAAACCAGTAGCAGTGCGTAAGATAAAAATTTTAAAGCAATGCACTTTAAGCTCTTTCTAATAGCAGTGTACTGTAAAATAGAATGAAAGTATTTTATTAAATTTTGAACCAATTATAATAAAAATATTAAATCTTAAATACCGTTGTTTGCATAAAATTGATATTTTTCATTTTTCACAAGGGTTATATGTACAGAAAGCCTCGACAATGCCGGATATTGCGATTGTAGCACATAAATGTGAATAGAGTCGTTAGGCTACCTTCTAAAATCAACGCAACTGGAAACAGGTCCCAAGAGTTCCTTTGGTGTGGATGGACCACCCACTGCCGCCAGGCAATCGAACACGCGAACGTGGCGTCGCGAGCGCCCTGCCATCTAGGAGACCCGCGCCGAACCACGCTCGCCCACACCTCCTTGGAGAAGAGCACGGGACTTGAGAGTGAGGTCCACCCTTCGACCATGTATTATAGATCCTTAGTTTGACTAATTATTGTTTCATTCACGCGACCTATTTTACATCTCCTTTTGTATTACAGCATTTATTTCAATCTAGCTGAACTTACCTATGGAAAGAAACAGGCGTCCCTTTTCCAACTTTCTCCTTACACCTATACACAACACAATATTGTACCCTTCTTCCTTTATATAATTTCAAAACTTCACCATCTCTACACGGCAACGCTATACCACAACCCACGCCGTCCCAAAATCAGCTGATCGTGATGTTTGCTTCAACGCCGTGAAGTCATGCGCCGTCTATTCTGTATACATGGTCGAAGTGTCCACCCAAATAGTAGGAGTACACATAACCTTTGGATAGTGCTAGTGTAACGAAAAATGAATGGTTTCTTGTGGCCATCTTAAGTGCACACGTGAACGCCGAAACGGACTGGTGCGGTATTTCATTCTCTTGTGCGTGTTTTTGACATAGAGGAAGGTTCTTTAAGAGAAGAAAGAAAATGGTGAAGTCGTGTACGGCGTATGAGCAAGGGCCTGTGAGGAAGATTCACAAATTTTCGCCGGAAATGGGCCGGAAATGGGAAATAGTAGCGCCACTCGGTGCTACTATTCACTTGAACATCTGCCTCTCGTAAACAACTTTGCACACATTAAGAAAGTTTTTTACATTTCGGATACTTCCAATGTACAAGTGAGGTGAATACTAGTGTACAATTACTGCTGTAGCGGTACTTTTCTTTCAACCGTTCCGAATCCATGATAAGATCTTATCGACGATCAGCTGTGCTCGGAAAACGCATGTGTGGAGCAACTTAAATACTACAATGAAATTTTATTTTAGGTATTCTCATTATTTCTTACATATTTTGGAAAAAATAAATACATTTATAAGAACATATTTTGCTTTTTTTATTACAATAAATTCCGTTCCCTAGTGATTAGATTCCTTTTGAAGTATAAAGTATTCCCCGGTCTGATGGTTGTTCAAGACTGGCAAGGCAACTTTCTCGTTTTTTACAGGGCGTGTGACTATTAATTTGTTGACAGATAACCCACACTGCACGCTTTCTTGTTCTATGAGATTCGAATAATCAACCACGATGAACGCCACAGCACAACTTCCACAGCCATCGTTTACCAATGCCAGACGTAATTGAAGCCGGCCACTGAGCAGCGGTTCGCAACCGCTGGGACGCAGACCGCCAGACAAGAACCAGGCAGGGTAGCAGAAAAATCAACTCCATCCTCCCACAATTTCTCTTTTCGCCTGCTCCGTAGCGGGTCTCGCCTCGCCTAGCTGAAGGAGGCCACTGAATGTTATCGGTTTCCACGAACGAAGTTCTGGGAACTTACACAGGTTCTCTTGTGAGGTTCAAACATGTCAAAAAATTCCCTTCGAGTTGGCGCACGCGCACGTACTCAAAAATGAAGTCGATTACTGCTAATGATTACCGAATCTTTTAATAATGCGTAATTCACTTAGTTTTTTAATAATGGTAGTAGGTAAGTACCGTTAAATTGGAGGGTCATATAACATGCTCTGAAAGAAGATTTTCCTAGTTCTTTCATAAAATATATCGTAATTAGTGACATTACATTCAACGTTATCTTCGATTTGACAAAACTGTGGCGTGCTTTTCTCAGCAAGGTGGTTCATGTTTATAGAGAGATTACTATAAGAAGGGGCCGCTTTGATAACTACTGCTTGACTATTGCTGGCAATATTACTATAAGAAAGGATCGCTTTAACAACTACTGCTTGGCCACTGCTGGCATCAAAATCGCAGAATATATCCATACACTCATTTTGTCAGTGCCTTCGTTTACAGTTAGCTCATTCATTTGTAAATGGCTTCATCAATGCCATCGTCCTGCACGACATTCATGAGTTCCTGTCCGGTCGAAGTGGCGCCTTCCTATAGGGACCCCAATTGAACTAGAACAGCTGGGCCGTCTAGCGGCAGGCGACGTTGACGGGCAGTGAGTGGATAGTAGGAGTGCAACAACCGCGTAACAGCCTCAGCATAGGTCAGAAGCCAACATTACTCCTCTAAAGTATTCTATGAGCTGTGAAGCCAGCACACTTTCTCTCCTGTAGCTATGATTACACGGGCATACTTTCTACTATGACGCACGCAAAAATTGGGTCTAGGACAAAGCAATCATGAATCCAATGGTTCAGAGGCTTCGAGCAGAAATCACGCCTCCAATAGTACATTATGAAACGATGATGTAACTACGGATACACGAGTGTGACGTTACGACACGAGCGAGTACCTGTACCACCCCCACTGCGTCGGTCGAATAGGTTCTAAGAGAAAATATGACTTAATTGGATTTAAATAATATTTCAAGTAAAAATTACTGATAATAAAATAAATTAACACTGACAACTTAATATAACATTAAATGCAATTTTAATGTACACAATCGAACAACACATTTATTATAACGATTCTTAATGATTAATGAAGTGTCAATACTTGGTTTGTAAACTCCTCTGTGATTGGTCAAGAACCTGTATCATAATGAAATCTGTATCGTAATGAGTATTACTACGCAACGGGTCGCAGCCATCAAATGTCAGAATTATACTATGGGAGTAAAAAAAACTAACTTGAAAACATTAACAGGAATCCTTAACGAAGGACATCATGGATTAAAGCCCAAAATGTATTGCTTATTTATCCTTGAAAATTGATTTTATTACATGGGAGCGTTTTTTTTATTTAATTCAAAATTCGAGTAGAATACGACTTAGTGTAGGGATCACAGAATTTTTAAAACGTGCATAGAATTCACTTCACCCCATAGCACGTCATACATAGTTTTAACTGTTTTTGCCGTTAAATAAATAAATAAACAGAGGAACCAAAAAGCACCCTCACGATGCAGGCCGTAACTCACTTAATAAACACTACAATCTCGAAGCGAAAGTGCTCCTTTGCTTAAACAGATAACTTTAACACTCCAACAATTGTTTAAAACTAAGTCCTAAGAAAGTCAAAACTCCACGTTTATACATAACTATCAAGTTTATACAGAAATCCAAACCGGTATACCATGTCAAAACAAATCCAAAAAGTGGCAAAATTGTATATTCTTCTCTTCCCTCACCTCCTTTCTTTATAAAAATCCACTAAAGACAAGTAGGCAATCCTAAACCGCATCAATCCAAAATTTCCCAAAGATAAGCTCATGCCTTCCTAAATTAATAATTTCTTGTAGATCTTTCCGTTTTTACTTCTTACTTACTACTTAATTCCTCAGCTAATTTTCTGCCAGTTTTCATACCAAATAAACAAAAAATTAAAATTATCCCCAAGATTATCAAAATGAAATAAATTAAGAACACATGAGTTAATTCCATGTAGAAACTTCCATGCACAGCGTGTATAACTAAAAACTGACGAAAAAACTAATTCGAGCAAGAAATATATTGCTAAAAAAATTTAAACCCTTTCCAACAATTTCTGTTCGACAGCCGCAAATACGTTTTAATGAACTCGGAAGCGTGATTCCAAGGTTTCGTGGACACATTTCGATTAAAACTGACTTTCTGTCTTTGCCGAACTTCCGTGTCCGACTTAATTAATGAGAGACTTTTTAAGGACTTCATTAAGTCGGACGCGGAAGTTGTGTTACCGCAAGTTTTTGTTATCGCTTGATTTCTTCCGTGAATTGCTGTGCCCAGACGTTTCCAGCGGTCAAAAGCCGATTTCGATTAAGCTTGACCCTTGCTTTCTTCTCGAAACAGTGTCACTTGGAAGAGCCGACGGGAAGGACAGAACCCGCTGACGGATGTACTTATCTGAGGATAGTTTTCTGACGATAGATGACAAAAATGTCGTAATCGACCATACGAGTCTTACGATAATAGCAACAAGCCAAAACAGCAAAGACCCTTCGTAGAGTCTTGGAAAGTTTATTTCATGCATAAAATTCGTTTGTGCCTGCGTATAAAGTTGACAGAGTCCAAAATAATGAACGAAAATTGATAATTTCCACGGGTTTATCAAAAATAGAGAAATAATGAAACGATATAAACGACATACAAGGAACATCATGAATGTTACATTAGTGACCATTTTCAATAATTGAAAGAATCCTCAATCAATATATTGACAAGAGTTCTATCCTGTATTTACTTCTATCTAACCCAGAGATTGATTACACAGAATACAATAAGAATTGTTGAGATTTGTATCAATTTGGAAACATGATTAAAATATTGATGATAAAGGAAAATGAATGTAAAATCAAATACAGGATTGTACATACTAATGCAAATAGTCTTTAAAATTAATATTTCCAATAGTATTATAACTTTCTCCATGGAGGTACAAATAAATATTCTGGCAACCCTGTTCCATACAGAAAACAAAAAATGCTTGATATTCCAGTCTTAAAAACATGATGGCAAAGCAATTCCCTCAAAATTTGAAAATTTCCTTCAGTATATTAGAAAACTGTTGTTTGGAAACACTGAGAATAAATATGATTTGTAGGTCTTCCAGACAAACAGTACATTAATATAGGCAGTAAAAAAGAATGTTGGAAACATTATTCAGAGAAAGAATAAACACTTCGAACACCACACTAATACATATTCTCTTCAAAAGAGTTGTCTGAAAATCTTCTGATGGATCTTGTTTGGAAGAAAAAAAATTATTTCTTAAAAATATTCCACAATCCTCAGAGAATTTATGTGCATAAAATATCATTTTCATAAAAATATTCAACATCTTTTTTCTACAATAACTTTATTTGGTCTAGACAAACATTTAATAAATTTAATTTCACAGTTTGAAATTTTACATAAAGACTTGGTCAATGATGGCAGCTCAAATGATGACAAAAAAATATTGGAAGTTATCAAAGTTCAATACAAGTTACCTAAACAAAAGAGTAGGTAGTTACTTGAAAATTGAAGGAATTGCGAAATCTCCAGATGATGTACAAGTTCATACAAAGGAGTTAGTACAAACAGAGAAACCAGTGAAGACATAAAATTAAAGTATCTTATCCACACATCTCAATATCTCATAAAAAGCACAATCACCTAATAGAGCAAAGAAATATTTTTCCCTTTAGTAATGATTTCCCACAGAAAACCATATCGACAAGTCATGCAGACAAGTTAACAAATAGGGCATAAACAACATTTAAAATTCTATAATCATTTCCCTCAGAAAGGACAATATTCTAAAGCATGAAGGTCATTTATACTTTAGCTTTCACAATATTTCACTTTAATAAATTATACCAAAATCCCCATTCACTACAATTTCCTCAGGATTCAGTAAACAATTGCATCAAATTTGCAAAGTTCTTTGTAACCTTAAGTATGACATTTTTCATCTATTTCCAAACAAGTGCCTTCCTGCTATTTTACAATTAACTGGTTAAGTAGTACTATACACAGATGCAATAAATATTTTTATCTTTTTAATTTCCACCAATCATTATTCTTTAAATTGAATGACCTCCAGAAACTTTCATAATAAAAATAAAATTCATAATAAACCTAGAAGACTATCCAAGAACACCATTTTCAAAAACTTAATGATCTAGTCAAAAAACCTTAATTAACCAATAGATTTTCTATCTGCTTTCAGAAGCACTTCAACTTTTGGCTCCGAGTTAAACTGTGATTCATAGCACCGCTCATACTGCTCGATTGTGAGGTTATACGATCACCTACAATTGTACGACAACAAAGTAATTTTGACTCATCAACGGTCCACTTTATTTTTCCAGATACAGAACTGTAGTAACCATTAATTTTTGAAGCTTTACTTAGAATACATGTTATTTTCTTTAAACTAATAACATTCTGGTAATAACATACAGGACAACAATTTTTTGCACAAAATTATTTACGAAAGTTAAAGTGTTATGTTGTTTGAATCATTCAAAAAAATAAAATTATTAATTTGCATTACCACGAAACCTCTGGATATTCTAAATAAATACTCTAAATAATGTTCTAGAAGGAATGTTAAAATTAATTTTTGTGAAAAATTGAAATAAAGGTCGTCTTTTGGTCCAATATCTGCTGACAACAAAATAAGATTGTTAATTCATATAAAAATTTGGTTAAATAATTTATAATGGTAGAGCAAATTGACTTGTCATACAATGTTATGAAACAACCTTAATTGACAAATAAATATTATACTTATTTCCGAAAAATTGAGCAAGTACACTTCACCTTTACTCTCATTCCAGCAGTACAAAATATTGCATTTATTATTATCAGATCGTAGAACTCAATGTACATAGTTTTACAAACACTAAAGGTAATTCTTTAATTTTTCACATTCATATCAATTTGTTTCATTTAGCTATCGCCAGCAATATTTTATCGAATGTATACGAACGTCAGCAGGCCTCATACATCAACCCGAAAAAGTTTGGTTTATTTACTTCAACTTTATTCAGTCCAACATCACGGAACAGAAAACGTGTACCAGAACTCCTCGTAGCTGTGTTATCTCTAGTTTTCCTGTAACTCGGAATGACACAGTTCGTAGTGATTCACAAACACAACTCTAGTCTAACACACAAACACTCCCTAAATAGATTTTAAGAAATATTGTACTCTCTTTCAAAACAACAAATCATGCGTACATGTACCTTTCATTCGCGAAAATCCGGAGCACTCCACTTCACTCTCTGCAAACACACGTCTTTGAGCCTTTTTGGCGCATTTCTCGAATGAACCACGCGTTGAACGGAATCGACTTCTCGATACTCCAGATCGATTAATCGGCGAATGACTACAATAAACAATTGATGTTTGTGGTGTGCACCGCCTGTCACTGTGTGAGGGCTGTCGCCTTCTCGTTCATTGATAAATTGAGGTTGCCCTGGGTTGCTTTTATTCGTCGTTAATCGTAAGTTTTATGCTTGATGTTGATAATAACTTGGACATATTAAAACAATTTTATTTATTAAGTAAGAGAATATACTCTTCACATAGGAAAAATACTCTCATGTGTGTTTTTCTTTTTTCGTGTTTCATGCGTGAAGTTATATAACCAGTGCTCTTTAGTACCATGTTTCAAAGTTTATATGTTGTCAGTTATGAATTGGAATTCTAAAACGAATGTATGTGTTGTAGGTTTACATAACAAACATGGAATCAGATGCAGATGAATGCCTTATTTTCCAGCAAGATGATTTATTTTCTCAGGGCTTTCCTGTCATGGAAGAAATTAGGAGACAAGGAAAATTATGTGATGTGACATTAAAGGTTAACCTCATTCTGATAATCAATATGACATTTAAGTATGTCTAATGTTTTGAAGAACATTTAACCAAGTTTGCTTTGCAGGTTGACTCGCAATCATTCAGTGCTCACAAAATTGTTCTTGCTGCTAATATACCATATTTTCATGCCATGTTTACACATGACATGGTGGAACAAAAGCAAAGAGATATCACAATTCAAGGAATTGAAGCTACGTATGTATTTCATTTAATTGTTTAATGATTTATGGTTCTTTGACATTGTGTAACCATTTTCTGTTTTTCCAGCGCATTGGAGGCAATGATAAATTTTGCATACAGTGGACGTATAATAATTGATAATAACAATGTACAATCATTAATGGTGGGTGCTTCATTTCTTCAGTTAACGAAAGTGAGAGATGCTTGCTCAGAATTCTTGAAAAAAAGGTTTGTTTACTTTTTTCTAAATAATCCTTATGAAGTTTGATTTATTTGCAACAGTTAAGTTGTGTGAATCTGATACAAATTATAGCTTATATTAATGTACTGATTTGTTTGAATAAAAAAATATTTGCAATTTTATGTTCATATTACTTGTTGCAGGTTTCATCCAAACAATGTCCTTGGTATCAGAACTTTTGCAGACACTTTGGGATGTGTTCCATTAGTTGAAGCATCTGACAAATTTATTCAAAAACATTTCCGTGATGTGTCAGCTTCTGAAGAATACTTACTGCTAAGTCGGTCAGATCTCTTAGACATTGTGAAACGTGATGAGTTGTGTGTTCTGTCAGAAGAACAGGTCAGTAATTGCAGATACAAAAGACTGGCAGTGCTTCATTTTCTTGTAATATTTTTATGAAATGTTGTACCATTCTTCTACGTGTTTGAGAGTTAGACCATAACAGAGGCAACATTACCTCATGCATGCTGCATGATTTTTTGTGGGGAATCTAAAGCAAACACTAGATTTCAGACGTTTACTTGTGATACAAGGGTAGATTGGAACGTAGCACACAATTCTTTTTGCACAAAAATTGAATTGGTACTAAAACAAAAACAAATTACCAGTGACCTACTTTCTTACACAGTTGCCAAGATTGTCAACACATTTCTGTCGGCGGCCTACAAGTTTCAATATGCCCTGTTCATAGAAATCCATTTGGTTGGAGTATAGCCCTCTTGGAAGAATGCACGCTACCTGGAGATATTGTTATGCTCCATTCATTTGTCCCCATACACACCACGCATGTCCTTGTGAATTTCACTAGGATTGTGCCCCTTGGCCCACAAATTTCGCACTATTCTTTTCTGCTCTTCACAAGTTGACAACAGTAACATGTGTGCCATTTTTGTTTCATAGTTCAGGCTACACTCACGAAAGCTGCACATGAAAATAGAATGACTCATGTGGGTTTTTCTTGTAGGTGTTTGAAGCAATAATGAGATGGGTTAAGAAAGATCCAGAGGCCCGCAAATGGGATTTGCCCCAACTCCTTTCAAACGTACGAATGCCCCTTCTCACTCCACATTATTTGGCTGACCATGTAGCGGCTGAAGAATTGATACGCTCTTCACATGAATGCCGGTAAGTGTGCAGATGGAAATTACTGCTGAGTTTCTGGGCTCAGAGACTTGCACCCTGCAACAATTTCAATGTTCTGAACATAAAAAAAAAATTCATTTTAGTAATTTAAAAAGGCAGGAAATTAAGATATCTGAGCAAGAGAGGTAAATTACACTCTATTTTCAGTACATTTGGAGTAGTTTTTAGTTGTATGTTGATAGTCGTTTTAGGTATGTTGGCAGCTAATCTTACTGTCTTGAAATGCGGCTAAAACTTGATGTGTATGTATTGATAAATTTCTATGCTCTGAGGTACAGAAATAAAATGCTCTTCACCAGTCACATTTTAAAATACATTTTGAGAAGGCACTCCCTAAATTATGTTTCACTGTTAGCAGTGATGCCAAGTTGAAGCATTGAGTTCTGTTTAAGAGCAGACTAAGCAATCCATTACTGAATTATGTCCTTACTTTAAAATACATGATACTTATGTTTCATTATCATTCTTACTGTTATGCTTTGTATATGTTAGATGTTGGCAACAGATGAGTTTTAGTACTGCTTAACTTTTTTTGCAGAAAATCAGCACTGCTGAAACATAGTCATTAAATAGTGTCTTTTGCCTGTGAAATCAACATTTATTGACAAACCCATTTTTCTTGACATTATAAGATTTATAATTGCAAGGCAATCATCTATTAGTGTACTACTCAAAATTGGTCCATGGCTACATGCCAGTTTCTTACTTAAAATGTTAGATGAGAAACAGTAATATGGTGCTTGCTTTTACTCCTAGTGAAAAATAATTCCCAACATTTTGGTCTATATTTTATGACAGAGACTTGCTAGATGAAGCACGGGATTATCATCTTATGCCTGAAAGAAGACCATTGCTGCAGAGCTTTCGGACACGACCACGGTGTTGCAACTACATCATTGGTCATATCTTTGCTGTGGGAGGCCTCACAAAATCAGGTAAGGCTTTCTTGAGAATTATTTGCTGCATTATTAAGTTTTATACGTGTGTGTGACTTATGTAGTTGATTGATTAATGAACATATCATGGAAACTTTCTTCTTCTTTCTAAGAATTAGTGGTATAGAAGTTTAGTAGCTTGCAGCAACTGATGGACGTTTTTCTTTGAAAATGGATGTTAGAGAAACAAAGTTATTGTCTTCAAAATGTTACATTGCATTGTTACTGCTTCTAAATATTGCATACTTATTTACATCAGACCATGCCACATCAGACCGTGTTCTTGTGTTGACCCAAATTCTCTTTATCTTTGTACATTTTCACATACTACTAAAGTTTTATACAAAAAGTATTGTAAAGCTGAGCGAAGAAAGCAATTTTTTGACAGTAAAACTCTAGCATGGGACCCTGATAACCAAAAACTGATAAATCTTTTTCCAATATGTAGTAAATTAGATCCTCTAACAAGTTGTGTACTCAAAACTCACATTTTGTGTGTCCTTGATACCAAAAAAATTGTTGACAGCCCAAATTTTTGTTTGTTCTCCTGTGTGCAATGTTAGAGCCTAGTTTGTTCAATTGATTTTTTCCAGAAATGATTTTCTCCCATTGATCTGGTTGAACTTGAGACTGCAAATTTGAAACTAATATTTTAATTTTGGAAAGTTCTTCACAGGAAGCCTAAACATCATTTCAAAACGTTCTCAAAAATAGCTCCAAATTTTTTATTAAATTTCTTCCTTGGATAAAGCAAAAGATGCTTAATAAAATTGTGCAGATCACAATACTTGTTGCAGTCTCTCAATTTTCGAAAATTGCCAAAGTTCAAACTTTTTTTGGTGTTGTCTTATAACTGCAATATTGAAGATATACTAATTTTTGTTCCTTAATGATATCTGTTCTTTGAAGAGAGCACTTTAAATAAGTTATGTACAATTTCTGGAAAATGTTAGTAGTTTTCACATAATTTTGCATAAAATAGAGGTAATTTAAAATATTGCTTTCTCAAAAACAGTTACATATTTTGTTGTTGTTGTTATTATTATTATTATTATTATTATTATTATTATTATTATTATTTATTTTTTTTACTTGAATAGAGTAAAGTTATAAAAATGAGTTCCCCTTTTTGGTAAATTCTACTTTTGAAAATTACCAAAAATTATCTCTGGAAACCTACAATATTTATGTTAGAGATTTTTTTACTTAATGAAATCTGTCCTTCAATGTTAGTTCTGGAAATACAATTACGTACAATTTTTTTGAAAATTTGAGTAGCTTTGAGTAATTTTTTCAAATCTTCAAAATTGAAAATTTTAATTTCCCATGCTTCTTTTGCTTTCTTCTGAATGTATTTCATGAGATATTAGGTTGCAATGTGACAATGGTCACACCGTAATATGACAATTTGAAATTCTCAGAATTACTCCTGATTTTCGAGCGATGTTTGTGGTTGTATGAAACACAGTTTTGGATTGTTAAATTTGTGTTGATGATTTCACACTTTAAAAGAATTTGTTTTCTTGCCTAAGGCACTATTATTGATTATGAATTTTATAATATTGATGACTATAATGAGATTTGGTTATATGGACAAAAATTGTGATATTAAAATATTATGTAACCATTACTAATGTGAGAAACTAGAGTGGGAGTTCAGTGTAATAATGGTTAGCGTATTGGGTTGTTGTACCCAAGTATGCAGCAAACCCAATCAAAACTACGGATTTGTAGGGGCAAAAAAATCCTTTGTATGCCTTCCTTCGGAGGCGAAAGTAAAACCGGCTTGCCCATGTTGTAGTTTTACTGCATGTAAAATAACCTCAAGCCTAAAAGAAGCCTCTGAGCTAAATTCACCTCTTTCGTTGCCCAAGAAACACTCTTTCTCTGCTAGATGGTTAAAGGAACGTAGTGAAATTTGCATGGTCAGATGGAAAAGCGGGCCTGATGGCTTGAGTCTCACCTGATAAAATAAATAACTAACTAATGTGGGTGGTGTGAAAGCACCACTAGTTTCTTGCTCTTTCTTTCTCTATTTTTAATTATTGATTGTCATTTTCCAATAAATTAGTTTACTGTGTGTCCACTTTTTAAGACCAAAATGGTAAAACATCTAAATAAAATTCAACAGAATCCATCCAACATCCAAATCACATTGTTTATTTACTTAGTTATTTAAACATTGTTTCAGGAGTTGTTTAAAATCTGAAGGAAGAAGAAAAAAAACTCCTAAAATATGATTTAAAAAATGGTAAATAATAAATGTGGTTTTATATGAATGTTTTCACATTTTGACTATCTTAAAATGTGAACAATGAAATAATCTGAATTCCTTTGCTCAGCCCTGTTAGAGATGAGAGCAAAGCTACTTTTCCAGGGATGGTGAATATTGTTGACTTGTTTGACTTGATGTTTGTTTTATTACTTTCAAATTTTGGGCCTGCCACCTTTCTTTTCTTTTAAATAGTCAGCTCAGTTATAGCCATTATAATGTAAATGTAAATTGTAATTTATTTTAATATACAATAATTGCATATAATTTTTTGCAATACGGCAGGAGCAATTCCCTAAGGACAATGAAAATAAAGCAACAAAAATATTTTCAGCATAAATTGAACTAAATTTTTTCTGCGGTTCCCCACTTTTACACACTGTGTGCATGACAACATAATTTTAATAAATCAAACACTTTAACTAGTGAATATTTATACTTTGTTTTGTTTTCTAAGTATTATTCACTTTGATTTGAAAATTGTTTCTAAAGGGTGGTTTCCTTTAATAAATTTGACTGCTGCACTGACATCAGTTTTCATCACCCATTTCTTACAATTGATATTAGAAAATTCATGGTGTAAAAGAGCTGCTCTCAGGCATGCTCAGAAGAAAGTATAAGAAACTTGGATGGAAAAAACATGTACATTAATGTACTCCTTAAGTGCAAAGGTGATCTAATATATGCATTGCTCATGAATTAGCCTGCCTTCCTGTTCTATGTCATTGTACTGCTTGTAGGTGACTCCCTCAGCACAGTAGAAGTGTACGATCCCATCATCAGCCGCTGGCAGCTGGCAGAGGCGATGACCATGCTAAGAAGTCGCGTGGGAGTTGCTGTCATGCGAAATAGACTGTATGCGTTTGGTGGATACAATGGTACGGAGAGACTCTCCACTGTAGAGGTTTTTGATCCTCAGAAAAGGATTTGGAGTCGCGTGTCCTCGATGCACTGCAAACGCAGGTTAGACAGGGCTTTGACTTGCATTCTTACTTGTTGAAGATACAGTGTGTATTGTGAGGTTTAAGATTATCAAAACTTATCATTGTCAGACAACAAATAGAATTAGTCTTAGTGTTATCTAGAATATTATTGCTATAGTAAACGCTTCAATAACAAATTCCCTTATTAACTTTCTAAATTAACTAATTTACCCTATTCAGTTGTGCCTTTTTCACTGTGTGTAACAAACTATAGCCTTCTAATTAGCAAACAAGTACCTCTACAGCATCGTATTTGCTTGCACTCAACATATTCAATACCATACATTTTTGTTCCTTTCTCTGCAGTTTGTGGGTAACTCCTGAATGTTATGTGCTGCTCACATGACATTCAGGAGACAAAACTCAGCGTTGGTATTGCAGACAGTGGATTCTCTCACAACCATTAGGAATTCTTAACACATTCACTGTCCTGTAATCCATATGTGGTTCACAAGACATAACACTCAATGGGTTTGCTATGTCCGTGAACCACATGTGGGTCACAGATGTTTACAATTTCTAAGGCAAACATTTCCATTGTATTCCCTGTTACTGCACAGATTTTCGCATGGAGTTGCTAGGACAGTCATAGAGTTAAAGAAATGCACCAAGATGTGCGGAAACTTATTGTTAGTTTTGAGAATATTACGTAAAATTTTCTTAGTCGGAAAGGTTTGGACATGCAGAGATATTTTAATGTTCTCATAGGGACAGGGAACATGTTAAAACAACAACATTGCTTATTTACATGGCAGTAGCATGTTTGTGAACCACTGCAATTACAAAATGCCTGAAAGCTGCTTTAGTGAATAGTTTTAGAACTCAAAAAACATAGTGAAAAATTAGTTCTTTTAATATTGTTAGTAAAATAAAGGAAACAGTAAATGAAATTACTTTCTTATAGTAAAGGTGCCTATAAGGTTAATTATGATATTAATGACAAAAACTCTTTAAAAACAACACTCTAATTTACAGATGATGGACCCCTGGAATTAGTTAACCAGAAAGTTTACTGTATTTTATTTTTAAATGCCATTTTGTAAAATTAATTCATAATGCATCAACTTTATCTTGATGCGAACTTAACTGGCTCTTTCATTCATAGAAGAATACCAAATAACGATATTACATCTCAGAAAAATCAAAATTCAGTGGAGATGTATAATATTACAAAATGTAATGATGTTTCATTACTTTTTCAATGAAATAATATAATCACTTCTTTGATGTATTTTTAAACTATGAAAAAACACTTCATTACATGTATTTTGCTGTTGGTTACTGCTTTGAATGATTGTCTATATGTCTGTGGAGGTTATGATGGCGTTACATCGCTTAATACAGTTGAGTGTTATATGCCTGATAAAGATGAATGGACAATTGTGGCCAGTATGAATAAACATCGCAGTGCAGGAGGTGTCGTTGCTTTTGAGGGCTACATATATGCTCTTGGAGGTCATGACGGTCTGTCAATCTTTGATTCTGTAAGTACTTCCAAAGTCATAACCCGAGTAAAAGTTATGTTACTAGACTTGACAGTATTGAAGGAAATGTGTGTTTTACTATTATGACCTGAAAGGGCCTAGATGTCCTGTAACAATCCAAGTTCACCTGTTTGGTTTAATTGAAAACACAGAAAATAAACTAGAAAGAATTCTGAGGCAGAAATTGATAAATATTTAAATAAAAATTCCAGATTATTCTTGCCTCTGCATCAAAAGATGAGAATGATAATCTGTGTGACAGGAGGATATTTTAACATTAGAATAACACAAGTGATCAAATAAAAAGATAATTTTCTTTGAGTAAAAATATTGAGTTAAAAGACATTGATTCTTTAGCATTTACATTACTGTGTTACTTGATATAATTGATGCTATGTGAAAAACGTCTCATAAAACTGTAAAATATCATTATTAATGACAAAAGAAATATTTTCATGTTAATTTATACTTGTATAAGAAATTATACAGCATGTTTTTGCCTTTTAAGTCTATTTAAGGTCCCTACAAAGGAGATTTAAGAGCCTAAAGATTTGAATTTTGGTTATGATAAAATTGATGAATTTTGGTTAAGAGAAAGGTATAGGCGGTTAACATAAAAAAAAAATGACTTCAGGTAAATCATTGTCCACATCAAAACATATTCTTCATTGACGCTAAAAATGCATGAAAGTTGTTTAGGATAAAGTGTACATGACATGTTTGTACTGCAAATAATACATACTCATTGCAACAAGAATCAAAACACATGATTATTATTGAATTGAATTTAATTTGCCTTATTTTTACGTGGCGAGGCTCAGGCCTTGAGGCCTGCTCTTCCGTCTGACCACGCAAATTCCGCTACGCTCCTTTCACCAACCATGGGCGAAAGAAGGTATTACTTGGGCGACGAAACAGGCGATTTGAATTTAGCTCAGAGGCATCATTTAGGCTTGGGGATCTTTTACATGCAGTAAATGTACTAACATGGGACAGCTGACTTTACTTCCCCTCCGAAGGAAGGCGTACGAAGGATTTTTTCGCCCTTAAAATCTACGGCTTTGATCGGGTTTAAACCCGCAAACTTGGGTATAGCAGTCCAATACGCTAACTGCTACACCATTGCCACCGCCGCCATTATTAATACATTGTAATAACAATTTGTACAAATGTTAAATGTTGATATATTTGTAAAAATATTATAATAAAACATGAAAATAATGCTATAGAAGCTGAAAATTAATTAGTAAATGTTTGTCAAAAGAGGCATCAACCAACTCATAAAATTAAAAAAATGTAATTTTATCAAGTGTGTAAATGTGGAGAGAGAGAGAGAGAGACTTAATGTTTAATCTTCATTTTAGAGCTATTTAAACATCCATCTTTTCTTTCTTCTAGTGTAAATTTTCCATGTACTTTGTTGAGAATGATTTAATGCTATAAACCTAATTGTGTGTGTGCATAGGTAGAACGATATGACCCTCATTCCGGTCAGTGGCGTGGTGCAGTGCCCATGCTCACTCGGAGGTGTCGACTGGGTGTGGCAACATTGAACGGCAAAATGTATGTGTGCGGTGGTTATGATGGATCAACGTTCCTGCAAACTGTTGAAATGTTTGATCCAGCCACAAATGAGTAAGAGATGTCAGCTTTTCTTTGCACTGATCACCCATTGATTTTAAAAGTAACCTCTTAAGGATAACAATTATCTGCAACTTATGACATAAAAGTTGAAGTATGCATTATAATGCTAGATCCACTTATAATATACAAACAAAAATTAATGACACATACCACATCTTCACTGTTTCTTAATGGTTAATTACCCTCACCTGTTGTAGTTCTTTATTACCTGTTGATGAGAAACATATATTTAAGTATTTTTGAGGGCATTCTTTGTGGTAGGTACTGCAAACTGTTTCACTTGATGTAAACTAAAATGACTTTTTTTAATTTTGTATTTTACTAAAACAGAACTCCTTTGCTACTTGTGAGGTTATACCTTTACTTTCTCTAAAAGAGATTTCTTCATAGTCTTAAAGGAAAATGGAAGATCCAGTATTTAGGTGTCCTAAATATTTATAAAACTTTGGATGTAATTTCATTAGAATATTACACACATTCTTAACCTAAAAGCTCTGACACACACTATTATGTTAATATTTTATTATGTAATTTGTTTTTGTTCAGCTTATTAGAAAATAATTATAAAAGGAGTGTGCAAATACAGAAGATTAGTTTATTTATTTTGTTGTACTAGTTTAAAACCTTGAGAAATTGAATAATTGAGAATTCCCTAAGAGTGGATGTATTTGTAATATTTCCTGAAGATACTTTCAGACATTCTGAAGGTCCTCTTATGAAACTGTCTTACATGTTTGTATAGTTTCTGATTAAATGTAATACAAATCTGATTGGTTTGCAGGTGGCGGTTCGTGGCTCCTATGAACGTCATGAGGAGCAGAGTTGCTCTCGTGGCCAACATGGGCAAACTGTGGGCCATTGGTGGTTATGATGGTGTGTCCAATTTATCTTCTGTCGAAGTCTATGATCCCAATATGGACACTTGGTCGTTTGTGGCGTCCATGTGTGCCCATGAAGGAGGTGTTGGTGTAGGAGTCATACCGGTCTGCTAAACCAACGATGTACATCTCGTCCTTTGTCGCTATTCTGTATAATTAATTAAAAGTTCATTGAAAAAACAGTACCTGCTGGGGTTTGACTGAGTCATTTTTTAATAAAAATAACTAGGATTATATGATAATCACACAGATACCTGTTCACAGATTGCGGTGTAGGGTTTTCTCTTGAGATAACTGTCTAATGTATGGTTACTTTGTGATGAATTCTCTTCTGTATATTCCTTCTGATTATTTATTGGTATGTCATGTGTATGCTTGGCTCGAAATTGCGTAGTGTGACTGATGTGACAAGTTTTATTTTACATTTAAGCATTTGTGTGGAAAAACTTTTAAAAATTAGTATACGTAATCTGAACACATTACGTCATTTTTTTATTATTTTATTGATTATTTAAACTCGCATAACTAAGTGGGAAACTACATTAAGAAAGATTAATATACATTAAAAATTCAATGTATTAGTTCCTTAATTTGATACTGGGGAGAAAAAAGATAGAAAGGAAGGGTACTCCTTAAGTGGTGTAGTAATCTTAAGAAACTATAAACAAACAGCACTAAACTTGTCATTAAACTCTCAAGCAAAGGCATTAGCAAGCAAAGGGAGCAAATAGAAAGGAGTTGAAAGTTAGCAGCTGTATTTATTTCAACCAATAGTGAACTCTTTGTTATTGCTTTCGTTTCGTTCTGCCTTTGAAAATTATCAAAATAAAAAGATCATGTACTAGGCGATAAGTATTAGTTGTTCTTTATATTCTCTATGAATTATTTTTTATGAAACAAATGGATAAAATAATGGAAGTCATCTTTGTCAACTTAAATTTCAGTTGATAAGGACAATGTCCATTATTTTATCCATTGAAATGAATGGATGGAATAATGTCAACAACCCCACAACAAAGAAATCTCAAAGAAGATTCTAATAGAAATAGTAAGAATTCTGTACTCATCTGATATTGCAAAGAATCTTTCGAAAAGAATTGTTCATCTCTGATGAACTGTATTTGGACATGATGGCAGAAAGTGTTGTGCAAATGCCATATTTACCTGAATATAATAGGGTTAAATACTAACATTTAGAATCACATGTAAGATGAGCCCTTATTGTGAAAAAGCCTCTCGAAATTTTTTTAAAATCCGACTAATTCTGACTATTCAGTAAAATTGCAAATTGTCTAATTCACTCAAATGATAATGGTTTCATGGATGAGAATGTTATAACTTATGCCTGAGCTAACACTATTTTCATGTTCTTAAAATCATAATCATGGTTTTTGTCACTATTCGCTTTATCTTTGCATTTATCAGTGTTTCTTTTTGGTTCTCCTCCCATACTGCAAAGTCCTCTGATGTTTTAGGCCCCTCTGAAAGTTTCATGCTTTAAATTTGCATCTCAAATGTCCTCCCCAATGAATATTTTTTGTCACCAGATTTTCTTTCTATCTTGCTCTTATTCTAGCCTTGGATCTTTAACATTTCTTTCACATTTGTAAACAGAATTTCTTGAAATTCCATTGTTCAATATTTGTGTGATCAAGTTGTGAACTGCAAACTTGTACATCTCTGTTTTGTGGGTAACATCAGAGATAGCAAATTTCCAAGTTTGGGAAGTTTTAGCTTATGAAATATTTGTTTATCACCCTTTTGTGTGGTTGAATGTAGAATGCATACATTCTTCTCTCATTGAACATAATTTCTCTACAGTGTTGTCAACACTAAGTTTTTCATTTCATCTCTTGCAAAATCAGATTCTCACTCGCTGGGTGTCAAACTGAAAAGCCATGCGGTGTTGTCGATCACCTAATGAACATTGTGTAACAAAATCTCAGCAACAATTTTTATTACTTTCTCGCCCTTACTTTGTAAAAAGAGAAAGTATTGTAATCATGGGCCAGAAAACAGTGAATTTTTGACAGAAAAACTGTTAATGCCAGGCCCTCGTAACGAAAAAGTGGATAAATCTTATTCCTATGTATTGTAAATTACTTCCTCTAACACTTCTTACTTATTTTAGGGTCACTTTTCAACTACTAAGGTCATACAGTGACCACGAAAAGTAGCATTGTGGGTAACAGTAACACTATATGAATGCACACAAACTTCCACACCCTGGGTGTGATTTGAACCTGTGACCCTTCATGCAAAAGGCAGCTATGGCTCTTCAGCTTTCGTGATCTCTGCTATCCAGGCTGGCCTTCTAATATTTTGTGTAGTCAGAATCCACATTTTGTGGGTCCTTGATACTGAAAAATCAATCAATGGGAAAACATATGTCCGTCTTCTGTCGGTGGGCAATGCTAGCACCTACACCATTCATCTCATTTTCTCCAAAATTTCTCTCCGGTTGATTAAAAGGTACTAGAGACCCTCTGTTGGGGGAGATTTACTTTATATGAAGCCTAAACATCATTTCGAAAATAGCTCCAAATTTTTTTATTAAACTTGTCCTTGGTTAGCATAAAGGATGCTTAGGAGAAAGATGCACGTCTCATTTGCGTTAAATTCTCTGATTTTTCAAAAATTGTCAAAGATTTAAATTTTTTTTCCCTTCAACTACAATACTGAAGAATGAGATTTTTTTCCGTAATGAAAAGCGTTCTATAAAGACAGATCTGGAAATAAGGTCATGTACAGAAGCCTAAAAAAGGAGAATGAGATATGCCATGATTTTCAAAAATTGAGATTTTTACGTGATTATTTAGTATTGTTTTATTTAATAGTTTTGTTAATATTATTAATAAATTTCATCTCTTTTCTGTATTTTTTCGAACATTAATATTTGATGATGAAATGATAAATGAAAACTTGGGTTTCTTCTGTGCTATATGGAATTATGTAGAGCTGCATTTTCCTCTCTCCAATATCGTGTCAAGATGTGATCACGTAATCATTGCTTTAAAACATGGGTGGCACTGAAAGTGATTGTGTTCCGAGTAGATGGAAGAAACCAAAGAAACAATGAGAAATCTGAGTGATTGGAAGAAAGTAAAATCCAAATTAAACAGAAACTTACGTTTATTTGTTCCACTTCTTACGTATGATAAACCTATGTCAGCAAAGCAGAAGAACAGTCTCATTATTCAACAGTTGCTTAACGGGGGGAAATGGAAGTAGATGTAAAAAGTAGAAGAAGGCCACAAAAAAGAAAGTTCAGCAAGCAACTAGGTATTCAAAAGATTGTATCCAGTTGCAAGGAAGATTGCTACTACAAAACAAGGATCTTATGATTATGCTAGCCCCACATAACAGAATGTCATCACTATCTATACCACGAGCTTTAGTCTGATTCCAAATTATGAAAATGAAGTTGAGAATGACTTTGATTATTGATTGCTGAGGAACAAACAAAATTTGTCATTATATGTTTTAAAATATTTTTATGTGAAATGATCTGAATCACCTGGCAAATTTGCGGTGGATGCTGAGAATATTGCGAATATAATTATGTGTGACCTTTTTACCATCTTCACAGCATTGAGTTATGTCAATATTTACAAGTTTCGTGACATAGAAAGGCAATGTTAAAACAAATTGCAACCAACTAGGTTTAGTATGCGAATATAAGACAACCCCCAATTTTTCAAATGACTATTTTTCTGAATATGTCATATGTTTGTGTAAATATGGTTTATCAATGGAAGGTATATTTTTTTATTAAACCACTTTCAGATGAGTAAATATTTTTTAAAAAAATATCTTCACTGTGTTTGTATAATACGTCTTGCATTATACAAATGCACCTATGCAGGTGCGTAAAAGAAAAGAAATGCACACTTGCTTGAGGTTTAATGGCATATTGTGCTATAAGGTTGCATTTACTTCAATGGTTCAAAAAAATTTATTTTTTTTAATTTAGTCTTTTGAAGACTTTCATTATTTAAATAATTTGTACAGAAATCATAGAATTAAATAATGACACCAGTACACTGTATTACAAATTTATACCTGGCACAATCCTCATTAGAATTATGAAACAGGCATAGCCTATATTTTTCTGAAATGTCCTTTGTATATTTGTTAATTAGGTTATGTAAGAGATGCAAGTTACTAGAGTAAAGTTAAGATCTCAGTAGAAACATGTTGTTCTCTTACAGACTCTGGAATCATGTTCCTTATTGTTTATTGTAAATAAACCACTGCACTTATAATTATGTCTTTACTAAATCCAACCATCAGATTCCTTATTTATCCTTCTAATCATTGTAAAGAATTCATATTTTTTTCTGTCCTGTTTAAAATAATCTCACCAATATTGATGTAAATAATATCCTATTCACAAAGAAAAATCAAGTAAACTATGTGTATATTAAAACCTCTGTAAAAGCAGTACTAAATTAAGCAGAAGAGTAAATGAAATAGCAGAAGTATACGAGAAGAAAAGTTAACTCAATAAAACTGAAGCATTGGTTTTGCGGGTAAAGATGGTTAAAAAGCCAAAAGTACTAAGAAATTTGGGGACAGGGGTAACTATTTGGGGAAAATTTTGATCAGATACTAATATGTGAAAAGGAAATGCAAAATCCAAACAAACTAAATAAAAAAGCAAATTCTGATATAAAATCTGTAAAGCGTTCAGAAAAATATGAAAAAGAAGACATTCAAAACATACTTAATACAAATTGAAAATGAATATTTTCATGAATTCTTTAATACACAATATGCCCCAGTTATAATAACTATCAAAGTATTTTAATAAATAAAGATAACAATGTTTGTAGGCTAACTTCTACAAGTCAAATTTTTTTAATTTAGAGACACTATATAGGTATGATATACATAACATATGATCTTATATCACTTTGATGATCAGCTATATGTGTGTGGTAATAAATCAATTTAATTTACAATTAAAATGCAAGATATGATGTTTGACAGACCTAATTGACAGCTCTACTGAATGAAATGATTTCTGAGATATAGGTAGACCATGTCCTAATTTAGGATCTGATTGAAAGAAACAAGTTAGTATGAACATTTTATTCAGGAAAGTCTTGATTCAATACCCACCACTTTTGAATGGTTGGTTTGATTATGTACTTACCCCAGGGAAGTGTGCAGATAGTGCTAATATATTACAGCTAGTGGCCTGAAGCAGCAAAAAAGTTGCTGAACAAAACCACAGAAAATGGTTTTTCAAAAAGTAGTGTATGTGTGTGTACTGATCAATAACAACAAATAAACCACTCTCGTACAACACTGCATCAAGTTAAATATTTTGACAATCTTCACAAATATTGAACTAACATAACACAGTATATATGGGTACACAATACTACAGTTCCTTTGGTACTAAGGATATCAAAAAAGTTGCTGTCACATAGCTTAATTGCACAGCAAATATTTAAGGCCTTCCCCTTGTCAAGGACAACACAGTAAAATGATAGAGAAAATGCATTTAATCAATACGAATTGTATGAGAATAGGCAGAATATCACAATCAAATATTTGCATTTTTCAGTCTAAATCAAAACCCTTTCATTGTTTTTGGATTTACCCACGTTACCCAACCCCAAGTTACTGGGTATCTAACGAAACCAAAGCCACCTCTCACACAGTTGTAGGCAGCATAGTTGTCTTTCAAGTTCTGAAAACATTTGAAGTTAGTAATATAGTTACTAGCACACTTGCAGGAATTAAGATATGAGACAGCAGATCATAACTTCTTCCTCAAAACATGTGTGAACGACAAGGAACTTGCATTTAACCCAAGATGGAAGTCAAACCAAGGATATGAGCTACAATTCACTCTTCATTACCTCAGCTATTTAGACCAGACATTTTAGAAGTTTTTTCCAATGTAATGATTAGGATTGGATATTAGACAAAAAGTCTATATTTAGAGATTAATGTTAGATCACATCAACGTATTTGGGTTGTGTTCAGCAAAAATTATTTTGTCTACTTCTTGAAAATCTCTTAAGTATGAGTTCCTATTCAGCTAATTTGCTATATTAACTTTTTAATCCACTTGTTCTGGGACTGTCTTCCATTACATTGTGACAATGAGAATTTCCCCAAGAATTTCATATTTTTTATTACAAATTATAGATAGGTAGCCATTATTTTATTAAATTTTTATTTTCAGATACTTGTAAAGGATGTAAATAAGTGCAGACATCATAATATCCTGTTTTTATTCAATAATAATAATAATAATAATAATAATAATAATAATAATAATAAGGAAATGTTGAATAGTAGCTTTCTTATTGACAGTAGAGACCTACTGTGTAATGATGACAAGGTGGAAAGTTCATTATGACCAATATTAGTATGTACTGATTCCATTGAGGACTCAAGTTTCATTATATCAACAATACAGAACATACAATCTTGAATACGGATGACCAAACTACCGAAATGGATTCTGAAGATCATTTTCAAAGGGTAGTTTTTTAATTGATAGGCCTAATGTGGCCCAAGAATATTCCGTGTAGATAGCAGTTCAGGAAACAAAAGTTACAGTAATAAAGGCAAGGAACAAAGGAGAGCAAAAGTATAAATAAATGGAAAATTAGTGGAACTAGTAAATAAATTTTAAACATAAATATATACAACCAAACACAAGAAGACATAGAAAACACTTAATAACTACAATAGAATATGTGGAACAGTTAAAAGATACTTTGGCAGAGACATGGACTGAAAACAAAACTAAAAGTGCTCTTTCAATAAATGATACTGTTGACCTTTGATTAATCTATTATCAAATTTAAATGCTTTCAAGCACTTATAAAAAGGTAGTTTATAACATTGATTAAAGAGAACTGACACACAATTAACTTTCAGTTATTTCTGTCATACTCTCTCAGTAATTTCTGTAACAGTTTATGCAAGTTAAATCACACACTAACTGCCTTTTCAATCATTACCAAAAGCATGTTACTGTTTTGTTTTGTTGTTTTTTGAGAGTTCTGTATTTTCTGTTCTTCGTTAAGAGTAGTAATCGAGCACCCAACTAATGCATAAACAAGGCAGTTAATAACAACTATCACAATAAAAATGACAGTGACAAAATAAAGAAAGAAAAGAACAAAGAGGTCATTGATTCCTAAGAACAAAAGTAGGAAAGATGAAAACACGGATTGCAACCACAAACTACTAACATTATCTTTGCACTTGTACCTAATATTTATTACAAGAAATTAATTGTGGAATTTTACACTTTAGTGAATGGTATAAGAAATTGTGGCTTGATGCTAACAGAATGTTTTAGGTGTGAAGTATTCAAATGTTAGCATTTGCTTCTTTTTGGACATAAAAAAAAGTAGACCAACCTTAACAACCCTAATTCAAAATCGACAGTTTTCATATTGTTTTTGTGACTCGGGTAAATAATAAATACTTGTATAGTTATAATAAACATTTGTAATAAAAAACCCTCGGGAAGTTAATTGAAATACCCTTGAAAAAAAAAGTGAAAAGAAGTGCACTGCCCGGGAATCGAACCCGGGTCGCAAGAATGGGAATCTTGCATGATACCACTACACCAGCAGTGCCGATGATGATGCAAGTAACAGTTACAGTAATTTAGTAATAATCCGCGATTTGAAAACCGCTAAGAAGAATTTGTAATTTTTATTTGATTTTTCATTTTTTAAAAATTAAAGAAAATTTAAAAGACATACAATATAACGACTGCTAAACAATGAATTAGTTGAAATTAATAAATATTCGACGTTATGCAATAGAAACCGCAAAAGATATGTAATGTAATGTTTATAACACACATTTGCGAGTAAAATGGCTAAATCTGAAAATTATACATTTATTTCAACATATTTTAACCAAGAAACGGGGAAATAAAAACAGAAAAGCTTCTCAGTATATTCTGTGATTCACAGATAGCGCTACTACACAACATAGTAGGAAGTTTTGTTAGAAGATGGCGCTAACTTACACTTGGGGAAAAAATCGACGTTAATTTACTTTTCTTGGTTATAAATATATATTGAAATGTCTAAATTACAAAAACAATCATGTTCTGGAGAAATTACAGGCTATAATTAACCTTGCAGAATATTTTATTAATGAAAACAACTTTGAAAAATCCCTTTTAGTAAAATGTTATGAAAACTCGTGGTTTCATAGTGATTTGATTTTTCAATCTGAAATTTACTTTACGTATACATTTCCTTTTATACATACGTTTTTTAAAGCCTATATTGATCGATCTTCAGGTAGAACCATTTTAGAATCTCCTAATACAGAACAAAAATTATTTAATCTTGGAAATAAAAGGAATTATTTAATCATGGAAAAAATTTCCATATTTTTACAAATGGCTCCAAAATAATAGAAAATGATGTTTGGAACGTCGGGTTTGCTATTTCTAGTGATAATGAATTATATAACAAATCATTTAAAATTCCTGATCTTGTTTCTATTTTTCAGCTATTTATACTCTTCATTTAATAAATGAAAATAATTTTAACTTCAAAATCTTTACTGATTTGCAAAGCGTTCTGAAGTCTTTGCATGGTTATAGTGGTTTTGGAAGAGAATCCCCTCATTACTCAATTGAAAGCAAAAATTATTAAGTCTAAAAATTTGGGCAAAAATATTACTTTTATTTGGATTCCTTCACATAAAGGTTTGGTAGGGAATGAACGTGCTGACATAAAGGCAAAAGAGACTGCAAGAATTGGCAACCTTCTAAATTTTAATATTCCTTCATCCAAATTAATTTGGAAGTATAAATCTATATGTAATGAAGAAAAACATTGAAGTTAATATCACTGGGTAAAATTAAAGGGAAACATTATTTTGATTATTTTTTATAATTATAAGAAACCTTGGTTTTACCTGTTTAATATCCAGAAAACTTACTATTAATCCATTAAAGCAACCATAGTCTCTTAACAGCACTTTGGATAAACTGCTAATTGTTAGCAGTGAAATTTGTAAATGTGGTGAAGGCCTGGATCTATTGAGCATGTTTTTTGGCAATTCAATTTTTATGAACAGAAAAGGAAAGACATGTGATCCAGGTTGCGCAAATTTATTAAATATGGTTATTTTTCTGTTTATTCATTTTTATTGGTTTTAGACAAATATATTTTCCCAATTATTGTAAATTTTTTTAAAAAAAATTTTATTTCAGTTTCTTATATTTTTTGCACACATTTTTTGTTGTTTCTTCTTAGCTTTTTTTTTTAAATTTATTGTTTTCTTTATTTGCACAATTGTCATGTTTTTTTAAATTTTAATCTTTCAATGTTTCAGTATTTTGGCTCTGTAAACATATGTTTTAATGCCAATAAAAAATACTATATTATACTATAAAAAATCGACGCAAATTTATTTTCGTAAATCCGATTAGTGTTTTACACAGGTTTCTAAATGTTGGAATTACCGTCTCCCCAGAAAATTTTTTATTGCCAAGCCCTTTGGAGCAAAATAACATTTATTTCATTAATTTAATAAACTTTCACAAAAATATAGTCGAACAAATTGTTAATACTCGCATGTTCTTGATGATGTCCATTACGACCAAAAAATTTACCACACTCTACATTTTCTAAGCAAACCGCAGTTAAAAATGTCTGCGTAATTATACTGAATCCATGACGTCCAACTAGGGGCCGAGCATTTGGATTTGATTGTGTTTTGAGAACTATAAGTGGCAATTTATTAGGCAAAAGACGCAAGGCGACGAATTTATTAGGCAATAACAAACGAAATGAATCTTAATAATACTGAGTTTTTCTTCTCAGACAATTCTCCTCAAAGGGTATCAACGTGTGCAACCACACTTACAAGCTTGCGCACTGGGAAGCCACAGGTTGTGGCTCCCTTGAAAATTTCGGAAGAGACTGGGAAGCCTTTTTAATAAAAACATGTTCTCCCGCAAATATGTTTAATTCCTATAAGAAGGGGAAATTGTTATAAGTTAATTGGTGTTATATTGATTGATTGGATTCCAGGCGTGTCAACTACTAATTTCAATATTCCCGTAAGTCAGTGGCGGCTCGTGGTCATGCCATTAGGGTGTGCAACGTTTTTCTTCTTTTTCCCACACTCTCTCTCCCTCTGTCTCTCTCTCACGCACACACATATACATTACATGCATGCATTGACACACATTAACATTAATAATGACAATTAAACACAAATCATCTTATGACGTCTGATAGCATGCCGAACAATTCCATTCCATTGTTTCTTTTCAGCAATTTTTTTCTGTGGCTTTTTCATTGAAATCATTGATTTCTTACGTTTCATATTTTCAACGCTATTCATTGTTAGTTGCACAAACATCCTTGACAGAAAAAGAACTCTCTGATTTCGGTTTCTCAAAACACATTGAAACGTAGCCTAATACTTACGTTTACAAAATGCACTAGGAGTTTGAATACTTCGGAATGGTTCTGTAATTGCAACTCACTTTAAAACACAAGAGAATACAATATTATATACTATTAACATTTTTATGAATGCAACAGTGCACAGCAATGCGTTCGCGTTTCGCGCGCTAGTGCGAAAGCTCATTTAAGTGGAGATATATCTCACACTTTCTTCGTTCAATGTCATACTTCTGTTAAAAACTTGTGCTACTCGAGTGTTATATCTTCGAGTCACGTCAAGGCATTTCCCGAGATCGCCACTGCGCCTGCGCCGTAGATGGTGCACCGCGCCGGGTATGCTCCAGTCCTCCATAAGCCACCGTTGTTGTTCCCCTCCTTCCCCTGCAGCCCCGCGGCAGCCTAGAACGCCGTTTCCTCGGTCGCATTCTCCCGAGTGTGCTCCCGCAGGCTTTCACGAAAGAAAGGCGGACGGACCGGCAATCGCAGCTTCCGAATGGCGCGTGTTTTGAAATAACATGTTTCGGGAATGCTCTGAGAGGACTTGTATTCTCCTCTTGTTAAGAGATGTTTAAGAAAAATGGCATCGAATTAATTTGGGTGTGCACATGGGAATGTGCGAATACCCACGAGCCGCCACTGCCGTAAGTGTAGTGCATTTGATCGCTGGATGTGATCTTATCTCGCTGGATGGCGAGATCTGACGCTGATCTACCCGTGGACTAGCGGGATTTTGCCTAACCAAGTATCTCCCACCAGCGGGACACCGCCCCAGCCGAGACAAGCTCCAAGCTCTCGACATGTGTAGTAGTGTAATTCATGTGAGTGTAAATGTGTGTAAGTAAGGAGAAAGGCCAATGACGATGAAGGAAAGATCGTGCAAGGTCCGTGGCCCGTTTGTTAGGGTACTGCTCCGGAGATCTGATCGGAGAAAGAACTTGGAAAAACTGGCGATCAGAGCAGCCGACCGCTAGTATTCTCCTCCAGTCAGCGACTGCATTCGACCTAGCGAACTAGCTAGTGTCGAAAACCTTGCCACCGTGGGTACTCGAAGCCTAAGACCTCCCGGTCAGTGTCACTGCAGCGTCATTAATGCCCTGAGCCACCTAAGTACGTTAGTTTCTCAAAGCCAAGCGAAAATTCGAAACTTCCTTCAATATTCCAAGCCTTTCTGGCGGGCAACCTGAAATATACCTGCCTTGAAAATAAGTCAGACGTTGGGCAAATCAAGTTGTAAGTAATTGCCTATTATCCCTGTTGGCCAGGGCCTCGGAGCCGTTAGAATCCGGGGTTCCCAGACGGTCACCCACCCAGGAACCCGCGGTGTCTCGATCTGTTTAATTTCAATGACCTCACAGAGCTTCATTAAGCAGATCGGGTACTGGCGCAGACTACAAATCCCTATTAATGGTTCAACATAAAATCAATTGCATTTATTCGTTACGTAGTGAAACTTAAATTCTCATTGCAGTAGGTTTTATTTATTTATTAGTCAAATACGTCAAAGGTACAGCTTAATGCAAAATGGGGTCCAGAAATATCGTTGTTCTCTGTCTGCAATCTACGTTTCGAAGTGAGTCGTAAATGTCTTAAACATTTAATGCAAGATTCTCAATATACCCAGAATCTCAACTTAATTTGTTAAACCTGGTCAGTACCTTTCAATACAGCTGTGTGGTCTTGACTCATTGTCACCAAAACCGGTTATTATTGACAAATGACATCATAACGAAATCAATATCAGGGAACTAGCAGTTGTTTTCAACTCAAAGAGAATCATTTAATATAAACGAGCGGCCCAGTCGGAGCAATAAATAACGTATTACACAAGAACTTTAATGAAGATCGACAAATCAGAAGATAGCAGTAACGAGCAAAAATGCTGCTGAATAAATCTAAACAAAATAGTTTTCCAAAAAGGAATACGTAAACTACTCAAGAACAACATAAAATATTCTCATATAACACTGCAATAAATACATAAAAAAAACAATCTTCACGAATACTGCAATAACGTAGAACATTGTACGTATGTATAGTATATACGCACAAACATATACCGTACAACAGCTCTTTACATACCAAGAATATGAAAAATATTGCGATTCCATAAAACAACACGAAAACAAATCGAATCGAATCGAATCTATTTTTGACCAAATGGAATTCATGCTTTGTATTTCTTATTTATCATTATTGCAAAGCTTTTTTAAAGCAATGTTATTGTCTCTTTTTGCAAAATTACTATATTTTGAAGGTGTATTGTGTGTGCCACAATTTCTTTTGTATTGTTTCTCATTAAATAGCATTTAATTGTTCGTACGTATGAACTTATCGTTCTTTCTGAGAGTACGATACAGAGCTGAGTGTGCGTGAATATTTCCAATTGCCACACAAGAGAAAAACAAGTTTCATTGAGATTAATTTTTACTCTCCAAACAAATGAATTCGATTTTTCAAAAATACATTATTTTATTTTATTAAGTTTGAAACAGAGGTTATCTTAAAATCATTTAATTTAAAATATCACATACAATCATGCGTGAGAATCTGCTTGATTGTGAGTGGCTTTTTAATGAAAAAAAGAAAAATGAGAGAGTGAGAGGGAGAGAGCGAGTGAGGGGAGGGGGAGAGAGAGAGGCAGGCAGGCGGACGAACGGTGGGGAAGAAAAGACACAGACGGACGGACGGACGGAGGCGAACGAAAAGACGGGCAGGCAGACAGGAGGTGACAGGCAGGCGGACAGGCAGGCGGACAGGCAGGCGGACAGGCAGGCGGACAGGCAGGCGGACAGGCAGGCGGACAGGCAGGCGGACAGGCAGGCGGACAGGCAGGCGGACAGGCAGGCGGACAGGCAGGCGGACAGGCAGGCGGACAGGCAGGCGGACAGGCAGGCGGACTGGCGCGCGCGCGCGAGCGAAAGAGATAGGGAGAGTGGGGGGAGGGGGAGAGAGAGAAAGAGAGAAAAAGAAAGAGACGCGGAGAAAGAAGAGAGGAGAGCAGTTTACGAGTATTATAAGATCATGAGAAGAAAAAGAAGAAGAAGAAGAAGAAGAAGAAGAAGAAGAAGAAGAAGAAGAAGAAAAGAAGAAGAAGAAAAAGAAAAGAAGAATCGGCCAAGGACGTGGGTGCGAGTAATCAAGTGCGTGGTATAGTGTGAATCAGTTGTCTCGGACATGTGCAATGGCTCCCCGGCTACCGCTGGACTCCAAGCACATTTCCCGCCAATTACCGGATCAATTTCCTCACGGCTTTCCGGCTCCCTCGGCACTCGTTTGCGGTTCCCCTCTACAGCATGCCAAAGAAAGCAGGACGCACTTCGAGTTCATACTACTTAGTGGCCCTATACCAGCACGTACTCCCTCTCATTATTCCGCCTTTTGAACTTTTCAGAGAGTTCACCGAAAATGAGATCTCCCCCATTTTTAAGCGTCCTTTGCTCTAACCGAGAATAAACAAAATTGGAGTCATTCCTGAGAAAATGATTGTTTAAATATTCCCTAACATCATGCAAAAGTACGCGAAAACTACTGCAATTTTCTAAAAATTGTGAATGAGTTTCTTTCACGATATCTTGAAAAGTAGACTTCATAAAGAAACTATCTATCTTCAACATTGTTGTAGGAAGACGCCGAAATAAAATTAAACTCTTGAAATATCAGAGATTTCAACGAAAACGAGAACTGCGCCAATCTTTCAAGCGTTCTCTATGCCATATGAGGACAAAATTTAATTAAGAAATGGAGCCATTTTTGAGAAAAGTTTGAAAATCTTGAGGCTCTACAACGCAAAGTATCCCGGAAAATCAAAAGATTCGTTAAAAAAGTCTCAGAGCTTTGAGTTCGGCCAGATTGATTGGAGAATATTAGTTACGGAGAAAATTGTCTAAATGGTTTAGGTTTCACGTTACGGAGTAGAGAGTTTTGAGGCGACTGAGAGAAAATGTTTGGCGCAAACGACCAGAGTTGAGGAAAATGGAAGACTGGTTGGTGCACGATGACAACTTCGATTGTGAGGGAATTCCTGATCAAATACAACTCGGCAATGGTCCCCCCACCCCCCACCCTTCCTACTCACCAGACCTAGCCCCGTGCGACGTTCACCTGTTCTCGAAGATGAAAATCGCGTTGAAAAGTAAACGTTTTCACCCCATAGAACATATCCAAATGAAATAGCAACGGTCCTAAAAACCCTCGAACCTGCGGACTTCTAGGAGTGTTTTCAAAAATGGAAATAACGCTGAAATCGTTGCTTACATGACCAAGGTGGCTACTTTGAAGGTGCCGGAGGACATTTGGATGCATATAGTTTTCTGAATTTTCAATGAAATTCTCGGATATTTTGGGTATACCTCGTAAAGTGTATGTTTTCAGACATCTTACAATAAGGTTGAGACTTCCTATTGTTGTTCTATTCTTGCTATCGCCTCTAGGAGACGCTGAACATCTTAATTCTAGTTTTTTTGACAACCAGCAGGCAAAATGGATTGGTACGGAGTTATTCTACATGGCGTGCCCAGCGAACTTGCGTGAGTGTTTTAGACTAAACACATTCATTGTACATATTCAATTTTTTCGAATTAATGAATTCAAAATTAATTCAATTTTTTCGAATAAAGTTACGAAATCCTGATACAGAGTATTTTAAAATCCAGGCAACTTCACCTTGCAAGAGTTTCCAGAATACTGTTTTTAACACCTTTTTTCTTGCACCATCTGTTTGCTTCATTGACTCGATAACATTCTGATCTAGAATGTAGATCAATACTATAAGATATATCAGTTTCAAAGACTTGTAACAAGGTGATTTTGGCATCTGGCTACATTTAAAAATCCCGCCAATATTGTGACGCAAACTGGTAGCTAAAACGCATTAGAGAATTGGTGCACACTCGTACGTTAAAACACCTTCGATCTTCTGCGCATGCGCAGTTTAAGTTTCGCACCACTTTAGTGCATCTGCGCATGCGCAGAAGATCGATAGTGCGGTCCGCTAAGGCGTGCACAAACTCTCTATTGGCTGAAGTCGGATACGATGCACAATACTCATCGATGTTTTCCACAATGTTGTGTGCTTTAGGATAATACTTCGAGTTTGAGGTCGGCTTTTAGTTGGGCATGCGTAGAGACTCAAAACTGCATTCGACTGCGATTTAATCATCGGAGATGCGTCTGGCAGGTCATCAGCTGTTACAGTGCCTTCTGATCGGGAGCATGCACGTCACTACGATGACGTCACTATGACACGTAACAGCTCATTTACGGACGTCAGACGCGACTTTGAATAAATCCAAATATACATGTTACGCCCTAAAAGCGGCTCTATACATTTGGCATTCACCAATCAGCGAACTACTGCTCCGCCACCGGTGCGGCACCGCCATGCGGTGACGTCACAATAGCATGCAGCTATCCACATTACTTAGGATTGGGGATTGGGCGAGCGGTCGCTCACTACTAAAAACGGCTCCACACATGGGACGGCATTCGCCGATTAGCGAGCTAATGCTCACCCAATCCCGAGCAGCTGACGTGTTCGGCAAATGTTCTGTCCTAAAGACCGACACGCGGTGGGTAGGGCGAGCACCGAACGTTCATTACTCGGAAAATAGCGAGCAACTCATCCACACTACTCGAGATTCGGCGAGCGGTTGCTCGGTATTCGCTGACTTCCGAATATGTGGATCCGCCTACCGATGTGAGCCGCGTTAACGAAATACCGAATGTGTGGATCTGCCTTAACGGAATACCGAATGTGTAGAGTCGCGTTAACGGAATACCGAATGTGTAGAGTCGCGTTAACGGAATACCGAATGTGTGGATCCGCCTTAACGGAATACCGAATGTGCGGATCCGGCTCAACGGAATACCGAACGTGTAGAGCCGCGTTAACGGAATACCGAATGTGTGGATCCGCCATAACGGAATACCGAATGTGTGGAGCCGCCTTAACGGAATACCGAATGTTTGGATCCGCCTTAACGGAATACCGAATGTGTGGATCCGCCTTAACAGAATACCGAATGTGTGGATCTGCCGTAACGGAATACCGAATGAGTGGATCCGCGTTAACGGAACACCGAATGTGCGGCTGCGCAGGTTCGCGCGGCGCGCGTGCTACTGGGAGCGCGAGGAGCCGCCGGCGCGGCCGCCCGGCTGCCCGCGGCGCTGGCTCGACATCGACCTCTCGCGCGCCGACGGCTGGGCGCTGCGCTCGGCGCGCCGCTGGTACCTGCAGCGCAAGGCCAAGCTGCACTACCCGCCAGGTGCACTCACCTCTCTCACTCACTGGCGTTTCCGGGCTAGGGTCATCACTCCCGTTAGTGTGTTTTTGTCGCGGGAGGTAGCGGCCCTTAATGGAGATACGACGCTGCCTACACGACGGTTTGATTCGTTAATGATTCCGGGTGCATCAACTGCTAAGGTCATTACTCCCGTCAGTGTGTTTTTATTGGGATGTTTTTACAGGAGCCATAAACACTTCATGCGTAGGCGTAGCTGAACAGCTGTCGCGGCGGAGGGATACTTCTCTGAAATACATGTGATGTTCACTTGTTTTCGCGAACTGTCACTTTGGCTGATCCTTAGGAAAATCGTTCCATAGAGTCAAGGCTGCAAGCCAAAGCCTCGCGTGCGATGTGTGGCAGGTCCGCGGGACCGCTTCTGGTTCCCGCCCACCACCAGCATGGACTACGGATGGGAGCTGGTGGACCCGTGCCTGCAGCAAGACGCGCACTTCCTGTGCGCTGAAGCCAACTTCCGGCTGACCACCAGCGACGTCTCAAGGTCGGCCCCCCCACTCCAGACACCTCGAGGTTTCAACACCCCGGCTCGGCCATCAACTCGCCGAGGGACATAACTCATTCATTCGCTTTACCTCGTTGCAACATTGCTTTTGAAAAACATTTCTTATACTCAAGTAATATGTTACGACGGTGGCAGGCTTTTGGACTCTAGCTAGATTGCTAGGTCGGGGTCAGCCACTTTATGGAGGAGAATTCTAGCGGCCGGCTGCTCTGATCGGTAGTTTCCCCGATCAACACCAAGCGAATGCCGGAGCAGTACCCTAACAAACGGGCCACGGACTGCGCGCGATCTTTCCTTCCTCTTCCTTGTCCTATCCTATCCCCTTACACACACACACACACTAACATGCACTACACTAACACACATGTCGGGAGACTTGTCGGGGGCTTAGAGCTTGTCCGATCGGGGCGGTGCTCCGCTGGTGGTTGATGACAGGTTGGGGAAAATCCCGCTAGCAGATATGTAGGTCGGCGTCGGATCTCACCATCTAGCGGGGGAAGATCACCGCGATAAAATATTCACCATATTTACGAGACTAATGGCTTTAACAGTTGACGAACCAGGAATCATCGGAATAATTAATCGAGGTTTCAACAACTCGACTCGTTCATTGAACTCACCTAAAGACAAAACTCATTCACTCGTTTTACCTCATTGAAATGTTGGTTTGGAAAAAATCTTAGCAAAGATTTAACGTTGCATGTTTACATAGCGTGTCTCTTACTAGTACCATCCAAAAATAATGTCCACAGTTATTGCAAAGTCATGTAGTGATCTACAATTATTTTCTCATCCAAAATGTTCCTTTTCAAGTAATCAGATTTCTTCTTTGCTTGTGGGCGCGCAAATCAAATTATCTGCGCCACGCTGTCCGTTCTACATAGAGAGGAGAGGTCAACAGTGATCCCGATTGATTGATTGATTCATTAGTAATTCTGGGCGCGACTTCTACGGTATCTCCCACCCGCCGGGCACCGCCCCAGCCGGAGAAAGCTCTATGCTCCCGACTAGTTTCCCGGCACGTGTACTTATGTAGTGCACATAAATGTCAGTATGTGTATCTAAGGGTTGAGGATAAGGCAAGGAAGAGGAAGGAATGATCGCGCGCAATCCGTGACCCGTTTGTTTGGATACTGCTCCGCCATTCAGTTGGTGTTGATCGGTGAAACGAGAAAAAACCGCACTAGGAAGGCAAACATTTAGGCATTTTTTAAACATTAGCATTATTTTTAATTTTTTTTTAAAACGAAAAAGTCTACTCTGTTATTCACAAGTATAAAAACTCCCTTTTAGTGTAAGATAGAATCTATGTAATAAGACTCAAAACATGAGAACACGGGTGCGGCAAACAAAAATATGCAGATTACATTGGCGCTTTCCCTGAACGGGAAGGGCTGTAGCACGGCCGTCTCTAGTAACAGGCCACGTCCTAAAATGTGGCAACGCCGCATCGTCTCCCAACAGAAGGCCCAGCTATAACCCACGAAGACCCAAGTATAGGTTTCGCCGATTCGTACGCCAGTGCCCGCGTTTTCCGTCAAACGTAAATGCTAGAGACGGCCGTGGCTGTAGGATCTTGCGGCTGAGCTGTGCGCATGCGTTGCAGGGAGTTGCACGAGCTGCTGCAGCACGGCGTGGAGCCTCGGCTTCTGCGCATGCGCGAGCCCTACGCGCTCCCCGAATGCCACGCCCCCTGCGCGCGCTGACATGTCTCCTTTTGGCTACACATTGTTGCCTTTAGGCTACATGTTATGTCTCCTTTAGGCTACATGTTATGTCTCCTTTAGGCTACATGTTATGTATCTTTTAGGCTACATATTATGTTATGTTTTATTATATTTTTAAAGGATTTATAATAGCAATAAAATAGAATTTTACGGCTATTTTTCTAGTCTCTGTTCTTCGTATACGTTGGGTTGGACTTCTTAAGATTTGCTAATATATTGTTTTGTGTATGCTACGCCAAAGTTAAATGCTACATAAAACCTAATCTTCTTCAAGTACTTAACACGGCAATAAAATATTGTATGCACTTTCCTCTATGCTGCTTGTTTCATTCTCGCTTTACTACGAACTTAGTAAAAAGAACGAATAGCTGCCGTAAAATCGGCAATGTTCCCACAGAAAAACTCGTATTGTGAGGCCCTGGTATCCAAAAAGAGGATAAATCTAGTTCCTATGTATATTAAATTACTCCCTCTTACACGTGAAGTCAGAGTCCATCATTTTGTGGCTCATTGAAACTGAAAATTAGTTGTTACCAAGTCGTGTCTGCGAACAACACTAGCGCCAAAACAGTTTACAAGATTTTCTCCCAAACGATATTCCACCTAGACGATATTCCCCAACCGATCTGTTCGAACTCGAGGCTCTGCGAGAGTGGAATGGATTTTTGAGTTTTGGTGGTATTTTCGATGACGTCTCATAACATTTTCAAAATTTTCTCAAAAATGGCTCCACATTTTTTTATCAAACGTTTTTCTCGGTAGTGTGAGGTGACTTAATTGTGTAAGTCTTTTTACTTGAACTCTGAATTTTAAAAAATTGCAAATTTCCTATTTTTTCGGCGTCTTTATACAACTACAATATTGAAGATAGAGATTTTTTTCCTTAATACAATATGTTCTTCAAAGACATACCTTCAAATAAGATGATGAGCAATTTTGCAAACTTACGAGTAGTTTTCCCGTAATTTTGCATGAAAAAATAAACAATTTTAACCCATTATTTTATAAAAAAAACTGTTCAAAATTTTCTTCTTTTGATCAAAGTTTGATGTCCCCTGCTGGAAAAGGATGAATTTCTCCTTGCCATGTGTACAATTCAAGTAATATATGACTTAGTGTAGGGATCACAGAATTTTGAAAATGTGCACACAATTCACTTTTCCCCATAGCACGTCATACGCAATTTTTAACTGTTTTTTTGCGTACATAAATAAATAAATAAATTCATGCCCCGCATACAATTTTGGTGCCCTGTTTGTCATTTCCAAACTTTGAAATATTCAAATCACTGAACCCAAACCAAGAAAATTTCACAGAATAATATTTCCGAGAGCATTTTCAGGATTCATTCAGTTTGTGTTGCACGAGATGTTCGTTTCACAACCCAATTCATCCTCTTGAAAATTGCCTTTTTCATTGGCATAACAACATTGTTTAGAAGTTTCTGAAAGTCAAAAACTTGCAGCTGCATAATTGAACAATTTTCTCCCTTCTTGGCTAACAAACAGAAAAAGTTATAGAATATATTTAGAGATTTTCCCATTTAACATATTTAAGTAATTTACTGTGAAAAAAAGTTTAAAATGAATGTTTTGTTAATTTGAAAGATGATTCTAAAAATTACACCACAAATCTCAATAAGAGGGAAGTGTAATTGGAAAAATTGATCTAAAACTTACATCACTGCTCAATGAGAGGAAAATGTCAGGTAATTATGTAAATTGTAATAAAAACTCTTCTAGACATTATCTTTTGGTGCTCTGAATAAAATGTAACACTCAAGACTTGCAAATATTTTATCAAGTTATCTCTTAATCATACATGTAGATTTCCATACCACTATCGTATAGGATTGATTTATATCAAGATCTTGTATATTTATTTTTTTAAGCATTTATTGAAATAGCAAGGCAGACAACTGTGGTCACTACAGTGTTTTTTCTAGTCTCTCATTTATGGAGGAAAACAGTGAAATTTACTACTGGATCAATTGAAAAAGTCCAATAATCTTTTACAATAATCTTGAAAAAACTAACTTTGAAAATAAATATTACACAAATTCATACTCAAAAAATAAAGTTCAACTTAATAGATAATTAAACTTTTATGTCCCTTAAATTTGTAATTTATTATATTGTTGCATTGAGTTATAGAGAAAGACCATCCAATATCAAATAACTATACACAACTTTCCACATTCCATGAGATAGAATAAATAAAAGAATACTATTTGAATTTAGTTTAAATCATTAAAGAACATAGTTAGCATGCTGGTTGAATTTTCTTCAAATTTTATTTCACATGATTTTCCTATTTCACTTTAAATGAAAAATTTACTCCTTTGAAATACTGTACACAGTTGTTTAGAATATTCATATTGCATATAGATTTGTATTCCATTTTTAGTTTTTGTGAAAACTTCAGTCTGCATTTTCATATAACACCCTACACTTCATAAATTGGTAATTCTGTAGTTTCTATTGCTATTAAGCTTGAACAGGTAGTTACCAAATGTCATTTTTAATTTTCACTTTTAAGGTAATTCCTTTTTTTTTTTTTATTTCAAATTGCAACTTAGGTTTTTTAATACACAATAACAATACAAATCACAAGCTCAGATACATAACAATCTTGTATTCACTGGCAGGGCATTTGAAAGTGCTGGCAGGGAGTTATCAACAACATTCTACAGAATAATAAATTGCACTTAAAAGCTACTATAATTTTCTTTGTTCAAATCCTTGAAGAAAATAATTTCCATCATCAATTTCAATCTGATGAGAATTTAAAAGATTTCATTAAATATTTAAAATCAGATTTTCACTCATTCATGCTATGTACTATAATATTGAAGGTAATATCACTATTGTATTAAGAATTGATTTTTCAATGAACTGAAAGATCATTACTTCATTACTTACAAAACAAACAAAAAAATATGTCTCTTCGATGATATTTACTCACATACCTATATTCAGGAAATGTATACCCTTCTATCAATAAATAATAACACATTTCTACATTAGTTTACTAAGATAATTGCATTCTGAATTCACACTTGAATGCCTACATCAACCATTACACTTACTGTAATGAGAGGAAATGCATTTCTTTTACATTCTGCAGCATTCATGATGGCATTCATCTTTTGCTTGTCTTTTTCACATTTTAATTTTTAACAAAATAATGTAAATTGTGACATGTTCTATTCTGAACCACTTACAAGAGCAAGAATTTAAATAACAATTACATTTAGCGTACTGTTTTACTGTAACAATCTCTTAATTAAATAATGTTTTCAATCCTTTTTACTGAACTTATAAAATACCACAAACACATTTGTATTTCACCAAGAACATATCAAGAGTATATATCTCAAATTTCATTTGATATTTCTGAAATTACCATCACTAAATGCAGCTGGTTTACTTTCAGGTATGATAGTACACTTCTGGTCGAATGCCTTTATAAAGGAAACATTCTTCAGTGTCAGAGACATACTAATCTGTCAACCAATTATGAAATTAGATAAAGCTTAAAATACCAAGCAACTTACTGCGTCATTGACAATTACTGATGAATTGTTGAAAAATGCTCTCATTTTTCTCCTTCCGTCTCTTTCATTTGACTAAGAACAGTGAAGAATGAGTAAGATGCTTGCATTACCTGTCAAAGACAAAAAGGATTTCTTCAAAATATATTTTCTTCAATGTTACCTACTTTAGTATTAACATTTGATCTGGTAATTATTTGGTCTTTGAAAACAAAGAAATGGGCCATGAAACTGTGGCAAAAGGATTACGTAAAACTGTGGTAAAAGGGTGGGTGGCAAAATAATGTAATTGATCTTGAAGGCTGTATATCATGTGACAAAACACTGCCAAATATTTTCAAAAATTTATTTTAGTTACTGGTATGTCCAATACTCATCTCAAACGACATGAGATTGGAGCGACCAGAAAGGAGAGCACTTGGGGCAGCTGGGACAACTTGCCTCACGTCCTGACTTCATTAGGGCCCCAAATGTTTCATTCAAAAGAAATAAAAAATGTATTCATGTGTAATCCATTTAATTCTGTAAGTTATTTCTGTTGCATGGAGAAAAGAATTCTGTTTATGAATTGGGGAAGGAGGGAATGTTTTGTTTGAAATGAGAGGCCCCTGTGGATCAACCGCCCCAGGCCCATGGTTTTCTCTGGGCACCCCTGCACGAGATGATTATCAGAATGCATGTAATCATTGTAATTACATAAAACTTATAGTTTACAACATTATTTGAGCTCTTTTAGTGCACATTTTAAGTCTTCAAGAAAATTATGAAGAAAAACGACCCTAAGTGTAAGTTCAAGAAAACTAAGTATTTTTATGCAGTTTCGCAGTCGATATACAATAGTTTTATAATTGAAATTTGGTTATTTAAAAATCTCTTTCCTTTAATAAAATATTTTAAAGTATTTCTCAATTATTAAGAAACTTTAATAGGCACAAAAATAAATTTACATGTATTTAAGATATTGAACATGAAGCAACAAAACTAAATTAAGCTCCTTTTATAACATCATTTAAATAACATCCTTTAGTGCCTACTCAAAGGAATGTGAAATGTTCCTGAAATCATCTCGGATATTCCTGAGATGGACACAATGTATTGTCTTCATAATGTCTGTCATGTTTTCTTTGCTGAACAAGGGTAGGTGAAATTTCAACAAAAAATTTTATTTATTTATTTACCCACACAGATCAATAAAAACTCTTTGAAGTAAGGGGGAAATAATTAGAATTTTTATCTTGCCTATTGAATTTAATATAAATTGCAATAAATAACAAAGTAATAAGACTCATATGTCCCCCACAAGTACAATTTTCTTATAAACCCTAAGAATCCCTCCATTTTTACCTAATAATGTATTTATGCACTTGTCCAAAAACTGTCTCAATTCACAAAAGATGAAATTAAGCTTAAAACAGGCTAACCATGGCCTAATAAATAAGTAAATATGTCTCCTTGCACTCAAATAATAGCTTCTAATCATTAAGTACATATTGGTATTTGGTATATATGGTTCTTATACCAGATGGAATGATGAGTAGATTTGAATAATTTTTTTACAAAGAGTTAAAATTAAGGTATTTAGGAAACACTGACTTATCCTCGCAAATGTGATTCGATTTATTCATTACCATTACTCATTAAAAATGTATTTATCCCAATATTTTTTACAAGAAACGAGGTAAACCCTTTTTGTTTTGTATTTAAAATTCCTAATATATTTTTGCTGTTGAATATATTCTATTGACTTTAACACTTTTGTATCATTTTGGGAATCACGGTTATATAATGTTTATTTTATTTTTCACATGGTCACATTATTAAACATTCATATCTTAAAGACTGAAGTAATGAAAAATATGAATATAAGGAAATATAAATATTTGTTGATCCTATCCTTTACTGTTAACTCAGGGAATGCTACAAATCTCCACATATCTATTATTTAACATAATTTACAGTTTCTTATCTAACCTAATAATAGTCTTTACTTCTCAATAAGGTTTTATTTATTTGTTGTACTACACCTGCATTTCATTAATTTGCTGGTACACAAATATCCATAAGTGCCCACCTACATCATCAGTCAAATTAATACTTTTGCACAATTTACTTAGTGAAATAAACACGAGCAAAAAATCTTATCTGAACTGATTCACTGACTTTTTCCTCACCAAAACTTTTTGACAAAAATCTACTTAATTCATTATTTTAATTCCGAACATTGCGTTAATTGGTGTGGAATGCCAAACTGTGCTTGGTTTGACAGGGATTCACTATTTTGAAACCATATTTCTGAGAAACTATGACAACATCGCTGAAATCTATTACGTATAATTCTGTAATAGTACTAACTGATAATTGTATCACAAAGTTGTAGATTATACACATTGCAAATGATTTCCACATGACTTACAGATGTGAAGAGGTCCAAATCGACATTCACAAATCCCATCGCATCCAACTTAACAGGAGACGCTGCTCGCATCATGAAAATAGACAGGTTATGCTTCATAGGCGGATCCGCAGAAATCCAGTCGCTTGCATACACTGCAGATGAGACTTCTTCACTCTGGAGACAGCGAACCAAACATTTTTGGCGAATTATTTGTTATTCTTGAATACCTTCTAGGAGCTGAGTGAAGCCGTTATCGTCAAAACTCCAAATCAATTAAAACTAGTATTTCGTAAAGAAAACTAGAAGTAGGGCTTCGTGAAAACTGACATTTACTAGTCGGATCTATAATTATACTTTATGTTTCTTGCAAAAATCAAGCTTTGTCCGATATTAAAGGTTAACAAATGCGTCAAGCCAGTTGTAACTGAACCACAGCTTCCAAACCAAACTAAGAAGTAACAGAGTCACTTTCGTAACGCCTACATATTCTATTTCAAGTGTAATTGTGGTCTTCTTTTTAAAAATGCAAATAACATTTATTTTTAACTCATTTTGCTTCAAAAGTTTATCCTACGCCCAGGAAACGCATCCTGGCATTGTCATATCTACATGCGAATTATTCGTGCTGACATATACTATCTAAATTATTTTAACCCGACTTCCGAATCACGGCTGTTGGGACGGTCGACTTGCGTGGTAGTGCTGGGTAGATCTAGTCTGAGTTGGGCTAGGTCCGGCTGGGTTCCACCCGAAATTCCGGGTCGGATCGTACTTGAATGTGACTACCTCAGCGAGATGCCAAGGGCCAGCAAATTTCAAATAGAATCGGCCTTGAGGGGAGAGGGGTGCATTAAATACAGGGTTCCGGAGTTCGTGAATTTGAAAGGGGCCCTTGGAGATCAAAGGGGGCAATGAAGACCAACGTCACCCCATGGTTTTTATTAAAATTTTAAAATTTTTAATTCATTTAAGTTTTATCGTACCATATCTTTTTCGATTTTGCTATTTAATCTGTTTTTAAAATTAAAAATCACGCGCGGATGACAGTTTGTGCTATGTGAGTTCAGAAAAGCAGCCCGGATATTCTTTCGGAGGACAGTACGAAAAGGCTTTCCGAGTGAAATAAACTTACTAAACGTTCTTGATGTTAAAGCAAATTCAAGAACTGCAACTGCACCAGAAATGGCAACGCGATTATAGTGGTTTGTATTAGAATAATAATTTACCTTATCTTTAATGTCACTGCAAAACCAGCAATAAAGTAAGAGCTGGCCCATTTCAATGAGATAAAAAGCAAGATACGAAACAAATGCCACACTGTTGACGGGAACCTGGAAAAAAATTTCCAATGTTAAAAAATGTATTGCATAGATCCAATGTTTAACTATTAATTTTAAAGATTGTTTTATCCACGACATCAAACCGTTTCAAATAACTCTTCTATTTCCGAGTTTTAAAACCAAACATTTTCGTTCCGTTTGGTCAAGAACCTGTATCATAATGAAATCTGTACCGTTATCATTTATGAAATTTATCATAATGAAATCTGTATCGAGTATAGTTATGCGACTGGTTGCAGCCAACAAATGACAGCATTATACAATGGGAGTAGAAAAAAATCATTTAAAAAATTCCAGTGCGGTAAGAGATTGCACTCACCGAGGTGGCGTGCAGGGTGATCATACAGAGCACCACCGTCATCACCAGGCTCTCACCCAGCAGCACAGGACTCAGCACCCAGCGCATATCGTCCACGAACCTGGTGATGGCATAAACATCGACACATCAGCTAACGGTTTTCGGCGCCGATGAAAACATAGACAAAAGACATGGATGTTCGTATTTTAATTACAGTGTACTCCGGTTATAGTGAACGTCGGTGGACTAACTGTTTTAGTACACTATATGAGAGGTTCACTACATCCGATGATGTCAAAATTAAATAGAATGTCTTCACAATGATTGATTTTATTTCTATAGAGATACAGCAAAATTCATTAACAGCACGAACTGAAAATTTCAATATCTTTATTTGTACTTAAAAATCAATTATATCAATTGTTTGCTTCGTACATTTTTCATTTATAATTTTCTAGATCCTTCTCCAGAGTTCGTGCTCTCTCCATATTTGATTCTGCATTGTGATCTGTTTCTAAGTATTGAAATGCGCTCTTTCAATTCCTCTTGCATTGTTGGAACACCGTCCCACTCTCCGAAAGCCTATCAACTCGCCTAATAACATACGAGATCCAATTAATTTCCAGAACTTACTTCTTACGTTCACTATAACCGAGGTTCAGGTTCATTATAATCGCATCTTGTTATGCTTATTTGTAATGTAAGTGAAACGGGACCAGTGACTGAAGTTCACTATAACCGGAGTCGACTGTATGATGAAACATGGAAGTAAAATGTCCTGGTTCTAATGTTATATACAACACATCAATATTAGTTTAAATTACATTCTGCCTTAAAATGACTATTATCCTAATTTTCTAATTAATGTTGTAGGTAGTCAAAGTTCAAATTGCAGTTTAACAATATTACCGCGTACAAAATAATCAAAGAAATGTAACAACACTGGAGAAAGGTTGCGAAAGTCATTGGTTAACAGTGACAGTTGTCAATGGCCTTTGACTAGAGCAATCTCAAAAAAGGTAATTTTATTTATACCATGAGAAATTGTGTTTGAAAACATTCATGTTTCTGAACAAATTAGTTTTATATATAGTTTTATAATATTGATGTGTCTGCTCAAAAATATCGATGTTTTAAAAACATTCTCTTAGTCATACGTTCATGGAATTATTATTCATTCACCCAATCATTTATTCATCACACTTTCACGGGCAGGTGTGGCTCAAGGCATCAATGATGTCACTGCAGTGCCTCTGACCGGGAGGTCCAAGGGTTCCACTCCCGACGGTGGCAGGATTTTCGACACTAGATACATAGGTAAGTCAGGTTCAGTCGCTGTCTAGGGGAGACTTCTAGCTGCCGCCTGCCCTGATCGGTAGTTTACCGTGGTTTCTCCAACCAGCAACAGGCGAATGTCGGAGCAGTACCCTACCAAACGGGCCACGGACCGCGCGCGATCTGCCCTTTCTCTTCCTTGTCCTATCCTCACCCTTTAATACACTTACACTAAAATACACTACACTACTACATTTGGCGGGAGACCGATCGGTCGCGTAGAGCTGACCCGGCTGGGGCAATGCCACGCTCATGGGAGGTAACTGGTGGGGAAAATCCCCGTAAGCCAACGTAGGTTGGCGCCGGATCTCGTCATACAGCGAAGATCACCGCCACCACCCACGATAACATGCACTACACTCACGGAACTAATGATCTGAGCAGTTATCGCGCTGATCACTAATCAGTCAATCAATCAATCATTCTTTCAACATCAATTAATTAATTCGTTCGTTAATTAATTAATTAATTAATTCATTCATTCACTAACTCATTCTTTTATTTATTACTTAATAGAATTCGAAATAGTGCATTCCCCGCTCTCGCCATGGAGTAGGACCGCCTCAAACCCCGGGAGGGAAGGCAACCCTCGACAGCTGTTGGGGGAGCCGGATTTTTGAGAGGCCCGTTGAAAAAAATATACTTTCTTCTCTATTTAAATGTTATATTCGCTATTATATTCGTATTGTATTATTAATTCTTGGATCTATTCAAATGCATTCAATTAATTAACAAATTATTGACAGTGCAGATAGCATTTATTTTCTGCTCGCGTGTAAAACCTTCTTACAAACAACGTCCTGAAGAAATAATATTTGTGAGAATTAAAGAAACTCTTTGAGGGAGAACTTACAAAAAATTTGTCTACGGGTGCATTAAATCTATGACCGGCTTGCCACAGAATGTGAATATCTGGAATATCATTCATAATAAGTTTTTTTTCACTATGATCTACCTCACCTCTCGTATCAAGTACTAACCAATGCCTGTTTCCCATGCAACAAACTAGTAAAAAATCTTGGTGTATTACTTGTCAGATGGCTCACTTGGAAACCAAATATCCTTCACCAAATAATTTTGGCCACCCGTTGATCTAATCAGTTGTACTATATCCTCAAGAAGACATCACCTCTCCGATTACATGCTGCAGTTCACCTCTACCAATCAATGATATGGCCAATCATCTGCTACTATTTGGGCCTCTACTAGCAAATTCAACATTCTAAAAATCCAAATTTTCTAAAATAAATTCCTCCGTACCATTAAAAAGCTTTCTGGTGTATACTAAATTCCCTATTACGCAATAAACATTACTGTAATCTCTGTTTATTTCTCTCTCTTATCCTCTCGCTTCTATCCCAAAATCAACAATTCATTTATAGCGCACAAAACTTACAAACCAAATCCTCAATGTAACGCTTAGAACGCAAACTCACACGACATTTTTTACTCCTCTTCCCCACAACTAGCATTTATCCAAAGTCACTTTTCACATATGTGATGTCTGAATTAAATCAATTGTCAAAATATGTAAAACTTTAATCAGTAATCGCACCTAGCTGCTGGGGACTAACTGGCCAAGCAGGAATACATTTTCAACAGTTTTTTTCTTCATCTGTATTATCTGCCGCATTACTGTTTTTGCTCTTGCATTTATGGAACTAGATCCCCTGAGCACTTAATAAAAGAGTAAGTAAACTGTATTTATTGCAGTAACTTTATTAGTTTTCATTAGTATTTTAATATTTTAAATGAAATTTTGTCCGTAATTCAAACTTTTGGAGTACAATGCATGCTGCTTACTTTCATTCCACATGTGTCCCATATTTCAGTTTCTTAACAGATTACATTAACACTAATGTGTAGAATATTATTCATTAAAACTTATACATTATTTTATTGAAAATATTACGCTTCAGATATCGTTAGTAATTAGCAAAACTAATTCATCATCTAACGTAGTCAATGAAACTCCTTAACTATGTGCATTACGGTCAATGTTTAAATCAACTCAGTTTAATTTTGTAGATATTGTAATCATTACATCGTTCCGATGTAACCGTGTTGACGCCGTTATCAATATAGACTCACGCGAATGACGTTAATTTATCCCTTTTGATTTCCGAGAGATGCCAATACAATTTTGACACATTAATCATGGTTATTTATGACATACGAGGGGCTCTATTTACGTTTTTACCTAAGTATAAAATAATTAGATAGATTAAAAATTCAATAATTTCTTTTTAATGTAATTCTCTTCCAGTTTTACATACTTCCTCCATTTTTTAATTAAAGAGGATATTTCCCAAAAAATTATTTTTCCTTCCTTCAAAGTACTCATTTACAGCACTCTTCACTTGTTCAGGCAATTCAGATGTTCAGATAAAACGGCGACTACGCAAGTTTTTTGTTTGTTTTTGTTTTTATGTATTATGATTTAGATTTCTGAACAGAAAGTGGTCACTGGGGAGCTAAATCTGGACTACAGGGTAGGTGATTTAATTCTTCAATGTGGGTCCTTAATTGCAGCAACTAGTTTCAGGTATTTGTGAATGGACGCGATGCCGTGAATATATTCGTATGGGTTATTTTTTGCGGGGAGACTGCCCATAGGCAGTGTTTCGCACCCGAGTTTCGACCCAGGCTTCCTTCGAAGCCTACCCCCGACGCGGGTCTGGGGACTCTTTATCTAAGCAGGCGCGCCCCGTGGGCAGTCCCCGTCTGCGCCTGGGATTTGACTCTCACTTTCTCCGCCAGATGTCGGGCTCAGTTAACTATATCCGAACTGTCTCGTTGGGAGAAAGTGGGATCTCGTTAGGGCGGGATGTGGTCGGAGGGAATTAATTTTGCCGGGCATCCTGCCAGGGTTCTTTTACATGCCACAAGAGTGACATGGCTACTGTGGATTTTCCGCCCTTCGAAAATCCGGGTTCCTCGGCCGGGATCGAACCCGCGCACTGGGGGTTCAGAGGCTAGTAAGCTAACCCTCACCCACCGAGGAGCCTGATGCCGTGAAGGAGTACGTCTTTAGACTTCTTCCATTCCTTAAATTGAGGAGAGGGTAGGCATAGGATTCTCCAGTGATTTGTTTCCGTGTTTTCCACACCCTCTATAAGCAGTATTCCCTGCGCATCCCCAAAAACGATGGCCATGAGTTTGCCAGCAAATGGTTGCGTCCAAAACCTTTTGAGAAGTTAGAGAACCATTAATCTTCCATTGCATTGATTCTTGTTTTGTATCAGGATCCTAAAAATGTCCCCAGGTTTCATCTCCCGTGATTATTTGAGCGATACGGTTTTCCGGATCCGATTCAAAAAGTCTGAAATTCTCCTCACATATTTCCACTCGCCGCTGTTTTTGGAGAGGGGTGATCATTCTGGGAACCCAATGTGTGAACAAAATTTTGACATAAACGTTTGTGAACAATTCTTAAGGGCTCAGACACCCCGAACTCTCGAACGATTGTATCAACTTTGACATGCCTACCTTGCATTACAATATCTTCGAATTTCTTGCACATTTCTGAACAAGTCACTTCCACAAGTCTCCCAGAGTTCGGATTTTCATCGATCTGCCCCATTTTAACTGTTTAGATCAGCACTTTACCTGCACATGAAAAGGTGCACTAGCACCGAATACGGCCGGCATCCGTCAATGGATTTTTTTGGGTCCGCTCCCTTCCTTCGTGAGAAATTTGATGACGTGTCTGTGCTCTAATTTTCCCTGATCTACGACTATTTGAGCAACACCACTGTCGGCAGTATACCTCACTGTTACTTGTGAACGAACTGCTCTGGATGTCTGAATAAATCATGTAGTACAGACATGTCAGTACAGCTTCGCTCGTGGCCTTTCACCACTGAGATCCGGGTTCGATTCCCGTCGAATCTCATGTGAAATTTATTCTAACAAAACGAGTTTGGCTGCTTCATAAGGGCTGGTACAACCCCTGTGAAGTGTCCTAAACCCTACCCTTTTCCTAATTCCTTCCCATATCTGGCCGCTGGGTAGTGACGCAGGAGCGCGTAGCAGGAGGCGCGTACGCGGAGATGCTACCTGGCAGCCCTCTTGTCAAGTGATTGCGACCTGACGTAAAATGACTTACAAAGGTAATAGAGGATTACTCCCGCGCAAAATAATGGAGGATTACTCCCCAGCGCAAAACGCTCAACGCCCCTTAAGGGGCTTGGAGACGCGTTGCGTCAATATGTAGACGCAACAAAAAAAATGTCTGAATTTGCAGCCGTATACGCGCCCCGGTCAACAATCGGTAACTCGGTTACCAAGAAAACTTATATGCCCTCTGCACATAGCTACTAACAGAAAGAACTGCAGAAACAGTTGTGTAGTGAGAACAGATTAGTTAGTGATGCAACAAGTTTTGTCACGGCTGGCTCCTTCTCTCTAATGTGATACGTATTCTCTTCTGTTCGTTACCTTATTCCTTCCGTTTCCTAACCTTTCTTCGTTTTCCTCTTTTTTTCCACAGAAATATATACTCAGACAATGTTCTTCTGTAATCGACCGTTGATGTCTGTTCCACAATACGTGTAATGTTATTTGTGTCATTGTCTGCACTGCTGCCACCGTTTGAATTCCTGTTGTATCAACTACTCAAGAAGCAATGCCTATCTAATTCCTTTATTTTTATAAGATCTTCTAACCTTTAACCACAAATCCATTTTCATTAGCTTCATTCCTGATTTAACTAAGTTTTTTTATTCCAGAAATGAATGTTACATTATTATAATAGATTCAGTAAGAATTTAACTAATCGTAGTGTGTTGGGAAGTTTCTAAACACCAAACACCTACAATTGTACCCAAGATTATTTTCTTCCAACTCAAAGGGAGAAACTAAAAGTTTTCCAAGCCAATTTATTTAAGACAATCTTTGCTTGCGTGATCGCGTGCTCTAGGTTTTGCTTTCTCGGGCAGATCAATTTCCTGTCAACTATTTCTTCAGAGAAATGTGAATGAACTCTACTGTCGAGTGGCTTCTTGAAGAAAATGAATGAAGACCAATACGTCTTGTTAAGTTGTTAAAACGTTTTGTTCCGTCACTGTCAACATTTCGTCTAATAAGCCCAACAAAAGGATATTTCGAGTAAACGAGAGAAATGCCCATTATGGGCGACGTGGTTTGTAGCGGTCGGACTGTTCACCTTCCACTGCTGGTGTCGGGGTTCGATTCCCGTCTGATCCAAGTGAAATGACGGAACAAGAAGAATCAGTTTTTCAAATATCACCCGATGGGGCTCCATCTCTCAGAGGAAAAATATACTGAGCGTTGAAAAACAAATTAATAAAATTAAGTCTACTGGTCGCCTCATTTTTTTTTTTTGTAACTTTATTTCGCGTGTAGCATATCTAGACGAATTTATATATACCTCACACAATAATATTTTAGATAAAAAATTACGCAAATTACAATTAGTGTCAATCATACTGGATTTTAATTTTTTTATGTAGCCTATATTATTCATGCTGTCAAGACGAACGTACATTATGTAACAATATAAATGGAATCATTCAGTCGATAGATGATAACAAAGAAACACAAATACACCATGGTGAAAAACAGAATCTTCATTTTGGTTTCATGCAGTCGGGTAAAAAGCGCATGGCCGGCGGGTTATCTGGGGTTCTCCCGTTTGCCCCGTGTCGTCTTCTCCATCTCCAAGGTTATTACTTATTATTATTATTATTATTATTATTATTATTATTATTATTATTATTTTTATTACTATTATTTGTTTTCTTTTCACTACAAAAGGTGTCGGAGGACAATCTCAAACACAATTTGTCAGTACGAAGTCATGGAGATTCGGTGAAGAAATACTTATACTTGTGGTTTTGTGTTAGTACAGTTCTCAAAACTTGTAGTCTTTTACATTTTGATGGATTCAAGTGATGTCTTCATATTCTAAGTACGCTTTCTTGCCTAATCGAGACTTACAAATTTCCTGACTATATTTGCTGTGCCCAGTAAAGCGGCTTTTTGCATTGCTTTGAGGTGTTTTTCTTTTAATCGCAGCCTTTGTCCAGTTTTCAACCAATCCTTGCTTACCACGCCATTTGCTGACACTATCACAGGCACTATGTCTACGCTCCGTAACCTGTACATGTCCCTCAACTCCACTGCGAGAGGTTGGTATTTTCGTTTCTTTTCAGCAATAGTTGGCACCAGTTTGTCGTCTGTGGGAACTGCAACATCGATTATCATTGCTCTTCTTGTTGTTTTATCAAATAAGACAATATCTGGTCTGTTACCTTCAACCGCCCTGTCTGTTATAATTGTGCTGTCCCATAATATTCGTGCCAAATGATTACTGATAACTTGCTGAGGCTTACATTTGTAATAGGGTTGCTCCTGTTCTACAAGTGGATAATTCTTTGCCAGTGCCTGGTGAATTACTTTAGCTACATTATTATGTCGCTGTAAATATTCAGTTATTATTATTATTATTATTATTATTATTATTATTATTATTACTATTATTATCATCATTATTATGTCTCAACACAAACGCCTTTCTGGGAGTGCTGTTGAGTCATCTGGCTACAGAACTACGGCATTGTGCAGTTATAAAATCCGTTAATAATTCCAATTCATAACTTTGAAATCCAGTATTGAGAAAACGTAGTAAAAGTAACGGTAGTAAATTTTAACGAGGAGTTGATTGATGTATTATTAATGTTTCGGGGCACGTCGACTGCTATGGTCATTAGTTCGCTTAGTGTTGCGAATGTTTTAACCCAGGACTTGGTAGTGATTCTTTCACCGCTGAATGGCGAGATCCGACACGACCTACCAGGGTTTTCCCTTCCAGATATCTCCTCCGGCGGGCACCGCCTCAACCACGACAAATTCTAATCTCCCGGGTCTTTTTCCTCTGAGAGATGGCGCCCCATCGGGTGATATTTAAAAAAACTGATTCTTCTTGTTGCGTCATTTCACTTGGATCAGACGGGTATCGAACCCTGACACCAGCAGTGGAAGGTGAACAGTCCGACCGCTACAAACCACGTTGCCCATAATGGGCATTTCTCTCGTTTACTCCAAATATCCTTTTCTTGGCCTTATTAGACGAAATGTTGACAGTGACGAAAACAACATTTTAACAACTTAACAAGACCGTATCGGTGTCTTCATTCACTAGTCTCCAGGGACGTGTGTTAGTGTAGTGCATATGTGTGTGTGTGTAAAGGGAGAGGAGAGGACAAGGAGGAGGGACGAAAGTTGGTGCGCGGTCTGTGATCCCTTCGATCGTCTTCGCTCGGAGAAACCTCGGAAAACTTTCAGAGCAGCCGGCCACTAGAATTCTCCTTGAATTTGACCTAGTTCTCTAGCTACTGCGGAAAGTCCTTCACCGACCGAACTCGAACCTAGGACCTCCCGTTTAGAGTCGTTGCAGAGGCTGCGACAATGAGCTAAACTCTGCCGGTTTGCGAGTTCATATATCTAAGAGTCTTGTTATGGAAGAGATAAAATATATTCATAAATTGCGAGCTCCATGATGTAACGATTTTGTTGTCATAATAAATTTCGGTTATCTAGGTTTATTGTTTTTCTAAGCAGTCTATGATAATCTACATTTCGTAAAGAAAATTAATTTATTGAATATATTTACGTCTGTTATCCTGTTTATTTTATTGCAATGGTTTTTTGACCTTAATAAAACAGACTCAGTAGTATTTTTAAACAATATATTTAGTTTTTAGTCCTTGACAATTTTTTTTATCAAAATGATTTTTATGTTTCATGTGCTTTCAAGAAGCCTGAACAATAGATTGTTTAAAAGACCCTAAATAGGGTCGAAAAAACGAAATAAATTGTTAAAAAATACTACTGAGTCTGTTTTATTAAATTAAAAAAACATTAATGAAAATACATTTACATCAATATGATGTCATTAGGTTTCTTACATTAGAGTTTCTGAGATTATTATTCTTCAAGTTGTCAAATTGTAAAGAAGCATAGTATAACATAATATTAAATCAAAAAAATTGTTTTAAAAATATGACAAATTCCGAAATCGGGGAAAAATCCCAATATAAGCATTAATATTCTCTTCTTCATAATATGAATTTTTTATAAAGTAATCTCAAATACATTTTAAGCAGAAAAATCAATGGAACCCCATATCCGCGCCCATGTTTCATGTGCAGAATGAATTCATTCATTATAAATTTTAATGAAGCGGTTCATTTGAATATTCTGGATGAAAATAGAAAGTATGATTGTTGCAAAATATCCACACCCGTTTTATTTTTATGTTTGCATATCAATGATATTGTGTTCTGACAGCTGAATTTTAATTCAGTTTAGCACGCCATGTGTGAATTTATATTTTGAACGAAAAGTAATGTGTGAACGAAAAGTAATGAATTAAACAAATATGGCGCTGAACGGAAAATGGTTCTGTAAACAGATAATACGACTGCTAAATCAGTAAGAAGGGGCGATTTCAATACACTATCTGTTGACTTCTTTAAACAAATATCAATCAGTCTTACTCTCAATTTAATCAAGAAAATACATCATTGTGTAATAAATCATATATTTCGTGGGAAAAATCTTTATTCCGTTAACTCGTGTTCTAACTGTTTACTGTTCATTTAAAATTATCCTGAAACGAATGAATGTTTTACAAAACAGTAATGATATAATTTACAAACGGATATTTTTTAGTAATTCAGATATTTGGGGAAACTTTAAAAATATATTTACTTGAATTTCTATCTTATCTACTTTTCCATATGATATAGTATATGTGTACCGATACGTTTGTGAAAGCTTGAAATATGTTGAGCTCTGTCGAAAAACAAAACACTCATACATAATATATTACTTAAACCCAATAGTTTTCACAGAATAAAAGTTTGAATTTTAAAATTTCAAAGCGGTTCATAGCCTAAAATTAAAAAGATAAGTAATTTAACTTACACTCAATATTAATATAGCTATTTTAAATTAGTAGTCACAGTTTTGATGAACTGAATAATTGGGAAATTATTTCTTTACTATAAAAAAGCACGTAAATTTGCGACAAAATCAGCAGAAAGTACTGTACGAAAACTTACTGTTCGATGTGAGTTTCAACTTCTCCTTTCGTTATCTGGTGACCTTACCCAACGCCCAGCCTGCGAATTGAAAATGTAAGAAGGTTTGTCGACATCGGAAAGAAAAATATTTTGTCCTGAAGGGAATTTTAATGTAATTCGCAGAGACGAGACTTCTGGGCATCTAGTAAATGGACTATGAAAGATATTTTCTTACTTCGTCAGTGCAATTAATATTATAATGAATTCATTTGTTACATTTACTTCTAGTATTTGTTTATATTATAAATGTTTAGTTTAATAATGAAATAGTCAATTCCATTAATTTATTCTAACGTTGAAAAAAATTGTATTAAAATATTTAATTATTAATTGATTGATGCATTATGAAATTTTGAAATTTAAAACAAATTGCAAGCGAAGCTGTTTGTGAAAGCAGCATACTTCCTTTTAATAATTTTTTTAAAAACATTTTCAGTACACTTGCAATGTCTCTAAAGTTGATCAACCGTATTCAGAAAATGACAACGCAAATGAATTACAGCGCATTATGGAAATAATTGGAGCACATTTACTTGAACGAGATTAAAGTCAGAACTGCAATTACGCGAATTTGAAACTTTAGATAACCTTACTTATCACTCCGTGAACAATGTTCCTTAGAAACCAAAGGTAATGACTTTCATTAATTTCAGGGCGCCGGAAGTTTTTTTTATTTTATAGATTCTTCCTAGTCCAGTCATACGCCTCCACCAACCACCAAACTAGTTATGAATAGGTACAACATTGCTAGTCATTCTTATATTGTCCTGAAGTCTTAAAATGGCTATACAGACATATTTGTGTGATTTCAAAATAAAAAATACAATTTTCAATGCAGGATGGAAAGAAAGATATCTTTTTGCAGATTGCGCCAGCTATGCCAAATGTTTAGTTGCAAACAAATGCTCAACCACATGAAATTTAATGGTAGCGACATTACATTGTTAGTCATGCTGCTGAATATCAAAAGTATTATAAAGGTTACCTCAAAAAATGTTACTCAATAAACTATTCATGGAAATTCTGGAAGTAAAAGAAATTAAAATTAAAAATTGGAGCTGATTGTAAAATCAAATACTTTTCTTGTACCTTTTCAGTGATTTTTCCCACAATATACTTTCTATGTTTGGAACAGATGACTTCGTGCTGTTGAGCCGTAAATTGCATTTCAGATTGTGATCTGTTATGGAACTTGTCATTCGAGATTTACAAATTTTCGTTAGTGCAATCTCTAGGGAGGAGAACGTGAACTTCTGTGCCACTTCGCTTGTGGCAACATGCCGTCCATAATAGACTCATACAAACCTACCCAGAGTTCTTTATACAGAGTTAAATGGCCAATACTCGGCGCCAATTCCTAGATGGGTCAGAGGTTAAGAAGAAGGCCGACAGATGGCACTACGCCCTGTGCGTTTGAAGAGAATATTGATAGACCATCGAAGGACGAAGTGCTCGTTCAAATGAATTATTATAAAGTACGCTATTTTGAAGAAAAAATATTTTATACACAATTGTGATGAACATTTTCTTTTCCTTCCTTTTTGTTGGTGGTGCCATGGCACACTGGCACTACCCTACAAGCTCCACTGCTTAATATCCTTTCTCCAGATCAGTAAGGTTTTCAGTCCGAGCAATGCAATGTATTCTGTAAAAGTAAATGCGGCCCATTGTGCCGCATGCCGGCAATCGATATTCGATGACGTAATTTGCTCTGTGGAGCCGCAGCTCTGAAAGGGGAGGGAGCAAACGGCGGCTCCTCCTCGGAGCAAATGTTGAGCGGCATTGGTTTACGGTGAATTTTGATTGATTGATTTGTTCGTGTTTCCAGGCGCCTCAACTGCTTTGGTCATTAGTCCCGTTAGTGTAGAGCATGTTTCTCTCGGGAGATGGCGGTGATCTTTCCCCGCTGGATGGCGAGATCCGGCGCCGACCTACCATCAGCTAGTGAGGTTTCCCCCTAACCAGGACTCTCCCACCAGCGGGGCACCGCCCCAGCCGGGACAAGCTCTAAGCTCCCGACCGGTCTCCCGGAAGATGTGGTAGTGTAGTGCATGTTAGTGTATAAGTGTGTGTAAGGGCAGAGGCTAGGACAAGGAAGAGGAAGGACAGATCGCGCGCGGTCCGTGGCCCGTTTGTAAGGGTACCGCTCCGGCATTCGCCTGGTGTTGATCGGAGAAACCACGGAAAACTACCGATCAGAGCAGCCGGCCTCAACAATTCACCTCCAGACAGCGACTAAATTGGACCTAGCTGAAAAGATAGGACCGTCAGGAGCCGTCAGGACTCGAACCCAGGACCTCCCGGTCAGAGGCGCTGCAATGACATCAGTTGATGCACTGAGCTACCGCTCCCGGTTACGGTGAAGCAGTGTCACATTGCTACTAGATCTCCCTCAACGCATCCCAAAAGTAATTTGCGAGCAACGCCTTCAAAAAGTAAATTTTTACGATGGTTTTCTATTCGACAGGACATGAGGCTGCAAAGGGCTGCGGTAAGCTGAAACTAACCGTAAACGAACTTTAATCCAATATGGTTACAGATTGCGTGGAAACTTGCGGAAATAAAGAGATAATGGTTCCTACGTTTTGAACTTTAGTTTTTTTGTGTTATTTCAAATACCATACTAGCTTTTACAATCATTTAGGGGCACCTATACATATGAGTAGCTTTTATAATCGGAGAGAATTGACATTTGAATTTTGAAAACCAATTTCATGCAAAAGATTGCAAACTCACGTTCTATTTTAATAAGGAAGTTGAAAACATTAAATTTACACGTTTCAATGCTTCATTTATTCTTTTTAGCGATGCGTCGATTTATTTTAATCTTTAAACTACTATCCACAATATTGATACACTGAAAGTGTCACTTTAGAATAGGATAAATCACTCTCCCGGGTCTCTATGTTCTTTTGTATCGTAACCTGTCGATTAGAGATTAAAGTTACAAAGCAAACGTATCTGAGGGATGAGAGTTAATTTGCTTCCTCGGAACATGTTGCGAGCAGGCGTGGATCAAGAGCGGTTTACGCTCGTCAATAAATCATCGTATTATTCCTGTAGTACATGTTCGTTTTGCCGGCATCACACCCCACCAATCTTCACAAAAGGGGTTTCAAATTAAAGCGAATTTGACTGAGAGATGAATAATAGCATTTTAATTTTATTAATACTCTTATTTGTTGAAAAATTCTACATTTATATTTCATTTAAGAAAGTACACGGGAAAACCAGTAAAACAAATTACTAATAGACTCTAAACAAATTTCAGGACGTGCAGTTTAGCTATTATAAACCCAAGCTTGCATGGGATTACCTGATATGTTTTTTTAAACAGTGACAGTACCTATGCATAGATGACATATATTTCTTGAGGTTTGCACTTGTGTCTTTTGATGTTTTCGAACCATAATTTACAGTTTCATTTTTCCTCTTAAACCTATTAGGTGCACACTTGAGTGAAATTCCCTATCCATGAGTCGCAAATGCTTGTAGTTTTTTGGCGATAATGTCGAATAAATAGTACAAAACTGACGTATGTACTTATAGTATTATACACAGGGCCACATTTACCCGCACCAATTCAAATCACGAGTTGCGAATGAAAAATGACGTCACCACGTATTTTAACATCCGACGAACTAGATTAGAAGTTATAGAACTTTTGAAATTGCACACGTACAAGCATAAGGTTTTCCCGAAACTCACGTAAATACATTTGGCAAAAGACACGCATCCACTGCCTATTACACCTAATGAGTTCGAAAACTTTAAAGCGTTTCGAAATCATAAACAGATACACGGCGAGGAAATGATTGTCTTAATTTTTTGCTGCCGTGTGTACCTCCTTCATGGAACCTAGGCGGGTCACTGCAGCGAAGACGGAAACCAGTTGGAGTAGCTGCCTAAATATTTGCAACAAGAGATTAGTGACCTCAGTGAAAGGAGTACACGTCCTGTACAGGCGCGGCGTAGCACTCAGCAACAAGTGCTCATCACACCGCAGAATGCAATAGTCCCTAGTTGTACCCGTGGGCGAAACAGCGCTTGGTAAATAATGTGTACATTATTTCTTGCGTTATCATTAAGCTTTTATAGAAACTTCTAAATTACTAATAGACGCATAAATTCACCAAAGTCTATGCAGCATCCTGTCTAGCGATAAGTGTTTATGGTTTCGTTAAAAACCTAGGAAGACTGAAAGAAAAAAAACAATGAAACAGTTTCGATGTTGACTGCAAAATGCAAATATTTGATTGTTATTTCGCCTACTCTTAAACTGTGTGTTCCGAATGAATTCTCATAATTAGTGCAAAGTCGCTTGCAACACAGTTGTCTTCATTTGATAACAAGACTCCAAGGACAAGGCCACTTGCTATTAAATATTTGCAATTCACATGAAATGTAGGTAGAGCAAATTTTTAGGCATTTTTCGTATGTAAAGAATTGTTGAACTGATATATACTCGAGTATACCATGTTTTTGCAGTATTCGTAAAGACTACCGGTTGAGATAGCTCTGAGCTGGACGTCATAGAGTTCTGGTGGCCTTCCGAGGATTTTCGAAAGAAGCCAATCGAATTCACAACTGTCTGAAGAGACTTCTAGCCACTGCTCTATCGGGGTATTCCATGTTTGCCGAACAACATCAGACGAATGCCGGAGTAGTACTCTCATAAATGGATCAGTGACTGCGCGCGATCTTTCCTTCCCATTCCTTGTCCTATCCTCACCTACTTCCTTACATACACTAACACTAACATGCACTACACTACCACATATACCGCGAGACCTGTCGGGAGCTTAGAGCTTGTCCCGGCTGGGGCGGTGCCCCGCAGATGGGACAGACCTAGTTAGGGGGAAACCCCGCTAGCCGACGGTAGATGGGCGCCGGATCTCGCCATCCAGCGGGGGAAATACACCCCCACCTCCCATGATAGAACATGCACAAAACGTACGGGACTAATGACCAGAGCAGTTGACGCGGCCGGAAACATGAGTAAATCAATCAATCAAAGCAGAAGCGTTTTGTGTGCTTTCGTGGCACCAGCGGCTGGTGGGCGCGGCTTCGTACTTGAGCAGGTGCTGGTGGAAGAGCACGCAGCGCAGCAGGTGCTGGTCGCGCGGGTGGGCGGCGCGCAGTTGCAGCATCAGCCGCGGGAGGCGCTGGCGCCCCTCCTCCGCCTCCTCCGCCACCACTTGCAACTGCGGGTCCGGAATCAATTACGGTTATTTTATACACATTGTGAGGTAAAGTCATTTACGACTTAACGTTCAGTTTCGTAATAAAGTACTTTACCTCACTAATATGGTAATAGTACATTATGAAACGATGATGTAATGATGGGTAATAATAAACGAGTGTGATATTACGATACGAGCGAGTATTGTAAACTTCTCATGAGTGTATTAATACCTATCATTACATCGAGTTTCATACGGTACTTTTTCTACTACTTTTTATAAGTTAAACTTTTACATTGAATCGTTTCGTGGCAGTTGACATGTAGGATTCAGTCGAGGTCACCTAACTCTGCCCTCACATTCTGCTGCAGGTGGCTGTGATTACCAGTCCACCAGGAGTACTGCTCTAGTCAAATAGGATCAAAGTGAAATTACGATCCAATTTATTTTAAATAATATTACACGAAAAGATTACTAGTAATAAAAGAAATTAAAACTAATAAGCATAATATAAAGAGCACAATCGAAAGATACTTTTACTAGAACGATTCTCAATAATTAATTGTGAATACTTGGTTTGTAAACTCTGATTGTCAAGAACCTGTATCATAATGAAATCTGCGTCGTAATGAGTATCATAATGCAACTGGTCGCAGCCAACAAATGACAGCATTATACAATGGGAGTAGAAATTAGAACTTTATGCAACTTTAGTAAATAATATTAAGCTTTATTGGATGGGTACAAGTTTTGAAAACGAGCCACATTAGGAGCGAGCTTTCAAATTTGTTCGAATGACATAAAGCAACATTACAAATGAGTTGCATACGTTACATTTTGTATAACGCATTATACATTTATATTATAATCAAAGTTAATTTTGAGAAAGAATTTATTTAGTTTAATTATTTATTACATTATACTCTGTTTCAAAATGAAGTTCTTTACCGCTCTAGTTCAATATGATTTTTTACACAACAATCTTTAAATATACAAGTACACTACTGACGCTCATGTAGTTTTCTTGATTTATGTGGAATAATGACTGTAATGAGCATTTGCTGCTATTTCGATATTTGAGTTACAGTTTCATTCATTTTGAAAGGTATGCAGCAGCAAGTTTATTTCAACTGTTCTCTTCGATGACAACAGTATGCCACTTGCAGAAACAAATCGTAAGATAAATGAAAGCTTAGTCCGGAATTTTACAGATAGACGCAAAAATTATTCGATCGATTTTGCTGGAATTTGCACACTTTGTTCTTATTAGTACGAGGAGTATTTAAAGAGTGATTTGAATTATATAGGACATATGCATTGTTTCTGCAAAGTTAATCGACCTGGTGGGCTCGAAGCTGTTCTTAAAAGAGGTCCATAAAGCTGGCTGACACTATAGCAGAACATAAAGAAAAATAGCTCATAATTTTAGTTAATTATAGGCCAATTAAATGATCTATTCCCAAATTTTAGGTTCTTGTAGTTTTCACAAAAATTAGTATTCAGCCAACTTTAGGACGAAGCCAGCTCACACAAAATCTAAAATTGAAGTTAAAAAATTACTTACACAAGCATTTTAGACTAATTATAGGCTCACAAAAATTAATTGCTCGTCAACTTTAGCAAAAAATGTTGCAACAAAACGACCCAACCGCTCAACTATACACTCCCTCAAGGTATTTAGTGCCTAATTTTTAAACTAGTTGATTAGTCTACTATCTAATTACTCTTGATTAGTCTGCCTGATCTGAGAGCTGCCATTTGTTATTTTTTACAATAATAAATATTAATATTTATAAATAATATTAGAATTTTTTGTGAGCCTATAATTAGCTTGAAATCCATGTATAATTAGTTTTGTTCTAACTTTAATTTTTTTATTTTATATAAGCTGGCTTTATTCTCAAGCTGGCTAAACAATGATTTTTGAGAAAACTACAAGAACCTAAAATCTGGGGATAGCATAAAAGCATAAAATTATGAGCTAGTTTTGTTTGTGTTCTGCTATAGTGTGTCAGCCAGCTTTATAGACTTTCTCAGAGGGTCTTGCGTGAAGTGCGATCCATGGTTACCTTTTTGAACTCGCTTCGACTCATAATATCGAATATCCTAATAGTGAAGTTGCGATCTAGAAAGTATGAAGTTTGGACCAAAAGCTGACGACGCACAACATTATTCGAATAGTGTAGTTAATACACAATATTATTCGAATATTGTAGTTAATACGTTAATTGTAGTTAATATAATAATATTGTAGTTAATACACAATATATTCGAATATTGTAGTTAATACGTTAATTGTAGTTAATACGTAGTTAATCTTCATTGAATAAATTGATTTTGAACTTTAATTGTATTTATTTGATACACTTCAATAGCAAAGCGAAGTGGCGGGTGAGGCGCGCTGATTTCGCGTTTGGGAGGTCCGGGTTCAATCCCCGTGCCGGCCATCCTGATCAGAGGTTTCGTGGATTTCGCTCGGTCATCCAGGCGAATGCTAGGATGGTTCTACTGAAAGGCCACGACCGCGATACCTGCGTCAATAGCCGAATTCGTTAACCACGTGAAGTCACGAAGTTTAAGCGAATTCGAGACATCGCGTATTCCTGGTTGGGTGACCGACTGGGTACCCGAGGTTTAACGGCGCCAAGGTCAATTGCCCTTTAACAATGGTTAAATGAGCGCAGCATTCCCGGGTCCGCTAGCATGAATGCACGTGCAGGGTGGAGACCTTGAGCGGTGGCGTCGCGGGGCGTCGGGGGCGGCGGTGGGGGCGGAGACGGGGCCGTCGTGCAGCGCGCAGCTGAGCATCTGGAACTGCGAGCAGATGAAGAGCAGCAGCGAGATGAAGAAGGTGTCGGCCGCCGCCGCCATCATCGCCGTCACCACGTTCCCCGTACCCTGCAAACACACCATGCACATGCACATAAACACTATACATACACATAATTTTCTATATGCTACATTAAATAGCATACACTTCCCACTTAAAGTCGTGGTAACTAGGTATATTCTAGGCATTTTCGGATCCCCTGGGTCCCCTAGACTTCCTTACGGGACCGAGAAGTTCATTTTCTGCATTTATTGCCAGCAATGTTAAATTGCTCGAATGTAATTTACAAATTGTGTGTACAGCTTAATAGAGCTTCTGAGAGCAATTAACGAGATAGTAAATCGCCTAGAGACATGATCCCAACGTCTTGAGGGCACTGACTGTTTATCGTGGCATAGCCCCAGAGGTTCCAACCACCACTGTCATTATTCTGGCGTTGGGCACTCCATGAAGTTGGGCTGCCAGGGGAATGCCTGGTTGGTACTTTACCACTTTTCCTCCCCTGCTTTTAGAAGGTTAGACCCATCCTCGTGGCGGACAGTCACATCGACCACGTGGACCCCCTCCCGGATTTTTATTACCAGGTCAGGTTTGAGTCAAACCCCTCCGGCAACGGAGAAAGTGGCTTCCGTGGACACCACGGTGTCTTAGCGGCTGCGAGGTACATCAGTGCACGCGTTCACGCGACTGTGTAATAGTAGTAGAAGTCCCAGGGGACCAGTTTAGACCCTGGCAATCTCCACTTGACGGAATTCCAGCTGTTAGTACTAGAATAATTTCGGCTTTGAAACATCAATATAGTATCGTAGGTTTCTTACAAAACTTTGCGAAAAACTTGCCTTTCTGTTATAAAAAATTTACTTTTGATTAAATCCGTCAATCTCGAAAATTGTGTGTTTCAAAGAAGGCAATATCCTAAAACACTAATCAGAAGCAAAATAAATGCCTCAAATTATGCTGATGCATCGTGTCGTATATACACAAACCCAAATCCCATTAAATCAATTCCAAAAAAGTCCAACCGTTTATTTCAAACTCAAGAGCATATTCAAGCATCAATTATATTATACTATCTAAAGTTATTATTTAAAACACCAATTATTTCCCACCATTTATTCATTATATTATTACGAGGATAATGAAGAAAATGTAAAAGTTTATGTGAAATTACTTATCCATAAATTCATTAAAGCTAATAATAAATAGTGAAACTCGGATGGAAATCTATGACGTAGTTCACATCAGTACTGTAGTGAAAAAATCAGAGGTAGGGTAGGGGGATTTTAACAGAGCAGCGCAAAAGGGCTTTGGAAGAACCAAACTTAGCGGGACGTTCACCATACCTGACAGGGGAAATGTACCTCATAGTTTTTATATCTATATGATTTGGGGTCGAAGACAATGAACAAACAAATTAAAAACAAAAAAGAAAAAATGTCTTTATCTAAAAGAAATTGGATAATTAATAATTGCTGATATATGTACACATTTTGAAAAACAAATTACACAGGTGTCAATGCCAAGAAAAGAGGTGTAAAGCTTCTATTTGAGTTCAGCGTTTTAGGGTGTGCACAAATAAATCTGGGCTTGCTTCTCTGCTAAATTCATATCGTCCGATCACATGAGCAGCCTGTAAGTAATGGGGTAAACGCTCGAATTCGAAAGAAAGAACTCGTGCAAGTGAATGGAGATCGCACCTGCAAGATGTAAGTGATGGGATAGTTGGACACACCAATAAAAGGAACCCGTGCAAGTGAATGAGGGTCGACCTGCAGGATGTAAGTGATGGAATAATTGGGCCCACCAAGAGGAAGAACCCGTGTAAGTGAGTGAGGGTTGCACGTGCAGGATGTAAGTGATGGAATAATTGGCCCACCAAGAGGAAGAACCCGTGCAAGTGAGTGAGGGTCGCACCTGGAGGATGTAACTGATGGAATAATTGGGCACACCAAGAGGAAGAACCCGTGCAAGTGAGTTGGTCGCACCTGCAGGACGTAGGTGGCGGGGTAGGCGGCGGAGGCGGTCCAGTCCCAGGGGAACCAGGCGTTGAAGGGCAGGCGCGGCTGCCAGTCGCCGCACGCCGCCTCCTCCTCGTCGGAGGAGGAGGAGAGGAGGAGGCGTTGGAGGGGGCGTGGCAGCGGTGCGCGGCCAGCTCGGCGAGCGGCGCGCTGATGGCGGACAGCGCCGCGAACTCCACGAAGCACAGCACGCCCAGCGAGATGCGGCGCGCGCGGCGCTCCGCCACCCGCACCAGCGCCTCGGCCGTCGCGACGCTCAGCAGCTGCTCCGCCGCCGGGTACAGGTCGCGCCCCAACCTCACACGCAAAGCACTCGGCCCAACGTAGGGATATTGGTTCAGTGGTAAGTTTAGTTGACAATTACATAATTGAAATATTGAAGGCGTTGTCATTGTCAACAATACTATGTTACTACTAACAACTACTAGTATTGTTGACAATGACAACGCCTTCAATCATTTCAACCAACGTAGGGAGTTGAAACGCAGCTTTTCGCCTTCAAGAAAAAAAAAGCATTTTTTGCATCCAGGAGGTAAAAAACGTTTTTGCCTCCAAGAAGTGGGAAAAAGGTAGAAAAGATGTTTTACATCCAAGACGTTGTTTTGGCCTCCAAGGTTGGATAAAACTTTTTTCCTTGAAGAGGTAGGTAAAAACACTTTTTGCATCCAAGAGGTAGGTAAAAAACATTTTTTGCCTACAACAGATAGGTAAAAAAGCATTATTTGTATCTAATAGACAAAAAAGCATATTTTGCCACCAATAAATTGTCAAAAAAGCATTTGTCAATAGGCAGGAGAAAAAAGCATTTTATTTTTTGTTGATATGTTATTACTTGTTATTGTCTTCGATACGGACTTCGATATACACTACGATGAGGGGAATTGTGTACCCCCTTATGAGAGCATATAACCCTTTTAATGCCCCTGGTGCATAACTATTTTGCCTCCAATATGCAGGCAAAAAAACATTTTTTGTCCCCAATAGCTGGACAAACAAGCACTTTTTGACCCTCAGAGGGAGACAAAACGTGCCATTACTGAGTTAGTGTTGTGCGTTGGTCACGGAAATGAAACATTGCAGGAGGACCCTTCTTTTTACTTGCCAGACGTAATCTCTCTGGTGTAGTTGCGTAGTGCAAGTGGGCAAGTCGCAACATGACAATAAGCCGTTTGGATGTGTAGTTGTTAGGAATGTGTATTATTATCTCAGCTTGTTCGCGCTGAAGACGCAGTTGTCATGGATATCACTTCTTCTAGCCGTCAGTTCACAATCTTTGTCAGCAAGTTAAGGAAGACTTGACGAGTAGTATTGAATAAAACAATAAATAAAGTACTGTACGCAACTACCCGGTGTAAACGCAATGAGTTTGTGGTAAGGATGAGACGAGTAAAATAAAAGAATTCAAGGTAACTTTTCAACTTTATTAACAACAAATTATCTTGAATTGTGCTGTTTAGTATTGTAAAATCTTACATTGTCAAAGAGAAGGTGATGAGGGTTATGCCAATTAACCTGTGGTGAGGTGGTGGTGATTAATATTGTAAAATTTCCCAAACTCAGATAGCCTGTGGCTAGTCGCGGTGATTAGTATATATTTATCTCGGCAAACGCCAACGAGGTACTGGTGATCAATAGGGAACGGATTTTCATGTAAATACATATTTTTACAGGGACAAGATACCTGCATTCACTAATTTTTACGCTTAACACGACATCCTGAACTAATTTTAACCATTTTTATTTTACATGTTTTTACATATTTTGGTATAATTACATATTTTTACATATTTTATCTACAGCTACATATTTCGTTACATTTTAATATATTTATAGGTCGAAAATGAACATTTCATTTGTGATGTTCGAAATATATGTTACTTGAAAACTAACTTAGTTACTGAAATACTTAAAAATACGCAAAGCGCTTGTATTAACGCCGGACAATCGCTATAAATTGCCCAACTTATCTCCCCCTGCCCCACTGCTTCTTGGAAACAGCGTGGTCGGGATCAACGATGAGCGGATGTAGTATGTGAAGCAGAAGGTACTTCAACCACGTGCTTACTCGTGTTTCATAGACCCCATGCGTAACTCGATAAAAAAATCAGATCATTGTCTTATCCCTTTTCTGGAGTTGGGGTGGGAGTATGCTCCTTTTACCCCCCTTCTATCACAGGCTACACGTTGTAAACAACGTGTATATAATACGAAAGTATGTTTCGGAAGAAACTAGCGAATAATTGCTTCTGTAGATGTAAAACTTTCATTCAGCCTCTCTGAATCCATGTAAATTTCTGATCGACAACGTACGTACTCTGCTCGAAAAACGCTCGAAAAATGGAATTGTGAACATTAGAACGAATATTTATTTCACATATTTCCTATTTTTTCTTACATATTTTTGAAAAACTAAGTACATATATATGTACATATTTTGCTTTTTTTATTACAATAAAGTCCGTTCCCTAGTGATCAATTTAGAAGCCCTCTCCCAACCGTGGTTGATTTGATTTTTTCGTGTTTCCGGGCACGTCAACTGCTTTGGTCATTAGTCCCGATAGTGTAGTGCATGTTAGTGTAAGTGTGTGTAAGGGGGAGAGGATAGGACAAGGAAGAGGAAGGACAGATCGCGCGCGGTCCGTGGCCCTTTTGGTAGGGTACTGCTCCGGCATTCGCCTGGCGTTGATCGCAGAAACCACGGAAAACTACCAATCAGAGCAGCCGGCCGCTAGAATTCTCCTCCAGACAGCGACTGAATTCGACCTAGCTGAAAAGCTAGTGTCGAAAATCCTGCCGCCGTGGGGAGTGGGAAGCTAGGACCTCCCGATCAGAGGCGCTGCAGTGACATCAGTTGATGCCCTGAGCTACCGCTCCCGGTCCAACCGCGGTCTCACCGGTCGATGGCCTGGGTGACGCGTCGCCGCCACAGCAGGAAGGGCATCAGCTTGACGAAGGTGAGCGTGTTGGTGAGCGCCACGCTCAGGTTCGGGCCCAGGTCGTGCACGCCCTCCGAGTAGAAGGCGATGACGGCGCCCGAGAAGTAGAAGGAGAGGAAGAGGGCCACGCTCACGGCCCAGTGGAGCGCTCCCAGCGCCCGCGCGACGCCCGTGCTGCCCTCGCGCGGCCACAGCCCGGACCAGCGCAGCAGGCGCGCGTTCAGGCGCCAGCAGCGGTGCACCTCCGCCATCGCGGCTTCCGGGACAAACAAACGAGTGCTCCTTTCTCGCCCTTATTTATTTATTTATTTTACGTCAAAAAAACAGTTAAAAACTGCGTATGACGTGCTAGGGGGAAAAGTGAATTGTGTGCACATTTTCAAAATTCTGTGATCCCTACACTAAGTCATATACTACTTAAATTTTGAATTTTTGAAACCTTACGAAGGGATTGCGTTTGAAGTGAATATTACGTAATCGCGCGCCGGAAAACGCCGAATTTTCGGCAGAAAAACTCCTATTGCTGGACCCTAGTAACGAAAAAGTGGATAAATCCTAAAAGTTGTTTATATATAGAACGATTTTCCTAAGGATGAGCCAAAGTGACAGTTCGTGAAAACAAGTGAACATCACATGTATTTCAGAGAAGTATCCCTCCGCCGCGACAGCTGCTCAGCCCCTTCGTAAAGTGTTTGGTTATGGCTTAAATAATTGGCTTTCACAATTTCCTCTCGTGTCAAGGAAGTAAAAAGGCGGCAGGAGTCTAATTTTTCAACACGAAACATCTTCGGATGCTCTGTTAAAAAACTCAAGCTAATTTGCAGCCTCAACAGTTATCATATCTTTTGTTATCACTTTATTCGAATTACTTTTTGTCAATGAGTAGTAAAAACTTGTGACGTATGGGGGAGAAGTATAATGTGTCCGCGTTTTCTTGAGTTCCACAATCCATTTCTCATTCCATACCCCTAAATAGTTGAATAATGAATAAAAGTACCAACAAAGCAGGGTTAGTAATTAATTCTCACAGACAATATTTATTCTATCGAAATTTATTTGTGATACACGTTTCGAGTTCTGACAGTTATGAATTCTTCTTGAGGTATTATAACAATAATGCGGTTCTCCATGACATTATGTCAGTTAATCTTTGTGGGCATGTTGCACGTGAAATTTCACCTTAATCCTCACCACAACGTCCATATTACATGACACAGCTCAACTAAACGTGTGCACAGTGAAGCTGCATTTATGTTCAGAAGCAATACAAGGGGCCATCTCAGCATTCGGGCAGGGAAACTGAACAACACCTGATTGAGATGGGGGTGCTTGAGAAACTGAAATATATTACTTGTAACAGGTATATTCAGTATTTTTTAAAAATATATAATAAAAAATGTAACCTAATGCATTATATATCATTGTCACAATAAATGTTATTTTTATTTCTGATGGTCAGTACATTGAATAGAAACAGTTATGAAGCAAAAGATTTTTTAGTTTAAATTTGTGTATCGATTTTAATAGCAAATCCTGAGTATTTGTGCCATGTGAAATTTGCATTTTTACAAACTTAGATACATATGCATTGCTTGGATGAACCACATAAACCTCTTTTAATTCGTTAGAAAAAAGTTATTTTGGCTTTATGAAATTGGTGACGTTTCATAAATAGAACTTATGAGAAATCCACTGATTAGATCATTAGATCACAAAACATACCTTAAACAAGTACGTGCGCCCACGTCGTAGTATTTTTTGAAAAATAATTAATATTGTTGACGTGGAAATGAGCGAGTGAAGAATGTTTGTCCGGATGAAATTGGGGATTTTTCTTTACATAGGCCTACATAGAATGCGTGTGGATTGCACAGTGTAGTTAAGCACCACACGCCTGTGCGAGCAATTGCACAAGTAGAAATTTGACAAATGGTCAAAGCCGTTGACTTGGAAATATGCGAGCAAAGCCAATTTTATGGCTGTGCGAATCTGCATGGCATGCACTTTCACTATAATCTACTTGAATGAAACGTGTGGAAACAACAACAACAACAACAACAACAAGAACAACATGCTGCACAAGCACGCACTCTAAGTGAGTCAGTGTTTAAGGGGAAACGACTTGCACCTCGATCATTAGGGAGGAATGTCCTTTTTCACAAACTGGTTGCACGATACCGTCGTCATATACCTCTACCTGTTTGGCTCTAACGTTAGTTTAGTATGTGAGGTTTGCAGGAGACGAATAAATGTAGATTATGTATTTGGTAACATCATTTTTGTGTATTAGTGCCTGTACGCATTCTGATGCAAGCACAAAATGTTCACGATCCTCTCAGAGACTACGGCCCTCGACTCAACTTACCCGAAGTTTTGACCAACAGCTAAAGCAAATAGATAAACGAAATGCGTGGGATAGATACCGGTAAGTCAAAAACTTGGTTTTAAGCGTTAAATAAGCTGTTTTAAAAAAAAATCCCGAATTGATTAGCTTGTATGCGCATTTTCAAATCATCGGCAAGGCTTTATCCTCCACGATTTGTGCAAGACACCTCAGGAACATGAAGTGCAAAATTGACTTTCACGTCCTGGCACAGATTCGACTTCCCTAGAATCACTTTTCCGACTACTATTTATAGTTGTCGTTAATTAATGAAAAGAAACTACCTGAACATATTCATCGAATAATTCTGAATATTTTTTTGTACATTGATCTCTCAAATTTGATTTTACTGACGTATATTTCACACATTTTACGAACGTTTTACATACTTAAGTAGCTAACATTCCACTACCTTTTATTTAAGAAGTTAACTGCAGTGACATTGAACATTTCTTCCGCGTCATGAGTTTTGAATGTGCGTTATTTCTGTAGGCTCTAGGCAGCCGCCTAGTTTGCCAAGGCAGGAGTTTTCCGGTAATCCGTATTACCGTTACTACCTCTTTATTTTACAAGCGAACCAACGTTGGTTAGGATAATCTCCTAGCTAATACACTCAAATGTGTCGTTTCGTCCGTGTATGCAACTGTTGAGTTACGTTCTTAAGAGAAGGAAAGCCGGGAAATTAATTGGTAAAAGTTTATAACGAATGATTTTGAATTTAAACTCGAACTAACTGGACTTTTGCAATTACTTTGCACGAAAGGAAGAAGTGTACGAAAGTTACAATCGAAAAGTACCACCTGTGCAATGTATAATATTTAAAAAATCAAATATTGTTTCATGTTATTCTTATTCTCCAAAATTGATGAATTAAGGAATATTTACAAATTTTGGAACAATGCAATCATTATTCTTTTGCAACACAGAGTTGAACTTGTTTCAACAAAATTCAAATGAAATGTATATTTATCTAGATCTTTACGTATATATTGTAGTTGATTATTGTAGGATATTCTGATACCACGTTAAGTGTTTATACCCTAAAATCGATGAAAAAAAAAAAAAAAAGCATTTCATTTAAAGCAAAAATCACAAAATTTTGTACAGAAGAAAGCTCAAATTACTTTTTGAACGAAATCCCTTAGTGCTTTAAAATAAACAGTTGAGAAAAGAGAAACGCTATAAAATAGAAAAAGTCTATAGTTATCAGTATATAAATTAAGATGTATTACCTTCTATAACGTCTTTGAAGTCTTAATTTTCTATACAGGTCGTTATTTTCAAAACGTCGCGTTTAAACAAGATTTCGTACTCTAACATCCACTAGATTCCTTGAATCTAGGAAACTTCAGAGCGGGAAGAGCTATGAGTCGTTGCTTAATGAGTGACATCATATACTAGTTCTCAGGTGACGCCTCTGGGTTCTGACGACTCATTGCCTGTCGGGGGAGGAATTATTGACAGCTGACTGCTGATTCGGCGCCCGGAAACTGACAGGTGACGCTGTCGCCCAAAGGGAATTGTTGAACGCGCGAGATTCTGCAGCTGCCACCCAATTAACAAAGCATACGCAGATGCTACTAATCACACAAGCCACACTGACAAATCACAACTAAAATATAATTAAATTGCCGGATATGCCAGAGTAATTTTGGGAGAAAACTAAAGAAAATGTTAGTTTTTCATATTCAGGCTACGAATATTTCGAACAATTGCAGTATTGACGTTTAAATAAACTTTTATTTCAAATGGAAAGAATTTGAATTATAAGAGAGAATCAAAAATCAATATAGTGGTCATGGTATGATCGTTTTCTAAATATATTTTACGTCCATCATATCTGATGTATCCGACACACGGTATTCAGATACCCTCATTTCAAAGAAATGCATCTTATGAGATCCCACAATGTGTTTTAAAATATTTATTTTTAACAATTATGATTAAATAATCTTTTCATTTCTTACCTTTAAGCATTTTTATAACACAATTATATTTACTCATTACTATGTATATTTATTATATTTATTTTAAATTTTTATGGCTTGAAATCCTATATATTTCCACATATTTTCGATAGTGGGTAATATTGTTACAATGTAAGATACGTGGTTGATTTGTGTAAAATGCTTGAATAAAGAACCCAAATAAAAGTTGCTCAGATTATAATATTTGATTGTTTTAATGTTAATGCAAAAGACTGTACGAGTATATAAGTCGTAGGCAATATACTAAATGTAATTTTTATAGACCGAAATTCTATTTTACCTAAAATAGGCACTTGCGAGGAAAGAAATGATTATTTCTTCGCAATCTTGATTGCATATGACCACTTGGTATGACGACTACGAATTTGTGTTACTCGCAACGCCATCTCTACGAAATGCAATATTGTGTACTCCATTTGAATCTTGAAATGTCATCAGTGAAAACGAAATTATCGTGATAAAAGAAATGATCATTTATTCATTTATTTTATTACCTCAAACGCGGGCGTTTTTTAGCCACATCTTCAGGCCTTCAAATTTCTTTTCGGGATTTTAGACACTAGCTACATTAACTAGGGCGAATTCTACCGCTGTCTGGAGGAGAATTCTAGCTGCCGGCTGCTCTGACCGTTATTTTCCGTAGTTTCTCCGATCAACGGCAGGTAAATGTCGGAATAGTACCCAAACAAACGGGCAACGGACCGCGCGCGATCTTTCCTTCCTCTTGATTGTCCTATCCTCTCCTCTTACACACACACACACACACACACACACACACACACACTTACATTAACATGCACTAGACTGTCACCCACGTCGGGGGACCAGCCGGGAGCTTACAGCTTGTTCCGTCTGGGGCGGTGCTCCGTCGGTAGAAGATATCTGGTTGAAGAATATCCTTGCAAGCCGACGGTAGGTCGGCACCGAATCTCACTATCCTGCGGGGAAGATCACCGTCCCTCACGCGATAAAACTCGCACTACACTTACGGAACTAATAACCTTAGTAGTTGACGTGTCAGGGAAAATTAATCAATCAACCGAAAGCGTCGCTTCTAAGATAAAAGAAAATAACAAATAATTGATTTCATTTAAATGAATATAATATTTAATAATATTCATTTACACAATTGACGAGTTAAACGACGACGTCGATTTAAACGATGTAAGGGACCTTATACAACAACGTTTCATAATCAAAATCAAAACTTCTATCTAAATTCATTTGAATAAAATACATTTTTCCTCTATGAAAAATATGATTGTTTTTTTTTCAAAATTCAGGTACTAAATTTTAAAAATTCAAAATATTTTATTAGATTTAATATTACTGTAAAACACATTTTACCCATTTCGTTACCAGAAGTCACATCACACGAAATTGGGATCAATTTTGTCTTAAGAGTTATTATATCACGAGTGTTATTAATTCCACGGACCACAACTGACAACAGAAATCAATTTTGTAATGTAAGAAACATAAGACTTAATCCATGGTCTCCTATGAAATACTATCAAAACAGTACGTCACATGTCGTGGGACAAGTAATCATATTTCAACGAAATTATACTTCATGAAACTTTTAGAAATATGAAACATTCAAATTCTTAGCGTCAACATTCTCGGCCTAACAACCATATTGATAAATATCTACTCTCCTATTATAATATGAGTTACGATACTTATTTCGTCAAAATATGAATATTCTTCTATCCCAAACAAATAACTATCATTTTTCTGGACAGATCCAGAATCTCTACAAAGTTTGGTGCTGCAGTCTCCACTCCCACCTCATTCTTGAATGCCCTGCCGCAGATATTAGAAAATTTCTAAAAATGGAAGGAACCCTAAAATTACTGTTCAGCTCCACAGACGGATGTATCAAAATAATAAAACTTTTGGAAATTACAAAACTAAAAACTTTATATAGTTATGAATACCTTAGATTGACAATAATAAAATTGTATTTAGATTGACATGATTATTTTCGGTAAAATGTTATCATGTTTTTCCATACAATTGTGTAATAATAGGGGTCGCTGATGACATAAATATTATAAAGCGACCTTAAATACATTTTTGAAAACCCTTTTGTGTTCCATGATTCAAATGCACATCTGAATCCAATCCTCCCTTGGCGGATTCCTTGCGCAACAGTTCGACGGGTGGGTTCCCGGCGAATGACGTTTGGCGAACAGCCGTCGCAGTTCCCCCACCACTCATTTCCTCCTCGATTTCCGGTCCCATTTCCCGCCCACTCCCGGGTCGGTTTCCTCTCTCGATCGGTGAGAGGGATTGGGAGCAGTTGGTACGACACCTCCAAGATAATAGCGAGCTAATTGCATTGGACACACCAGATTATTTTTAGAATCACCTCGAAAAGCTGTAGGTTTTCTGATTACTAACTAAATTTAGAGCGATCTTTGTTGCTTATGCAGTGTATCAAGAGTCTGTTAGAAAGATCTCTATAATATACTCGCAAATATACATTAAAGTGGTTGCGACTTTAAGTATTAAGGGAACTGGATAAGTGAAATGCAAAAAGGTTCTAGAAGGAAACATAACAATTGAATATAATATCTACGTAAGATAATAGGATTTCTTTTCTGGTGTTTCATAATGTTTGCTGAAGTCATATAACAGTCAATTCATCGCACGATTTAATTTTAATAGACTTTTAAACGAGGTTATAAATTTCGTTGTGTCCATTTTTCACTTTCTCGCACACTACTCACTTAAAATACATAAAGTATTGCAATGTCGCGACAACACACGGCGATTTTTGACTGAAAAACTCGCATTGGCGTACACTGATGCCAAAAACATGTATAAATAAAATTATATTAATAAAATATGTTCCTATACGTAGTAAATTACTTTCTGTAACACGTTGTGCACTCAAAATCCACGTTCAGTTGGCCCTTGACAACGAAAAAACACTGGTGGCAAAACGAACGAACGTCCGTCTATGTATTCTGCTAGCGCCTCAACCATGCGTATGAGTTTTTCCAAATTGAGGAAACCCTTGTCCATCCGGTTCTAGTTGAATCTTTGAAATTATGAAAAAAATTATTTAAAATGTCGATATACTTCAGTAGCGTAGCTTCCTATTAGTTTGCAAGGCACTCTACCCAAATATTTTATGAAAAGCAAAAAATGCTTTTCATTTTAAAAAAATGAACACCCAAAAGACCTACGCCATCTTCCTTAAAAAAAAAAAGGCAGATGGGGAGTGTTAAATAATACGTTAATCTGCTTTGGAGCCTACCCAGGAAAAATGACCACACTACGCTACTGGTGCACTTTACGTTTTTGCTACTCCAGAACTTTTGCGAACTGTTGGTGCTGCAGGCGAGAGGCCACATTTCTTCCAAAAGAAAATAAAACCTTTATTGTATCAAAAAAACATGAATAAAAATGGCAGTCCAAAACGCTGTATAGAGTGGTCCAAAGGGAAAAGGGGGCGGGGTGCCGGGCGTCAGTGGTCCTCGGCGGGCACGCACTTGCGCGCGAACTTCTCCTCCAGCGGGTGGGACAGCTGCCACAGGTGCAGCAGCGGCCGCGAGCTGATGGCGTGCGCGCTCAGGCCGTGCCGCATCTGCTCCTCCCACACCCTGCGCATGCGCACGCCCGCGTCCCATTGGCCCACTGCCAAAAGGCCCACTCGTCGGTTGATTCTTTCGTGTTTCCGGGTGCGTCAACTGATTTGGTCATTAGTCCCGTAAAGGTAGTGCATGTTTGTTTCTCGGGAGATGGCGGTAATCTTCCCCCGCTTGATGGTGAGATCCGGCGCCGACCTACCGTCGGCTATCGGGGTTTCCCCCTAACCAAGACTCTCCCACCAGCGGGGAACCGCCCCAGCCGGGACAAGCTCTAAGCTCCTGACCGGTCTCCCGGAATATGTGGTAGTGTAGTGCATGTTAGTGTAAGTGGTGTGTAAGGGGAGAGGATAGGACAAGGAAGAGGAAGGATAGATCGCGCGCGGTCCGTGGCCCGTTTGTTAGGGTACTGCTCCGGCATTCACCTGGTGTTGATCGGAGAAACCACGTAAAACTACCGAGCAGAGCAGACGGCCGCAAGAATTCTCCTCCAGACAGCGCCTGAATTCGACCTAGCTGAAAAGCTAGTGTCGAAAATCCTGCCACCGTCGGGACTAGAACCTAAGACCTTTCGGTCAGAGAGACTGCAGTGACATCAGCTGAGCTGTCTCTCCCGGAGGCCAATCGTAGGAATGCCCAATATTATACAGGAGTCCCACCAACCATGGCCACTCCCCATAACTTCTAAATGGTTCCCGACATCAAAGTACAGTTCTCACCCAACAATACGGAATCATGGGACAAGTCATATGGTGTAGAAGAGGTATTGTTTGAAATAATTTTAATTTTGTAGAAAAGTAATCATCTTTGATAGTTTAAATAGAACCACATTTTTCTTACTAACAAAAGATTATAAAGATAGGAATGCAATGATGGTACATATGTTAATATTTTGATAATATTTTGTGTATACAATTGTACTTTCTGGCACGAGATTTTAAATTAAACGCGCAATTTTTCCTATAGTAGTTGTCTCAACTGTCGCTTTGGGGAAGGTGGCCTTCGCGCCATCTACCCTCTCCCCGCGAAGGTAACCTTCCCCAAAACCGACATTTACGAGGGTTGCTTCAGGAAATCTCGCACATTTAAAATAAAATCACATGTCAGAATGTATAATTTTATTCTCAAAATACTGACAAAACATCAACATATGTCCCGTCATTGAAGTTGTCTATTTATGATCAATCTATCCCTAGTGAGATAAATACATGGTTGCATTTAAAAAATGAAAGATGATAGAATTTTACGAAAATATTTCGAACATCTCTACGGCACATTACTTGCCCCACGATTCCGTATTGTTGAGCGAAATCTGCATTTCGATATCGAAAACTGTTTAGAAGTTATGGGGTGTCTCATTGTTGATGAGACTCCCTGTATATGACTACTTCATTATAGGTCTATTATAGGTTTACTGTTTCGTAAAAATAACGAGGCGTGTCCGAAAAGTAAGTACCGGTTTGGAAAAAAATAATTTGATTTGGTTTAGACTTTTTCAAGTGACTTTCTCTTTTCCCGGTTCTCGGTCAATGTGTACATATATACCAGATTTTTAAATAAGAAAAGACAATACGATTACGTGCACAAACTTCACCCTTTCCTTTCTATGAAATCCAAGAAATCATTAATTAACGAACAAAGGAGAGGCGAGCCGTGACGGTGTGGTTCCCTCTGCAGCATGAAAAATGCAACACGACCGCATTTGAGGTGTGTCGGAACTAGACGACGAAAACACAGATTGCTTGCCACGACTACTCATCAAAGTTGCATTCTGCCGAAGTTAACGTGCCCTCGTCATTAAGAAATAAAGGCATGCAGTAATTTTGCTAATCGAAAATCCTTCATGGACGCAAGTCCTTGAATCGGTGATTACGTCGTCTATACGAGTAATGCTTACATGTGAATGACGTAATATGGTGAGTTGACACTCTTGTGTAATTCGGTAATTAACAGTCGCATAATGAGGGGGTAATGAGGTAGAATGTTTACTATCTCGCTTTCCTAAGTACGTAGTAAAGATAAATATGGTAATAATGGACAGAATCAGACGATTTTTAGACAGAAAATAGAATCAAAAAATTGCATAAATCATGATTATTAATGTAATACATTAATTCCTGTGACAAGTGTATTCAGAATCCAACTTATGTGGGTTTTTCATCCCGAAAAATGAATTCTAACTTCATTAACAGTAACATAAGTAAATAACATTAAGTAACATGAATATAAATAACTTCGTTATCTGTGCACGTCTTCTAGAATTCAGTCGGAAATATAGTTATTCAAATTATCGTTCTCCTTGTTGTTGCGGCAGGAAGTATTATTCCTTGACCAAGGACATGATGAAGTAGAAGAACCCAAATTTATTGCTGATTTACCCTTGAAAATATATTTTTTATATCGGAGCGAATATTTTGTTAACAATTCTGAGCAAAAAACGCTCATTTTGTTTCTGTATTCAAAATTCAAGTAGTATAAGGCTTAGGGTAGGGATCAGAGAATATTGAAAACGTACACAGAATTCACGCCTCCCCATAGCAAGTCAAACACAGTTTTTAACTGTTTTAGAAGTAAATAAATATAAATAAATAAATAAATAAATAAATACATTTATTTATTTATTTATTTTACGTCAAAAAAACAGTTAAAAACTGCGTATGACGTGCTATGGGGAGAAGTGAATTGTGTGCACATTTTCAAAATTCTGCGATCCCTACACCAAGTCATATACTACTTAAATTTTGAATTTTGTAAAGGGAGAAAGAAAAAACAAAAAACTCCCATGTAATAAAACCTATTTTCAAGGATAAACAAGCAATAAATTTTGAATTTTGAAAGGGAGAAAAAAAACAACAAAAAAAACTCCCATGTAATAAAATCTATTTTCAAAGAAAATAAGCAATAAATTTTGGCTCTTATTACTTCCTGCCGCGACAACATGGAAACGATAATTTGAATAATTGTATTTCCCACTGAATTCTAGAAGACGTGCACAGAAATGAAGTTACATTTATGTCCAGAAGCAAAACAAGGGGCCATCTCAGCATTTGTATAATAAATAAATTTACGGCAAAATGTGTCTTCGGTCCGTTGGTCGCACCAGACAGGTGTCGCACACTGACTGCTCTCAAGCTCCATGGTGATGAAAGATCAGTATCGCATTTGTTTTACATGGATAATCTTAAAGTATTAGCTAAGAATGAAGCAATTCTGTCCCAAATGCTGTCTGTGATGAATGATTTTATCAATGACATTTGTATGAAGTTCCGTTTTGACAAGTGTGCAACAATCAATTTAAAGAGAGGCATTGCGACAATGGCAGCGAACATTGAAGTTGATATTCACACTAATATTAAAGATCTTGAGCCAAATAAAACCCACAAATATCTGGGCATTGAAGAACGTTAGAACATCTGTAAACGACACAATGAAAGAGAGAATTCGCAGGGAGTATTACAGAAGAATGAGACTTGCCTGCCGTTTGCTCTGAACTCCAGGAATGAAATATCTGCAAAAGGAAGTTTGGCGATGTCTTTCGCCGAGTACATTTTCGGACCAGAGGGAGGACTGAGCAAGAAATTCGAATGATGGATCGGAGAACCAGAGAACTGCTTACAATGCATCATGTCGCTCACCCTCGACCTGATGTAATAGACTTCATGTGTCACGTAAGGAAGGAGGAAAAGGCCTCAGACAAATTGAAGTCTCCTGTCGTAATGCAGTACAGCTGACGATCAGCAGTACGCTCTGAGGAAGGCCACAATATGTTGGCCGAAACGTCAGCTACGAGCAGATCGACGCGGCTTGTCCCGGACAGCCAACAGACATACTCCGGCCGCGGAAGCCTACGTAATCACGATTTAGTTGTGAATTATTATTATTATTATTATTATTATTATTATTATTATTGTTGTTGTTGTTATTATTATAAGAAGAAGAGGAGGTGGAGGAGGAAGTGACGCACTCTGTGACGTCGGAGTTCTTCCGGGCGTGAGTTCGGTCCACGCAAAGGAATTTCTTGTCCAGAAGCTCTGGGTTGCCCAGAGTGAAGCCATAATCCATGCTGGTCGTCACTGGGAACTTCAACATCTCCGCGGGGTCTGCACAGTAGAAACTCAACAACAATGATACTAATATAATAAAAATTAGTTTTTAAATATGTATAAAACGCTTGAAACGAATTGTCTCTTCTCGTCTGCAACACATAAAATAGTAACTTTTTGTTTGTCGAAGATGAGTTAAGTTATTTATGTGATACTTTTTAAAAGATTTTGTTTTCGCTCATTTACTTAAACTACGTCCTCAAAATCCACGTAATTGGATATTCTTACTGAAATTGTAAATTCAAAGTTTCACAAATCTAAGAATTGTCTTTATTGAGATGAATAACCAAAAGGAATACATGAAACTGCCATCAAAGTTATTTACGTTCCCAATATTAGTGGTAAATGCATAAGTTTTACTATTGAAACACTTGACCGTATACGTACAGTGATTGGTCGTAATGTGCGTTCGTAATAGGTATTCGTATATGTTTGCAGTTGGGGTTCGTTTGTGAACGTAGTCGTATTCGTGCGTGTTTGTACATGTTTGTAGGTCGTGGTGTTCATAGTTGGTGCTCGTGTGTACTCACAGTTTATGTTCGTGTGTGTTCATAGTTTTATGTTCGTGTGTGTCCGTATTTTGTGTTCGTGTGTGCTCGTATTCGTGTTCGTGTGTGCTCGTATTGGTGTTCGTGGGTGCTCTTAGTTTGTGTTCATGTGTGTTCGTGGTTTGTGTTCATGTGTGATCGTAGTTTGTGTTCATGTGTGATCGTAGTTTGTGTTCGAGTTCGTGTGTGCTCGTAGTTCGTGTTCGTGTGTGCTCGTAGTTAGTGATCATGTGTGTTCGTAGTTGTGTTCGTGTGTGTTCGTAGTTTGTGTTCGTGTGTGTTCGTAGTTTGTGTTCATGTGTGTTCGTAGTTCGTGTTCGAGTGTGTTCGTACTTCGTGTTCGAGTGTGTTCGTACTTCGTGTTCGAGTGTGTTCGTGTGGGTGTGAGTGGGGAGCGACCGAGGGGTCCGGTGAGGCCGGCGCGCAGCTGCGCCTTCCAGCGCCAGTGCGAGCAGAGCTGCAGGCCGCGCGGCAGGGGAAGTCGGGCGCCAGCCAGCGGCAGGTGCAGCGCGCGGCGCGGTGCGGGGGACGCTCGGCTCGCAGCTCCGCCTCGCCCACCTGCGCACGCCGCAAAATCGCAATCGTGTACATGCAAGAGACGTTTCCAAAAATTCCAAACTTTTGCATTTTTGAACATTCAGGGTTAACAGAGGAAATAGGACCTATGCTATCTTTATAAGTGTATTTCAATCTATTCTTACAAGAAATTTAAAGAAAAAATTAGAAACATTTTTAAGAATTTTTGAAAATGCCTCAGAGGCTTCATGAAAGTACCCCCAAATTAAATAATTCTTTTCAAAATCCCAGGATATCAAGTCTGGCCAGATGCATGGGACAATACTCGTATTATTTGGCAAAAATCCTATGAATAGTTTAGGCGCCAGTGACTTTTGCAGACTGACGGACGTTTAGAAAATATAAAGAAAGGCACAGACTTTCTCGTATTAGCCAGTCTCTTTAGTCCGAGTTTCGCTCAAGCCCGGTTTTTTGGTTTGGCCCCACTTCCAGTTGCTAACTATTGCCACTTCAAGGTAATTTTTTTCACATTTTATCAATTTCTCAGTCCCCTAAATTAGATGTGAAATATTACATTAACCTAGACCTACATGCAATTTTTCATTGAGAGTTGAAATTTTGAGAAAATGTTTGAGCATTTCTGAAAATCGGAAACTTTGAGCACATTTTCACAGAAAAATTTTGAGCTTTTGATAAACTTCATTGAAAATCATTTGTGAAGCACTTCTATATACTAATGCAATAATGTATAAAAAGTCTGTAATGTAAGTATTAACCACATGAGATATATTTAAAAATAAATTACAATTGTCTTAAAATTCACAAAATCAAAAGATGAATCAAAATGTTTTAATGTTATTTTATATAGTGGATTCATCACTATCCGCACATAAAAGTTTAAGTGAAAAATTTAGAGCCATATTTGAGAAAATCGCGTTTGAGCGTTTCTGAAAACGCGGAATTTTGAGCTCATTTTTAAAGAAAACTGTTGAGCTTTCGAGAAACTTTATTTGACATTATTTAAATCACATGTGCTCATAAATCTAATAATGTGAAGAAATCGCCTCTGATGTAAAAATTACCGACGTGAGAGGCAAATCAAAAAAAATTTTTGTAATTTTTGAAAAAAAAGAATAGGTATATGGCGTTTATGTCATCGTACAGGGTTCGTTTGGTACTAACCCCACCAAAAATGTAAAGAAAAAATTTGGAACCGTTTTTGAGAAAATCTTGTTTTTGTAATTTTTTAAAATTGCAAATACTGCACGCACTATTGCACGAAAACTACTAAAATTTTCAAAAAAATGTATATGACCTTTATGAAAGAACTACATATGAACATATTTCATTTGAAGGAAAAATCTCTATCTTGAATTGTATAGTCGTTAGAAGACGCCGAAAAAAAATTTACTTGTGCAATTTTCGAAATTTCGACGGACCGGACCGACCGACGACGGACGGGCTTTTTGCTTTCAATTGGTTTTCCGGCATCAAGGACCCCCAAAATTGGGATTCTGGTTACACCACGTGTTAGATGATTTTTTTTCTCTTAATTTAGCAACTGGATTTATCCATTTTCGTGTTTTTAGGGCCCGACAATGAATTTTTTGTCGAAAAATCGCCGTTTTTTTCTAGCATCATTACATAATTTTCTCTATACAACATTCGTATTCGTACGTATACGAGAAAGTAAAAATTATTCTGAGGGCAACTCCTAAAGAAGAGGAAAAGAAATTCTCAAAAGATGGAAATGAATTACTTAAAAAAAAGTTCTGGACAAAAACCGTATAAATAATAACTTACTAACAATCTCATAGGTAATTGAATTTGAAATTCTAAATTTGCCTCCATTGAAGTTGATGCTGGATTTTATTTTTTCCTGTACCTGCCTTTTCGAACAATTCTTTTATATTTTTCCTGTGACAGTTTAGAATAATCATCTTAAAAAAAAGTATTATGAGAAAATAATCAATGTTCCCTCATATCTTTTATCTAATATAAGATTTTAGATGATTCTTAATATTATTTATTGCTCAAGTTGTCTTTGAGAGTTAAAAATATCACTTACATAGAACACAAGTTAAATCATTTCCTAGGAAGTAATATGATCACTTTTCATGTGTTCTGTATTAAACTAAAAATAAAAACTTTGAATTGAATGATTTATTCCATATTCTTCCACGTTTCAAACTATAAAACGCTTTTTCAAGTTTCATACATTTTTACCAGATTTTATATCTTTTAGCATTGAAATTGTCTTTCTTTTTATTTCTTTTCAGATATTTCTTCCAAAGCTCTTATGATATTTTCTGGTAATTCTATAAAAAAAAATTCCTTCTAACATTCTATTCAAATAAATAGTTTTAATATCTATCTGTCTAGTATTCATATCATTATTAACATCTATTGCATTCAGCAATCTTTAAAAGTGATAATTTAGTACAGGTGAATATGTTTCATTACAGTAATTAATATCTTTACTTGACTATATTCTTTAGCTACAATTTTTGGTTTAGTATATTTAGTGATCCATCTGGGTTTAATTTGTTTGTCAATACTACCTTTAAACCCCTAATATTTATATTTGGATGTCTTTGTCACTCTCCAAGTATCATGTTTAATTAATGATGCAATTTATTCTTTCATTGCTTCTATCCATGGACAATATTAAAAAATATTAATAACTAGAATTTCTCAAAAACAGCCCCATTTCAAACGTTTTCTACAAATAGTAGGAATGCATGAATCAAATATCATAAATGCCAATTTGCTGTATTCTTTTGTTTTTAAAAAAATTATAACAAATTGAAATTTCAAATACCAACTGAAGAAGAAAAATATAAACTACAGATATTTACCAATATAAATGATATATTGTGAACTAATTGGAAAGTTATTATAAATTGAAAGAAGGCCTTTTACGCGTCAATTATTTAAATCAACTTTGTATTGATATTATATAATTCATTGGAAAATGGCAAAAAGAGGACTTTGATATGTAAAACAAACTGAAGACACGGCCTATGTATATGATAACAAAGGGACAGCTTGCAGGTCATTCAGATGCAGATAGGGTGAATTATATGAAAGATTGAAGTTCAAACATTTGTTGTTTTTATGTTAATAAGGGAGTAATGACCCAGCTGTTGAACAGTGACATTAAATAAATAAATTAAAAAAAAAGGGAGTAATTAGGTGGAAAGCAATGAAAGAACTAACTGTTGCACTTTCAAGTACAGAAGCTGAATACAACAGTAACTGTAAATGTTACTGCAAAGAAGCCACAAATTAGAAGATTTTGAAAAACCACAATGAACTATAAATGTTTGTTGCGAGAACAAGAAGCTGATAAACTCGGAAGATGTCCAGTATCCCAAACAAAACATGTTAATGAGATTATTTTGTGTCAGAGAGAAATTTGTAGAAGCGAATGTAATATGTATAAATTATATTGCTACCAGTGAAATGGTCACCGATATTTTAACTAAAGTATTATATAAAAATAAATATAAGTATTTTGTTACAAGGTTGCAAGTAAAATGATACGCCCACAACATATAAATTAACAAAGTAGGCCTATTCATTGAGAGAAAGTATTGCGTTATTTCTTAAACGCAATGCATACATTGTTGATAGTAACCGTTGTTACAGAAATAATGTTCATAACTGAACTCTGTTAATGATTTTAACATCATTATTTTTCGATATTATAAGAATATTCTCCCGCACGAGCGACCATGTGCCAGTTGGAGCACCTCTTCACTGCGTTCCGTAGTGGCTCAGTCGGTAGAGGCACTGCATGATCATGATACGTGCGGTGGCAGGTTCGAATCTCGGTATGGCCTGGGATTTTTCCACTGTTATTCTAATACTATAGGGTCCCTCCGCAGTCAGTAACCGCATTTATAATGAAGTAACATTGAGGGCTGTGCGAATGATGTAAGACTAGCACATGTTAGACTTCTGATTGTCTGTGAGAGTAAATTCCTTGGAGTCGACTGACACACAGCCTTTTTTTTTTTATTGATATTTCATTTCTCTTACTGTGAACAAATTGCACGTGTCATATTTTAATGAACTGCTTATATGAGGAAGTATATTATAGATTACTGCTGATTTTCTTCATACGTAACTTGGACACAATTACGTCCATTTTGTTAATTATGCTCTACAAATTATTAGGAGAAATTTGCTTTAATCTTAATATTGCAGTATTCAAATTTTAACAATTATGTTAAATATATAATATAAATAATTATAATAAAAATAATATAAATGTTTGGAAAATATTTGTAAGCAAATAGTAACTTGAAATAACGTGAGAAACGTGAAATAATTGTGATTGGTCGGGATGTCGTGACATTCGGTTGGATCAATCGTAGTGGATCGTAGATGAAATCAACGTAATTTTATTTGGATTCCTCGGAAATAATGTCCATTCTTTTTTGCCTAAATGGGTTAATTCGACACACCTGTTGCTATATCATATTATAGCACGGAATAAAGAGTACAATAAAGAGTACACTCGGAAATATATTTGGAGTGTATATGTGGTATAGATGCTGTTAAGTTACGAGTTGCAAAACTCGCCATCCACATTTAGGCGGAGATACACGTCTTGGCGGTTCCTGATTCTGAAAGTGTTATTTTAAAAACGTCCGTGTGCCACCTGAACTGCACCACCGCCTCAACCGTACACATAATTATCCTCATAATGGATATTCCCTAATCGATCTAGCCAAACTCAAGTGTCTGTGAATTTGAAACGGAATTAACATTTATGGGTGGTGTGCATGAAGCTCGTAGGATATTTCCAAAAGTTTATTAAAAATTGCTCCAATTGTTTTCTTTAAAGTTTTTATTCGAATAAAGTGAAGTATTGTATAAAAATGACACAGGTCCAATTTTTATTGAAACTTCAGAATAATTTTAAAAAAGTTTAAAATATTTTAGAAACTTATAAAAGACTGAGTGTTCGTTCATAAAATATGAGAAATAGGCGTATAAGTTTCACTTGTAAAATTTTTTCCATACTCTTCACAAAACTCAAACTTACTCTGAACTGATTCTAATGTGATATCATTTCAAATTATTGATTAAAGTTATTTTATATAGATGTATTAGTAATTAATTTTTCTTTTACTGTCACTTTTATATTTTTGTTGGTTTCTTGGTAAAGGATGCTCAAGTACGCTTTTATTGGATAATGAGCTAAATTAAATGACAATCAAAATAATATTAAATACTAACAATATTTGACACACATGTACATACATGAAAAGTAATTATTTGGCATCTAAACAAACACCTACAGTGTGTTGATTTGAGAGAAATCATTAAACTTTGAAGGCCTTTTATAAAAACTATATTTTTAATTCAATTTCTATTTAACGGTTTTGACTTTGTCACTTGAACTCTCATTACTAAGAAATAAATGGTTGTTTTTAATTGTTATAAATTGTGTAATGCTTATCGGTTATTTACTTATTGTTGTGTTAATTGCATTTCTTTTGTCTGTGATATCTTAACCGTCAAATTTTAATCTGCTTGACAGTTTATATTATAATATTTATGCAATTGAAACTGATATGGAAACTGAAAATATTGTAATCTATGTTTTTCAATCTGATTATGTTACCGTATTGTTGCAGACTCTGTGTCACTTCTTATCATTACACAATTTTTATTCTTATTGTATAGGTTTGTTATTTAATTTCACTATCTTTGTATTACCATTGTTTTTTCTAATTAATGTATATATTCTTATATTTTTCAATTATTGTCAATTCCCTTGGCCTTCAGCCACCATCCTGATTGAGGTTTTCTGGATTTACTCAATCGTTAAAGCGTATGCCGGGATGGTCCCTAGTTTTGCATCCCAGATATAAATGTAAAATATGCCCTCCTCGATCTTCTTCATAGTATAAGAAATAATGTAAATATTTCATGCGGTTAGACAGAAGAGCAGACCTAATGGCCTGAGCCTCGCCACTAATAAAGACAACAACAACAATAATAATAATAATAATAAAATTATTATTATTATTATTATTATATTATTATCATTATTATCATTATTATTATCATTATTATCATCATCATTATTATTATTATTATTATTATTATTATTATTATTAAATAGGCCTACCACGGATGTTTACAAGTCGAAGTTATTAAGACCACACGTACAAAAGAACTGCTGAAGAAAACTCGCAAACTAAGGAATTGGGAAATAATACCTCAATAGTATTTTATGGAGCTAGCTTATTATCTCCTTTTTTCGAACTAATAAAATATTACCAAACGAACGACATTTGGAGCGAGCTCGATAATATTTTCTTACGAGTGCAAAAAGGGGTATTTATATTACTGGTATGCAAAAAATGTTTTTTAAGTGTCAATAAGTGAAGTAAAAAAACGAGTTTTTTAAACGAGTGTTTTAACACGGTTTTTACCATTTATTAACGCTGTAAAAGGTGTATTTCAGAGATAAAGCACGAAAGAATAAAGAAGAAAGTACTAGACCCAAATTTGACCTTCATATTTTTAATTATTTTCTATTTATTATATGGATCAAATAAGTTAACACGTGTATTTTTATTTTTGTTCTAACTTTATTATTACCGTTAATATTGTGTAATGAAATGTTAGAAATGATACGCATCACTAACTTAATTATCACATATTTGAATATCCTGATTATAGAAACTCCGTTCAAATTCCATTCGAAACTTAAACACATGTTTAATTTGTGAGATTTTGCAAAAGTTTTGATTTTTGAATTTTCAATTAAAAAATGTTTTTCAAAATTAAATATTTTTGGAAACTCGATGAGCTAATTTAAAAAAAATGTATATTTATACGCGCACTTGAATATTGTTGACATCTCCAGGAAAAAACAAAGTGGGATCTCAGTAACCTTAAAAAATATTAATTTTTTACGAAACAGTGTGTAGTAGATTGCTGCAACAGACGCATTTCTCGGCTGTTGGTTTCTTTGGATGTTGAAGTAATTTAAGTTACTTCTTGAGGTCGCGCAACTTCACGATGTATTTGGTTATTAAAAGACGGATTCTTGACTCACTTTTTGACTGAAATTTTGAAATTTTCTGGTCCCTCATAACCCTTTCCAAATATATGTACTCGCTTACCAGAATTCCCGAACTTTCATCAAAATGCACAGTTCTGATGCCTTACTCATTTTTTTCAGGTGTGGGGAATATTCCATTATCATCAGCCATGTTTTTAGCCAATTTTATCATTTGTTTGGTTGCTGTGAAGTGTCATTTAATTTTATTGTATGCCAAACTTTCAAAAATTGTCAAAATTTGAATTATCTATGTCTTCTATTCTGTCTTGTGAAAGGCATCGATGAGTTTTTTAATAATATCTTTATTGTCTGATTTTTCAGAGGACGTCGAAGGATCTTCTGTGCGAAAAAAATTTCTGTAATAGCACTTTGTTCTTCCTGAAATTTCTCATGAGGATACCGTTTTTGTTGCAATTTTCTTTTCTTGACGGGAGTTTCTCCTATTGCAAAAAACTCTTTGTTTGTCTTCTCTACATTCATTTCGCAGACACAACTATTAGAAGGGTCTAAATTGTCATTGCCTTGATTTCCGCTGTTTTCATTATATTCATTGCACGTTCCGCAACTTTCGTTGATGCCACGGGAGAAGCTGATCTCGTCGCCCTCTTCACCAACAAAAAGCCTTTTTGGAAGCCGACTCCCTTTTTCCCGACATGAACCACAAATTCGCCAATCTAATGACTAGGGAACGGAATTTATTGTAATAAAAAATGCAGAACACGTACAAATTTAAGTACCTATTTTTTCCAAAACATGTAAGAAAAAATAGAAAATACGTAAAATAAAAATTCATTATTGTGCTTATAATCGTTCTCTATAAGCATTTTCTGAGCGTAGACGTTCGCCGATCAGACAAATAAGGATTTGAAGTGGCTGAAAGTAGGTTCTACCTCTACAAAAGTAATTGTACAGCGGACTTCACAACACACAAGAATTTTATTCGAAATATAAAATTCGCTCATATATTACAATGTGTACGAGGAGCAAGTGAATAGTAGTACTATGTAGCCAGTGAAGGATTCGGGGGTATGGGGTTATGGAGAATATATCTCCCCCCTCCAAATATAAATAACTCGAAAAACGCGGCAAGACAATTTTCTGTAAAATATATTTGTTAGTTTCCGCTCAATTAATGAAAATATGTTTGAAACATGGGCAAGTACGCGGTTGAAATAATTTTTGTTCACAAAAATCCGCTCATGTTTGACTCCGAGTACGCAGTAAACGGGGTGCATGGTGAAGATATTGTGGTCATAAAAACCAACATTTCATTTGATTTGATTTGTTAGAAAGACGTAATACTCGTATATATTACAAACGTGCATCTGAAATGCTCCGTTTCGACGAATAAATGAATTAAAATGCAACGAAATATATACTAATCGGTAAAATATGTAAAAATGTGTAATTATACCAAAATATATAAAATATGTAAAATAAAAATAGTCCTAATTCATTCAAAATTACTTGTAAACTCAAAAAAAAAAATACTGAATGCAGGTATAGAGTTCCTGTAAAACATGTAATTACATGGAAATTCGTTCCTTACTAATGACTCCATTAAATCAAGTTTCACTTATAAATCGCGGTTAACGCGTCGTGGAGGTTTTCTTTTCTTAAAATCGTAATAAGAGGGATTAAATGGATTGAAACATCTGCCGTATTTCATACGGTGATCGCCACCCATGTTGCACACAGTATGCACGACTCACAGAACGAAATTTAGCTCTCTTCTCTTTATAAGATGCGTATTGCGACTCGTGTTCAGAAAATTTTACTCAAGTCCCTTGACAAGTGGTCTGTTATATTTCACGAGCTAGGCCAGGAGGGCACCCCATTCCTAGGACGCAAAGGGACTCAGCAGTAAAATTCGTTTCGCTGACACGACGAAAAGCAGTAGTAGAATTCGTTTCGCTGTCAACCATCCCTTCTGGGGCCAGAGAGAACACATGAGTGAAACTCTTAATCAGGCAGGCAGTCATTCTTTTTATTGTTCTTACGCACTTGTATCAAAGTCTGATCGAACACAATTCGTTGGTGCAGGGTAGGAAGCGGGCACCCACATACTTATAATATATTTTTAGATCTGTATGTGTTCAGTGCCCACTTTCTTCTTGTGTTTTGTGGAAAATTCAACAATAAATACGGCTATATTTTTTTCATTTTTTTAAATCTGAGGGAGTTCATATAGAAATTTTAATTTTTTAAATAATTACTACTTTTTTATGAAATATTTATTTTTTGAGAATGCAATTTACAGAGGATATACATATCATACTTATACATATCAAAGTATAAAATGAAACAAACAAGAATTTTTATGTGAAGTATATTCGGAGCATCAATCAATTATAATTTGCAAAGTAGGCGTAAATTCCAAAATTTAATATAGGCATAACTATAGAAATAATTGATTTTCAGGCAAATAAAAAAAACACGAGTCTCTATTTTTGATGTCCACATTTGAGAAAAAATCGAACATTTTAAAAAAGAGTCGTGTCAACTCTTGAGGGATTTGACGTGGAATGACAGCAGTGACTCGTGGGTAGCGAAGCCATAAGATGGGCAATCGGCTTCAGTACTACGCTTGCTATTGTCTTTTGAGCCGTTACTTTAGTTTCAAGTTATTCATGTTTACGGCTGGTGGGCGTCATGTCAAGATTTTACGAAATTAATTCATGGTAAAGAGTGAGAAAGTATTCTGAGCGCGTATTCTCACGTAATTAGCCCCAATGATCAGTTGCAAAAATATATTGAGGAATTGATAAAATGGTCTCCGATAAAGGGAATGGAAATTAATCCAGATAAAAGCATAACTACTTTTTCGAAGGCTCGAACACATAAAGAAGGTTTGAAAAGCTCTTCACTTTGTTATGCGTATATTACGAAATAGTAATATACAGGCTTACAAATCTTTGGTATGTCCCGTAATGGAATATGATAGATTGCTGGAATCCTCTTGGAGAAGGTCAGATTATAGAGTTAAACCGAGGGCAGAAAAAAGCGGCTAAATTCGCGAATGAAAACAACTGGGCAATGTAAACTTGGAATCATCAGTTGCACATCGAAACTCAGCACAACCATGTGCCCTCGTTAAGGCGTTCACAAAGCAACCGGCATGGAAAGCTATTAGTGTAAGTCTTGAAATGCCATGCTACTTATTTAGGGGCGATCATTCACACATAATAAAATGCACAAAAGAAAGAACAGATGTAGGAAAGTTCAGCTTTGTGAATAGGACCATTGTCGACTGGAACAATTTACCTGCAGAGGTGCTAGTGACCCTTCCCAAAAGGATGCGAGTTATGCGTTCGAGATTTCTTAAAAATGCAAGTGTAGACTACAGTTACGCGCATTGAAGGCCAACAAGAGTGTGGGCAAAGTGTGATGTATTTGCTTACCGTTAATGAATGAATAAATTACTGATTAATTGCCACCAAGCGTATGCTTATTTGCAGTTATAAATTATTATTATTACTATTATTATTACTATTACTATTATTTACTATTACTATTACTACTATTACTATTATTACTATTACTATTATTACTATTACTATTATTATTATTATTATTATTATTACTGTTAGACCCGGAGAACTGGCGGTGATTCTTTCCCGTTGGAATGCGAGGTTTCCCTCCTCCTAATCTCTCTCCCAGTGGGGCTCCACCCCAGTCTGGATAAGCTCTACGCTCCCAGCATGTCTCCCGTTTGGTGGCGTAGTGCATGTAAAAGTATATATTAAATTATAAATATATATTATAAACTAAAATCCTACTATTACAGAGAAGAAGAGCGCATGTTTTGTTTCGGTTTAAATGCGCATCTAACAAGAAGGTGAACACTCAGGTTCAAGAGTAGAATTTTTATTTGGAATAAATATTTTAATCCACTTGTTGCTACTTCACAATCATCTTCCTCAGCTAATTCTGATAATATTATGCGTAAACAATTCGCGGACTTATCGACTCTCGCATCAACACAAAAGTAAAACTGTACGTATTATCAGAAAGCAATTTCATTTCAATACGTAATACAAAGGCGGGTTATATTGATATATACATTTTCTTCGCAAACTGAAATAATTTACAACCCTGTAATAGGTCAACTTTATCCACAATCTCCCCCATGGAACGTGTGCATTTTCCCCACAGGTTCTGCAATCTTGGTAGGCCCTCTTGGGAGCATTTTCTTCACATCCGGGCATGGACATGTACCGCAGTTTCTAGGTCAATGACCCTCATCTCGATCAGATTTGTCGTCAATTTTCCGTGATCCTTTGAGCAAATGCTGATATAGCTCCTTGTTTTGCTTCTGGACGTAAATGTAATTTCATTACCTATGCACGTCTTCTAGAATTCAGTGGGAATTATAGTTATTCAAATTATCGTTCTCCATGATGTCGCAGCAAGAAGTATTATTCCTTCACGAAAGTCATGATGAAGAATAACAGCCCAAATTTATAGCTTATTTACTCTTGAAAATATATTTTATTACATCGGAGCGAATATTTTTGTTAACAATCGTTGCAAAAAACGCTGATTTATTTCTGTATGCAAAATTCAAGTAGTATGTGGCTTAGGGTAGGGATCACAGCATTAAGAAAACGTGCACAGAATTCACTTCTCTCCGTAGCACGTCACGTACAGTTTTTAACTATTTTTGACAAAAAATAAATAAATAAAAAATAAAACACATTGGTTTGCTGATCGTCGAAGTTCCAGAAATCTTCGGGGCATTATTCTTGGCCTAGAACAGGCGACAATCAGACACGTCCAAGTTCGGATGGTATCTCACATTCCCGGTTGTACTTCTGTTACAACTAGCGAACGGACAGCTCAGCAAACCGTGCGCATAATGAAGCTAGATTTATGACCAGAAATAAAAGGAGAGGCCATCTCAGTATTTGCTCAATAAAAAGAAACTGGATTAAAATCCTGATTGAGATGGGATACTTGATGGGATGAGAAATATTTCAATATTGTTTGCAGAAATAAGATCTTCCCATCTTGTCATCTACACTCAACCAATAAAGAATGTAATGTCTTATCGATGTATTAGCATTTGGTTACAATTTAATTATAATACTATTGGAAAGCAGAATTACAATAATTTCCCGAAATATAACAAATTCACTCACCCAAGTTCATTGCACACCCCATGGTAGGGCACCCCAAAATATTCCATGCTGCTGCGCCGTCCTTCTAAACTACAATGGCATAAAACGCCTCCTGGTAACAGCAGATATCATCTTCTTAACAATAGACATTCAGGTTACACGGGGCCATTTTATCGCATAAAGTTAATTTTTGGGCAGTTGCCTGTGTATATCTCGTCAAACTATTAGAATTATCTCTAATAAATTTTCCAATTCACAAAAAAGGATTGACCATACTGTCGAGTTTTAGGAAGTGACATTGCGCATTTTGTGGAACAACATAAAAGTTTGTCTAATGTCAATTTCTGCTAGTCATCACTACTAGACATGCTCTCATCCTTGGCCGGTAATCGAGTAATATGTTGTTCATCTGCCCGCCCGTCCCTCCATTTAAATCCATAAAATGCACATTCGGATCATAAAAAACACCTTGCAATCGAGACAAATGAGATGTCATTCCAGGCATCTCGGATCTTTGTGGATCAATCCAAAAAAATCTAAGAAATTTCTCTAAAGTACGTACAGACGTGGACAAATTGCAAAATAATATTTGAAAGAAAAATACTCATTATTCTTTAAAAACACACCTAAACTATAGAATTGAAGAACTTGTTAAATTAATACTTGATGTCAGAATCTCAAGCGTGAATTCAAGCATTAATTCGTTCGAACATCCTTGTAATGGTATTGTTTGCATAATTCGGCTATTTCGTCATATTCCAAATTATATGTACATCCAAAATAGACGTACTCCTTCACAAATTATACCTTTGTTAAAGGTTGCTTTACTCTCACTTTTGAATTAAGAACACTCAATTGTGGTCTATTAGATTCATCAGGATACATCCGAAACATCGAAAAACAAAGTTATAGACGAACAGTAGGTCTATATTGTGGTGGTTTATTAGTCCTAAGTAGCGTCCTAACTCGAAATTTTATAAGGAATTCAATGGTAATGATCATTTTCGATCCAAGTCTTCGTTTTCGGCATATTTGCCAAAATGTTCGAAAAATACGCCATTTTAAACCAAAATGCAGTCTATATTGTCGCCGTTTATTTATGTCCTCAAAGTACCAGTCATCAGAAACAAAACAAAGACAACAGTACTCCCCGTCTGCAGTTAAAATGTCAGCGTCGTAGAGCGAATAGTTTAGGAGATACAGCCAGTCAAAGACGACAGTGTTGTAAAAATGTTGAAAAAATATACCGAAACACAAAGGCGTCTGGAAGCCGCATTTCCCGTCCGATTGACGTGAGCGAGCGTGCTTCTGAAAGCTGACAATCTGCGGAAACCGGCAGTGCAATCAGAACTGCAAAATTCGAATTAGTTTAGAAGATATGAGCATTTAAAAATAATCCTGATTTCTGGCCGAAATGGCGAAATTTAATCCCCCCCCTGTTAAATTTTTTCCAATTGCGGCCAAATCGATTTTTCCCTGAAAAGTAGCGCCCAAACTCGAAATTTTTAAAAATTCAATGGTAATGATCATTTTCGATCCGTTTTCCCTTTTTCGGCAAATTACCCAAAATGTTCCGAAAACTACGCCATTTAGCCCAAAATGCAATCTGTATTGTCGCCTTTTATTTATGTCCGCGTGCTAAAGGGGTCCCAGTCATAAAAAAACAAAAAAAAAAACAACAGTACTCCCCGTCTGCAGTGAAAATGTCAGCGTCGTAAAGGAAAATAGTTTAGGAGATACAGCCAGCCCAAAGACGACGGTGTTGAAAAAATGTTGAAAAAATATCCCGAAACAAAAAGGCGTCGGGAAAGGCTTTCCTGTCCGATTGACGTGAGCAGGCGTGTTTCCCGAAAGCCGACAATCTGCGGAAATCGGCAGTGCAATAAAACTGCAAAAGTTAATTTATTTAGAAGATATGAGCATTTAAATATAATCCTGATTTCTGGCCAAATGGCAAAATTTTTAATCGCCCCTGTTAAATTTTTTCCAATTTCGGCCGGAAATGGGTTCTTCAAAAGAAACCTAACTCGAAATTTTAAAAGGGAATTCAATGGTAATGATCATTTTCGATCAAGTCTTCGTTTTCGGCAAATTTGCCAAAATGTTCAAAAAAATACGCCTTTTTAGCCCAAAAATGCAATCTGTATTGTCGCCGTTTATTTATGTCCTGCGTGCTAAAAAGTCAGTCATAAAAAACAAAACAAAAAACAGCAGTACTCCCCGTCTGCAGTTAAAATGTCAGCGTCGTAGAGCGAATATTTTTGGGAGATATAGCCAGTCAAAAACGACAGTGTTTAAAATGTTAAAAAAATATACCGAAACAAAAAGGCGTCTAAAGGGCCGCTTTTCCCCTCCGATTGACGTGAGCAGGATGTTTTTGGAAATGACAATCTGCGGAAACCGGCAGTGCAATCGGAACTCCAAAAAGTTGAATTAGTTTAGAAGATACGAGCTTTTAAAAGATAATCCTGATTTCTGGCCGAAATGGCGAAATTTAATCGCCCCCCTGTTAATTTTTCCAATTTCGGGAAATCGATTCTTCAAAAAGGCGCCCTAACTCGAAATTTTATAAGGAATTCAATGGTAATGATCTTTTTTCGATCCAAGTCTTCGTTTTCCCCCAAAATTTCCCAAAAATTTTCCCGAAAAATACGCCTTTTTAGCCCAAAAATTCAGTCTATATTGTCGCCGTTTATTTATGTCCTGCGTGCTCAAATTAGTCATAAAAAAACAAAACAAAGACAACGTCCCCCCCGTCTGCGGTTAAAATGTGAGCGTCGTAGAGCGAATGGTTTAGGAGATACAATGACCCAAAAAACGACAGTGTTGAAAAAATGTTGAAAAATATGCCGAAACCAAGGCGCCCAAAAGGGCGCATTTCCCGCCCGTTTGGGTGAGCAGGTTTTCGAAGCTGACAAACTGCAAAAAGCGGCAGTGCAATCAAAACCCAAAATTCGAATTAGTTTAGAAGATATGAGCATTTAAAGGATAATCCTGATTTCTGGCCGAAATGGCAAAATTTAATCGCCCCCCTTTTTGGTTTCCCAATTTGGGCCCCGGAAATCAATTCTTCTGGTAGCGTCCCTCGAAATTTTATAAAAATTCAATGGTAATGATCTTTTTTCGATCAAGTCTTCTTTTTCGGCAAATTTGCCAAAATGTTCGAAAAATCGCCTTTTTAACCCAAAAAATGCAGTTTTATTTGTCGCCGTTTTTTATTTTGCGTGCTCAAAGTACCAGTCATAAAAACAAAACAAAGAAAAAGTACCCCCCGTCTGCAGTGAAAATGACGGTCGTGAGCGAATAGTTTGGGAGATACAGCCAGTCAAAGACGACAGTTTTGGGAAAATGTTAAAAAAATATCCCCCGAAACACAAAGGCGTCTGGAAATTTCCCGTCCGATTGACGTGAGCAGGCGTGCTTCTGAAAGCTGACAATCTGCAAACCGGCAGTGCAATCAGACTTGCAAAATTCGAATTAGTTTAGAAGATATGAGCTTTTAAAAAATAATCCTGATTTCGGGGAAAAAATGGCAAAATTTAATCGACCCCTGTTGAATTTTCCAATTTCCCCCGGAAATCGATTCTTCAAAAAAGTAGCGCCCTAACTCGGAAATTTTAAAAAGGGGAATTCAATGGTAATGATCTTTTTTTCGACCCAAGTCTTCTTTTTCGGCAAATTAGCCAAAATTTTCCCAAAAAATCCCCAATTTTAGAAAATAATCTGTATTGTCGCCGTTTATTTATGTCCTGCTTTGCTAAAAGTCCCAGTCATAAAAAAACAAAACAAAGACAAAAAGTACTCCCCGTCTGCAGTGAAAATTCAGCGTCGTAGAGCGAATAGTTTGGAATACGGCCAGTCAAAGGCGACGGTGTTGAAAAAATGTTGAAAAAATATCCAAAACACAAAGGCGTCGGGAAGCCGCTTTTCCCGTCCGCTTGACGTGAGCAGGCGTGCGTCTAAAAAACGACAAACTGCGAAAAGCGGCGGTCAATCAGAACTGCAAAGTTGAATTAGTTTAGAAGATGGGGGCATTTAAAGATAACCCCGATTTCTGGCCGAAAGGGCGAAATTTAATCGCCCCCCTGTTAAATTTTTTCCCAATTTGGGCCCGGGAAATCGATTCTTCTAAAAAGTAGCGTCCTAACTCGAAATTTTTAAAAAGGAATTCAATGGTAATGATCATTTTCGATCAAGTCTTCTTTTTCCCAACCAAATTTGCCAAAATTTTCCCGAAAAATACGCCTTTTCCCCAGACCAAAATGCAATCTGTATTGTCGCCGTTTATTTATGCCCTCGTGCTCAAAGTCCAGTCATCAAAAACAAAAAAAAAGACAGAAATACCCCCCCGTCTGCAGTTAAAATGTCGGCGTCGTAGAGCGAATAGTTTGGAGATATAGCCAGCCCAAAGGGCAGTGTTGTAAAAATGTTAAAAAAATATCCGAAACACAAAAAGTCTGAAAGCCGCATTTCCCGTCCGATTGACGTGAGCAGGCGTGCTTCTAAAAATGACAATCTGCGGAAACCGGCAGTGCAATCAGAACTGAAAAATTGGGTTTATTTTTAGAAGATACGAGTTTTTAAAGATAATCCTGATTTCGGCCAAATGGCAAAATTTTAAAAACCCCCTGTTAAATTTTTCCCAATTTGGGCCCGGAAATCGATTCTTCAAAAGTAGCGCCCAAACCCAAAAAATTTTAAAAAGGAATTAAATGGTAATGATCTTTTTTTCGACCCAAGTCTTCGTTTCAAAAAATTTTGCCAAAATGTTCGAAAAATGTTTTTTAGAAAAATGCAGCCCTTATTGTCGCCGTTTTTTTTATGTCCTGCGTGCTAAAAAATTTACCAGTCATAAAAAAAACAAAACAAAGACAAAAATCTCCCCGTCTGCAGTAAAAATGTCAGCGTCTAGAGCAAAGTTTGGAGATACAGCCAGTCAAAAAACAAAAGTGTTGTAAAAATGATAAAAAAAAATACTGAAACACAAAGGCGTCTGGAAGCCGCATTTTCCTTGATTGACGTGAGAAAGCGTGCGTGCAAAGCGACCTTTTGCGAAACCGACAGTGCAATGAACTGCAAAATTCGAATTAGTTTAGAAGGGGGGCATTTAAATATAACCTGATTTCGGGCCCGAAAGCAAAATTTTAATGGAATGTTAATTTTTGCTGTTAAAATTTTCCAATTTCGGCCGGAAATCGATTCTTCTGAAAATGGCGCCCTAACTCAAAATTTTATAAAATTTTCCAATGGTAATGATCATTTTCGATCCAAGTCTTCTTTTTCGGAAAATTTTCCCAAAATGTTCGAAAAATACGCCTTTTTTAGCCCAAAATGCAGTCTATATTGTGGGTTTTTTTGTCCTGCGTGCTAAAAATTCCAGTCATAAAAAACAAAACAAAACAACAGTACTCCCCGTCTGCAGTGAAAATGTCAGCGTCGTAGAGCGAATAGTTTGGGAATACAAGCCCAAAACGACAGTGTTGTAAAAATGTTGAAAAAAAACTGAAACCCCAAAGGCGTCTGGAAGCCGCTTTTCCCTCCGATTGACGTGAGCAAGCGTGCGTGCAAAAGCTGAAAATTTGGGGGAAACCGACAGTGCAATCAGAACTGCAAAATTCAATTAGTTTAAAAAATATGAGCTTTTAAAATTAAAACCCCTGATTTCTGGCCGAAATGGCGAAATTTAAGGGAAATGTTAAATTTTTTTGCTGTTAAATTTTTTCCCAATTTGGGCCCGGGAAATGGGATTCTTAAAATTAGCGCCCCTAACTCGAAATTTTATAAAAATTTTAATGGTAGGATCTTTTTTTCGATCAAGTCTTCTTTTTCGGAAAATTTTGCCAAAATTTTTAAAAAAATACGCCTTTTTAGACCAAATAAGTCTAAATTGTCGCCGTTTTTTTATGTCCTGCGTTAAAAGTACCAGTCACCCAAAAACAAAACAAAGACAAAAAGTACCCCCTTTGGATTAAAATGTCAGCGTCGTAGAGCGAATAGTTTGGGAGTTTACAGCCACCCAAAGACGAAAATTTTTGAAAAAATGTTGAAAAAAAAAACCGAAACACAAAGGCTTTTTGGAACCCCATTTCATATCCGATTGACGTGAGCGAGCGGGCATATGAAACTGACAATCTGGGGAAACCGGCGGTGGAATCAAAACTGCAGAATTCGAATTAGTTTAAAGATATGAGCATTTAAAGATAACTCTGATTTCGGGCCCGGGAAATGGCGAAAATTTAATGGGAACACCCTGTTAAATTTTTTCCAATTTGGGCCCGGGGAAATCAATTCTTCTGAAAAGTAGCGTCTAACTCGAAATTTTATAAAAGGAATTCAATGGAAAGGTCTTTTTTTCGATAAAGTCTTCTTTTTCCCGGCCCTTTGCCAAAATGTTGGGAAAAACGCCTTTTTAGCCCAAAATGCAGTCTATTATGTCGCCGTTTATTTATGTCCTGCGTGCCAGACTACCAGTCTAAAAAACAAAAAAAAAGGCAACAAGTACCCCCCGTCTGCAGTTAAAATGTCAGCGTCGTAGAGCGAATGGTTTGGGAGATCAAATCAAATACGACAGTGTTGAAAAAATTTTCCCAAAAAATATCCCGAAACACAATGGCGTGTGGAAAGCCGCATTTCCGTCCGATTGACGTGAAAAAAGGGCTTGCTTCTAAAAAGCTGACAATCTCCCGGAAACCGGCGGTGCAATCAGAACTGAAAAATTCGAATTAGTTTAGAAGATATGAGCTTTAAAGATAACTCTGATTTCTGGCCAAAAGGGGGAAATTTAATCGCCACACCCTGTTAAATTTTTTCCAATTTGGGCCCCGGAAATCGATTCTTCTGAAAAAAAAGCGTCCTAACCCCAAATTTTATAAAATTCAATGGTAATGATCATTTTCGACCCAAGTCTTCTTTTTCGGCAAATTTGCCAAAATGTTCAAAAAAATCCCGCCATTTGAACCAAAATCGGTCTATTTTCCCGTTTATTTATGTCCTGCGTGCTAAAAGTCCCAAGTCATCAAAAACAAAAAAAAAAGACAACAGTCTCCCCGTCTGCAGTAAAAATGTCAGCGTCGTGGGGGGCGAATAGTTTGGGAAAGATACAGCCAGTCAAAGACGACAGTGTTGTAAAAATGTTAAAAAAATATACAAACAAAAAAGGCGTCGGGAAAAACCCTTTCCCCGCCCGATTGACGTGCGCGAGCGTGCGTCCCGGAAAGCGCATTCTGCGGAAACCGGCAGTGCAATCAGAACTGCAAAATTCGAATTAGTTTAGAAGATTGAGCTTTTAAAAAATAAACCTGATTTCGGGCCCCGAAATGGCAAAATTTTAATCACCCCGGGAATTTTTTCCCAAATTTTGGGCCCGGAAAAACGTTCCTTCTAAAAAGTGGCGCCCTAACGTCGAAATTTTTATAAGGAATTCAATGGTAATGATCTTTTTTTCGACCCAAGTCTTCTTTTTCGGCAAATTTGCCAAAATGTTCAAAAAAATACGCCTTTTTAGACCAAAATGCAGTCTATATTGTCGCCGTTTATTTATGTCCTGCGTGCTAAAAGTACCAGTCACCCAAAACAAAACAAAGACAACAGTACCCCCTCCGGTGAAAATGTCAGCGTCGTAGAGCGAATAGTTTAGGAGATACAGCCAGTCAAAGACGACAGTGTTGAAAAAATGTTGGGTATCCCGAAACACAAAGGCGTCTGGAACCCGCACCCGCCCGATTGACGGGGGAGCAGGCGTCTTCTGAAAGCTGCCCAATCTGGGGGAAACCGGCAGTGCAATCAGAACTCAAAATTCGAATTAGTTTAGAAGATATGAGCTTTTAAAAAATAATCCTGATTTCTGGCCGAAATGGCAAAATTTAATCGACCCCCTGTTAATTTTTCCAATTGGGGCCCGGAAATCGATTCTTCTGAAAAGTAGCGCCCTAACTCAAAATTTTTTAAAAGGGAATTCAATGGTAATGATCTTTTTTCGATCCGTCTTCTTTTTTCGGCAAATTAGAAAATTTTCCCGAAAACTCCCGCCTTTTTAAGACCAAAATGCAATCCTTGTCGCCGTTTATTTTTTTGTCCTGCGTGCTCAAAAGTACCAGTCATAAAAAACAAAACAAAACAACAGTACTCCCCTCTGCGGTAAAAATTCAGCGTCGTAAAAAGGAATTTTTAGGAGATACAGCCAGTCAAAACGACAGTGTTGAAAAAATGTTAAAAAATATCCCGAAACACAAAGGCGTCTGGAAAGGCGAAATTTCCCTTCCGATTGACGTGAGCGAGCGGGGTTTCAAAAAGCCGACAATCTGCGGAAACCGGCAGTGCAATCAGAACTGCAAAGGGGGTTGAATTAGTTTAGAAGATATGAGCATTTAAATATAATCCTGATTTCTGGCCGAAATGGCGAAATTTAATCGCCCCCTTTTAAATTTTTTCCAATTTCGGCCGGAAATGGGATTTTTTCTGAAAGTAGCGTCCTAACCCCAAAATTTTTTAAAAAGGAATTCAATGGTAATGATCTTTTTTTCGATCAAGTCTTCTTTTTCGGCAAATTTGCCAAAATGTTCGAAAAAATACGCCATTTTAGACCAAAATGCAATCTGTATTGTGGGTTTATTTATGTCCTGCGTGCCCCAAATTTCCAGTCATCAAAAACAAAACAAAGACAGCAGTACTCCCCGTCTGCAGTTAAAATGTCAGCGTCGTGAGCGAATATTTTGGGGAAAATTATAGCCAGTCAAAGACGACAGTGTTGAAAAAATGTTGAAAAATATCCGAAACAAAAAAGGCGCCCCTGAAAGGCTTTTCCCGTCCGATTGACTGAGCGGGGCGGGGCCGAAAGCTGACAATCTGGGGGAAACCGGCGGTGCAATCAGAACTGCAAAGTTGAATTAGTTTAAAAGATGACATTTAAAGATAATCCTGATTTCTGGCCGAAATGGGGGGAAATTTAATCGACCCCTGTTAAATTTTTTCCAATTTCGGCCAAATGGGTTTTTAAAAGTAGCGTCTAACTCGAAATTTTATAAAAATTCAATGGTAATGATCTTTTTTCGACCCAAGTCTTCTTTTTCGGAAAATTTGCCAAAATTTTCCCAAAAAAATACGCCATTTTAGCCCAAAATGCAGTCTATATTGTCGCCGTTTTTTTTATGTCCTGCGTGCCCCAAAGTACCAGTCAAAAAAACAAAAAAAAAGGAAAACAGTACCCCCCGTCTGCGGTTAAAATGGGGGCGTCGTAGACCCCGAATAGTTTGGGAGATACAAGCCCAAAAAAGCCCCCAGTGTTGAAAAAATTTTGGGGAAAATATCCGAAACCAAAGGCGTCTGGGGCGCATTTCCCGCCCGATTGACGTGAGCGGGGCGTGCTTCTGAAAGCTGACAAACTGCGAAAAGCGGCGTTGCAATCAGAACTAAAATTCCCAATTAGTTTAGAAGATATTGGGGCATTTAAGGATAATCCTGATTTCGGGCCCGAAATGGCGAAATTTAATCACCCCTGTTGAATTTTTCCAATTTGGGCCCAAAAATCAATTCTTTGGAAAGCGTCTAACTCAAAATTTTTAAAAAGGAAATTCAATGGTAATGATCATTTTTCGACCCAAGTCTTCTTTTTTCGGCAAATTTGCCAAAATGCAAAAAAATCGCCATTTTAGCCCAAAATGCAGTCTATATTGTCGCCGTTTATTTATGTCCTGCGTGCTAAAAGTACCAGTCATCAAAACAAAACAAAGACAACAGTACCCCCCTCTGCAGTAAAAAATGACAGCGTCGTGAGCAAAATAGTTTAGGAGATACAGCCAGCCCAAAGACGACAGTGTTGAAAAATGTTGAAAAAATATCCGAAACCCCAAAGGCGTCGGGAAGCCGCTTTTCCCCTCCGATTGAGGGTGAGCAGGCGTGCTTCTGAAAAGCTGACAATCTGGGGAAACCGGCGTGCAATCAGACTTCCAAAATTCGAATTAGTTTAGAAGATATAGCTTTTTAAAAAAATCCTGATTTCTGGCCGAAATGGCGAAATTTAATCCCCCCCCTGTTAAAATTTTCCCAAATTTTCGGGAAATCGATTTTCTAAAAGTAGCGCCCTAACTCAAATTTTATAAGGAATTAATGGAAATGATCATTTTCGACCCAAGTCTTCGTTTTCGGCAAATTACCCAAAAATTGTTCGAAAAATACGCCATTTAACCAAAATGCAATCTGTTTTTCGCCGTTTATTTATGTCCCGTGCCCCAAAAGTACCAGTCATCAAAAAAAAAAAAAAAACAACAGTACTCCCCGTCTGCGGTGAAAATGTCGCGTCGTAGAGGGGAAATTTTTGGAGATACAGCCAGCCCAAAGACGACAGTGTTGTAAAAATGTTAAAAAAATATCCGAAACAAAAAGGCGTCGGGAAGCCGCATTTCCCGTCCGTTTGACGTGAGCGGCGTGCGCCCTGAAAGCTGACAAACTGCGCAAAGCGGCGGTGAAATAGAACTGCAAAATTTGGGAATTAGTTTAGAAGATACGACGTTTAAAGATAATCCTGATTTCTGGCCAAATGGCGAAATTTAATCGACCCCCTGTTGGATTTTCAATTTCGGGAAATCATTCTTCTAAAAAAGTAGCGCCCAAACCGAAATTTTATAAAATTCAATGGTAATGATCATTTTTCGACCCAAGTCTTCTTTTTCCAGAAAATTTTTTAAAAATGTTCGAAAAAATCGCCATTTAGACCAAAAAAAAAATCTGTAGTCGCCGTTTATTTATGTCCTGCGTGCCCCAAAGTACCGGTCATCAAGAACAAAAAAAAGACATGTACTCCCCGTCTGCAGTTAAAATGTCAGCGTCGTAGGCGAATAGTTTGGGAGATATAGCCACCCAAAGACGACAGTGTTGAAAAATGTTAAAAAAAAATATACCAAAAAACAAAAAGGGAAGTCTAAAGCCGCATTTCCCGTCCGATTGACGTGAGCGAGCGTGTTTCCCAAAAGCTGACAATCTGCGGAAACCGGCAATGCAATCAGAACTGAAAAAATTCAATTAGTTTAGAAGATACGACATTTAAAGATAACCCTGATTTCGGGCCCCGAAATGGGAAATTTAATGACCCCCTGTTTAAATTTTTTCCAATTTGGGCCCCGGAAATGGGTTCTTCAAAAGTAGCGCCCTAACTCGAAATTTTATAAAATTCAATGGTAATAATCTTTTTTTTCGATCCAAGTCTTCGTTTTCGGCAAATTTGCCAAAATTTTCCCGAAAAATAATTTTAGACCAAAAGGGAGTCTATATTGTCCCCGTTTATTTATGTCCTGCGTGCTAAAAGTACCAGTCATCAAAAAAAAAACCCAAAGACAAAAATTACCCCCCGTCTGCAGTGAAAATGTCAGCGTTAGGCAATAGTTTAGGAATCACCCAAAGTAAAAGACAAAAGTGTTGAAAAAATGATAAAAAAATATCTGAAACACAAAGGCGTCTAAACCCGCTTTTTCCCCCGGGTTGACGTGAGCAAGCGTGCGCGCGAAAGCTGACAATTTGGGGAAACCCCGACAATTGCAATCAGAACTGAAAAATTCAATTAGTTTAGAAGATATGAGCATTTAAATAAAACCCCTGATTTCGGGCCCGAAATGGCGAAATTTAATGGAATTTGAATTTTTGCTGTTAAATTTTTTCCAATTTCGGCCGGAAATCGATTCTTCTAAAAAAGTAGCGTCCAAATCGAAATTTTATAAGGAATTCAATGGTAATGATCTTTTTTCGACCCAAGTCTTCTTTTTCCCACCCTTTGCCAAAATTTCCCAAAAAAATACGCCATTTAGACCAAAATGCAGTCTATATTGTCCCTTTTATTTATGTCCTGCGTGCTAAAAGTACCAGTCATAAAAAAACAAAACAAAGACAACAGTCCTCCCCGTCTGCGGTAAAAATGTCAGCGTCGTAGGGCGAATAGTTTAGGAGATACGGGTCAAGACGCCCAGTGTTGTAAAATGTTGAAAAATATACTGAAACACAAAGGCGTCGGGGCGCTTTCCCCCTCCGATTGACGTGAGAAAACGTGCGTGCGAAAGCTGACAATTTGCGGAAACCGACAGTGCAATCAGAACTGCAAAATTCAATTAGTTTAAAAGTAGACATTTAAATATAACCCTGTTTCTGGCCAAAATGGCGAAAATTTAATGGAATGTTGAATTTTTGCTGTTAAATTTTTTCAATTTCGGAAAAATCGTTCTTCTGAAAAGTAGCGTCTAACTCAAAAATTTTAAAAGGGAAAATTAAATGGTAATGATCATTTTCGACCCAAGTCTTCGTTTTCAGCAAATTTCCCAAAATTTTCCCAAAAAAATACGCCTTTTTAGACCAAAATGCGGTCTAAATTTCCCGTTTTTTTATGTCCTGCTTTCAAAGTACCAGTCATAAAAAACAAAACAAAGACAACAGTACTCCCGTCTGCAGTTAAAATGCCCAGCGTCGTAGAGCGAATAGTTTAGGAGATACAAGTAAAAGGCGACAGTGTTGTAAAAATGTTGAAAAAATAAACCGAAACACAAAGGCGTTTGGAAGCCGCATTTCATGTCCGATTGACGTGAGCGAGCGTGCATATGAAAGCTGACAATCTGCGGAAACCGGCAGTGGAATCAGAACTGCAGAATTCGAATTAGTTTAGAAGATATGAGCTTTTTAAAGAAAACCCTCTGATTTCTGGCCGAAATGGGGAAATTTAAAAAAAACCACACCCTGTTAAATTTTTTCCAAATTTTTGGGCCCGGGAAATCTTCTTCAAAATTAGCGCCCTAACTCAAATTTTATAAGAATTCAATGGTAATGATTTTTTGATCAAAGTCTTCGTTTTCGGCAAATTTCCCAAAATTTTCCCAAAAAAATACGCCTTTTTAGACCAAAATGCAGTCTATTATGTCGCCGTTTATTTATGTCCTGCGTGCTCAGACTACCAGTCATCAAAAAACAAAAAAAAGGCAACAATTACCCCCCGTCTGCAGTTAAAATTTTTCGGCGTCGTAGGCGAATAGTTTGGAATATAGCCAGTCAAAAAAAAAAAACGTGTTGTAAAAGTTTAAAAAAAATATACCGAAACACAAAAAAGCCCCAAGCCGCATTTCCCGTCCGTTTGGGCGGGGGCGAGCGTGCTTCAAAAGCTGACAATCTGGGGAAACCGGCAGTGCAATCAGAACCAAAATTCAAAATTAGTATAGAAGATACAGCATTTAAAGATAACCCCGTTTTCTGGCCGAAATGGGGGGAAATTTAATCCCCCCCTTTTGGGGAACCAATTTGGGGGAAATCGTTTTTCCAAAAAGTAGCGTCTAACCCCAAATTTTTAAAAGGAATTCAATGGTAATGATCATTTTCGACCCAAAAGTCTTCTTTTTCGGAAAATTTCCCCAAAATGTTCGAAAAATACGCCATTTTAGCCCAAAATGCAAGTCTCCCCTTGTCCCGTTTATTTATGTCCTGCGTGCCCCTTTTTCCCATTAAAAAAACCCAAAACAAAACAACATTACTCCCCGTCTCGAGTAAAAAATGTCAGCGTCGTAGACGAATGGTTTAGGAGATACAGCCAGTCAAAGACAAAAGTGTTGTAAAAATTTTAAAAAAACATGCAAACACAAGGCGTCTGGGGCCGTTTTCCCCGCCCGATTGACGTGAGCAAGCGTGCGTGCGAAAGCTGACAATTTGCGGAAACCGACAGTGCAATCAGAACTGCAAAATTCGAATTAGTTTAGAAGATATGAGCATTTAAATATAACCCTGATTTCTGGCCGAAATGGCGAAATTTAATGGAATGTTGAATTTTTGCTTTTAATTTTTTTCCAAATTTTCGGCCAAATCGATTCTTCTGAAAATGGCGCCCTAACTCAAAATTTTTATAAAAATTAAGGGTTAATGATCATTTTCGACCCAAGTCTTCGTTTTCAAAAATTTCCCAAAAATGTTCAAAAAAATACGCCATTTTAACAAAATGCAGTCTATATTTTTCCCGTTTTTTTTATGTCCTGCGTGCTAAAAGTACCAGTCATCAAAAAAAAAAACAAAAAAACAGTACTCCTCGTCTGCGGTGAAAATGTCAGCGTCGTAGGCGAATATTTTGGAGATACACCCCTTCAAAACGACAGTGTTTAAAATGTTAAAAAAATATCCTGAAACCCCGGGGCGCCCGGGAAGCCGCTTTTCCCCGTCCGATTATTGAGCAAGCGTGCGTGCAAAGGGCTGACAATTTGCGAAACCGACAGTGCAATCGGAACGCAAAATTCGAATTAGTTTAGAAATGGGGCATTTAAATAAAACCCTGATTTCTGGCCGAAATGGGGGAAATTTAAGGGAAGTTAATTTTTTTTTTAAATTTTTTTAATTTGGGCCCGGGAAATCGATTCTTCAAAAAGGCGTCTAACCAAAATTTTAAAAAGGGAATTAAAGGAAATGATCTTTTTCGACCCAAGTCTTCTTTTTCGGCAAATTTGCCAAAATGCAAAAAAATCGCCATTTTAGCCCAAAAATGAGTAAAATTTGGTTTTTTATTTTGGTGCTCAAAAAAAAATATAAAAAACAAAAAAAAAAGACAACAGTCTCCCCTCCATTTAAAAATTTTCAGCGTCGAAAGGGGCGAATAGTTTAGGAGATACAGCCAGCCCAAAGAGACGAGGTTTGAAAAAATGTTGAAAAAATAAACCAAACACAAAGGCTTTGGGGGCCCGCTTTTTCATGCCCCGATTGACGGGGGCGACGTGCTTTAAAAAGCGGAATCTGCGGAAACCGGCAGTGGAATCAGAACTGGAATTAAATTGTTTAGAAGAAAAGGGGCCTTTAAAAAGGGGGTTGGGTTTCTGGCCGAAAGGGCGAAATTTAATCGACCACCCCCTGTTAAATTTTTTCCAATTTGGGCCCAAAATCGATTCTTCAAAAGTAGCGTCTAACTCAATTTTTATAAGAATTCAATGGTAATGATCATTTTCGACCCAATCTTCGTTTTGGCAAATTTGCCAAAATGTTCAAAAAATACGCCATTTAGAAAAAATCGGTCTATTATGTCGCCGTTTATTTATGTCCCCGTGCTCAAAAGCTCTTTAAAAACAAAACAAAAAAAGTACCCCCCGTCTGCATTTAAAAATGTCAGCGTCTAGAGCGAATAGTTTAGGAGATATGGCCCAAAGAGGGCGTGTTGAAAAAATGTTAAAAAAATATCCGGGGAAACACAAAGAAGTCCCAAAGCCGCATTTCCCGTCCGATTGACGTGACGGCTTGTTTCTAAAAAGCGACAATCTGCGGAAACCGGCAGTGCAATCAGAACTGCAAAATTCAAATTTAAATTATAAAAGATGACTTTTTAAAATAACCCTGATTTCGGGCCCGAAAGGGGAAATTTAATCGCCCCCCTGTTAAATTTTTCCAATTTGGGGAAAATCGTTTCTTCTAAAAGTAGCGCCCTAACCAAAATTTTAAAAAAGAATTCAATGGTAATGATCATTTTGATCAAATCTTCTTTTTCCAAATTTTGCCAAAATTTTTCAAAAAAATACGCCATTTTAACCAAAAATGCAGTCTATATTTGGTTTATTTATGTCCCGTGCTAAATTTAATCATAAAAAACAAAAAAAAGACAACAGTACCCCCCGTCTGCAGTAAAAATGTGGTCGTGAGCGAATTTTTGGGAATCAGCCAGTCAAGAGAAAGTGTTGTAAAATGATAAAAATACCCCCAAAAAAAGGCGTCTGGAAGCCGCATTTTCCGTCCGATTGACGTGAGAAAGCGTGCGTGAAAAGCTGACAATTTGGGGAAACCGACAGTGCAATCAGAATGAAAAATTCGAATTAGTTTAAAAGATATGAGCTTTTAAAAAAACCCTAAATTTCGGGCCCGAAAGGGGAAATTTAATGGAATGTTAAATTTTTTGCTTTTTGTTTTTTTCCAATTTTCGGCCGGAAATCGATTCTTCTAAGAAAGCGTCAATCGAATTTTATAAAATTCAATGGAAAGGCTTTGTTCGATCAAGTCTTCTTTTTCAGAAAATTTTAAATGTTCAAAATCCCTTTTTAGCCCAAAATAGTCTATATTGTCGCCGTTTATTTATGTCCCGTGCCCCAAAGTACCAGTCATCAAAAACAAAAAAAAAAGAAACAGTCCCCCCTCGGGTGAAAATGGCGTCGTGGGAATGTTTGGAGATAAGACCCGACAATGTTGAAAAAATTTTTTGAAAAATATGCGAAACAAAAAGGCGTCGGGAAGCCGCTTTTCCCGCCCGATTGACGTGAGAAAAGGCGTGCGTGCGAAAGCTGAAAATTTTGGGAAAACCGAGGGTGCAATCAAAACCAAAAAATTCAATTAGTTTAGAAGTTTGAGCATTTAAATATAACCCTGATTTCTGGCCAAAGGGCGAAATTTAATGGAATGTTAATTTTTTTTAATTTTTTCCAAAATTTCGGCCGGAAATCGATTCCTAATGCGTCCTAACTCAAAAAAAAGGAATTCAATGGTAATGATCTTTTCACCCAAGTCTTCTTTTTCCGGCAAATTTGCCAAAATTTTTTCAAAAAATAATTTTAGACCAAAATGCAGTCTAAATTTTTCCCTTTTTTATTTATTTCCGGGTGCTCAAAGTACCAGTCATCAAAAAACAAAACAAGACAAAAATTTTTCCCCCTCTGCGGTTAAAATTTCCCCCAGCGTCGTAGGGCGAATAGTTTGGGAGTTTACAGCCAGTCAAGGAAGTGTTGTTAAAAATTTTGAAAAAAAACCCAAAACAAAAAGGCTTTTTAAAAGCCGCATTTCCCCAAATCCGATTGACGTGAGCGAGGGGTGCATATGAAAGCTGACAATCTGGGGAAACCGGCAGTGGAATCAAAACTGCAGAATTCGAATTGGTTTAGAAGATATGAGCTTTTAAAAGATAACTCTGATTTCTGGCCGAAATGGCAAATTTAATCGACCACACCCTGTTTTTTTTTCCCAAATTTCAAAAATCAATTCTTCTAAATGCGCCCTAACTCAAATTTTAAAAGGGAATTCAATGGTAATGATCTTTTTTCGATCAAGTCTTCGTTTTGGGCTTTTTTAAAATTTTCCCGAAAAATACCCATTTTAGCCCAAAATGCAGTCTATTTTTCCCCGTTTTTTATTCCTGCGTGCTAAAGACTCCCCAGTCATCAAAAACAAAACAAAGGCAACAGTACCCCCCGTCTGCGGTTTTCAGCGTCGTAGAGCGAATGGTTTGGAGATAAAACCAGTCAAATCGACAGTGTTGTAAAAATTTAAAAAAATTATCCGAAACACAATGGCGTGTGGAAGCCGCATTTCCCCCGATTGACGTGACCGGCGTGTTTCCCGAAGCTGACAATCTGGGGAAACCGGGGGTTTCAATCAGAACTGAAAATTCAATTTTTTAAAAATTTAAAGGCTTTTTAAAGATAACTCTGATTTCTGGCCAAAATGGCAAATTTAATCGACCCCTGTTGAATTTTCCAATTTGGGGGGGGAAAAACGATTCTTCTGAAAAGTAGCGCCCTAACTCGAAATTTTAAAAAGGAATTCAATGGAAATGATCTTTTTTCGATCCAAGTCTTTTTTGGAAAAATTTGCCAAAATGTTCGAAAAATACGCCTTTTTAAGACCAAAATGCAGTCTATATTGTCGCCGTTTTTTATGTCCTGCGTGCTAAAAGTCCCAAAGTCATAAAAAACAAATAAAGAAAAGATACCCCCCGCCCGATAAAAATGTCAGCGTCGTAGAGCGAATAGTTTGGGAGATCCCAGCCAGTCAAAAACGACGGTGTTGAAAAAATGTTAAAAAAATATACTGAAACACAAAGGCGTCGGGAAAGCCGCTTTTTCCCGTCCGTTTGGGCGTGAGCAAGCTTTCCCGTGAAAAGCTGAATATCTGCGGAAACCGGCAGTGCAATCAGAACTGAAAAATTCGAATTAGTTTAGGAGATGGGAGCATTTAAATATAAACCCTGATTTCGGGCCCGGAAAGGGGAAAATTTTAATCAATTTGAATTTTTGCTGTTGAATTTTTTTGGGCCCGGAAATCGATTCTTCTGAAAAGTAGCGTCTAATGGAAATTTTTAAAAGGGAATTTCCCAATGGTAATGATTTTTGACCCAAGTCTTCGTTTTGGGAAAAATTTGCCAAAATGTTCGAAAAATACGCCTTTTTAAGCCCAAAATCCCGGTCTATATTGCCCGCCGTTTATTTATGTCCTGCGTGCTAAAAGTCCCAGCCCAAAAAACAAAACAAAGACAAGAGTACCCCCCCGTCGGGGTTAAAATGTCAGCGTCTGGAGCGAATGTTTGGGGGGAAAAGCCAGTCAAAAAACGACAGTGTTGAAAAAATGTTGAAAAAATATCTAAAACACAAAGGCGTTTTGGAAGCCGCTTTTCCCGCCCGATTGACGTGAGCGAGCGAAAAGCCCTGACAGCTGACAATCTGCAAAACCGGCAGTCCCAATCGGGCTGCAAACTTCAAATTAGTTTAGAAGATATGAGCATTTAAAAATAAACCTTTTCTGGCCAAAGGGGAAATTTAATCGCCCCCCTGTTAAAATTTTTCCAATTTGGGCCCGGGAAATCGATTCTTCTAAAAAGTGGCGTCTCTCGGAAATTTTAAAAGGGAATTCAATGGTAATGATCTTTTTTCGACCCAAGTCTTCTTTTCCCAAAAAATTTGCCAAAATGTTCAAAAAAATACGCCATTTTAACCCAAAAATGCGGTCTATATTGTCGCCGTTTATTTATGTCCTGTTTTAAAAAAGTACCAGTCATAAAAAACAAAAAAAGACAACATACCCCCCTCTGCAGTTAAAATGCCCCGGCGTGGGAAGGGGCGAATAGTTTAGGAAATACACCCACCCAAAGACGACAGTGTTGAAAAAATGTTAAAAAAATATCCAAAACACAAAGGCTTTTGGGAAGCCCTTTCCCTTTTCCGATTAATGCCCGGGGGCGGACCCTGAAAGCTGACAATCTGGGGAAACCGGCAGGGGGAATCAGAACTGCAAAATTTCCCAATTAGTTTGAAGAGGGGAAGAAATTAAAAGGGAAACCCCTGATTTCGGCCGAAATGGCGAAATTTAAAAAAACCCCTGTTTTTTCCAATTTGGGCCGGAAATCGATTCTTCTAAAAAAAGCGCCCAAACAAAAATTTTAAAAAAATTAAAGGGGTTAATATCTTTTTTTGGTATCTTCTTTTTTCGGCAAATTTCCCAAAAATGTTCGAAAAAATCCCCAATTTTAGCCCAAAATGCAGTCTATATTGTCGCCGTTTTTTATGTCCTGCGTGCTCAAAAGTACCAGTCATAAAAAACAAAACAAAGACAACAGTACTCCCCGTCTGCGGTTAAAATTTTCCAGCGTTGGGGAATAGTTTAGGAGATACAGCCAGTCAAAGACGACGGTGTTGAAAAAATGGAAAAATATCAAAACACAAAGGCGTCGGGAAGCCGCTTTTTCCCGTCCGATTGACGTGAGCAAGCGGGGTGCGAAAAGCTGACAATCTGCGGAAACCGACGTCAATCAGAACGCAAATTCAATTGGTTAAAGAATGAGCTTTTAAAAAATAACCCTGATTTCTGGCCAAATGGCGAAATTTAATCGCCCCCCTTTTAGATTTTCCAATTTCGGCCGGAAATCGATTCTTCTAAAAGCGTCCTAACTAAATTTTATAAGGAATTCAATGGAAAGATCTTTTCGATCAAGTCTTCGTTTTCGGCAAATTTGCCAAAATGTTCGAAAAATACGCCATTTAGCCCAAAAATCAGTCTATTTGTCGCCGTTTATTTATGTCCTGCGTGCTCAAAGTAGTCATCAAAACAAAACAAGACAACAGTACTCCCTCTGCAGTTAAAATGTCAGCGTCGTAGGCGAATGGTTTAGGAATACAGCCAGTAAAAGGCGACAGTGTTGTAAAATGTTGAAAAATATACTGAAACACAAGGCGTCTGGAAGCCGCATTTCCCGTCCGATTGAGTGAGCGAGCGTGCTCGAAAGCGACAATCTGGAAACCGGCGTAATCAGAACTAAAATTGTTGTTTAAAAGTAGCATTTAAAAGTATTTTTTGGGGGAAATGGCAAAATTTTAATCGCCCCCTGTTAATTTTTTCCAATTTTGGGCAAATTTTAAAAAGGCTCCTCCAAATTTTTAAAATTGGTAATGATCTTTTTTCGATCAATCTTGTTTTAAAATTTGCAAATGTTGAAAAAATACGCCTTTTTAGCCCAAAATGCATTTTTGTGCCGTTTTTTATGTCCTGCGTGTAAAGTACCATCTAAAAAAAAAAAACAAAAGACAACATCTCCCCTCTGCAGTTAAAATGTCGCGTCGTAGGCAAAAGTTTAGGAGATCAGGAAATCGACGACAGTGTTGTAAAATGTTAAAAATATCTGAAACACAAAGGCGTCTGGGCTTTTCCCTCCGATTACGTGAGAAAAGCGTCTCGAAAGCGAAAATCTGGAACCCCAAGTGCAATCAAACTGAAAAATTAATTAGTTTAAAAATTGTTGACGTGTGCGAGCATGCATCTGAAAGCTGACAATCTGCGGAAACCGGATGTGCAATCAGAACTGCAAAATTCGAATTAGTTTAGAAGATATGAGCATTTAAAGATAACCTGATTTCTGGCCGAAATGGCGGGAATTTAATCGACCCCTGTTGAATTTTTCAAATTTCGATAAAATCGATTGATAACAAACGTAGCGTCTAACTGGAAATTTTATAAGGAATTCAATGGTAATGATCATTTTCGATCCAAGCCTTCGTTTTCGGCAAATTTGCCAAAATGTTCGAAAAATACGCCATTTTAGACCAAAATGCAGTCCTATATTGTCGCCGTTTATTTATGTCCTGTGCTCAAAGTACCGGTGATCAAAACAAATTAAGAAGACAACAGTACTCCCAGTCTGCAGTTAAGTATCAGCGTCGTAGAGCGAATAGTTTAGGAGATACAGCCAGTCAAAGAGACAGCAGTGTTGTAAAATGTTGAAAAAATATGCCGAAACACAACGAGAGCGTCTGGAAGCCGCATTTCCCGTCCGATTGACGTGATCGGGCATGCTTCTGAGCTGACAATCTGCGAAACCGGCAGTGCAATCAGAACTGCAAAATTCGAATTAGTTTAGAAGATATGAGCATTTAAAGATAACCTGATTTCTGGCCGAAATGGCGAAATTTAATCGACCCCTGTTGAATTTTTCCAATTTCGGCCGATCGATTCTTCCTGAAAGTAGCGTCTAACTGGGATTTTATAGGAATTCAATGGTAATGATCATTTTCGATCAAGTCTTCGTTTTCGCCAAATTTGCCAAAATGTTCGAAAAATACGCCATTTTAGACCAAAATGCAGTCTATATTGTCGCCGTTTATTTATGTCCTGCGTGCTCAAAGTACCAGTCATCAAAAACAGAACAAAGACAACAGTACTCCCAGTCTGCAGTTAAATGTCAGCGTCGTAAAGCGAAGATAGTTTAGGAGATACAGCCAGTCGAAGACGACAGTGTTGTAAAATGTTGAAAAAATATACCGAAACACAAAGGCGTCTGGAAGCCGCACCGTCCGATTGACATGTGAGCGTGCATCAGAAGCTGACAATCTGCGGAAACCAGCAGTGCAATCAAGTTGCAAAATTCAGATACAGTTTTAGAAGATGAGCATTTAAGATAACCTGATTTCTGGCCAATGGCGAAATTTAATCGACCCCTGTTGAATTTTTTCCAATTTCGGCCGTCGATTCTTCTGAAAAGTAGCGTCTAACTGGAAATTTTATGGGAATTCAATGGTAACCAGTCATTTTCGATCAAGTCTTCGTTTTTCAACGATTGCCAAAATGTTCGAAAAAATACGCCATTTTAGACAAAATGCGGTCTATATTGTCGCCGTTTATTTATGTCCTGCGCGCTCTCCAAGTACCAGTCATCAAAAACAGTACAAAGACAACAGTACTCCCCGTCTGCGGTTAAAATGTCAGCGTCGTAGGCAGATAGTTTAGGAGATACAGCCAGTCGAGACGACAGTGTTGTAAAATGTTGAAAAATATACCGAAACACAAAGGCGTCTGGAAGCCGATTTCCCGTCTGATTGACGTAAGCGGCGTGCATCAGAAGCTGACAATCTGCGGAAACCGCAGTGCAATCAGAACTGCAAAATTCGAATTAGTTTAGAAGATATGAGCATTTAAAGATAACCCTGATTTCTGGCGAAATGGCGAGAATTGATAAGCCCCTGTTAGATTTTTCAAATTTCGGCCAAATCGATTGTTCTTAAACGTAGCGTCCTAACTGGAAATTTTATAAGGAATTCAATGGTAATGATCATTTCGATCAAGCCTTCGTTTTCGGCAAATTTGCCAAAATGTTCGAAAAAATACGCCATTTAGACCAAAATACAGTCTATGTTATCGCCGTTTATTTATGTCCTGCGTGCTCAAAGTACCAGTGATCAAAAAACAGAACAAAGACAGTACTCCCCAGTCTGCAGTTAAAATGTCAGCGTCGTAGAGCGAATGGTTAGGAGATACAGCCAGTCAAAGACGACAGTGTTGTAAAATGTTGAAAAAATATACCCGGAAACACAAAGGCGTCTGGAAGCCATTTCCCGTCCGATTGACGTGATCGAGCATGCTTCTGAAAGCTGACAATCTGCGGAAACCGGCAGTGCAATCAGAACTGCAAAATTCGAATTAGTTTAGAAGATATGAGCATTTAAAGATAACCCTGATTTCTGGCCGAAATGGCGAAATTTAATCGACCCCCCCCCTGTTGAATTTTTCCAATTTCGTGGAAATCGGTCTTCTAAAGTAGCGTCTAACTGGAAATTTTATAAGAATTCAATGGTAATGATCATTTTTCGATCCAAGTCTTCGTTTTCGGCAAATTTGCCAAAATGTTCGTAAAATACGCCATTTTAGACCAAAATGCAGTCTATATTGTCGCCGTTTATTTATGTCCTGCGTGCTCAAAGTACCAGTCATCAAAAACAGAACAAAGACAACAGTACTCCCAGTCTGCAGTTAAAATGTCAGCGTCGTAAAGCAGATAGTTTAGGGAGATACAGCCAGTCAAAGACGACAGTGTTGTAAAAATGTTGAAAAATATGCCGAAACACAGAAATCTGAAGCCGCATTTTCCCGTCCGATTGACGTAAGCGAGCGTGCATCAAGCTGACAATCTGCGAAACCGGCAGTGCAATCCGAACTACCAAAATTCGAATTAGTTTAGAAGATGAGCATTTAAAGATAATGCTGATTTCTGGCCAGAAATGGCAATTTAATCTGACCCCATATTGAATTTTTCCAATTTCGTAAAATCGTTCTTCGAAAAGTAGCGTCTAACTGGAAATTTTATAAGAAATTCAATGGTAATGATCATTTTCGATCAAGTCTTCGTTTTCCCAGCAAATTTGCCAAAATGTTCGAAAAAATACGCCATTTTAAGACCAAAATGCAGTCTATATTGTCGCCGTTTATTTATGTCCTGCTTGCTCAAGTACCAGTCATCAAAAACAGAGCAAAGACAACAGTGCTCCCAGTCTGCAGTTAAAATGTCAGCGTCATTAAAGCGAATAGTTTAGAGACAGCCAGTCAAAGACTGACAGTGTTAAAAATGTTGAAAAAATATGCCGAAACACAAGGCGTCTGGAAGCCGCATTTCCCGTCAGACAGCGTAAGCGAAGCGTGCATCAAGCTGACAATCTGCGGAAACCGGCAGTGCAATCAGAACTGCAAAATTCGAATTAGTTTAGAAGATAACAGGCATTTAAAGATAACCCTGATTTCTGGCCGAAATGGCGAAATTTAATCGGCCCCCTGTTGAATTTTCCAATTTCGGCCGGAAATCGGTCTTCTAGTAGCGTCCTAACTGGAAATTTTGCCAGGAATTCAATGGTAATGATCATTTTTCGATCCAAGTCTTCGTTTTCGGCAAATTTGCCAAAATGTTCGAAAAATACGCCATTTTAGACCAAAATGCAGTCTATATTGTCGCCGTTTATTTATGTCCTGCGAGCTCAAAGTACCAGTCATCAAAAACAAAACAAAGACAACGAGTACTCCCCGTCTGCAGTTAAAATGTCAGCGTCGTAGGCGAATAGTTTGGGAGATAAAGCCAGTCAAGAAGACGACAGTGTTGTAAAAATGTTGAAAAAATATGCAAACACAAAGGCGTGCCCAGGCCGCATTCCCGTCCGATTGACGGCGTAGGCTGAGCAAACTACAAAGAAGCTGACAATTTGCTGAAACCTGCTGTGTTTCAGAATTGCAAAATTCGAATTAGTTTAGAAGATATGAGCATTAAAAATAACCCTGATTTCTGGCCGAAATGGCGAAATTTAATCAGCCCCCTATTTGATTTTTCCAATTTCGGCCCGAAATCGATTCTTCTAAGTAGCGTCCCTAACTGGAAATTTTATAAGAATTCAATGGTAATGATCATTTTTCGATCAAGTCTTCGTTTTCGGCAAATTTGCCAAAATGTTCGAAAAATACGCCATTTAGACCAAAATGCAGTCTATATTGTCGCCGTTTATTTATGTCCTGCGCTCAGAAATTTTGATCATCAAAACAGTACAAAGACAACGAGTACTCCCCGTCTGCAGTTAAAATGTCAGCGTCGTAGAGCGAATAGTTTAGGAGATACAGCCGATCCAAAGACGACAGTGTTGTAAAATGTTGAAATATACCGAAACACAAAGGCGTCTGGAAGCCGCATTTCCCGTCCGATTGACGTGAGCGAGCGTGCATCTGAAAGCTGACAATCTGCAGAAACCGGCAGTGCAATCAGAACTGCAAAATTCGAATTAGTTTAGAAGATATGAGCATTTAAAGATAACCCTGATTTCTGGCCGAATGGCGAAATTTAATCGACCCCCTGTTGAATTTTTCAAATTTCGGCCGAAATCGATTAATTCTTAAACGTAGCGTCTAACTGGAAATTTTATAAAGGAATTCAATGGTAATGATCATTTTTCGATCAAGCCTTCGTTTTCGACAATTGCCAAAATGTTCGAAAAATACGCCATTTTGAGCCAAAATGCAGTCTATATTGTCGCCGTTTATTTATGTCCTGCGTGCTCAAAGTACCAGTGATCAAAAAACAGAACAAAGACAACAGTACTCCCAGTCTGCCCAGTTAAAATGTCAGCGTCGTAGAGCGAATAGTTTAGGAGATACAGCCAGTCAAAGACGACAGTGTTGTAAAAATGTTGAAAAAATATGCCGAAACACAAAGGCGTCTGGAAGCCACATTTCCCGTCCGATTGACGTGACCGAGCATGCTTCTGAAAGCTGACAATCTGCGGAAACCGGCAGTGCAATCAGAACTGCAAAATTCGAATTAGTTTAGAAGATATGAGCATTTAAAGATAACCCTGATTTCTGGCCAAAATGGCGAAATTTAATCGACCCCTGTTGAATTTTTTCAATTTCGGCCGGAAATCGATTCTTCTAAAGTAGCGTCTAACTGGAAATTTTATAAGGAATTCAATGGTAATGATCATTTTTCGATCCAAGTCTTCGTTTTCGGCAAATTTGCCAAAATGTTCGTAAAATACGCCATTTTAGACCAAAATGCAGTCTATATTGTCGCCGTTTATTTATGTCGCAAGTGCTCAAGTACCAGTCATCAAAAACAGAACAAGAACAGTACTCCCAGTCTGCAGTTAAAAAAAATGCTCCAGCGTCGTAAAGCGAATAGTTTAGGAGAGATACAGCCAGTCAAAGACGACAGTGTTGTAAAATGTTGAAAAAATATACCGAAACACAAAGGCGTCTGGAAGCCGCATTTCCCGTCCGATTGACGTAAGCGAGCGTGCATCAGAAAGCTGACAATCTGCGGAAACCGGCGAATGCAATCAGAACTGCAAAATTCGAATTAGTTTAGAAGATGAGCATTTAAGATAACCTGATTTCTGGCCGAAATGGCGAAATTTAATCGACCCCCTGTTGAATTTTCAATTTCGGCCGGGGAAATCGATTCTTCTAAAGTAGCGTCCTAACTGGAAATTTTATAAAATTCAATGGTAATGATCATTTTTCGATCAAGTCTTCGTTTTTCGTAAATTTGCCAAAATGTTCGAAAAATACGCCATTTTGGGCCAAAATGCAGTCTATATTGTCGCCGTTTATTTATGTCCTGCGCGCTCAAAGTACGATCATCAAAACGGTACAAAGACAACGAAGTACTCCCCGTCTGCAGTTAAAATGTCAGCGTCGTAGAGCGAATAGTTTAGGAGATACAGCCAGTCAAAGACGACAGTGTTGTAAAATGTTGAAAAAATATGCCGAAACACAAAGGCCATCTGGAAACCATTTCCCGTCCGATTGACGTAGGCGAGCGTGCATCAGAAAGCTGACAATCTGCGAGAGCCGGCAGTGCAATCAGAACTGCACCAAAAATTCCGGATTAGTTTAGAAGATATGAGCATTTAAAGATAACCCTGATTTCTGGCCGAAATGGCGAAATTTAATGAATTGTGTTGAATTTTTCCAATTTCGGCCGGAAATCGATTCTTCTGAAAAGTAGCGTCCTAACTCGAAATTTTATAAGGAATTCAATGGTAATGATCATTTTCGATCCAAATCTTCGTTTTCGGCAAATTTGCCAAAATGTTCGAAAAATACGCCATTTTAGACCAAAATGCAATCTGTATTGTCGCCGTTTATTTATGTCCTGCGTGATCAAAGTACCAGTCATCAAAACAAAACAAAGACAGCAGTACTCCCGTCTGCAGTTAAAATGTCAGCGTCGTAGAGCGAATAGTTTAGGAGATACAGCCAGTCAAAGACGACAGTGTTGTAAAAATGTTGAAAAAATATACCGAAACACAAAGGCGTCTGAAAGCCGCATTTCCCGTCCGATTGACGGAGCGAGCGTGCTTCTGAAAGCTGACACTCTGCGGAAACCGGCATTGCAATCAGAACTGCAAAATTCGAATTAGTTTAGAAGATACGAGCATTTAAATATAACCCTAATTTCTGGCCGAAATGGCGAAATTTAATCGACCCCCCTGTTGAATTTTTCCAATTTCGGCCAAAAATCGATTCTTCTGAAAAGTAGCGTCCTAACTCGATATTTTATAAGAAATTCAATGGTAATGATCATTTTCGATCCAAGTCTTCGTTTTCGGCAAATTTGCCAAAATGTTCGAAAAATACGCCATTTTAGACCAAAACGCAGTCTATATTGTCGCCGTTTATTTATGTCCTGCGTGCTCAAAGTACTAGTCATCAAAACAAAACAAAGACAACAGTACTCCCCGTCTGCAGTTAAAATGTCAGCGTCGTAGAGCGAATAGTTTAGGAGATACAGCCAGTCAAAACGACAGTGTTGTAAAAATGTTGAAAAAATATACCGAAACACAAAGGCGTCTGGAAGCCGCATTTCCCTTCTGATTGACGTGAGCGAGCGTGTTTCTTAAAGCTGACAATCTGCGGAAACCGGCAGTGCAATCAGAACTGCAAATTGCGAATTAGTTTAGAAGATATGAGCATTTAAAAATAATCCTGATTTCTGGCCGAAATGGCGAAATTTAATCGACCCCCCCTGTTGAATTTTTCCAATTTCGGCCGGAAATCGATTCTTCTGAAAAGTAGCGTCCTAACTCGAAATTTTATATGGAATTCAATGGTAATAATCATTTTTCTATCCAAGTCTTCGTTTTCGGCAAATTTGCGAAAATTTTCGAATAATGCGCCATTTTAGACCAAAATGCAGTCTATATTGTCGCCGTTTATTTATGTCCTCCGTGCTCAAAGTACCAGTCGTCAAAAACAAAACAAACTTTGAACAATACTTGGGGGTTGAGATGATATTAAGAGTCTTTTTGTGGATACTTTTTTTGGAAAAAGACGAACCAAAACTTTGGTTGTTGCACTCTCGTCTACTTATTTTTTTTCCCTGCGGAGGTATTTCGTAAGAAGAGAAAGTTTTGTAATCGTGCACCGGTAAAGGGCAAATTTTCGGCAGTAATAATGATTACCGGATCCTGGTAACGAAAAAGTGCCAAAGATAGAAAAAAATCCTCTAACACGTGGTATTCCCAGTATTAATGTTTTGCGGTCCTCACACGTATTTGGGGTTCGATCTCGAGTAAGGAAGACGGATGAGAGGCGTGTAAGATAAAGAAAGGGGGCAGACGAGATGTTGACTTGATAAGGTGTGGATGCTGATGAATTTAGTAGTGGACATTGAAATATAATCGCGTGTGTGTAGAGGAAGTAGATGCCATTGGTTGGGATGAGATACAATAAAATGGGACTTGGAATGGATTGCTGGATGCCGTTCAAGCAGGCAGAGGATACACGAAAGGATAGTGCTTAACAGGGGACATGATACATTTTTTTTTAGGAAGATCAAGTTTCGTAATAAATTAAGAATTTTTGGATAGGATTTAAGAATGATAAGGAGTAATTTAAAATCAAAACAGTTCACAATAATGACGAGTGTTTCATGATATTTTTTCTGAAATTGTTGTATTTATTGAATTATATTTAGAAGTATTGTGTATGTTTTGCAGCAGAATGTAGCTGGAAATGTTAACTTGAAATACTATTATTCCTGGGCAATATCAAAAAGGAGTCTTAATTCCACGTGAGGAGAATTAACATACGTAAATTTGTCATCACCGAATCTCTATATAAACGGCCTATCAGACCCACTAATAAATTTTATCATAACGGGGCAGCTTTGGTACACCCTTTGGACTACTGTTGGGTAAGAGATCAAATGGAATTTTAAGCATAATAAACAAATTAAAAGGTACCAGGCACATACCCACGTTTGAATTTCAATTACACATTCATCGTGTTATTTTTGGTTGATCAACGGAGAAAATTGTCACTTTAAGCTACTTTCAAAATGTTTCTCAACACTTCTCGCTCTCCATGCAACATGGCGACCAGGTCTGGTCTGGCTTTTCAAACGAAACGCTGTGGTCACGTGGTGCGTGTTGCAAACTGGTGCTGCGCAGGAGCTGGTGCGCGAGGTGCTCACCAGGAGCGCTGCCTGGCGCACGTGACACCAACAAAATGTGTGTTGGTAGCACTCTCATCACTACAGACCGGAAAAATATGCAGTATGAATCGTCAAAATATGTACTTAAATATTCAATCATAACAAAATATGTAGTAAAAATGTAATATCGGATATAATATGTAGTATTAAAATACACTAACACAAAATTACAATTATAAAAATTTCCTAACAAATTTTAAAAATAATACGAACGTTTTAAATATCAATCAGTCAGTGAATCAATCAGTAGTAAAAACTTCATCTATATCCATTCAGGGCCGTACTTTAGACTAGACGCAATAGAAGCCATTGTACACACTGGCGATATCTCCAACCAGGAAAATGTACTGCAGCGTACAGCATTCTCATCTAAGTGTTCTACGTCGGCCGGTCGGGATCGCCGAAGTTTCTCGAAAATTAGGTTAAAGGCCACGAAACGCGGTGTCAGTGATACTTTTCACACCTAAAGGTGAAATATTCAGTCGCTGACGCGTACTTCTCGACACTAAGATATCTGAAGCGGGCATGCCGGACTGTGGCCGCGGCTTCGAGTAGCGTATCTGGAGGTTTACAGCACACAGGAACAATGTAGAAAATGTTGATTATTTTAGAACACTTCTTTTCATTTAAAAAATGAAATAAAAGGAAAGAAACTTGATAAAATGTAAAAATATTTTGTGATAATACCAAAATATGTAATTTATGTAATATAGTGCCAAATACGTAAAAAATTGTAACGAAAAAAATGGATACCCAATATTATAATTTTCGGGACGGTAAGTAGAAAGACAAAAATTTGTAATTACATTAAAATCCGGACTCTACTCATCACCATGGTGCCACTGCGGAGAAACTTCCATGGCACTCTGTACTTCAAACGTAGTATTGTTAGCCTTTATACGCCCTTTCAAATTCAAGGGACCTCAAGCTATTTACGACCGGGGAGACGATTTTTTTACGAACACATATTTTCGGAGTCGGAAACCCCTAAACGCATGTATTTCCGCAAAACATTCGAGAACGATATTTTTGAATTACGAAAATTATTTCTATTCTAAGTACACGAAAAGAATTGAAAATAAATCAGACCAATCAGTCATAGCTGCGGATAATTCGCGATAATAGGCGCTGGATAATTCAACGAAGCGACATCGAGTTATGTCGAAACGAAAGCAAACGAAACGTAGAGATCTTTTTAATAATGCAAAGAGAAAGCGATAGGTCATCCCCAGTGCAAAGTAACACATAGAATAACTAATTAGTCTCGCTTGATTTTCCATAAATATTTGTCCACATCTATTCAAGTAAATATCTTTATTGCAAGAGAAACAACATAAAAATTACCGTCATGAAATATGTAAAAGTAATATAGCAAGACATAAAAGTAACAATTGTAAAGGTAAAAAAAATCCAAAGATTAAAATCCACGTTCCTAGAAAACAAAAATATAAAATGTTACATAGAAAAGTCTTAAAACGTTCGTTTGGACGTTCAAGTTCGAATAAAAAATCATGGAGTAGAAAATGTCTACAAAAAGACTCGTAAAAGAAAAAAGCTAGTGGGCGTGGGAGGGCGCCGTGGCGACCGCCTCGCAGGGGGGCAGCTCGAAGTAGGGGTCCGTCAGCCGCCACGACGTCAGCGGCTCCCGCAGCGCGCCCACCCACTTCACCTCGCGCCGCTGCTCGTCCATCAGCCTGCGACACGCGCGCGACAGGCGCGGTCAGGGGCCGCGGAGGGCAGTCAGGAGGGGTGGGAGGTGATGCCGAAGGAGGTGGTCTGCTGTGTGGAGTGAGGTGGTGTGGTGTGAGGTGGCATGGAGTGAGGTGCGTGGAGTGAAGAGATGTGGGGGGGTGGAGTGAGGTGGCGTGGAGTGAGGTGGCGTGGAGTGAGGTGGCGTGGAGTGAGGTGGCGTGGAGTGAGGTGGCGTGGAGTGAGGTGGCGTGGGTGAGGTGGCGTGGGTGAGGTGGCGTGGGTGAGGTGGCGTGGAGAGGTGGCGTGGAGTGAGGTGGCGTGGAGTGAGGTGGCGTGGAGTGAGGTGGCGTGGAGTGAGGTGGCGTGGAGTGAGGTGGCGTGGAGTGAGGTGGCGTGGAGTGAAGACGTGTGGTGGAGCGAGGTGGTGTGGAGTGAAGAGCTGTGGAGTGAAGTGATGTGGAGAGGTGGTGTGGAGAGAGGTGGTGTGGAGTGAAGATGTGTGGAGTGACGTGTTGTGAGCTGCCGTGATTTGGAGTGAGATGGGGAGGGTGGTGTGGATGAGGGTGTGGAGTGAAGAGTGTAGTGAGATGTGAAGTGACGTGTGTGGAGCGACGTGATTTGGAGCGAGGTGGTGTGGAATGACGAGGTGTGGAGTGAGGACGTGTTTCGTGAGATGTAGAGTGACGTGGTGTGGAGTGGCGTCTTGTGAACGCGTGATTTGGACTGCGGTGGTGTGGAGTGAGGTGACGCGCAGTGATAATGTAGAATAGGGCTGCTCAAGCAGAGCGATTGCAGAGCGCGACGTCGTGTTGGCTACCGAGAGCGCGACACCGGAGCCCGACCGTTGCCCTGCTCGCGACCGTTTTTCATGATTTTAGCCTGCCTTATGACTTTTCGTAACAATGTTTTGTATTTTTTAAAGTAGATAAGGAAATCTTGAGATACGTCATGACGTTTAGAAATGAAAGAAAGAATTCGCTTGTTTTTACAAGATGACCTAATCCCTTGTATTATCCAAGAATTGCTTTTCCGTGAAATATTTAATTTTCGTTTTTGAAGAGGAAAGCAAGTGTTAAAATGAAATGAAAGAGTTGAAAAAAAAAGAATTATATTTGTCGTTTGTATCAGCAGTATTATAAACCGTTTCCCATGACTCCTGCATCAAGTAATCAATGAATAATTTAATTTTACTTTTAGTAAACAATCTAGTCATACGTGTATTATTTATTGTGTCAGTGATCGCATTTCTTATAATGGTAAGAATTTGTGCATCGTGGTCACTGTATCCTAAATCTTCTGTTTCAACGATAACTTCTGTCACAGCTGTCACACTTTTGCGATAACTTCTGTCACAGCGTCCCGATAACACCAGTCGCGGAAACATGGGTCGACGCGGATATTTAGCAAACAAAACCCTCTTCACTGCCAATTTTCAATGGTCTATGAGAAGAATTCGCAGATGGCGGCAGCTATGTCAACTGTTTAGTTTGCAAAAACATGCTTAATCACATGAAGTTTAATTTGGAACTACATTTTACGGTTAATCATGCCGCTCAGTATGAGTTCTCTAAAGAAAAACGTAAGGAAGTGTGGAGTGCTATGAGAAACAATGCATTTCCAGCATTAATTTGATGTTCTTATATTGTTTTAATAGTAAAACAACACAATATAAAATATGTTAATTTCATTTATTTTAAAACTGTCTCTTTGGGAAAGAAGCTCCTCTCATTATTATAAAAATTAGCTTCAGTGTCACACACTCACGAAACATCGAATTTTCGAGAGTATGTAGATATGTCCAGAACCTCGCGTTCGGGATTTGAAACCCGATTTAAGGATTTGTTTGATTTGCGATTAGAATTTAATACACATGTCATACCTTTTCCTCATGATGATGATTTTGTTCCTTGAGATTTTCCATTAGAAATGATTGATTTGCAATATGATATTGAATTAAGGGAAACATTTCAAACAATTAAACATTTATTAGAATTTTATGAGAAGTCCCTCAAAAAAGGTTTTCGAAACTGCATTGGAATGCAGCTCTAACGTTAAGTATGTTTTGACCAACGTAAAATTGTGAGCGGTTTATCTTTAATTTTTTAAAAGTATCATTACAGATAAACTGTATGATGTCGCTCAATTAAATTTCTTCATGAGATTGAGCTTTTTTTTTGTTCAACTAAAAATTTGGCATAGCTGGTGCAATACGCAAAAATAAACCTATCTTTCCGTGCTGCATTGGAAATTCTCTCTTTCATTTTGAAATCACAAAAACGTGTTTGTAACTAATAAATGTTGCAAAAATATTTTACTGCGTTCCTATCGTGATATCCTTTCCCAGAGCAGTGAGACGTTTTTAGTGTAATGGAAAATACCCCAAAGAAAGAAGACGCGACACTCGCCAATCGATAAAATGACGTAATCTGCTCCGTCTGCCGATGGAGCTGCTGAGCAGAGAGCAAGCGACGTCTTCTCCTCGGCGCATTTGGCTGAGCAGCCCTGATATAGAATAAGGACATGGAGGGAGGTGGAGTGAGACGATGTGAAATCATGTAAAGATGAATGACATGTGGAGGAAAGTGTGAGGGTGATGCTCACCGGGTGATGTCGCAGCGCGGCAGCGTGTGGCAGCTGTATGGGCACATGAAGCGCTGCTCGCAGAGGTCGTCCAACTGGAAGCCGTAGTCCATGCTGGTGGCCACCGGAAAACGGAAGCGCTCACGGGGACCTGCATGCACCACCACAACGCCACCAAATCCTCAAGACGTGAGTGGATGCTTTGGGGGTGTGTGGTGTGTGCATTGGGTTGGTAAATGGAAGCCTTGAAGTGGTGTGTGCATTGGCTGGGTAGATGAATGCCTTGGAGTGGTGTGTGCTTTGGGGTGGTGCGGTCTTGGGTGATGTCAGTTCCGGAAGGTGTGTGCCTTGGAAGGAGTGTGCCTTGGATGGGAGTGTGCCTTGGATGGGAGTGTGCCTTGGATGGGAGTGTGCCTTGGATGGGAGTGTGCCTTGGATGGGAGTGTGCCTTGGATGGGAGTGTGCCTTGGATGGGAGTGTGCCTTGGATGGGAGTGTGCCTTGGATGGGAGTGTGCCTTGAATGAGAGTGTGCCTTGGAAGAGAGTGTGCCTTGAATGGGAGTGTGCCTTGGATGGAAGTGTGCCTTGGATGGGAGTGTGCCTTGGAAGGGAGTGTGCCTTGGATGGGAGTGTGCCTTGGATGGGAGTGTGCCTTGGATGGTAGTGTGCCTTGGATGGGAGTGTGCCTTGGATGGGAGTGTGCCTTGGATGGGGTGTGCCTTGGATGGGAGTGTGCCTTGGATGGGAGTGTGCCCTTGGATGGGAGTGTGCCTTGGCTGTGTGTGCGCTTTGGATGTGATGTGTGTGGGAGGGACCTGCGGGGTAGAGGAAGCCGGCCTTCTTGTGCGCGCGCAGGCGGCGGTACGAGGAGGCGGGGAGGCCGTCGGGGCGCGGGAGGTCGGGCGCCAGCTGGCGCAGGGGGCAGCACGGGATGCGCGGCGCCGGCAGACGTGGCTCCCGGTAGCCTTCTCGGCGCGCGAACCTGCTCACACGCACCCACAGCACTCCAGCACACTCTCTCCTTGCTGGTCTAAGTGCTCGCAACAAACATTGTTTTGGTAGCACGAGCTGAAGCATCAAACAAAAGAAAACGTAAATACCGCACTCATAATATGCTGGAAGTGTAGTCTCCTTCACTGGTTTGCCAGCGATCTGCTTGTTACACAAATAAATGCATTTTTTAATACGCGATCTTGACTCGGAGAGACTTTCCTAGTGCACGGTATCTCCGCCTCTCATCATCCGGATGCCTATTTCAATTAACAGCCGCAATGCCAATCTCGTACCCGGAGAGGTCAATGGGAATTCTAACGATAAACCTCACTATACATTGCTACATAAGAGAAGGAAAATTTTATAGATTTTGGAAAATAATTGAGCACATATTTAGCAATATATCACAAACATGTTCTACATGTTTGTGTTAAAATATATCCCATTGTTGAGGCATAAATATTTTCAACATTTTCTGTACTTGAGGTTCATTATTCAGATTTATAGATGGCCACGTGGAAAAAAATCTTATTAATAATTTAGACGCCAATATTGTTCACAGGCTGACTGACAAACGAACGATATTCCAAAACGGTTTCGGTAATAAGGTACCGCAAAACACGACTAAGCCAATTGCGTAACTGAGGCCTCCGGTGTCTGCTAACCGGAGCCGTGCGTACACGAGTGGTTACGCGTCAGAGCCAGAAATGAGAGGACCAACCTAAACTCTCGCATTAATAATGAATAAAAACAGAATATTTACAAAATGTAGTGCGGGTTGTTTTTCTTTCATTTTAGGATTTTCATTATTATTGATTTTTTGGTGTTTCCGGGCACGTCAACTGCTTTGGTCATTAGTCCCGTTAGTGTAGTGCATGTTTTTTTCTCGAGAGATGGCGGTGATCTTCCCCCGCTGAATGGCGAGATCCGGCGCCGACCTACCGTCGGCAAGTGGGGTTTCCCCCTAACCAGGACTCTCCCACCAGCTGGACATCACCCCAGCCGGGAAAAGCTCCCGACCGGTCTTCGGAATATGTGGTAGTGTAGTGCATGTTAGTGTAAGTCAGTGTGTAAGGGGAGGGGATAGGACAAGGAAGGGGAAGGACAGATCGCGTGCGGTCCGTGGCCCGTTTGATAGGGTACTTTAATACTTTTTTTCTTTAATACTTTTCTTCATCTGGAAAAGGCTACTTGAAGTTCACTATGGACAAAGAGTTATTTTAAAAACACACGCACTTTTTTAAAAATTTGTTGCATCTTCGCAACGCGTCACTAAGCCCTTCTGGGGCACTGAACGTATGAAGTAATCCTCCTTTAATCTAGTCAGTCATCGTTATTTCCTTTTATCCCTTCGGTTAGGGTATCGGCACAGTTAGATCCCGGGGTACTTAGACGCTCACCCAACTACGAACTCGCGAAGACTCGAATTGCTAAGCTTCCGTGACAGTCAAGGAATTCGGCTAGAGACACCGGCGTTAGTTGCAGAAAGTCTGGGCCACCAGAAGTCTGCCTGGTATTGCTTTCTTTTGAAAATCCCCCAGGTACACTTAAATCAACCATCATTTAGCCCCAAACCCACTCTAACCAGCAAATTAGGCGCCACGAAAACTACCGAATTGTACTGCCAGATGAAGTTCCAAAAGCACCCAATTCTCCCTGAGTTTACAACGACCACGGCTAATTAAAAATTTTTTATTGCCTATGGGGATGTCTCGTCTAAACAAATTATTTTTGTCAGCAATTCCTTCAATTCGAAATAATAATAATACGTCAAACCCTCACGACTTTATCTTGTTCCTAATGCTCAAACCTAACGATATTTAGATCTCGAGACGTAGGAAATTTCGTTACAGTTTACTGGAATCGTCGTTAGGCCGTGCATTTAACCCATGAGAGATGCAGCTGGGATGTACTCACGAGAGTTCGCTGGGCACCCCGTGCACTATCACGCCGTACCACTCCATGCTCCTCGATGTTCTGGAAAGTTCTGCAATGCAACCCTGGAAACCGCTTACTATATTAATCACCCAACAATGCGCAACAGTCAATTGTTGCCCTAGTTTGGTTTAGTTTGTTTTTTCGTGTTTCCGGGCGCGTCAACGGCTTTAGTCATTAATCCCGTTAGTGTAGTGTATGCTTTTTCTCGGGAGATGGCGGTGATCTTCCCCAGCTGGATGGCGAGATTCGGCGCCGACCTTCCGTCGGCTAGTGGATTTCCCCCTAACCAGGACTCTCCCACCAGGGGGGCACCGCCCCAGCCGGGACAAGCTCTAAGTTCCCGACCGGCCTCCCGGAATATGTGGTAGTGTAGTGCATGTTAGTGCAAGTGTGTGTGTGTAAGGGAAGAGGATAGGACAAGGAAGAGGAAGGGGCAGATCGCACGCGGACCGTGGCCCGTTTGGTAGGGTACTGCTCCGGCATTCGCCTGGTGTTGATCGGAGGAACGACGGAAAACTACCGATCAGAGCAGCTGGCCGCTAGAATTCTCCTCCAGGCAGCGACTGGATTCGACCTAGCTGAAAAGCTAGTGGCGAAAATCCTGCCGCCGTCAGGACTCGAACCTAGGACCTCTCGGTCAGAGGCGCTGCAGTGGCATCAGTTGATGCACTGAGCTACCGCTCCCGGTTTTGCCCTAGTTTGATTTGGTAAAAAACCAGTAAAAACTGTATATGACGTATGGGGAAAAAGATTATCTGCGCACGTTTTGAGTACCAGAATCCCATCCGTACATTTTAACGATGAATGGTTGAAAAATGAAAGTTAAAACAATAATAATAATGATGATAATAATAATAATAACAATAATAAAATTATATTTAAAAAGCGCGAGATTATCCACATATGAAAAACTAGGCATTTTTCGTTTCCGAGTTACAGAAAAAGTATTTGCAATGGAAAATGAACCGCAGATTTGATTTCTCTGCATTGCTAAAAATATAGCAACTCACCCTCAGTTCTACTTTACTACCACTACTCTACTACCACTACAAGCAAAAAAAACTACACAACTCACCAATACCATACCATACCATACCAAAAAGCTCACCAGATACATTTATGTCCAGAAGCAAAACAAGGGGCGATCTCAGCATTTGCTGAATATATAAGAGAAACTGGGCCAAAACCTGATCGAGATGGGTTTCTTACTTAGATATCGTCCGTTATGCAAGAATTTATATACCTTCAGACCTCTCGCGGTTTATTAGGGGTAAACGAGATATCATTTGACACGTTTCTGAATACTGGTGGGAAACGCTATTTTTTTATTGTCCGAAATCTGTTTGTTTTCTCTCTCTTCTTTTTGTTACAGAAAGACGCTGATATCCCGTGTCGGTCACCAGGTCTGGGAAAACCTAGCAACGCGCTTTGACTTCAAATTTCTGAACGGCCACTTAGAAGTATCTCAAAAAAGGACGGTCCTTAAATACCGATTCTCCATTTGTTAAAGATTCTTCAAATTAATAAATGGAAACTCAAAAGTTCGAATTTATGAATCGCTTAATTTTAACCAAGACAAAATACAATCACACTATCGCCAAGAGTTATTTCTATGTTTTTCATATTTTACAATTTGACGACTTAGTCGAATGCTAATTTTACCTATCAAAACCTTCCTTGTTCTAACGACCACCTTCGTAACACTTTAGGGCAGCTACAGCACAAGTTTTATAAATTATTTATGAATTTTTTCACGCAGATGTATCTGTTTGTCTGCAGTTTACAGACCAACTCTTGTCAACAACCTTTGGTGTCCATAGTAACCCGTTCACCGATCAACTTGCCGTCAGTTTACTTCCAACACGTATTTCCTTTCCGTGGGAGGTCTTAACGTAATATTTTTTGTCGTTATCCACAAAACAAGAGCTCTGTGAAATACTTACCTTTCTAATACATTATTATAATTTACCATTCTATTGCATTTTCGGAGATTTTGGTATTTCGAGTACCCTCACTCCGTCGTACGTATAATTAGACACACTAAGTTGGGTTTCAGTATGAAGCAATTTTGCGGTACTTCGGATTTGGGGAATGAAACAAATTCAGAACGTTTAATCATTTGACAATTTATAAATCAATTTTTGTCTATGAATGTAAGAGGATTTGCGAGAATTTGAAAAGAGTTTGTAGAAACTATAAATTTAAGAATGAATGCTCTAAGAGATAAATGCACAAAAACGAGGGTAAAAACTAAGATCCCTTGTTCATAATATTCTGAGAATAATTCGTATTTCAATTCACAGCAAATGTCAGTGTTTTGTATTACAAAATTGTGATAATATTTGGTTGCTACGGCACATCTATAGTTGCTATAGCATGTGTATAATCAATGTCTTACTGTAAACATATTCTTTGCTATCAAGCACACGCTTTTATAGAAATAATATAGCCTTGAAAAAATATTTTAATGAAAACCTGAATGACATGGTTTTTTCAAATACCAAACCTTTTATGAAAAAAAGTACCATTTTTTTTATTACAGACAGAAAGAATTATTATGTTTCATTCAGCACGAATTTAATAACTGTGAACGCCAGTCGCAGTCTAAGCAACGTACATCAATACGTACGGAAGACAAAAGATATTATTTTCTGCAAATGTTTCAAAATATTTTACACGTATCTTAAAATAATGGGATTAAAAACTGTTAAATATTTGGGACACAGAAATAAGTTCATTTAAAATTTCTTTTTTTAGTGTAATAAGAGAGAACAGTTTTATTTTATATTTATTGCTGATCTATTATGTAATTAGTTAATATTGAGTGTGTGAATGAAATAGTCACAAAACTAATGCATTGGGAATTCATTTGAAAGAAAGGCATGTGGCAAATATAATGATTTCGAATTAGGTATTTTGTCCAAATATTTCTTTATTTGAGAAATTTTGCAAGTGGACAGGTACAAATCACGCACGCGCCAAAAGAAAAGATTCTCGATGACAGAGATTGTATTGAGTAGCAGTGTACAGAACAGCTCTTTCATTTTCAATTTTTTTTTCTTTTAGACGTGAATCCATTTTCAACAAACTGTTTAATTCACGTGTGAAATAAGTGAAGCGAATGTAAAATATTCGTACGAAAAATAACTTATTAAAAATCAACAAGTAAAAGGCATTTTATTTCTTCTTTTTTTAAGGTACTGAAGAATCTGTTTAATATTATGAAAATTGTCAATCATTTTGTAAACGAAACATTATTTTTTTGATAATTAATTGTGAAAAATTCAAAACAGAAAATGCAAGAAGAACAAGTCTGCTTTCGATTTTGCTAAGAATACAATTGCTGCATACAATTTCCATACAGTCAAGAACCTTAAATTATACGTAATCAAATCGGAGGAACCATTGAAATCAGGAGTTGTGTGGCAAGATCGTAGTGCAAGATAAATTCTCTTTTGCTCGACCCTTTTGCTCCTTCCAGGAAAAAATTACTAATGCAGGGATCACTGAGGGAATCTGCCAAAGGGATCGAGCACATCAGTCCTAAGATTCAGGGAGAAAGACAAAACATTCAAACCGAATGCCAGGGTAAAAAAACTATATTCTTACAAATACTAACGAACAGCTATTGTAGTACACATATTACACACACAATCAAATTGTTACATCAATAAGCATGTACATTAGAGCTCGTTTCAATTCAAGTGCAGTTGGCACTACGAACGTTCGCCACAGTTCCTGAAAACAGCATTCCTCTCATTTGACCACTTCAGCTTCAAACGCGTTTGCGAAGGTAGGAGGCTATGATATTTCATTGACAGAAACAGCGAAGAGTTTTGTTTCGATCACTATGCAAATAACATTTTGATAAATTGCTTGTTTCATGGAGAGGGATATAATTTTCTGACAGTGGAACTGATTGTTAAAATGATAGTGACAGTAATGGTGATATAATTTTCTGACAGTGAAACTGATTGTTAAAATGAAAATGACAGTAATGGTGATAAATGAGAAATGCAAATGGTGACGGAAGAGAAGATAGAGAGGCAGCGTTTTTGGTGGTACGTATTACAGTAGTATAATCATCTTACAATCCTACAACTGATGTTTTACCTTTCATAACCCCACTAGCTCCACCAACACCTTCACAACCACATACTCTCTGAGCACCTTCACCTTTTTTTATTACAGTCCTTAATCTCTTAGTATACCGGTTATAATGCACATACCAAGATGTGATGATACTTCTTATTTTACGTGCGCTAACAATATTGTATAACATCACCAGATACATAATAATAACCGTCAAAATTGCTACAATCACTCAAACATCATACACACAAAAGAAATTTCCTACCATTCCATACACCTTTTTCACATGCACAAAAACAATATCAAGATCTCATGCATCAACATTGTTCGAGATTTTTCTCTCTTCCATCACCATAAAATTAGAGACCATACAGAATAAAAGTAGGTAATTATCATTCAGGATAAAAATATCTATTTGAGAGTTTTTGCACTAGATATCGTAAAACAATGTGAAGTACGTTAGAGACATGTGATCTGTATTATATGAAGACTTAAGAACGTGTTTCACAACGTTTTAGTTCTAATATTACGATAATAGAAGTAGTTCCAATTTGTTACGCTAAAGTTTGCTGATAACGCTAACACCCTATAATGCTGTATCTTTTAGTTTCGCCTAGTTTTGTTTCCCTAGAATAGTCCACCAACAAGTCACAATATCATGGTAATTTAGCGTTAAGAGCATATTCTGCTGCCACAGTTCTAAACTACTTCCATTATCGTGACCACGTGACTGTATTTCGTTTAATACACGTTACGAGGTATACCCGACAATTCTGTTGGAATACCGCATTCCGATATGGCTCTACGGTAACAGTTCGTGCACGTTCGGAGACTCAAAAGTGGGTGCGTAACGTACACGATAAATTGTTTCACGCCGTGCAACAACTCTCTATTCACCAAGAAAGGGATATTTTTCGATTTCCCAATAAAATAGCCTCTCAATACAAGTCCAGAGAACCACACGCCACGGACAAGGCAATGGAAGGTAATACTGCAAGCTCCTGTCATGGCTCCGTTGTGGATAATTCAATTCGAAATGGCATCTACCCGTTTTAGTAGTTTTGGTCAAAAAAGTCTTTGTGAGAAGCGTAGTGGAAAGAGCCATGGCTGGACCTCGCGGAGGAGGGTGACGTCAGAGAAAATGGCGGGCGTGGGGCTCGTCTCGCTTTGATGTCAGCGAATTCGAGGACCGCTCAAAACTTGGGCACGGACTTCGGCCGCAAATTAGAAGGGGCGTGCCCGAAATGGAAACCCGAGACTCGAAACTTTATGAACACGGTTGGCTCTTGTCTGTGTACACCAGTGGCCCGTGAAAGGGTGCCTGACGAGTTACTAAACTGCACTGAGGAAACTAACAATAACAGTTTTATTAAAACAGAAAGCAGTAACTACAAAGGAATTGCACCAAGAGGTGTTGGAAAAGTTATTTGTTACTATGATTATGTTCCTATCAAATGAAGCTTTTTGAGCTTCAACTAATCTAATAATTAAAACGTTTACTCAAGAAGACAGGGGTACTACGAAAATAGAAGCAACAAATTCCTATTCAATCCAAATTAAATATAAAATAATTCTGGAACCGCCATGGTTATAAGTTTGATAATAACATCGTCATAAATGTGCATCATTCATTAATCACTATAACATAATACTATACTCTTAAAGCAGTTTACAATATGATTTAAAATGTGCCTAACGGAAAGGCTGACACGTACTAATGGATATCAGTCATTATTTTCTAGCAGAAATAATATTCCAGACGCCAAACAATGTTTAACAAACCATGGTGTACACCAACAAGCAACCTTCAAGTAGACATTCCGTATTCGTGTCAGACAACATGTTTAACTCCAACAGCAACGTTTCCCAAAAACGCTGTAATACATTTATTTTTCAATAAATTCCGTATAATACAAAATACACTAAATCGTTTTGAGGTGTCCTCAGATAACATAGATAGATACATTTTTAATACAATAAATATGTATAATAGTGTATATTGCATACATTCATACATCCAGAAAGATAAAACACGAATATAGGAGACTCTGTATATATCATTTCATGGCAAAATATACATACAAGCGTATATTCATAAAATATAAATATAGTTTCTTAAAATACTTCGGAACACGAGCAACGGGCGGTGGGAGAGAGGGAAGGCAGCGGGGAGCATGGGAGAGACGCAAATCTCCCTCCCACACCTGCATCACGGCGTCTGGACACGCCTTCACTTCAGAGAGAGTGAACCTCGACTGGATGTAGAGATCTCTATAAAGCCTGTTTTTACACGGTAATTTTTTCATCATTTTTTCTGTACAGAAACTGGATGGAAAAAGGACGTTCGGTTTTATGCGTACTGAAACTGGATGAACGTGATTCCAACGTTTTACACGGTCATTGCCGGTCTGTACGTAATCGTGATGAAAATACTTCCTCCAAACGCCGCACAAATCGCTGGAAGTTTAACAGTTGAACATCGCATTTACAGAAACAAATTAAATTAGCGGGAAGAATGATCAGATAGTTACGAATTCGCAGAGCAAGGAGTAAAAAGATGTGTGAGGTATTGTGGTTTTATTTGCGAGAGGGATCACTGAACGCAAAGACTCAATATCACAAACAACACGTGCCGACGCTACGCACCAGATATATATACTCCCTGCCGGAGAACTCACGCAATCGAAGAAAGTTCATAAAGTGACACTAGGGCGCTGTAGTCAAACTGGATGAAATCTGTACGGAAAAATGAAGCATGCATCATTTTTTCGTACAAATTACATCCAGTCTGGTCAGTATCGACGGGAAATGATGAAAAAATGACCGTGTAAAACAGGCTTTAGAAAGGACCGCTTTGACAACTTCTGCTAGGCCACTGCTGGCAACAAACCGCACGTTACGTCCATGCACTCATTTTATCAGTGTGTTCGTTTAAAGTTTGCTCGTTCGTAAATGACTTCATCACTGCCTCTTGCAATGTCTTCGCCATGCGCGACGTTCATTTATTTACCAAATTGTCAAACTGGTCCCTTCCTTAGAGTAACTTCTCTATATCAAGGCAGCTGTGACACGGAGAAACCTTCACCAATACGACACCAAATGAATTTTTGCCTGTTTAGAAAAGTTCCTAGAAGTAATCATGATGTGAATTAGAAAATGTAATATGGTAATGGATTGAAAACCATGATTAGATTTTCGTATCAACGTAGGCAAATTCATTTTTAATATTCCTTCTATATAAGCGCTTGTTGAATCAAATTAACATTCAAACTTATTTGGTAGGAATATTTATTGTAATGAAACGTATAGAGCATTATTTGTGAAGTACATATTAAATAAAACAATTAATATTGTTTGTTTAACTTTCATATTCTTACGTGTGAACTGTGATTTCAAGTCTGACTCCAGTCTTAATATTAGAAACTTCTGAAATTGACGCAAGAATTTGAAATTGATCACTTGTATCTCACAATTGTCATATATTACAACTTTTCAGAATCGAAGTTGTATTTCTAAAATAACGAAAAATAAGTGAACAAGTAAAATATTAGACTAAAGGGATTAAATAATATCATCTCTTGTTGCGTAAGTAACTATTAATAAGTATTTTATTTCAGATAAGTATTTTTATAAAGAGTTGCACCTGATTGAATGCTAAAGCGTATTTGGTGTCATATTGATATATTTTGATAGGCCTGAACTGCCATGGCTGCCTGATGTACAATAGAGCTTCATTTTTTCTGCCGCGAAGACCTATTCAGAAATGCCAATACATAGCAGTGACTTTTTTCCTCGTCTCCTTTTTCACAGAGAGCGAATTTCGGAACGGTGTCCCTCTACCATCATTTAGAAACCATCGACAAAGCGTACAAAAATTGTAAGACCTGGAGAATAACGTAGCTGTAAAGGCGTCATGCTTGGCACTGTTTAAATTCCATTTATTTATTTTTATTTCGATTTTGCCCCTCCATTTCCAGTTTCTCTCTCAACGTCAGCACTGATAATTGAAGAAGCTTACTTTAACATCGATTAGAAATTGAAACGTGCCTTTGAGTAGTGTCATCGTATCTTGAACAACTTGAAGCGTAATTCTGATGCACGGAAAGAAGGGAAGAGCTTGAGCGAGTATACGTCACATACATCTTTTTAAAATACTTTGAGAGTTCTCAAAAATTTTTAACCAAGGTGTACGTACGGATGAACAGTTCTGCTGTCGTCCAGAATTTCGGTACTTAACAAATCGTGAGTATTAAGTTTGAAATTACAAAATGCAGCCTGTTGATTAGTGTATAAAGTTTGTTGCAAGGTGTACATGGAAAACATTTTCAAAAACACTAGTTTGCAGCAGAAAATATAGCGAGTTATTTGACTAACTATCCTATCCTGTTAATTTGTGAATGATAAGCCCAAAACTATTTTTAAACTCGAAACAACAATACTTAAATCGAATTTTCAATCTTCTTTCAATATTTGCACGAACTAGTTTAGAGATACATGACTTTTGGATCCAAATTGTATACATTCATTTTCTTGACATCATGCTTCCTGTTACAAACTCGGGACTTTTATAAATAGGTATATAGCGAGAAAGAAATAGTGCTGGACAATGTGTCATATTAGAGAGTCACACGTAGTTAAATGCTTTGGATATTATATGCAATGAATTGCATATAAGATTTTATAGAGAACCATTTTTTATGGATTTATCGTGGACAAAGTTCCGTCAGCTTTCTGTGAATAGAGACATACCTACCAATGCCACAATGCTACATTATATTCTCTACTACATTCATTCAATTCTGGAACTGTCGACTATAATTCTTTCTTATTCAATATCATATCACAATCCTGACCCAGCAATACTGCATTACCTTCTCTTTTACTATTTTTGGGTATTAAGTCTACTCTCATACCATCTCAGAGAAATTGACTAGAGTGCGTAGGTTGCTACTTCCTTCACAAGCCAAGAAAACGACTTTCTGGCAATGTGAGTTAACAATCCTGCATCAATATTATGCTGCCTTCGATGATGCAAATTCATATCTCTTTCTTATCTCAATGACACAGCACTTCAAGAAACTTTGCTATTTTCCAACCATCAAGAACGGAGCAGTATCACATAACTCATTTTCTACCTCAACAAACTCCAATATTTTCTCATCGACGATATGTATTAATACTTAAAAGGTACTTATCACACGGAATAGAAGTCGTATCACAACACGAAGAAAACATCAGATAAAACGAATCTAAACGACCATAAAAACAACGCTAAGGGACGGGTCTTTTGCCATGTAATCATAGGTCACAACCCTCAAGTCGCCATTTTGTCATCGTTAACTTCGCCATTCAACGCTGCTTTACCGTCCGCCCGTGAAAGGGGATGGGTGTCGTTCAAAAGAAGGAACCACCGAATTCTTTGGAAACTGGTGACTGTAGACTTTTTTATTACTGACTCGAGGGTCTTTATTTCATGGCGACTTCGCCCCAATGGTGCCATAAAGCAGCCTAAGGATAAAAAACGGCGAAAAGAATTGTGGGAGGTTTACGTTACGATGCAGCTCAACTGCCACGAAGCACGAAGGAAGGCAAGTAAAGGATGAACACTCGAAAATGGAAGAGAATGAGGAAACAAAGATACTATAGGTCGACCCCCAGGAAAGGGAAACATCATGAGCATTGTATGTACGAGACGTTTTTCTGAATATCTACAACTGCTTTGAATTATTCGGAAGTACATATTTTAACGATTTTCTACTCTCGCAGAATTAGTTAATAATTTTTTGTTTTTCATAATATAGATAAAATTTGACAAACACTAGAATGAATCTACCTATATTTCTTGTATTACATTTACTAAGAATTTATTTTAAAAACATTTTGGAAAGTGTAAGAATATTATAATATGAAACAACGAAGATTCGGTGTGTATAGAGGTGAAAAGTGATTAATCATTCTTCGTTGTTCTAGGTCATGGCTGTGACACTACATTCAAAATTTAGTTTTAAAAATTAACAAATGCGTATGACTTCTAAAAGTTTGGTTTTGCAACTAAATCATTAGTTTTGAAAGACGGATATTTAGACACATCAAGACTGTACCAATATGTATGGAAAATTCAATATATCATTCTAGTGCATTAGTTCAATACTTTTAACTCAATAAATACTTACTTCTGAACAGTTTTAACTTATCGTTGATTGATTTAAAAGCTAGTGAATGCTTTTATAAAATTTTAATCTTATAGTAACTACACAAAACTATATTTACACAAATTTAAATTATTACATCCAATGATTAATAAAAATATAAATAGACTTTAAAAATTATATGACTGATAGTGTTGTGTGTCTAGTTCTCAGACAATACGAAGAATAACAAATTAAATAATGAATGACGAAATTTAGAAAAAAATGAGTTTCACGATTTTGGCTCTGGTCTACTGCAAATTCTTATGTACATCGCCAAAATCGAAAAATATTGGACCCATGAAACCAATACACATACATCTGTGCACACTTTACAATCCAATCAATTTAGTCAGCCTTTTCTCCAATTTTTTGTAGTTTGAATTCGCAAGGAAGTTTCCAAACGCTCAATGAACAATACAATCAAGTATCTAATAAGTATGGATTACAAGATACAAACCGATTTAGAGAAGAGAAGAAAGCACTATTAATTGTGAGAAATATAAAGACTCGTGGTCTGAGGATTGGAACGGTTACATCGAGTGCACATGGGTCTGCGTTGATAAACACAGGTGCAAAGAGGTGTTGAGTTTAGTGTCTGTTAAATTGTAAATATCGATTTAGAGAAAAATGATATATTTCACGTGTATTTATTTTCCGATACACTTTTACGGAAACTTTACGACTATTCGTTCATAGAGCCCGTGTGAAAATGTTAATAATTTCATGGAAAGTCATAACATTTTTCTGCTCATCAGACAATTCGCATTGTTAGGGCAAATGCTAAATAGCCACTACTTTTCGAAGTATCACACAAGGATACAGCAGGATGTACAGCGATAGACATTCGTGAATTAACTCTAACAAGAAACACTCATCATTCACCATCAAAAACTAATTCTCGTGGGTTCAGTAGTGTTCACGGTAACGGCGAAAACATACAAATTAGTTTTGAAAACATAATTTTTCGAGAAAATATACTTTTTCATCATCATCTTCTTCTTCCTCTTCTCCTTCGTCGCCGTCATCATCATCATCATCATCATCATCATCATCTTCTTCTTCTTCTTCTTCTTCTTCTTCTTCTTCTTCTTCTTCTTCTTCGAGGAATAGTGTTGACTAATATAGAGTTTGTTTTTCGATGAAATTACTTTTGATACAAATACTTAGTAATGAGTTCTTTCTCGTAACACGTATATGTAGCATGACAATTTAAAGTGTGGAAATTATGCACAAGAAAAGGCTAATGTCTCGCTCTCAGAAAAAATCTTTGGATGAGAGTTTTCTGTTGTAATAACGAAACAGCTTGCAAACATTAACATCATAAAAATTCCATTACACGAGAATAATAAAAAGCAAGAGAATAGTAATTTTTTTAGAAAATGTGTATTTCCAGAAAAATAAATGCAATATTTTTCCTCTCTAACAAATTTTCAAAATATCTACTCGTTGGAAACACGAGAATTTCTTTATTCTTTTAGCAGAAAATGAAGTCCCTTAAGAACTCACCATACATATACACCAAATACACCCTTCCCCTCACAAATACTTCATGCATTCACATACATGACATGCACACACATGTAGTTGTAGGTGAATACAAAATATTGAAAACAAAAATAAATTCGCGGAGATGTGAAAAATAAAATATTCTTCAGTTCCTTTTATTTACCTTTCCACTTATCACTTTTCATTGGTGACACAATTAAATGGGTGTTGAAATATATTAAAGAACATTTATTTCGCGGGATTAAATTCTCCTTTCAAAGGCTATTTCAGTATGCCCTTTTAACTACTTGAACTCTCCCTATCAAATTAATTTTTCACACGATCTAACACATACACATGTTCACGAGAATTGATACGCAAGAGAAGAAAACTTTACTTTAGGTAGATGACGGAAGAAGAGTCAGACTTTATTCCAACAGTCAAAAGTCTTTGTCTTTTCTTAGTAACTGTCACTTCCAATTCGTTTCAAAATATTAAAAACCTTACAAACATTTGAAGACCTAAATATACGATAAATTCTTCCACATAACATGATATTCTTTTCCCATATTATTCTCTTCCATAGGTCATTCAAAGATTTTCAATAGCCGGGGGAAAACAAGATCATATAATTAAACCATAACAGACGAGATGCGGTATCAAAATAAACTCGCCACACTGAAGCACACATATGAAAAGGACATAGTTACCATATCTTCTTTGTTATAAACGTCCGCAGTTCACAATTCTTAAACTTCTTTCTTCACCAAATTATTTGTAATTAGAGAAATATACCGATGTATTCATTTAGATAAATCTACAAAAAGTGTAATAGATACTACGCAGTAGTGTCGTTATAAATATCAATTCGTTATATCTTTATATCAGTCCATTTTAATAAAAAACATCGGAAGAAGAAAATCACTTTAGCTGCTGAAGAAGAGAAGTCGCACAAGAAGGACGTATCAATGTTTTAAAAAATCATAGAACTACATCTAAGCAAAAATGCTCGTTTTTTGTATGAATTTCAAACTAGCCAATGACAATGTGAAAACAAGCATTATAATACCATTGCTTCACTAAACCTCTCTTTTTTCTCCGATGTAGCATTGTTAGTCAGCTTCGTGGTTTCGTCAATGGAGCGTGGTTTCTCCAATGTAGCATTGTGAAGAAATAATTGTCCAGTAATTGTAATCCGTACACGGTGCGGAGTTATCATCAGTTTTCATTTTATGTACTTTGGATTTATGCATACCGACTGATGAGAAAATCATATTTAACAAAACGTAGTTTTGGAATCATCATGCCAAATGCAGACTATCGTATTAATAAAGTACAATCTGCTAACGTTTTACACCATTCCATCTTCTTCCCTTATCCGCTTCGGATAAGTGGTTATTCTACGTCTCAACAAAACAATGCAACAGAATATTATTTCAAACCAAAAGGAACTCTCTTCGCGTTAGAAAATTGGTCGCCAACTCTTGCCTCGATTATTTTGATTAGTAAACGGGAAATGAAAATCGCGCAGTGCATTGTCTCAAGAACTAAAAACCGAAACAAAAGAAGCCCATCAGACTTCGAAAATCATACTTAGGCATCTTTGCAAGCCCTTGTGGCATGCCACATTGAAATTTGTCAGCAGTTTCGAAAAAAAACCACTCGTGGTAATTAAGAGAGAGGTGAGTATCTACTGGAACCAGGGCACTCGTAATAACGCCATACCATGCTCTGTTGACGTTGGTCATCAGTCTTTAGATGACTAAATAAGAAACAAAAAGGTGGATACTTCAGCGATATATCTATTGGAGTTACAGATCCTTGAGATATTGACTCAGTTGGCCAATGACGCCGAAACAAAAACAAATAATCTTATTTCCTTAGCCTTCATGTGGTAGCCGGATCCGTAGATACTTCACCTGGAACCCGGTACTTGTGGAGCTTCTTGTGGAACAAACTATTAAATTTTACTTAGGAACCCAATGTTGATGAAACAAACTTGCTAGCACAGCAATGATGAAGGTAAGTGCCGATTGTCGATGGTTGTACAGGAGACATACAAATCCGGACAAGGGTTTACTGGTTGCATGAACGATTGAAGTCACTCAGGAACTCAGCGTTGACGAAACCAAGAAATTCGAGCTTTCCGAGCGCTCCTCGCCTCGCTGGGACCTCTTGGATGTAGTCCCGCCCAACGCCTGGATGCGGTGCGCACTAAGTAAGATATCCAAACGTCCTGTGGATGCTGCGGAAGCCAGAGACAGTTTCGCGTGTGTTAGGTCGATGAAGGAATTCCACGATAACGAAACTAAGAATATTAAACTCCTGAGGTTGTCTCCGTGACAGAGCGCCCCAGACTGGATCCATGGTGGAATTCATCCAAGAGGCGAATACTGTCGAATCCAAAGAGACAGACGCATGGTACACAATGATGGAGCCAGCTATTCAATTATGAGGGAACCAACAGTATTGATCCTTGAATGTCGGGTCGGAGGTAGACTCCTACCAACAGGAGAAGTGGATAAATTACAGCAACTCAAGAGCCCAAATCTAAGAAAATTAAATATCAGTTGCGTGGTTTCCGAGAGTAAGAATCGGGAGCCAGATATCCGATGTTGAGGCAACCAAGAATATTGATTCTCGGGCGTTGTAAGAGTCTCTGACATGAGACCGTTCGTGGCATGGATTATTGAAATTATCCACGCGTTCAGCGGCAACAAAACCACAGACAGACGTTGGATACAGGAGCAAGCAATCCAATGATGAAGCGAACCACATGTATTGATACTCGAGCTTTGTGTCGCAAATGAAGCCTCTGGAAGGAGACTGTCCAAGACGTTCATTTCAAAGTCACCTCTGAGTCCAGCGATAATCATGGAACCCAATGATGAAGCGAACCACGTGTATTTATCCCCGAGCTTTGCGACGCAAATAAAACAAATATGACAGGAGACTGTCCAAGAAGTCACCTCTGAGTCCAGCGCCGACGACCCAAGATGTAGAATACAGGAGCGTGGAACCCCATGTTGACGGGAGCGCAGTACGGGAAACGGAGCCTGTGGCAGGAGGCTGCTCGAGCGGTACCCCACTTCACTCGTCGGGCGAGTCGGCGTCGTCGTGGTCGTCCAGGTCGGCGTCGGCGTCGAGCGCGTCGGCGTCGGTGGCGCCGCCCGCGGCCGCCAGCTGCACCAGGCGGAAGGCCTCGAGGAACTCGTTGAGGTCGACGGCGCCGTCCTTGTTCATGTCGAGCGAGCGGCAGAGGTCGGCGGCGGCGCCCGGAAGCTGCTCGCCCAGCAGCGTCAGCGCCTCCTCGAACTCCTCCGCCGTGATGTACCCTGCACACACACACAGATTCACGTTAAAACGCAGGAATGGCTAGGGGCGGATTTATACACCCCTAGGGGGCGGATCGTGCTAGTGACAGTGAAGAGAATACGTCATGTTCGCCTCATGTCGCTCTTACCCCCAAGCATGGGAATTTAACTAGGCCCAGGCAAAGGGGACACCGGTAGCTAGCCGGTGAAGCAGGACTAGCGACTCAATAACACCAAACACACACACACACACACACACACACACACACACATATGTATATATTAGGTATTACATAAAATATAAATAAGTTATTATATTATTTTAAATAATTAAGTTATATTTTATTTCTTTATATATATTTGCTGTGTGTTCTTGAATTTTATATTTGATAAAGTGAATTATACTAATCTTCAACAATTGCTAGAAAACTATCATAGACACTAGGGACAAACTTTGAAAGAATGTTTTACTAGATAGTATTTCATATTTAATGGCATAAATTCATATATTTAATATATACGTCACGTAACTTTTTATTAGTTAACAATTTGCAACTGTTAATTAATATTATTACAGCTTATGCAGTTTTATTTGAAACAAAAAAGTAATATCAAAACTAATTTCTCACGCTTTCATAAATGGGATATGTTTAAGAAAGAAAACGATAGAATGTGCGTTGATTTCAGTTTTTGTTTCAAATGAATATGACATTAAAATTCAAAATTTTTAAATTTTTGGAAAATTTGCCTACACGAATATTTTTGAAAAGAAAATTGTTGCGGGTTCACCACAAGGGAGTGTATTATAAGGTTATAACACTAAATGTTCTAAACGATGAGACTGTTACTCCTTCCCTAAACAATGATATAGGAAAAAACTACACTGGGAGTGCATCGTTAACGTTTTAGTTAGATTAGATGGTAGATGATAGTTATTGGTATCTATTGGTAGACGATAGTTAACAAATAACTTTCCAAGGAATTACATATCTATAAATAAATAAAAGAGAATGTGCGTATGTCTGCAGCACATACACGTAAAAATTACTCAACCCATTTCCCTAAAATTTTATCACGATATTTTTATTAGCATTAGGATTGTTTAAAGAGTGGTTGGAATAAAATTGGACATGTGGGACGTTGTTGATGACAATTTAAGCGTTTATGATGACCCAAGAACCCCTGAATATAAACTCTTGGCTACACCCGCACAGTCAAGTATTAAGCACGTCTAATGTTGCATATTCTGCCTTTGCGATTGTGAAATATCGGCCGCAATAATAACATGAACTTAATATTGGGCAAGTAAATCAAATTTCTCCAAGACAGTGTCATATCGAACGCATGCTCTAACTTGAGGGAGAATGTTTCAAGATAGGGTATTTGACTCCCATGACCAAATCAGGACATGACTCCCATGACCCAATAAACATATTCGCGACAGTGTTTCATCTTTTAGAATTTTTGGACATCGTAGCGTAAAACGTGATCAACAATCACGTGATCAATAGCTTGTGAAGTATAATATATTGCAATAGCGAAGCATTGCAGGGCCCACTAGTTGTAATATACACATTGCAAATCAGCAATTATTAGAATACACCCTATCATCCAGACAGTGAATTTTAGAAAATATGTTATTAATTACATTATTAGCAAATTATAATAAGTAAATTGTTTTCATCACTCACAATTTCATTGCATCCTCAGATACTTGTGAAAGATTGCTTTTGACAGAGCTTATTTATATATTTACAGTATCTCAAAAATATCTGCGAGATAACTTTGAATCAGAATGGAAAAACCAACGCTTGTTATATAAAGCACGCCAAAATTCCTATTAATCACCTCATTTATTCGATCAGGACCCTTTTGATTCAGAATAGGCAGCAATACAAGGCTTTATCAGTGACCTTTACAAAGAATATCTCCACAGAACACGACATTCTTGTGGTAATTCCATTTGACCAATTTTCTATATCGCAGTATCTCGGGTGACCTTATGACGCCACGCGAAAAAGAATGAGAAGTTTCCGCAGAAGAATTCCAAAGCCGGGAAAAACATGTGGGGAAAGCTCGAAATGAAACAAATTCCTCTCTGCCACAAGCGGACTTATCGCTCGGAGGAATATAGATACAGAAAAAAATAATTTTGACAAATCTACGATCTTACTACACCTGAGTGGTGAAGTATCTCGAAACTAGCGCTGCCACTATTGCAGATACTTTGTTGCATTATTTGTAACTTCTGCAATTTTCGAAAATTCAGAATTCAACCAACATGGAACCTGTGACATTTTTATTAGCACACTTTATTTAAGAAAAAAATTCGAGCAGTTTTTGAGAAAATATTTTTTAAACTACCTTCACTCTCAGCACCAATTAACAAAAATACGAGTATTTTCAATAAAAACATTTTAACCTTTTTAACTGATCTAATTTTTTAGAACATTTTATTGGGAGAAAATATCTATCATAAATATTGTTATTTTGCAATGTTAATTTTGAAGAACATATTTAAGAAAAATCTATCTTTAATACTGTAGTTGTAGGAAGGCGCTGAAAGATTATGAGTGTAGCAGATGCAGCCCGTGTGAGGTGCCGTGCTGCGAGTGCGGCTACATACGGGGATCAGAACGGGTTTCAGGGAATTGTTTGTCTTTAGGGGAATGATAAACAGTATGCAACGTGAATGAATATGAATTTAATTGCAAAGTATAATACAGTTGATTTTGTTTACCGGAGGACCATAGAAAGTTTACAAAGTTTGCAAAGTTTACTGCTGCTCTTCTTTCTTGTAGTGCGCGGGTTTAGCTTACTTACAACTTTGAAAGGAAGGCACCAACCCAAATCACTCGGCTGAGTGTGTCGCTGTCCGGGCTGTGGTTGGCTCCAGGCAATTCGGTGGTGCGAACTGGCATGGGCGCGTACTCAGCCGACCGGAGCTGGTGGTGGAGATTGCCGTGAATTCGGCCAGGTGGCGGCTGCGGCCCGCGAATGGCACGAATTTGAGGCAGACTAGATGTGGCCGTACTAATCGCCTTGATAGGCGAAGCAGGAACAGCCGACTCTGTTGAGTCTTGTCAGTCATTTAGTTTGACCAGTTCGGAGCATTGTAGTTCTCGGTACTGTTTGGTATATGATTCTGTCTATGATTCTGTCATGATTCTGTCAGTGATTCTGAGAAACTGTGTTCTTTGGGAGCGAAGTTTCAGTATTTATTGTGTCGCGGGTGTGATTGAGGCCGTGGAGGGGAGGGTCACGTGGCTATAACTTGGCCTATGGTAAGGCGGGAAAGTTAGAAGTGCCCGCGATCGGTTCCCGATTCGTGATGCGCCTTCGGGCCCGGGGAGAGGAGTGTCACGTGACACTGACGGTGATCGGAAGCGAAGGCGGTGGCACGTGAAGTGCCCGCGACGGCAGCCTGTTTGCATTCGAGAGTTTTAACGGAAATTGAGGCATCTGGCTAGCAGATGGACAAGGAGCGGGGCGGCACGCTGGCAGTGCATTGACGGGCGAGGGAGGCCCGAAGCGATTCCCAGAAATATTTGTATACATTGCTTGTCAGGTAGCGAGCGATGGGGTGAGTGAAGGGGCGCCGCGCGCCGGGGTGGCCCAGCCCCAGCCTAATGAGGGCTTAGTCCCCAGCTGTGGCGGCGGTCAGCGTTCTCGTCGGGGGTGGGCCCGTGAGAACGGCGGTTTGCGCGGAAGACAATGTAAATGATTTTATTGCCGCCGCGTGCTGGAATGCACAGAGAGCGACTTGCGAGAGGTTGGTGAAAGTACGCTCTTAATAGTGGGTGGCCGCGCGGGAAGAGCTTTTAGGGGCTCGCCTTGGTGGCAAGATCGAAAATTTGATCGCGAGATTGAACAATGAGCTTTTGAAATTTTCCAGAATTAAGTAAAAGTTTTTTTTAAAATATGGAACCATTTTTGAGAAATTTTTAAAATATTGTCCACCCTTTATGTAAAGTACCCCATCCCCAAAATATCTGTTTCCATCTTGCAGGGTTGCTAGTTCGTTTAGACTGTTTGGAGAATATCAGTTTTGGAGAAAATCGTCTGAACCAGGTAAGGAACTATCGTTCTCCGAAGACAGACACACGGACAGAAAATACAGACCCAGACATGTTGACATTTTACCGCAAACCATTTTTTTCGGTAACAAAGACCCTCAAAACGTGGCTACTGGTCACACAGCGTGTCAGAGGCAGTAATTTACTATATATTTGTGTTTAGTCATTTTGTTTCCCGTAAAGGACAGTTGGCCTCGGCGCCGTTAGATCTCGGGGTTCCCAGTCAGTCACCCAACCAGGAACAAGCGAGGACTCGAATTCGCTTGAGTCTCGTGACTTCACGTAGTTAACGAGTTCGGCTAGCGACGCCGGTTTCGCGGCCGTGGCTTCATTGATTGATTTGTTCGTGTTTCCGGGCGCGTCAACTGCTTCGGTCATTAGTCCCGTGAGTGTAGTGCATGTTTTTTTTCGAGAGATGGCGGTGATCTTACCCCGCTGGATGGCGAGATCCGGCGCCGACCTACCGTCGGCTAGTGGGGTTTCCCCCTAACTAGGACTCTCCCACCAGCGGGGCACCGCCCCAGTCGGGACAAGCTCTAAGCTCCCGACCGGTCTCCCGGAATATGTGGTAGTGTGGTGCAGTTAGTGTAAGTGTGTGTGGAAGAGGAGAGGATATGACAAGGAAGAAGAAGGACAGATCGCGCGCGGTCCGTGGCCCGTTTGGTAGGGCACTGTTCCGGCATTCGCCCGGTGTTGATCTGAGAAACCACGGAAAACTACCGATCAGAGCAGCCGGCCGCTAGGATTCTCCCCCAGACAGCGACTGAATTCGACCTAGCTGAAAAGCTAGTGTCGAAAATCCTGCCGCAATCAGGACTCGAACCTAAGACCTCCCGGTCAGAGGCACTGCAGTGACATCAGTTGATGCATTGAGCTATCACTCCCGGTACGCGGCCGTGGCCTTTCAGTAGAATAGGCAGAAACAATAATTATCAACGTTTTCGATCAGGGCCCAACAAAACTGTTTTTTTTTTTTTGACGATAAGTCGCCACTTTCCTCTGCAGCTCTACCATACCTTATCTTTACTACTAGGTACGAAGTATGACACAAAGTAAAAATTGTAAGGTCGATAAAAGTCCAAATCAGTTTTGCAATAAGATAGTTATCCGTAATTTAGAAACAGTAAATAACTTTAAAATGTCTTGCCGTTATTGTTTTGAGTTTAAGAGAATCTAGTCAAAGAATGATTATTTTTTCTAAGAATATTAAATTATGGTTTGATTAAAACCTTTACTGTTCATATGCGTGTGGATATGAAAATAAATATTTCTCGATTATTCATACGAAATTGGATTCAATTGTTAAAATAGGTAAATCTATTCTTTAAGTATTTACTTAAATTTTTTAACAAAGTTAATATATTTTCATTATTCTAATGTTCATGAAATACAATGTATAACATTTTTTAACTACCTCTGACAATTTCGTTTCCACAAAAGTTATTGAGCACTTCTAGAAAGAAGGGTAAACAGATTGGGAAAGAAGGAGTATAAAACGTAAAAGAGGCCCGAAGGGAGAAAGGAAAATTGGAGTGAATTGGTATATTACAAAGAAAAGAAGGGTATGTACCAGAGGAGGAAAAATTAAAATAGGTGTGCAGTTCCTATCTAATATTAAAGGGCAAGAAGAAGAAAGTGGAAGAAGAAGAAGAAGAAAAAGAGGAAGAAGAAGAAGAAGAAAGAAGAGAAGCATAAATTTCGAGAAGCTATATGCTAAAAGGAGTAATTTTGCAATGTATATCAACTGGCATGAAAAATTTACAACACACACTATGCATAATACTGCTTTTGGAAATAAGAGCAAATTATTAGAACAACGAGTAAGTGAAAGAGAAAAACTTATTAATAAAATCCCAGTGAAAAAATGTCAATAACAATGCACAATGCACGCGATGAACTGTCGTCAAACAGCGAAATCATTTTTGACAGAAAAATTACGAGATATAATCTTCATACTGTAAAATTTAAGTCTCCCTATTCACTTGCGCTTTATGCAAGAGAAAGAAGAAAACATCTACCACCACTACTTCATAAGGAAATGTCAACAAAATTACCTTCAATCTTACAGTTTACATTTATAAACCCTGGAATAACATTAAGATGGAAATACAATGCAGAAGATATAACACAAAAAGGTCCTAAAATAACGTTTCTACAAAAAGTTTTACAGATCTTAATCGCAGGCGACTCCAGCGCTACACGCGGGCTGGTGTGAATGTTTTGTTCTGTTTTCACCGCATTGCAGGAGGCGCTGACGTAATCATGCAAGTTGCCTGTGCGTGATTGCGAGAGATGGAGGCTAAAAATAAACTGAAAACGCAAGAGAAGTTTGGGCACTAATTTTGGAAATCAGCAACACAAAATTAAATAATTCAGTATTACGGAATTAATTGCACAAATTATTTTTGTTTTCCCTGACGTTTACGTGTTTCATTTTGTCACCAATTCCCAAAGTTCTAATGCACGGTATTTAGTGTGACATGCCATTTGGACAAAACATGCATGTGATTATCTTAACACTTCCAATGAATATGTATCTCCGACCCTAATCATTATAATCTCTTTTAATAAATGTATACAATGTTTATAGTGATGTTCAATAAACATACTAGAGTAATTAATTTTGTGTTATCTATTATGTAAGGAAGCTTAATGAATTTAAAGTGTAATTGGTGGTTATTGATGTAGCTTTCTCCCGTATATTTGCTCTCGAAATATATTTTAATTACGCTTTTAATTGCGTGTTCATAATACGCGTTATATGTATTTCTATTTGTTCTTATAATAGTTTTATCGATTTTTTACGTGTACTACATGACATTACGAATAATAATATTTAAAATAAAAAACAAGATGGAAATTGAAACATATTTTTATTCGCTCCCCACGTACTAAGGCATGTAATTATTTCAGAACATTTTTGTGATACCTCATGTAACTCTGCATGTTGCTAATTATAACATATCGATATAATATGACTATCTAGTACTTTAAACGCAACAACTGCGCATTAAAAAATCACAACTTTGAATATTTTATTAGAATTTCTATTGAAATGTAACAATTTACACTAAAATTACTAAGTAACTACTATTAAAAAGTTTGGATTATTAGAAATTTACGTTGTATACAATTGAAGTATATATATCAAAAATAAACTAAGAGAGAGATTTTCAAATTTACATACACAAAATGAAAATTAAAGGATTTAAAAAATAGCTCGAAGGAATCATTTCTAATTTACAAATAATGTTTTCAAGAACAAAAATCCTTCATGGTATATCCTTCTTTTAGCTATTTTTGCGCTAAGAAATGAATGTATTATACAAGCCCTTATAATGCTATTCACAGGTTTAAATTTGAAATAAAATTATATTATATATATATTAGTATCTCTGTTTATGTTATGGGTCCTCTTGAAGCTTAGAAACTGTGGCCGTGCCAATAGTGTACACTGTTGGCAGGCCATCAATTGGGGGTAGATTATATTAAATGAATTTGTTGATGTATTTTAATGGGTTGATGTTTTTTAACCAACAAATTCTCATATTATGAAAAAATTAAGATTCATAATCATTGTTTCTTAAAATTAGAAACCATTCAGCGTTGGTTTATGACCAATTGATATTTCAGTTTTTCCCAACTGTTTTTCACTTTCAGTGTTTTGCTAGATGTCATTAGTTGTCAAACATGAATGATATTAGCAGGTTCACAAAATATTTTTACCAAATTGTGGAATTTTGAAGTTTTAAAATCACATGAAACTAAAAAATGGCAAAGCAACATTGAGGCCATGAAAACGTCATGTCAGAAAAAAAACATTTATTTGTCGCCAAGGTTACCTACAATTTACTAGTCTCTAGTTTAGATAGTTGCAACACTCCCACAGACGTATTGTATACCCAAGCTTTTATTTCGCTTGTCTTATAAGAGGAAAATATTGCCCGTTGGTTTTCATAGCCCAAACACACTTTTCATTACTCTAAAGAGATGTGGCAAGTTTTTGTAGATACGAAACTTCAATTAACTACCAGCACATTCTACTAACTTACTGTTTTTCCATGAATAGCTGTTATATCTAGAATCTAGTCTTTGTGGTCAAAACACACATTTCAGTGTAGATACGATGAAAACTATAAAACCGCCAGGTACATCTTCTTTCATGGCGTGACGTCGGCTTCAAGAGACTCTTTCGTCCTTTCGCCCGCATTGGTTTTAAACTTCTATTTAACCAGATCTGTGCAATATATACTTTACAGGTGAATGTTCACGTTTATTTATATTATATAATACAATGGATGGATGTTCTACAGTGGCCCGAAGGCCTGAGAAACTGCAAGTTAGTGCACAATAACCCTGTTTCTGAGCGAGGACATCCCCACTGGGTTCCTCTATGATGACTGTTATTGATTTTATGAAATTGATGATAAGAGGATAGGAAGATGTATAGTGAAAGGCGAGGTAGTTTCAGTTGACTACAGTTATAATGAACTTCTGGGGACTAACATGCTTGGTTTACTATATTCGATAATATCAAAATTAAATAGGATTTCGCCACAATCATTGATTTTATTGATATAGAGATACAACAAAATTCGTTAACAGCACGAGCTGAAAATTTCTATATCTTTATTTGTCCTTAAAAAACAATTATTTTTAATAGTTTGCTTTCAACATTTTTCATTAGTAATTACGCTACATCCTTCTCCAGAGTTCGTGCTCTCTTCGTACTTGGTTCTGCATTATCCTCGATCTCTTCCATGCTCCGAAGGCATTTCTACTCGCCTAATATCATACGAGATGCAATTCATTTTCATTACTTATTTTCTACGTTGATTATGACAGAGGTTCAGCTTCTGCTGCGAATCTTCTTCTGCTTATATGTAATGGAAGTGGAACAGGACCAGTGACTTAAGTTCACTATAACCGAGGGTTCACTATAACCGAGGGTTCACTATAACCCAGTCCACTATAACCCAGTCCACTACATCCCAGTCCACTACATCCCAGTCCACTACATCCCAGTCCACTACATCCCAGTCCACTACATCCCAGTCCACTACATCCCAGTCCACTACATCCCAGTCCACTACATCCCAGTTCACTACATCCCAGTCCACTACATCCCAGTCCACTACATCCCAGTCCACTACATCCCAGTCCACTACATCCCAGTCCACTACATCCCAGTCCACTACATCCCATTCCACTACATCCCATTCCACTACATCCCAGTCCACTACATCCCAGTCCACTACATCCCAGTCCACTACATCCCAGTCCACTACATCCCAGTCCACTACATCCCAGTCCACTACATCCCAGTCCACTACATCCCAGTCCACTACATCCCAGTCCACTACATCCCAGTCCACTACATCCCAGTCCACTACATCCCAGTCCACTACATCCCAGTCCACTACATCCCAGTCCACTACATCCGAGTTCACTACATCCCAGTTCACCATAACCGGACTCGACTGTATTTCATTGGGTTATGGGGACGCATTGTTCGCCACGTGCGGGAGTTTGGCCTGCTGCCCTCTCGTCGCGAGGGGAAGCAGGGGGGGGGGCGGGCGCGGGGGCTGCGGCCAGGAATTAATGCGAGCGAATAAGTTGCGCCTGCCGCCGATCACGCGAGCGCACGCCAGCGCCCGCCCGCACGCGTGCCTTCCACGGCCAGGCACGAGTCACGCTGCCGCCGCACGCCTTGATGCAGGCGTGACAAAAAGACTGACATTTCGTGATTCAATAACTTCGATATTCGAAATGAAATGAAATTTCTTCATTCGTTGGTCACCCATTATTTTTATGTGCGAAAGGGTTTACAATTCAGTCTTCTCATTAATAGTTATTTATGTCACAAGTCCTCTAAATTAGTCTTTGGGCGAGGCCGCAAGTTTAACTGCAAGGCGGAGCGATGACGGAGTCGAGTCCTTGAAGATGACTAACAAAGGACGCGTTACATACAATGTTTTTTGTTATTTCTTGTTTATCAGTTATTCGAAATAAACGTTTAAACACTTTGATGAGTTAAGAATTATCATCCCCCTCGATGCTCTGTAGCAAGAGTTGTAGGTACAAGGTCATGAAACCATATTTAAGTACCAATCGCAGATCGCAGAAGGATCATAATGACCAGAGAATCATCATTACCAAAACTCCTGAAAGAACCAAAATTTCATAATAGGTTCTTCTAATAATAACGAAGATGAAAATATCACGGCTTCAAGTGGCATTACATTCAGTGAAAAGTTAAAAAATGTAACTATAAATTATCTGTACCAAAATAATTGTAAAGATTTTTTTTTTCACATTTATTCCCAAAAATTCTGTTTTGTGGCAACTACATATTTATCTAAAGATTTACGGGCACTGATAAAATCTAAACCCAAAAGTCCACTTAACTATTTTAATGGACTCTCGAGCATTTTAGCGACCACTGCAGCGCGCAGAACTCATTGTTTAGATTGTGGGTTACTAAGGAGCTAAGCAAAACAAAACTAAACACAAACAAGAATAAATCTTTGAACAATGTAAGAGTCATTCCACGAGTGTCGATAACTCAATCTTGAATCAGCCAAGGGCTCTTCTTTTGAGTGACAGAAATCTTACAAATAGGATTGAAAGTTACTACAAGGTTATTACAAATGCTAATACCAAATTAGTTTGAAGTACGGAAGCAAACGTGTAAAGTAAAATATACATGTAAAAATAAATAGAAGCAAGATAAATTAAAATACATGTAAAAACCATGTTTTTATTAGGCTCAAATGAAACCAATGAAGAGTTGAGTGCAGTTGTCTTCGTGAACCATTTCTCGCCTGCCGCGTGGGAGGCTGTCAGTTATCACGCGAAGGTCTCTGAAGAACGTGCAGCAGCTAATGCTCCTCGTAGCTTCGCATGCCATTCACGAGAATATGTGTGTCACGAGGTGCTGCAATTTCCACGTCTGACAGCTGTTTTACTTTGCTTCTTTTCGAGCATAGTCTCTCACACACTAACTTTTTCGTGGGTTGCCACCCACCCTCTAATGAGTACTTATGTGGTTCGGTGATGGAATCTCGTAGTGAATAAAGGCTGTCAATGATTTTCTGAACTAACCATATTTCTGTTATTTTGGAAGTTATCTACATCCGAATTCACTACATCCAAGTTCACCATAATCGGAGTCGACCTATTTCATTAGGTTATGGGGACACATTGTTCGCCACGTGCGGGAGTTTGGACTCCTGATGGGTTTCATGACTTATGAAATAAATCTTCTATATGATTTAGTACATAATGTTCTCTTCATAATCGTGCAATAATCACGAACGTATTAAGCTAGTTCAAATGTATTACTATTTTGGTAAGTATCGAAATAAGTATTATTGACTATCGTTCCTTTGTATCATGTTCCAATTACATTCAATTCCAATTACTTAGGGAACTGATTTTCTTATTTTGTTCCATCAAGGTCCAGATTAAACAAGAAAAGAACTTTTTAGAATCGCTAAGAGCAGTGTTGATAATGTGCGGACGTTTTTCATGAATTTACGTTTGGTTATTAAAAATATTGCACAACTTTAATTTTTTAATTACATTTAATTTCAACGGTAATTCAGAAACGCGTCTCGTTTATTTTTGTAATTTTACATCAACTGCAATTAGTACGAGCCGACTGAATATACTCAATCAATAAATCAGATTAAAATCAACTGTTTTCACGAAATGGTAAATAATTCGTGGAATGGAGCTGTACCATGCGTAACTATAGGATGAATCATGCTCAACTCAACGATAAAATCAATTTGAGAGAGCTAAGATTTTTATTAAAACACAATAAAGAGACGATGGTGTAATGCTAGCCACAACTTAAGAAAGAAAATCGAAATTTTAGAATTTAAGGGAGGTGAGCACGCAGGGTCACACAACACTAGCAAAAATTAACGCTATCATTGAGAACAAATTTGACATAATGTTTGTTAGAGTTATGTAAAATAATGTCTTTTGGACGACTTTTATCAAGGAATTACTTTTATTTCCGGAATTGTAATACGAATTCTAACGCTACTTCAGATATATTTAGGTAAGTCAGAGTGTAAAGCGTTCGCGATTTTTTATACTTATATGAAAGAATGTAAGTGAACAAGTTGAATGTGGCACTATTTCTCGAAAACCTTCTTTTGGAATGCACCGCAGTAGTCACTTTTTGCGTCATCATGTGGCAGCGCACCAGTCGCTTGCAAAATGGCCGACATCGATGTTCGTAAGAGACCTCGTTGTGTGATTGAATTCTTGAATGCAGAAGGTGAAACGCCCATTCGCATTCAGGAAAATTAAAAAATGTATAGGAAGATGCAACAGTGGATGCCAGCAATGTTAGACGATGAGTTCGTCGCTGTAACGAAGCTGAACACCGTTGGTTGGCGAAAAGCGGAGCGGCAGGTCGGAGACTGCAGTCACTCCACGCAACATTCAGCAAGTCGATGACATCATTCATGGTGACCGATGGGTCACTGAAGATGAAGTGAGGGATACACTTCGTCTATGACATTTCACCTTCAGCATTCAATTCATTTGATTTGATTTTTTCGTGTTTCCGGGCACGTCAACTGCTTTGGTCATTAGTCCCGTTTGTATAGTGCATGTTTTATCTCGGGATATGCGCGGTGATCTTTCCCCGCTGGATGGCGAGATCCGGCGCCGACCTACCGTCGGCCAATGGGTTTCCCCCTCACCAGGACTCTCCCACCAGCGGGCACCGCCCCAGCCGGGACAAGCTCTGAGCTCCCGACCGGTCTCCCGGAATATGTGGTAGTGTATTGTATGTTAGTGTAAGTGTGTATGTAAGGGGAGGGGATGAGACAAGGAAGAGATAGGAAAGATCGCGCGCGGTCCGTGGCCCGTTTGGTAGGGTACTGCTCCGGCATTCGCCTGGCGTTGATTGGAGAAACCACGGAAAACTACCGATCAGAGCAGTCGGCCGCTAGAATTCTTCTCCAGACAGCGACTGAATTCGACCTAGCTGACAAGCTAGTGTCGAAAATCCTGCCGCCGTGGGGAGTGGGAACCTAGGGACCTCCTGGTCAGAGGTGCTGCAGTGACTTCAATTGATGCACCGAGCTCCTGCTCCCGATTTCTGCATTCATAGATTCAATCACACAGTACTGTTAGGAACATCGATGTCGGTAATCAAAGGAACGCTGTGCTGCCCCATGAGACGCGCAAAGGTACTGCTGCTGTGGACTGTAGAAGGTGGTTTGACGAATAGTGTCAAATTCAAATGGTTCACTCAACTTATTTTATTTCCGTAGAAAAAATACGAGACATTTCGTGTTGACTGACTCGCGTACATCATCCTTCGGATTCGAGTCCAGCGTGGGCGTGGGAGTTTCCGCTAAGTGATTGTGGTGAAATTCACTTTTCACACTTCCACGCCCCCAATTGAACCAACTGGCCATCTATAATAACTCATCGATCGTCATGATCATACTACTATTCTTCATACAGTAGTAGGCAAAAAGAAACCATCACTGTAATCATCTGACAAGGAAAGAGAAAGGCAAAAGCAAAAGCTTTTCTCGCTACGTTCAGAAATCAGTATGCCAGTCATCCACTTACACACACATATACACTCCCTCGACATACACACACCACCTGTACTCTTTCTCCCTCTCTTTTCCCTCTCCCTCTCCTCTCTCTCTTTCCCTCTCCCTCTCCCCCTCTCTTTCCCTCTCCCCTCTCTCTTTCCTCTCCCTCTCTTCTCTTTCCCTCTCCCTCTCTCTCTTTCCCTCTCCCTCTCTCCTTTCCCTCTCCCTCTCTCCTTTCCCTCTCCCTCTCTCTCTTTCCCTCTCCCTCTCTCTCTTTCCCTCTCCCTCCCTCTTTCTCTTTCCCTCTCCCTCTCTTTCTCTTTCCTCTCCCTCTCTCTCTTTCCTCTTTCCCTCTCCTCTCCCTCTTTCTCTTTCCCTCTCCCTCTCTCTCTTTCCCTCTCCCTCTCTTTCCCTCTCTCTCTCTCTCCCAAGTGTATCACCACTTTTTCTTTTCGTGAAACCAGTTGCTAACCGGGAAGGTAGGGGGAGCGTGGGAGTGACTCACCCGAGTGGTCCTTGTCGATGACCCTGAAGGCCGCCTGCAGGCTCTCCTTGTTGCGGTACAGCGTGTCCGTCACCGTCTTCTGGGGCTGCGGACAGAGCGAACGCAGGCGCTCAGCAACACTCGCTTCACAGCGCGCCACGCGGCCCCTCGGGGACAGACCTACACCTCCAGGTGGCACCGCCCCAGCGAGGCAAGCGGTGCCCTCCCGGCACATGTGGCAGTGTAGTGCATGTGTTGTCTGAATAATGTTCTGTCTACTTGACAGCGAGTAGCTGGCAGGAGGTTCAGTTATCCAATGAGAGGATTCAAATTCTCATGATGTCACTGCAGAGTTGCCGATGCTTATAAGAAAAAAAAAAGTAAATCTTGCATCGCGAAGCAACTGAAAATTGAAGAGCGCCATTACTTGTTTAGTTATGCATGGTGCGCCTTTGTGTCGTCCACTATTGTGTGCTCTCAATGCGAATTGTTTATTGCTACTGTGGTGATCAGATGCAAGAATGACCACGTGTCTGCCGCCCGAGCAAACGACCTGGATCCACCCAGCTGTCAAGTAAAGTGGCATATTATTCGGACACTACCAGTGTGTGTGGTCGGGGAGAGAGGATAGCGCTAGGAAGAGGAAGGAAAGATCGCGCAAGTTTAGCTTGTTTTATGAACGACTCTGGTACTCGTGCGGTAAAGTACCGATTGATGCAACTGATCTCCAGACTTATCATTCAAATATTGACACTGTCCGACCCAGTCCTCAATGTGATGTTAGAAATCCGACTTCGTCGTTACTCAAATTGTAACCTGCCGCTCCGCGATGCTTCACTCCGTAACTCCATATATTTCTACTTTCTTACTTCCCTAATACTAGAAAGCGTAAGTAACGAAGTTGATCAGAGGGTATGTTTTGGCAGCAACACTCTAGTAGGTAGTTAACATTTTCCCCTGCTCCCTTTCTAGCTTAAATATTCTGCATGTCTGACGAAAGTATAAAGAAAACGAAAAGGCATTATACGACATTTCATTTTAAAAAAAGATCAATGCCACTTATAGGATCCTTTAACAAATATATATCTATATCCAGAGTCAAGTCTGTCGCTACATTTGTAGCTATACTTTTGTATCGAGAGGATTTTCTGAACCACGTACACATCCATAGCATTAATCAAATTATCAGATAACAGTTTTATTTTGACCAACTTGTGCTGTGTAAGTTCACGTCAGAGATTATTGTTTCACGGGTTGCAAGTGACAGTTCTGACCTCAAAAATTAATTTCTCAGTTTTCTTAACAAATAAATTGTCAAAAATATGTAGTTCAATTTGCGTAACTCGCAGTAACGACTTCAGATATTGCAAAGTCGTAATTTAAAATATTTTTCAAACTTAACAGATTATTATTATTATTATTATTATTATTATTATTATTATTATTATTATTATTATTATTATAAGCCTATACACCCTTTTGTAGGGCTGAGGCCTCCTGCTTACGGCAGGGATACCCATTTATAAATTTCCTAACAGTTTTAATAATTTTAAAAACATCGAGTGATGAAATAGAAGAGCAATACTATTTCCGCATTCGCCTGGTTTTTATCGGAGAAACCACTGAAAACTACCGACCAGAGCAACCGATCGTTAGAATTCTCCTCCAGAGAGAGACTGAATTCGACCTAGCTGATAAGCTAGTGTCAAAAATCCTGCCACCGTCGGGACTTAGTACCCTATCAGAGAGTCGGTCAGAGGCACAGCAGTGACATCAGCTGATGCCCTGAATCACTTCAGCCGGAATGTAATTCGACATTGACATACTGTAACATAAATATCAAACGTTACCCGCAACACAAATATCAAACGTTCACAGCAGGATGTCGACAAACATTCAGTCGAACTCGCCTGAAGGGCAAGTCCCTATTTCTACAGCACTAGTTTCGCGTTTAGCGTGGAGAACATCAACTCTGAGAAGCGACTCTGCGATGGAACTACAAGAGAAGTTTTTGCGTCATCAAGATTTTTCCTCGTCATTTCCAGACTGCCTTATTATGCGTACAGAGATAAAATATGCCATGTGTACGACGTTGCAAAACGAAATAAAGCCTTATCGGAGCAGCGCAAAGTCACGTAGTTTCTACCTCGGGCGAAAACTTCCATAATGGAGGTTTTGAAGTTGTAGAAGCATGCAATATCTTCGTGGAATGAGCTTTTCGTTGCATATTGCGGAATTTGCAAACTAGTTGCTGCGGCAGCTAGCGCGGGCAAAGAGAAGAAACTTCCAGGTTGTGAGCATCTACGCTTTTTCCTTTTTGGTCTCGTGGAAGATAATTCAAAGCTTATTTTTTATGTCACATATTTCGTGGCTTATGAAATTTCCAAGATGCGGTTCATCGTTTAACGAAAGATGAATATTTAGCTACACTGCAGTCACGCAAAAGAATATCTAGGGTTTAGGAGAAACGTTATATGAAATCATTTAAGGCACTTGAGCTCACAAATACAATAATAAATAAAATCGCCCGAGTTGTAAATATTAACGGTGTAAAATGTATTTAAATAATTCATTTGTGTAGTGTTTAAAAAACTCAAAAGAATAAATCAAACTGGAGTTTATGTCAAGTTGTTTAAAGTACTTAACTTTGCACTCTCCGTTCAAGAAATTCAAAGGAAAATTTAGAGTCGTATCTGAGAAAATATTGTTTTAAAAATTGCTTTTATTTCACACAAAAATTACTGAAAATTACTTACATCTTGAAGAAAATAACATGAGCTCATTTGAAGATACAATTTTGAAGGACAGATTTAATTAAGAAAAAAATCTCTATCTTTGATATTGACGTTGTAGGAAGATGCTAAAAAAATCATTATACTTATAGGACCAACAAATTATCCACTTTGTCGGTGTTAGTTAATATGAATTTTTCAGTGGAAAAATTGGCGATTTTGCTGCAAAATTAGAAAACTTCCACTATACTACTTACAAAGTAAGTGAAAAAGTAAAAAGAAAAAAGTCTGGGCCTTTTGGTGCGCCCCCACAACCCAAGATTAGTTTCCAAATAGAGGCCGTCACGTTGAGACCATTGTTGACGAAAGTAGTTGCTACGTCCAGGCCGATTAGAAATAGGGTTGAATATCTTTTCTAACTAGTAATTTAGTTATAATAATATAAAGTAATTATTTTAAATAATAATTTAGTTAGTAATATAGCGTTTTGTCTTTTCAGTTTAGTGGCTGCATCACGCTGAAAAATAACAAGGACAGAATAATGAAAAGAAAGTTCATTCTCTTTCTTCCAAATTAAATTAGCCCCATTCTGGCAGCCTCTGAGATCTGAGAGCACGCAGTCGGGGGTCGCGAAAAGTGAAAGGGATGGCTAAGGTATTTCACGCGTTGCCAAATTGCTAAAACAAGAGTGCATCCCCGTCATGGGTTGCGAGTTAAACTAAACCCACCGTGTTGTCAGCGAGCTGCAAGGGCGTATCCTGACAGTTAGGGGGAGGGGCAGGGGGGTCCGCCTCGGGTGACACCATTTTAGGGGCGACGCCTATAATGGCATAAGCAAATATTCTTGTGTTTTTAATGAATACTGTAGACTCAATCCGGAAAGAGATATTTTTACATTTAGTTTATGGGGACGGGGTGATACCATGAGTTTAGCCCCTGGTGGACAGCAACTGAAGCTACGCCGCTGTCATGACAGAATGCACAGTCCCTGCGTAGCAAGCACTTACCAGGGCCTTTCAGCTCCGATACAACGTGGTGGAGACCATTACAGAGGCGCTCTCTCCAGCAGCACCTTCTCACAAGAACTAAAATTCCAACTGCTGCTGCATGGGTTCCCGAGACGAAAGCATGCATGTAATGTTTCAAAAGATAGCATCGATTAATTGATTGTTAGTGATTCCGGGCGCGTCAACTACTAATGGTTATTAGTACCGTATGTGTAGTGCATGTTTTTGTTTGAAAGGTGGAGGTGTTCTTCCCCCGCCGGATGGCGAGATCTGGCGCCAACCTACCGCCGGCTAACGGGGTTCTCCCCAACCAGATATCTCCCACCAGCGGGGCACCGCCCCAGCCGGGACAAGCTCTAAGCTCTCAACCGGTCTCCCGGAATATGTGGTAGTGCAGTGCATGCTAGTGTGTGTGTGTAAAGGAAGAGGATAGGACAAGGAAGAGGAAGGAAAGATCGCACGCGTTCCGTGGCCCGTTTGGTAGGGTACTGATCCGACATGGGCCTGGTGTTGATGGGAGAAACCGATAGCGTCGATGTTCACGCATTCTTCAGCGGTTTCTTAAATTCAAAATACTTTGAATGATTGAGAACTTAGAAGACACTTTTCGTATATCTCACAAATGAACCAATTTTTATGGCCGGAAGTTTGCGAGCATAACCCGGCCGTATTAGCGCCTCCTATGCTAGCACCCTCCCAAGTTTTGATGGCGAGTTTCAAGGCCCCGGTACTCACCGCGCCCTCGGCCAGCTCGGTGATGGTGTCCTGGTAGGCGACGCGCCGGCTGCCGCGCTTCCCGCTGCCGCCGCCGCCGGCGGCCGGCGCCGCTGCCGTCGCGGTGCTGCTGCCCCTGCGCCCGCCGCCGCTGGCGCCGCTGGAGGCGCTGTCGGCGCTGGTCTTGCGGGGCGGCACGAGGCGCTCGAGCAGCAGGCGCCAGGGCAGGCGCAGCCGCGTCACCTCCTCCATCGCCGCGCTCCACTCCGCCACCGTCACCGTCCCTGCCACACGCAGCAGCAGTTGCGAGTGTAGTCGACTCAGTACATGCAGTACACTGCAGTACAGAGCAGTACAGAGCAGTACAGTGCAGTACAGTGCAGTACAGTGCAGTACAGTGCAGTACAGTGCAGAACAGTGCAGACAGTGCAGACAGTGCAGTACAGTGCAGTACAGTGCAGTACAGTGCAGTACAGTGCAGTACAGTGCAGTACAGTGCAGTACAGTGCAGTACAGTGCAGTACAGTGCAGTACAGTGCAGTACAGTGCAGTACAGTGCAGTACAGTGCAGTACAGTGCAGTACAGTGCAGTACAGTGAACTTGTATTGAAATTGTGTTGAAATTGTATAGTTGCAAGTCCAGTCGACTTAGTATAGTGAACTTCTGGGGACTAACATGGTTTGCTCACTATATCTGAGGTACACAATATCTGATGATGTAAAAATTAAATAGAATTGTCCACAATGCACAACAGGGGGCAATCCGCCCCGGGTGTCACATTTTTAGGGGTGGCATCAATTAGAAAATTGTTTAGTTGCAAGTACAGTCGACTCCGGTTATAGTGAACTTCTGGGGACTAACATTTTTGGTTCACTATATCAGAGGTTGACTACATGAGAGGTTCACTTTATCCGATGATGTCAAAATTAAATAGAATTGTTCACAACCATTTATTTGATTAATGCAGAGAAGCGGAAAAATACACCAACAGTGCGAACTAAAAATTTCAATATATTTATTTGTCCTTAAAAAATCAATTATTTTCAATTGTTTGCTTCGAACATTTTTCATTAGTAATTTCTCTACATCCTTGTCCGAAGGTCGTGCTCTCTCCATTCTTGGTTCTGGATTGGCTTCTCTCTCTAAGTATCGTAATGCAAGCTTAACACCCTTCATTGCCTCTTGCATTGTTGGATCATCCTCCCACTCTTCAAAGGTACTTGTACTCGCCTAATAACAAACGAGATCCAATTAATTACCAGAATTTATTCCGTATGTTCAATATAACCGAATCTTTTATGTTTATTTGTAATGTAAGTGAAACGGGACCAGTGATTTAAGTTCACTATAACCGTGGATTCATTATGTCCGAGTTCACTATAACCAAAGTTAACTGTATATAATTATTTATTTTAAAAACATTTTCCAATGATTCTTAAGTAGTTTTTTAAAATACTATAAATAAATGTCAAATGCAAATATAATTTTATTTTTATTAAATAATTATAAACCATTCTGTAATAGATATTTTTATATTTAATTTAGGGGGCAGATACCATTAGTTTTCCCACGGGTGACACCAACTGAAGCTACGCCACTGCCGTACACCAAACATCGATACACTTCCGAAAGGTTTTCAATGTCAAAGAAAATATCGACAAACTAGTGGTGCTAAAACACCACGTAGTTTCACGCAAAATTACGCGAAAAGAACTCAAATTTTAGAAAAATTGTACATTACCTTATTTGAAAATCTATCTTTAAGAAATATATTTTATTAAGGGAAAAATCTGTATCTTCATTGTGGTTGTAAGAAGACACCGAAAAATTTCGGATTTCTGCAATTTTCGAAAAATTAGAAATTTTAACGAAAATGAGACCGGCACCATTCTCTTAAAAGTCCTTCACACTACCCAACAAAAAATAATAAAAAAATAATGGAATGTTTTTTTTTAAATTTTGAAAATGTTCCAGGATAATCATGTAAAGTACTCCCAAATTAAAATATCGGTTTCAAATTCAAGGGGCCACATCAGCCAGACCGACTGGGTAATATCAATTTTGGAGAAAATCAGCTGGACGGTTTAGCCGCTAGCGTTTTTTACAGATGGACAAACGAACGTTTTGCCGTCATTCACTTTTTCGGTATCAAGGACCCACAAAACACGAATTCTGGCTACATCATGTGCTTCTTTTCTTCTTCTTTTCAAAATTTAACAACTGAATTTTCCACATTTTCGTTGCCAGGTTCCTGTAATAATAATGTTTCTGCCGAAAATATGCTGTTTTTTTTCGCGGAGCATTACATAACTTTCTCTCTACTACCTAAGAGATAGCGAGAAAGTAGCCGCATCGCTGTTTAAAATATCGATTTTTAAATGTGATAAAACAGACGGTATCATGGTTGAAAGATACGGGTGGGCTCCTCCAGCACATCGATTTTAGCTCGTTCTGCGTAGCCCCAGTTTGCGTCACGAACCACGTGACCAAGGTGGATTCATTCCATCATGGGTGTGACGACAACTCGCGTACTTCGTTTGAAATGCCAGGCTAGATGCTCGCCGCCATGTAGCATTGAGAGCGAGAAGTGTTGAGAAATATTTTGAAAGTAGCATAAAGTTACAATTTTCAACGAAAAATTATACGATTAAGTTGCAATTGAAATAAAAGAAGCAACATTTTTCATTTCTATGACTTATGTAATAATTTTGGAACCAGTCAGCATTAAAAATTCCCGCTAATATTATGACGCAAACCGGTGCCTGAAGCGCACCAATCTCGTTGGGAACATCTGATTTTGAATATTAATATATGAAAGGAGGGCTCTCCTTTTCCTCCCATGAGAACACACAGCGCCTCCACATTCGCCCTCGCCCCTCTCTCACCGCCCACCGTGCGACCGCCCCCCGAACCCCGCAGCCCCCATCCACGCCCACACCCACGCTGGCTCCATTCTCGCCTCCGCCCCGCCCCTCCGCCGCCGCTGGACAAGTTGCGTGGGGGCCAGGGAAGTTCGGCGCCCAAGTTTGCCAGTCCAGGGGCGGCGGCAGAGGCGGGCAAACAGTCAACTTCCATCCCCGCCCCCTCGCAGCCTTTGCCAGGCGCAGCGGAGCACCTCGCGGCCTACGACGCCTTCGCCTCAGGTGGAAGGGCCCAACGGCGGAAACACGACTTGCTGCAGGGGAAAAGAAGAAATAAATTGCATTTCAAGAAATCAATTGCATTTCAATATGTTGATGAAGATGACCTCTTTTATTTCTTCTTATAAGAACGTCAACAACACCAAATCAGAATTCCCACAATGCAGAGTAAAATACATATCTACACCAATATACCGTGTATTCTATTTAAAACTGGTTTTGGGAGTATCTCGAAGAGTTCGCTTTGGATAAAAATTGTTTGAATGGACGGGGCCCATTCAATGATACCAAAACTGCCCCCTCCTCATCACTATTGCCCGGGAGGAGGGGGGGTAAGGAAAAATAAAAAGGTAAATGGAGACACCCATTTTTATTGTAGATTCAGGTTCTCTGGGAAAAATATGTATATGGAATTTAAAAGGATCGTCCGGTATAGGTGTCTCATGTCAGATAAATGTTACGAACTTCTAGGGCATGAAGTGGAGACGAAAATCAGGACGTTTGCCAATGGACATGAAGCGGGAAATTTTATACATACATTTTCCCCTGATTGTCACATTTGTCCCATTGTCACTGCGAGTGTTACGCACTAGTAAGCAATTGCATTTCAACAAATTGAATTGAGAGAAAATGATGACTATGGATTTCATGAATATTCCGAATCGAGAGGCTGATGTGCAGATTAAAAAGTGAAATTCACTGCAAAGGAATTATACATTTCAGTGAGAATATTGCTATAATCAAGACCTAAATATAATGTTTAAGTATTATGTTCAATAAATAAATATTCAACTTAAAGATTTTTGCAACTTTATTTGAATATCTGTTCTTGACTGTTGCCCCCAACTCTAACTAAAATCCTTTATGTAGGACTCATGAGTGAAGTGCAAAAAAGACCAATTTCATAAGTCAGTTTCTGTTACGTTGGCTCTTTTTAATACAAATTTTCACACAGAACTTGGAAAGTGATGCATTGACTATAGTCCGCGATAAAGGCATGACTTAATCCTGACGCCATATTCCTAACTCAATATCTAAAAACGTTTTTTTTTTTTGTTCACCTAAAAATATGCACGAAATGGACTTTGTTTTGCATTTCGTTCCCTAATATGAAAGTATTTCATCACCCGGCGTTCTCCTGGTACGCATTACACCAACCAGCCTCCGCGTCGCCCGTCTCCCTGATTGCCACGCCCTTTTCGGGCTGAACACACTTTCCGCTACGCTCATTCCTTCCGCTTATTCTGCTTCGCCGGACCTTTCACTATTTTGGCTTTCTCCCCCCTCACCTTTCCCTCATTTTGCTCCGCTGCCTGTTTCCTCTCCTTCCGTTCCTCTACTCCAGCACCTTCCGCTCTTTCCCCCCGTTCCTTCGCGGACCTTCTCCTTCAGTCCCGTTCACTCCGCTCCGCCCCCCGCCCCCCCCCCCCCGCCCGCCTCCCGCCCGCCCCCGCCCGCCTCCCGCCCGCCTCCCGCCCGCCTCCCGCCCGCCTCCCGCCCGCCTCCCGCCCGCCTCCCGCCCGACTCCGAATCGAGATTTGTGCAAAAGTGTGTATAATATAAGTTGGTGGTTTGTAAATTAATTTGGCTTACTTTTAAATAATATAAAATAATTTTGTAACTTAATGTGCAACGGAAATGTAATGATATAGATAACATGGTAATTAATTTTATTACATCCTTATCCTTTTTTTCTAATTCGTCGGAAGCCCTGGTATTCCTAAAGTGGTGGTGAAACGGATATGACGCTAACCCGGATATACGCTCAAGTTTAAATAACAGCAAGGGCACACATTTTTTCGGGTTGGAAACGTTTTACTAATTAGACTATACTATTAATTGCATAACCGTTACAAAGAGTACGAGAAAGGATAGCTGTGATAGTATGTGATTTGAAACTCAAAATTGTATACTTAAAGTATTGTCGTATTAAATTAATGTTGATCTCTCCTAATGGAACATAAATCAATGTAGCGGAGAATTGCATTGTTGTGTACCAATATTAACACACCTCTGCCGAGAGATGTTTGGATACATCAACCAAATTGTAAATAAACACAAACTGTTAAATACATTTTCACACAATATCCAAATATTGAATTCCAATCCATCAAATTAATGAGCAACTAATAATGATCCGATCAATTAAATGTAGTGTATGTGATAACTTCGTACCTTAAACATCGATCTCAAAGAGTGGAAATACCATACTGGCACGAAAGGACATAATTTACTTATCTTTCCAATTCTTTACTTCTAATTCAATTGAACATGGGGTCGCAGAACGTTCGATCTTCGGTTCTATCCTCTTTCTGTTGTACGTAAACGATATGCCCTCATCTACTGAAAATGGAGGAACAGATATGTTTGCCGATGACACGAATGTTCATTGCAAAAAAGAAATAAGTGAAGTGCGTCAGGGTGAAGCGAGGAGGGTGAAGCGGGGAGGGTGAAGCGGGGAGGGTGAAGCAGGGGAGAGTGAAGAGAGGAAGGGTGAAGGAGAGGGTGAAGCGGGAGGGTGAAGCGTACGCGAGTGAAGAGAGGAAGGGTGAAGCGCGGGGAGTGAAGTGGGCGAGGTGAAGTGGGGAGGGTGAAGGGGAAGGTGAAGAGGGAAAGGGTGAAGGGGGAGGGTGAAGCGGGGAGGGTGAAGCGGGGGAGGGTGAAGCGGGGGAGGGTGAAGCGGGGGAGGGTGAAGCGGGGAGGGTGAAGCGGGGAGGGTGAAGCGGGGGAGGGTGAAGCGGGGGAGGGTGAAGGGGGAAAGGGTGAAGCGGGGGAGGGTGAAGCGGGGGAGGGTGAAGCGGGGGAGGGTGAGCGGGAGGGTGAAGCGGGGAGGGTGAGCGGGGAGGGTGAAGCGGGGAGGTGAGCGGGAGGGTGAAGCGGGGAGGGTGAAGGGGGTAAAGGGGGGTGAAGGGGGTGAAGGTAGGCGAGTGAAGAGAGGAAGGGTGAAGCGCGGAGAGTGAAGTGGGCGAGGGTGAAGTGGGAGGAGGTGAAGGGGGAAGGTGAAGAGGGAAGGGTGAAGTGGGGAGGTGAAGCGGGGAGGGTGAAGCGGGGAGGGTGAAGCGGGGAGGGTGAAGCGGGGAGGTGAAGCGAGGAGGGTGAAGCGGGAGGGTGAAGGGGGTGAAGCGGGGAGGGGAAGCGAGGAGGGTGAAGGAGGAGGTGAAGCGAGGAGGTGAAGCGTAGGCGAGTGAAGAGAGGAAGGGTGAAGGGTGGGCGAGAGCTCACCTGCGCCGTCGGGGTCGCGCTTGCGGAAGGCGTCCTCGAGCGCCGCGCGGCGCGCCGCCACCTGCGCGCGCAGCTCGCGCAGCGCCGCCGCCTCCACCAGGTCCACGCGCTGCCGGAAGGTGAGGTGGCGCGCGCGCGCGGCGCCCGCCTGGAACTGCACGAAGTGCGGCGCCGCCTCGCCCGGCGCCAGCGTCGCGTACGCGCCCTTGTTCGAGCCCAGCTCGTAGTAGTCGGACGCCGAGAACACCGTCATCACCTGCGCCGCCACACACAAACTCTCTCTATTACTCATTTCAATAATGCATTTTCATGACACTATCCTTCAATACCCAAAGAATGGAACTGAAAATTACCCCAAACTACTAATTTATTGAAATAAGCGCATATTCATGTACACGTATGCGTGCTCGTTTGTGCATGTACGTAGGTGCACACGCATGTTCATGTGTGTATTTGTGAGGGCATATTCCAGTGGGGATCACGTGATCGTGAGTGCGTGATCGCGCGTGCGATTTCCTGAGTGCATGTTTGTGTGTGTGTGTGTGTCTATGTGGTCGTGTTCCTGAGTGGGAGTTCGTGTGTGCGAGTTCGTGTGGATGTGCGCGTGCGTGTGTTCGTGTGGTTGTGCGCGTGTTGAGTGTGTGTGTGCGAGCATTCGTGTGGGCGTGCGCGTGTTCGTGTGTGCGCGCGAGTTTGTATGTGCGCGTGTTCGTGTGCGCGCGTGTTTGTGCGCGCGTGTTTGTGCGCGCGTGTTTGTGTGCGCGTGTTCGTGTGCGGCGTGTTCGTGTGCGCGTGTTCGTGTGCGCGTGTTCGTGTGCGCGCGTGTTCGCGTGTGCGGGGGTGGTGTTCGGAGCGGGTGCGTGCCGGGGTGCGGCGTGTTCGTCGCGGGCCCGCACACGCCCGCGCCGCGCAGCTTGTTGGGCACGCAGCCCGCGCCCGGCTGCGGGTCGCTCCACAGCACGTCGAACACCTGCCCCCCACACACACACACCATCAACGCGAAGCACCAGAGCGAAATCCCCTACAACGCCCGTTCTTTCCCATTTAGTAATGCATCATTTCATTCATGCCTTAATTCCTTCTTTCGCTCTCTCTTTTTTCCTTCATTCCCCATCCATCTCTCCAATCAGCTTCAACGTTCATTCATTTATTTAAACATTCAGTTATTTTTTAATTTATTTCTTCATTCAGTCAGCCATTCATACAATTATTTTTACTATCACCATTGTTGCTTTTGTTGATTGATTCTTTAATCGTTCTTTCGTTCATTTCATCATTCACAAATATCATATTGGAGGATGCCCTCTTCTTCATCCCCAAATTCATCTCCATTCTCTCGATCAGATTTCATGCATAGCAGTACATCGTCTCCGATGCATCTACTGTTTCATTTCCCTATCTCTATGAATACGAAAAAAAATTAAGTTAATTTTTAATATTTAACTGTTAGTTCTCGACACGTTCCGGATACCTGTTTCTGCTATTTTAAGACTACACGCGTCCACATCTTACTGCTATACGGCTATTTACGCTGTGGGAAAGAATGCAACGCAACAGCATTATCGATTCACTAGTTACAAACAGTAATTACCTCTAGGAAGACACAATGCAAAATCAAGACCGCGTAATACATGCATATGAATAGAAGAGGCTGTGTATTGCTTATCTCCATTGGGCCGGAGAGCAGCTGCCTCGTACCTGCTTCCACTCCAGCTTGTCGACGAGCTCCCCGCCGGGGCCCTTCGGTCGTGCTGACAGGCGGCCGCAGCAGCGACACGTACTGCGAAGCACAGCGCCCGCGACGAGCGTTCACTCCAAGGCTCATTGTGACGAGTGTTGGCCTTAGGCCAGGCAAATGGTGGAAAAGAAGGGAATGGTTTAGCGTAGTTTTGAAATTTGGTTCCTACTGTTTTTGATCGCTGACATGAATATAGGTGCAAACAAAACTTTTGCAGGAAACACGCGTTTATGCAAAAAAGATGTCTTTTCGAAATAACTCTACATCCAAAACATTCACTATTTGCCCTTTTTAAGCATCATTTGACTGGACTAATCAATTCCAAATGTGTGAATAAATAGTTGGCCATTTTTATGTAGTTGATGAGCAGATTAGCTCGGAAAAAAGTTTAAATTGCAGAAACAAAGCATTCAACGATTTTCAAAGCTGCTATTTTTGGGCTGCCAGGTGTTGCTAATAGGGAAGGCGAAGAATCAGATGAAGAAATAGGACAAGGTGAAGGAAAATGATTAGACGAAAAGAGAAGGAACAAGAAAAAGAGAATGAAAAAAGAAAAAGGAGAAAATCGAGAAAGAACACGAAAGAAGAAACGAAAACAAAGGATAAGGCCAGGAGGGCAGAAAAATAGTGGTGGTCAAAGGATGAGAATAAAAGAAAGGATGAGGAGAGAAAAGAAAAGAACAAGAAAAGGAACGGAAATGCTGAGAACGAGGAGACGAACCGGAAGAGGAAGGGGGTAAGGGAGTAACAGTATAAAAGAAGATGAAACAACAGAGGAGAATGTAAAAACAATGAGAATAGGGGAAAGAGCCGAAAAAAAAGAGGGAAGGAAACAAAAAGGGGAAAAAGAGGGATGAGAGGAAAGAAAAAATAGAGGATGAGAGGGTGAAGAGAGAGTGGAGTGGCGTGGAATGGTGTGGAGAGGAGAAACGTGGTGTGGAGGGCCGTAGGCAGTGTGTAGTGAAAAGTGTTGTGGAGTGGAGTGGAGTGGAGCGTGCTGGCGCAGTGGGAAGGAACGGAGTGAGGAGGGAGGGAGGGAGGAGAGGTGCGGGCGGCGTACCTTGCTGCGCGGGAGCGTCTTGAGCCAGGTGAGGTCGGTGGTCTCGGAGACGCCGCCGTGCACCGCCAGTGCGCGTCCGTCCACCACGGTGCCCAGCGGCAGCCAGCGGTACACCTCCTCCAGCAGCCGCAGCAGCGCGTCCGCCTGCCTCTGCGCACACCCACACACCCACACACTCAGCCCACTCCCGTCGTCGCCTCTCCCTTTAAACACACCTCCACGCACCACGCTACTACACATGTCGCGGGACCAAAGGATGTCAAGGTCGACGCGGATCTGATCGTCAAGCGGGGTACAAACACTGCCACGCCCAGGAATGAAAACATTCACAACACTTTTGGACAAATGGACGCAGCTTCAACTCGTTATAAAAAGGAAATTGTTTTCTCGCTGTGTAGTAAGTCCACACGAGAAACAATCACGCTTTTTTCAATTTGTTCTCTCAATCTATAAACCAATGGAAACACTAAAACACGACCGGGAGCGGTAGCTCACGCATTAACTGATGTCACTGCGCCTCTGACCGGGAGGTCCTAGGTTCCCACTCCCCACGGCGGCAGGATTTTCGACACTAGCTTTTCAGCTAGGTCGAATTCAGTCGCTGTCTGGAGGAGAATTCTAGCGGCCGGCTGCTCTGTTCGGTTGTTTTCCGTGGTTTCTCCGATCAACACCAGGGGAATGCCGGAGCAGTACCCTACCAAACGGGCCACAGACTGCGTGCGATCTGTCCTTCGTCTTCCTTGTCCTATCGTTTCTCCCTTTACACACACACACTTACACTCACATGCACTACACTAGCACATATCCCGGGAGACTGGTCGGGGGCTTAGAGCTTGTCCCGGCTGGGGCGGTGCCGCGCTGGTGGGAGAGTCCTGATTAGGGGGAAACCCCACTAGCCGACGGTAGGTCGGCGCCGGTTCTCGCCATCCAGCGGGGAAAGATCACGAAAGATATTTCGAGAAAAAATCTGCACTACACTAACGGTACTAATGACCAAAGCAGTTGACGTGCCCGGAAACACGAAAAAAACAAATCAAATCAACTAAAACACGATATGTTTCACAGAACTAAAAAATTGGGAAGTGAAATTAGACAAAAAGGTCCGATTTATTGACTGGGATGATACGGGACTAATGACTCAAATCAGTGATTAGTCCCGTGAATGTTATATTCCAGGAAATCGCAATGTTCTCCACCGCCGCTTCATGAAACTTTGGCCAGCGGAGTGATAGGTACCTGCCAGCGGAGCACGCCCCATCCGGGACAAGCACTGTGAGATTCCGACGTGGGTGGCAGAGTAGCATGTCTGTGAGGTGTCAGGTGAGGACAAAGATGAGAACTGTGCGATTCGTGGCTCGTTTCTGAAAATATTGGTCCGTTATTCGCCTGGAATGGATAAGAGAAACCACGGACACTACCGACCAGAGAAGCCGGCCGCTAGAATTCTCGTTCAAATAGCGGGTTGAATTCGACCTAGCTGGAAAGCTAAGGTCGGAAATCCTGCTGCTCGTCGTCGGGGCTCGAACACTAGGATCTCCCAGAGAGAGACACTACAGTGACATTAATTGAAGCCCTGAGCGACCTGAGCCGATCAGCATTGGCTGTTTATGTGAGCTATCTCAGCCGGTTTAAAAGAAATGTTTCAATGTGAGTATTTTTACTAGAAACATGTTCATGAAACTAATTCCTAAGACAAGTGATTTATAGAGAAAAATACTTTGTCTTTCCACAAAATGGACGGCTCCGCTCAGATTAGAGCCGTTCTCTCGAAAAATTACAATTTTGTTTTACTTGCGTCACTTTTCTTGTGTAGCGATGATTTATTACTGTTTTTATGATATAGATTCGTTTTGAAGCTCTCACACGCAACCAATCTGCACAAAGGAGGTGTCAAATGAAATAGAGTTTCACGCAGAGATGACGAATTGCGTTATTCGATAATATATAAAATTAATGAATGCAAAAAGAATTTCACAGTCGGATATCAATACCACTCCTGGAAACGATGTCAATGAATGGGAGAAGGGTGATCAATCCGGGCTCCACAATAAATTGAAATATAATGAAAGAAAATTCAATGTATTAAAAATTAATGCAAATCATTTAGCTATATATTATAATCATTTTCTGCAAATTTGTATAAAAATTTTCAGTTTTTCAGATAGGCAATTATATTTTTATCATTTTCGGTATTTGGGGTGCTTTCCAAGGGGACACAGGTGGTCACGTCCTGTTTTGAAGAACTAAATCAACATTCACTATTTTTTCTAATGCACAACTTTCTACATCAACAGTCACTAAAAATGTTTCAACATGGGTTAAGGATGACCTGGCTGCAAGAAAACCCTGGAGTCTCTGGGAAGTAAATACGTATACAATTTCACAAAATTCCTTCAGCTATGTAATTTTACTGTACATAAAAATAAATAGTATAAATCTGGATAAAAATAAAATACAAATAAATTAAAATCAGAAAATAATGTATTAAGCAAACACTTAAGTTACAGAACGGCAGAAGTTCTCAGTTTTGGTATGGGTTGTAGAACAAACTTTCATCACGTACTAAAATATACTCAAAATTGTGTCGCAGAAAGCAAGTTTATTAATTTTTTTCTGATAATTGGACGCTACAAACCAGTGGGTTATAAACTAGTTTTAAATGTTCAAATTTGAAACTTCTCTTTCTCTCTCTTAATATAGGACTGCACCACCTAAACTGTAGCTAGAGGTTTGTAACGGAGTAAAGCAGTAATGGAGCCCATTTTGAATCTTGCAATAAAATGCCGAGTTAAATCCAGAACTATTTCTAAAGTTGATTTTATACTATAAATAATAATAAAAGCTAAAAATAATCTTCAAAGAATAATTTTGAATGACTGTAATATGGAACATATAGCAAGTAAAACGTTGAGATGTGCGAAGATATGCGAGTTTTACTTGAACATGTGAAAATATGTTCTCTATCATTGTATAATATTACACACGTCTAAAACATTAGTCTGATAATATAATAACAATAATAATAATAATAATAATAATAATAATAATAATAATAATAATATTATAAACAGAAATGACAAATAGCCTGTAAATGTCTCCGTGTTTATCTTTCTGTAGCAACGTCATTCATTGGATGATTGCCTAACGCTGTATCTCTAGAGCTCTCAGAGGTATTACACAGACGTTTTCCAGTAGCATGGGAATCGGAATTGAGACGTCGGAAAACAGAGAGCCAGGATCGGAGCCCGAGAGACTCCGACCACAATGGCAGCGCGGGCACTTACATCTACGATCGGTTACATCTGCAGACAGATACAGTAGAACCTCCATCACCCGGCACAATTACAGAGATGGAGGTGCAGAGTGAATGAAAACCCAGATACTAGAAACGTTTTATTGGTTCGTATATGTCAATAGAAAAGTTAATTAAAAAGGTATATGAAAAAAATTACAATGTGTCAAGGTAGTACGTATTATCTGTTGCACAATTATAACAGATTTCATGTATATATATAATGCACATCAATTTGCTAAATAGGTCTTAAAACATTTGCAGAAAAATCGTTTACCTTTGTTGTTTTTTTATCATGAAAGTGGCCTGCAGTAACTGGTAACATTTTATTCACTTGGACATTGGAGGTAGCATGGTAAATAGCGTTTTTATCACAATACGGAGTACAGACGGTATTCTGAGATAAATTTCTGTTTGTCCGCGCAAGGCTAGATGCCTGTTCGGTCTTTACTGAAGTAAAACTTGCCTACAAACGCAAGACATTCAATGAATGGAGAGTTTTAGCACTTCGTAAGAAAAATGACGCATACTTACGTACCTTATCTAAGCCAGAGCGAATGCGCTAACTCTCTACGGTAGAAATATATCGGAAAACGTTATTTCACAGGATTTGTCGGCTAATGTGTCGTGTACGATACACATCACGTTGTCACAGTAATGAAAGTAGTTTTCATCTGTGGTTTCAGAGTATGTGATCACCAAATTTCCATTTAACACGATTAGTGGTCAAGTGCTTGCCTTAAATATAAATCATAGATATCGGTTTATAGTACTCCATCGAAAATATATATTTGGTACGTGAAGCAAATTAATGCTGGAATTTCGTCTCATAAAATAAATAATTTTTCCTATTTGAAAACATGTTTAAAAGACGTCCTTACATTTGTATTTTAATATTGCCTTGAAAAACAATCGAATACCCTTAACTGAATAAAACAAATATATAATTCAACTTTAATTAGAGTGTTGGTGATGTAGATACCTTATTAATTCAAAGTAAATAAAACAGATGTTTTCTGGTATCAATTTTTATATTTCTACTTAAGATCTTTTCGATCGCGTAGCGATCATCGTCAGAGCTGAAATTTACAAATTAAACATTAAACAATTTATCTACAAATTAATATATACTTTACAAATAATTAGTATATATTAATTTGTAGATAAATTGTTTAATGTTTAATTTGTAAATTTCAGCTCTGACGATGATCGCTACGCGATCGAAAAGATCTTAAGTAGAAATATAAAAATTGATACCAGACAACATCTGTTTTATTTACTTTGATATAATTCAACAAAAATAACTTCTAGGTGAAGAAGAAATTAAATGATTGTACGTATTAAAATAGTTATCCACATAGAAGTGAAACTGGCAAGAAAATTTAACACTAAGAAGCAAAAAATTTCAACGATACTTATATTTTTTATTAAAATAACTAAAATTAAATTCTTTTCAGCTCTCTATACGCACGGTATCTGTCTTGTTTAGTGCTAAGGACCTCGGAGTATCTCATATCACAATGTGCTTAGCAATCTCCAGCAGGCCGTATTCAGTCGGCACGTGTTCACTAACATTATTGGAAGTCTGAGCGCTGACGGGTCAATGCTATCCTTCAACGTGAATGGACTGATACCACGCTGAGTAATATCGCTGAGAGCACGCCAATTTAGTGGATGAATTGAGACATTGTGCTATTCCTTTAGTAGGCAGCTAATCGATAAAGATACGTCTAGATGCGTTAAGTCAGCGTGCAATTTGCCATTAACAATTTCCCTATCAGCCTGACCTCGAACTTGTTAGTCCCGGGCGCAAACCGATTTTGATGAAGCGTGTTTCCATGTTTCTCGACGTGACTCACCTTGTACTTCAGCCTCACCTCGCGCACAAAACCGTATCTGCAACAGGAAGATATAATATCATTCATGATCAGCTTATGAATTTAAAATCCTATTTACACGGTCAAATGTTATCCGATTTGACTTTACAAGAACATGAACAAAAAAAATATTTCTATTTGGCGAATCCTTTAAAATATACTGAATAATATTGACCTGTTTGGAAACAAGAGTGATAATGAAAAAATTGAGTATATGGATACATTAAGTAAATTTAATAAATAATTATTTGTGAATTAAATGTGTAAACTACATCAGCTACATGATGGTCAAGGAAAGTCAAAGAAATGTCGTGGTAGTTTTCGCTGTAGTCTATTATGGAGAAGATTTCGTTTCCCAATTTTGAAATATACGACTAGAGAATCTGGGAGTTTTGAAATAAAAAGGAGAGGATAAGAGAAAAATGGGCCAAAAGCGGGATAATGCCAAGTTTGCTATCTAACGTCTTCTAGAATTCAGTGGGAAATACAATTATTCAAATTGTCGTTTCCATGTTGTCGCGGCAGGAAGTAATAAGAGCCAAAATTTATTGCTTATTTATCTTTGAATATAGATTTTATTACATGGGAGTTTTTTTTGTTTTTTTTCTCCCTTTCAAAAATTCAAACAATCAAAATTTAAGTAGTATATGACTTAGTGTAGGGATCACAGAATTTTGAACATGTGCACACAATTCACTTTTCCCCATAGCACGTCATACGCAGTTTTTAACTGTTTTTTCGACGTAAAATAAATAAATTAAAAAAAACTGGGAATTATGTATAAACCAGGGTAGCTTTGTAATGGTTCGGGGGAAATTATTTAGAAAAATCTGCATTTTTTGGGATATTTGATAGAAGATAGAAGCGTAGGATTGGATTGGACGGATCATTGATTGGCAGAGGCGAGTAGCAACTTGGAAACGCAGGGGTGATGAAGTTTTTAATTTGGTATACAATTGTTAGATTCTTCGGGTGGCCCGAGTTATTCTGTGAAGCATATCGGCCCACCTGGAGGCATTTTTTCTTGAAAAAACGACACTTTTATTTATCATTAATGACCTTCAACAAACTAACCAACAAACAGACTTCTCAAAGAGTTTCTTAGTCTGCTACAGGTTAGTCGGTAATGTTCGTGTGTTAGTGAGATAGAGATGAAGGTAGTTAATGAGAAATAAAATTAAAATTAAATAGACATAAATTATGTTCTAAAAAATTAAGCTTGCTTAAAAGTTGTGCTTAAGATCGGTAAAATTGATCACAACGCTCATGGAGAAACTCAATACGTCAATACTTAACGTCATCTCGACATGACCCTCGAAAGTTTCTTGGTCAGGTCAAGTTTGGTTAGGCTAATATTTAAGGTTTAGGTTTCTGACAATAATGATTTTTTGTCAAAACTACTGCTAACCCGTCCAAGTAAAACACTTGCAATCATTTGCCAACTTCACGAAATGCCGCGACTAAAATTTAGAACACGACTCAAAATCAACGGCGGGATACGGCAACTATCAAGCAATATTTAAGTTTGTGAAAAAATGTGCTTTATGCGATAGTCAGACAATCATTTTAATGAAAATTTTAGACACTAGGTATAATTTCATCTCTCTTCATTTCTTCATCCAGCTACTCTAAGGAAACACTTTTGTGTTAATATTTCACGTCAATTTTGTATCCATTATGGCACCAAACATTTGATGGAAATTGCTCTGTAAATCTGTTAAGATTTCATTCACTGAAACTTGGAATAAATATGGAAAATAATCACAGCGAATATCTACCACGGCTTATTTAAAGACGTGTGCCAAACTTCCCTTTTCCTGCCAGATGATCGCGGATGTAGATTTCTTTTGGGTTCAGCGATTTGGATGACGGAATGGTGATCGTGAGGATAAACGACGGTGAGATTGATTGATTGATTATTTCGTGTTTCCGGGCGCGTCAACTGCTTCGGTCATTAGTCCCGTTAGTGTACTGCATGTTTTTTCTTGGGAGATGGCGATGATCCGGCGCCGACCTACCGTTGGCTAACAGGGTTTCCCCCTAACCAGGATTCTCCCACCAGCGGGGCACCGCCCCAGCCGGGACTAGCTCTAAGCTCCCGACCGATCTCCCGGAATATGTGGTAGTATAGTGCATGTTAGTGTAAGTGTGTGTGTAAGAGGAGAGGATAGGACAAGGGAGAGGAAGGACAGATCGCGCGCGGTCCGTGGCCCGTTTGATAGGGTACCGCTCCGGCATTCGCCTGGTGTTGATCGGAGAAACCACGGAAAACTACCGATCAGAGTAGTCGGCCGCTAGAATTCTCCTCCAGACAGCGACTGAATTCGACCTAGCTGAAAAGCTAGTGCCGAAAATCCTGCCGCCGTGGGAAGTGGGAACCTAGGACCTCCCGGTCAGAGGCGCTGCAGTGACATAAGTTGATGCACTGAGCTACCGCTACTGGTACGACGGTGAGGTATGAATGTGTGCGCTGGATGGTTTATGTTAAATAGTGGTGAGTATTCATTCCTAGCGCTAGAATCATTAGTACCGTGGGTGTAATGGATGTTAATCTCGGGAGGTGGCGGTGTTCGTCCCCGAAGGAAAGTGAGATCCTGCGTCGACCTGCACGCTGCTGCCGGCGTTTTCCCCCTCCTCCTCCTCCCCCTCAGCGGGGCACCCCTCATTTGGGCAACTCAAGCTCCCGTCATGTGCGGTAGTTCATTCGTCCGCGGTCCGTGACCCGTTTGTTGAGATCAGAGAATTAATGGACAACTTCCGAACGAACAGTCGACCGACAGATTTTTCTCCAGACAGCGGCTTATTGCCTGCTACTTTTGGCTTGTCGAAAATCGCCCTTCGAGACTTTACCCTAGACCTCCCAATCGTCTACTTTACAAACGCCAATGGTGGCTGCCATGAGCCAAAGCAAAACTATTCGTTATAAGGAAAGAAAAATATTGTTTTATAGATTCTATCGAGCCCACCAAATATGCCGTAAAGTTGCTCACATTGCCAAGGCGGACCATGGAAAGCATTTCTTATTCCCTGAGTACTATCTGCATCACAAGAGAAAGAAATCCTGCGCCAAATGCGACGCGGGATTATGGCGACGTGTGAGCACGTGTCGGTAATGCACCCGCATCAACGGAACTGCTCCATTGTTCGGAGGCCATTTCTTTATCTCGCGCTCGCTGACCTGGCAGACGCCGCGGAGTCGCTCTCTTGGCGACGGCCCCGCTGCCGCAGCGCCGTAGGGGCCACTATGACCAGCGGCCCAGGAAGGTCCACTGAGCCAGCAGCGGCCCCTGCGGGCCCACGAGCGAGTGACACAGCAGAGTTCTGAAGCGTCAGGGAACACGTTGATGAGTAAGCATTTATGCACCGGGAACTCGATTGCCACAGGCGTCCTACAGCGTTTTGGAATGTCAGCGGGGATCAGCCACCGAGAAGGCGAGGGGGAGGGGAGCGAGAGGGCGAGCGAGAGGGCGAGCGGAGGGTTAACGAGAGGGTGAACGAGAGGGCGAGCGAGCGGGCGAGCGAGGGGGAGGGGGAGCGAGAGGGCGAGCGAGAGGGCGAGGGGGAGGGCGAGCGAGAGGGTGAGTGAGAGGGCAAGCGAGAGGGCGAGCGAGAGGGCGAGCGAGAGGGCGAGCGAGAGGGTGAACAGAGAGGGTGAACGAGAGGGCGAGCGAGCGGGCGAGGGAGGGGAGCGAGAGGGCGAGCGAGAGGGCGAGGGGGAGGGCGAGCGAGAGGGCGAGCGAGAGGGCAAGGGGAGGGCGAGCGAGAGGGCGAGGGGGAGGGCGAGCGAGAGGGCGAGCGAGAGGGCGAGCGAGAGGGCGAGCGAGAGGGCGAGCGAGGGGGGAACAAATATAACTGATTTGAACAGATTTTGTTCTTCACATGAAGCCTCAAAATCATTTTCAATTTTTTTCTCAAAAGCGACAACAAATATTTTAACGTAGCTGCATAGCTAGGTGAAATTTAGACATTACATAAAAGAGAATTGGTAGCGGCCGGATTATCAGACCGGTGGTTTTCCGTGGTTACAGCGAGAAATACTAGGCGAATGCCGGAGCAGTACCCTAACAAACGAACCACGCGCGATCTTTCCTTCCTCTTCCTTTTCCTATCATTTCTCTTTACACACACGCATACGTAAGTACATGCACTGCACTACCACACATGTCGGGAGCTCAGAGGGTGTCCCGGCTGGGGCGGTGCGTCGTTGGGAGAGGTATTGGGAGGGAATGCCCAGCAAGCCTCAGGATCGGTTCTCACCATCCAGCTGGACAAGAACACCGCCACCTCTCGGGATAAAATGCTCTACACTAACCGGGCTAATGAACTTAGCAATTGGCAAACAATGGGCCACTGCGGAACATTGCCAATCTGTGAGGCGAGCGATGGTTATTTGTGGTACAGAGGTCAAGCCACACGTTTTCAGATCACAAATCTAATTCCGCTTAATAAATGAGAATTCGTTGCGTTCAAAAGTGGTTCTGGCAAATGCTTAAATGTTCATATACGATTGTGGATAAACAAAGTTCAATCTTTCTCGAAATAATCCTCATTTCCCAGTAATAAAATTGGAATACATTTACAGTTCCGTATATTTGAATTAATTTTTGTATGTAAGCAGTTGGAAGTATTATCGAGAATTGGGGAAATTGATTGGAACGTAATACCACGCGATTTTTTTACATCTGTTCTTCGCCCTCCGTGTTTGTGATTAAAAAAAAACAAAAAAGAAATCACACAACAAAACATTATCTTTTATATTTTTAATGGTTCTTGAGTTTGGGTCACAAGAAAAAACAGACACTATATATTGCCGACGTTTAGTTGGTTTATTAACAGTGTAGTTTATTTCCTTGTTACAGATCCCTATTGTCTACGTAGTTCCATCTCACATGAATTATAGAGGGTTCAACCGTGATGGGCATTTTACACGTGATGTGCATCCTACTATATTAATAATAAACTAATTATAGCTCTAGTGAGAATAGTGCACTGTACATATTTATGCATATAAATGTTGCTATCTGTTCTGTATTTCTGATGAAGGACAAATATATGGCCGAAACGTCGGCAATATAAAGTGTCGGATTTTTTTCTTGTGACCCAAACTCAAGAACCATTAGACATGTAATTACAACGGGTCATGAATCATTGAATATGATCTTTTATGTTCATCTGAAATACGTTTATCTAATTTTCTCTAATGTACGAGAGAATCAGAATTTTCCTTTCAACACAAGCACAACATTATCTTTCATGTATATCTGATGTGTATCTAATTTTCTCCAACATACGAGAAGACAAGGATTTTCTTTTGACATTTCGCGTGAGTGGTGTCCGGTGGCGACGGAGTCGTAGCAAGTCACCCAAAGATATCTCCGCAGTGCTCGTTGTCTGGTGGGTGCGTGCTTTCTACAGATAAAGAGGAGGCTCCAGTTGCAAAGCCACTCCAGCGATTGGGAATAAAACTAATAACGACGCCGTTTGAAGAGTGGGTCGACCAGAGAGACGGAGGGAGGGAGAGAGACGAGGAGACCGAGTTGGCAGAGCGCAGGTCTCAAAGGAGCAATTGAGGGCGGGCAACGGGAGAAGAGGGGGGCGGAGGGTAGGGGAGTAGTTGGGGGTGGGGGTGGTGGTGGAGAGGCAAAAGAGAGATCGAAGGGCGCTGGGTTGGGTCTGGGTCTGGGGCTGGATCTGGGTCTGGGTCTGGGTCTGGGTCTGGATCTGGGGCTGGGGCTGGGGCTGGGGCTGGGGCTGGGGCTGGGGCTGGGGCTGGGGCTGGGCTGGGGCTGGGTCTGGGGCTGGGTCTGGGGCTGGGTCTGGGGTCTGGGTCTGGGCTGGGCTGGGGGGGGAGTTGGGAGAGCAGGGGGTAGGGCGGGGGACCGAACGGGGCTGCGCTACGCAGGGCTGGGGCTGGGATCGCGTGTGGGCGGGGTGAGGAGGGGGGAAAAAAAGGTGGGAGGGGCGAAGAAGCTTACTAGGTGGGGAGGAGGTGGGGCGGGGAAGAGGCAGGAAGGGGCGGGGATGATCAAAGAGGCACCGCCTCATCCGAGGCGCTGAGAGCATCGAGGCGCAAACAGTTGCTCCGCGGGCCTCGTTCCTCCTTGCCTCCTACTCCTTGATACGAAAGCTCTTCAAAGCGACTGGATGCCTCTTCCTTTCTTATTTTGTCTCTGAACTCATATATTCAATGCATGTCTTAAAGCTAAACCTTTACGAGTAATATATTTTCATTACTACATTTACCAACAACACAGATATCAATTAAAAATTGAGTATGATTTGTGTGTGTGTATATATATATATATATATATATATATATATATATATATATAATATAATGAATAATATATATATATATATATACGTACACATATACATATACATGTACATATGCGTATTGAAAAGCAGAAAAGACATTTCATTCTGTGAAATATTGTCCTTCGAAAGACCGGAACTCTTCATTCTTGTCGCAACTTCTCGAGTTTATCTGGAGGCGAGTCCGGCATCGCCCTCTCCCCGCCCAATCACCCCAACTTCCTCGCAGTCGTCCCCGCCCCTTCCAATACCCCACGAGCCCCGCCCTCGCCCATGTACCCGCTGCCCACTCCGCGTCCATCCCCGCCCTGATCCAGAGGCGGCTCGTCCCACCCTCACACGCGCCCGATGACAGAATTAAATTACGTACAATTTGGTTAGCTACAAACCAAAATCAACATCTTTTCTCTGAAAGAGAATTCTAAAGTCAGACCGCTCTGATTTGTGGTTTCTCCGAACGTTACAAGGCGAATCCCGAGCAGCACCCTTGCAAGGGACCGCCTGCAATCTTTGTCCCCTTCGCTCCCCTTACACACACACACACACACACACACACACACACACACACACACACACACACACACATACACACACACATACACACACACACACTTACATACTCTGCACTACCAGATTATCCCCGTTGGGAGCTTCTCCCGGCAGTTTGCCCTGAAGATGGACACGAGTGCTGGTGGACAAATTCCGCCGGACGATGGATTGATTGTTCCCGTCTCGTCAGAATAGTGAATGTGTTTTATTGCTAGAGATGTCGGCATCACTCACTCACTCACTCATTTACTCACTCACCCATTCACTTACTCACTCACTCATTCCTTACTCACTCATTCACTTACTCACTCACTCATTCACTCACTCACTCACTCACTCACTCACTCACTCATTCACTCACTCACTCATTCACTCACTCACTCACTCATTCATTCATTCCTTACTCACTCACTCATTCCTTACTCACTCACTCATTCACTTACTCACTCACTCATTCACTTACTCACTCACTCACTCATTCACTTACTCACTCACTCATTCACTACTCACTCACTCACTCATTCACTTACTCACTCACTCATTCACTTACTCACTCACTCATTCCACTTACTCACTCACTCATTCACTTACTCACTCACTCACTCATTCACTCACTACTCACTCACTCATTCACTCACTCACTCACTCATTCACTTACTCACTCACTCACTCATTCACTTACTCACTCACTCACTTACTCACTCACTCACTTACTCACTCACTCATTCACTTACTCACTCACTCATTCACTTACTCACTCACTCATTCACTCATTCACTTACTCACTCATTCACTCACTGGTGAGATCCAACGCAGATAATACACGTCGTCTTTCTGGAGATTTCCCCCTCGAAGTTTCTACGCTTAGTTGAGCACAGTTGAGCAGCCGGGACAAGCTCTAAGCTCCTGACTGTTCTCCCGAGATGTGTAGTAGTGTAGTGCACGTAAGGTATGAGTGTGTCTAAGGGCAGATAATACAGCAAGAATGAGGAAGGAAAGATAACGCTCGGTTTGTGGCCCGTTGGTTAGGATTCTACTCAGTCATTCGCCCATGTTGATCGGAAATCTACGGATCAGAGTAACCGACTGTCACAATTCTCGTTCAGTTAGCACCTAAATTTGACCTATCCACTAGCGGTCGTCTACATTGACGCCACATCTCAAAATCTAGCTGGCGACCAACATCGCCACCTCCCGACTGTAACATGCACTACAATAAGGGGACTAAATTACCCTAGAAGTTGATGCGACCGGAATCACGAAATTATCGCTCTGCAGAAGACGCAATGAACGAGCTCTGTAATCGATAAATTCATCTCTTGAGACTTATTGCACATATTTTATATATACAAAAAAGACCGAGGCAATGGGTCGTGCTGTCTTACCCCGTGCAAGTCGGCCAACGCCCCCCATCCCCACTCTCTCCTCATCCTGACCCCTCCCCCCTCACGGCCCCGTCCGTCGCCCGCCAACGCCTCCTGCGTGAGTCCTTGCAATTAAGTGGACGGACAGTTCAGCGCACAGGATAAATTGAAAGGGGCCGTGGCCGCTATTGCAATGGAAGATTTGGCGTGGGTTAAAAATCTGACGCTGCAATTGCGCTCGTTTTCATCATTGTTTTTGGGTGAGTGTAATAGAAATAAAAATATATAGAATGAAAAACCATAATATTAGCGTGTATGGATTATATCTAGATACATGTTTTCTAAGCCAGTTGCCATATTCTTTACAATACAGATATGTACGTTTTCACATGAAAGGTCTTCAACATTTACAATTATTACTGATTAAGGAACAGCACAGGTATTTCCCTGGTAATATTTCGTTTTTAAGAGTAAAATGTAACGTCGTGGGTAGGGATCTACGCCACAAAGAAACAGACACGAGTGGGTATTTACAATAAATTATGTACAGGAACTAAAACCTCCTCTAAGGCGTTTGTCGGAGCTACCTGCCGCAGTCCCCTCTCCCAACACGCGCCTTGCGGCCGCGCCTGCGAGTAGCCAACTCGGCCGATTCGCAACTGGGCACCTCATGTGCCTCGGCAGACCATCTGCCCTGAAGTATAAGGCATACTTCACCGTGTCCGAACCTCGAACACCTACTCGTGCCTTCAGCACTTCCGCGCCAGACTTGGCCGGACAAGTTTTGCGGTGTTTGCTGCGAGGAAACCAGAATCGTTACCCCCGAAGGGTTCTGCGACGCACCTTAATATAGGCCCGAGTCACATGACCTTCTACGTCATTCCCCCCCCCACGCACTCGTCTTGACGCGAGTGCCACCGACGCCGCCTTTTGTACCCGGCGTTTACGAACCAGCCCCCTACCCTCTGGGATTTCCGTGAGGGGTGGCCTTTGTTCGGGAGCCTATATTTGGCTCCCTCATCCCCATACCTTGCAACTCAAGAGCAGGGAGTCAAGTCTATGACGCTACAAAAAATGTACGAACTGCACACTGAATTTGGACATGGAACAACGAATTTGTTCGTGCACTTAATACATGCCGGACAATTCTCAACTATATTGTATCAAGTACATTTTTATACAGTGAAGTAATGCATGCACCCAATAGAACATATCGTTATTCTAAACAATTAATTTGTTCCTACCACAGTCACAACGATGTCTGAGGCATGGAAGTTTCCACTAAAATTATTCAAATTATTCCGCGATAGCAGCGCTCTCAGTGAGTGTAATTTAATTATCTTCCAACGTCTTTTCTCCTGCCCCTGGCCCCGCCGTCGACCGCCGCCAGCGCCTCCAGCGGCGGAGGCGGAATGGAGATTGACAAGCGCCGGGGCGCTCCACAATGAGCCCGCGGGCGACACCGCCCTCCGCCTAGTGCCCATCGCCCCGAGAGGGTCAAACGGCTGACTTCTCTAACGAGCCTCCTTGATACTTCTAGGGCCTCTAATTCCTTCCTTTCCATTCCTTGTCCTATCCTTCCCCTTACACACACTTCCACTTCTACGAACTACACTACCACACCTGTCGGGAGACCAGTAGGGGGGTTTCATTTCTCGAGCTGCCGCCCAGCGTTTCTTTTCATTTTATTACTTCACCGGAATCGATTATATCTGTTGCAAAGTTTGTAGCTCAATTTCTCAAAGTCAAACCAAACGGACTTGATGTGTTTTTGTTGTGAACCCCTGAAATGCGGAACGCGTCTCGATTCTTCAGACGGAGGCGTAACAGGCGTCGTTCGCCGCCTCCATCGCTCGCTATCGAAGCCCCCAACCCAGGTGCTCCGCAGGGAGGCTGCGTCGCGGTCGGCGCCTGGCGCGCGGCCAGCGGCAGGCGCGCGAACTGCGGGGTCACGGCCCGCACTGCGGCTCCAGGAGGCTGCGGACCGCCCGCATGATCGAACCCAGAGAGGAGCCCCCATACCGGGAGAGGTGGCTCAGGCAGTGCCTCTGTCTGGAGGTCCTAGGTTCGAGTCGGGACGATGGCAGGATTTTCGACTCTAGTTTGACAGCCATGTCGAATTCAATCGCTGTCTGGAGGAGAATTCTATCGGCCAGTTGCTCTGATCGGTGGTTTTTAGTCGTTTCCTAACGGACCACGGACAGCGCACGATCTTTCTTTCCTCTTCCTTTGTTCTATCTTCACACCTTACTTACAGTTACACTAGTATGCACTACACTACCAGATATTCCGGGAGACCGGTCGGGAGCTTAGAGCTTCTTCCGGCTGGGACTAACCTTCCCTCTCCTAATACTTTCTTGAAATTAGTAAAGTTGAGTTGTTTTGTTTTCCCCCTCTCCCCGAGTTCCTGGGTATTTAACAAAACACAAGCACCTCTCCCTTAGCCGGAAGATATAGAGTTTTCTTTCGATGTATGCGTGCAGTAGAAATTAGTATTATAGATTCTACCAGCCCATCAGTTTCCGCCATTCAAGGTGGCGCCATAAAGATATCAGAATTTAAAATAATTTCACCATCTCCAATTCTGCGGTTTATCGCCTTTCCGTTCCTGCTCTCCATCCTCTCACCCCATTTGTCGTCATCCTTTTCCATCCTGCATTATTTACCATTTGCATATAACCATTTGCACATAATGCATTTTTACCATTTGGACTGTATAAATGAGTATAAACAACCTGTAACAACTATTGTAATACAGCTTCCGGGTCAATGACCCCCATCTCGATCAGGTTTTTCGTCCAGTTTCCCTGATCCATTGAGCAAATGCTGAGATGGCCCCTTGTTTTGCTTCTGGACATAAATGTAACTTCATTTTCTGTGCACGTCTTCTAGAATTCAATGGGAAATACAATTATTCAAATTATCGTCTCCATGTTGTCGCGGCAGGAAGTAATAAGAGCCAAAATTTATTGCTTATTTATCCTTGAAAATAGATTTTATAACATAGGAGTTTTTTTGTTGCTTTTTTTCTCCCTTTCGAAATTCAAAATTTTAGTAGTATATGACTTAGTGTAGGTATCACAGAATTTTGAAAATGTGCACACAATTCACTTTTCCCCATAGCACGTCATACGCAGTTTTTTAACTGTTTTTGTGACGTAAAATAAATAAATTAAAAAAATCCTCTTCCATTCCCTTCTCCTCTTTCCTAACCGCTCTATTGTTGTGGCGTCGCCGGGCAGACGGGAACTCTCTTAGTTCTGCCGAGCGTACCCCAGAGCGCGTTGCGAGCGTCTGTCGGGGCCTATTGGATCGTCTATCTTTCCATTTCCTCTCGGGCACGAGCCCAGAGAGCCCGTCGTGTTCGTGAAAGGAAATCGCTGTCACGGCCCTCTGAAATGTAGACCTCCCACTGCGCCGTTCTCGTGGCGTATGTATGAAACTGTTTGGAAGAGGAGGGAGAGGGGGGATTCAACATTGACAGAAAATATGTGAGAGAGAAATTATGTTCATGATAAAAAGGGAGAGGGGATTCAACATTGATAGAAAATGCGAGAGAGAAATGATGTTCATGATAAAAAACGACAAACTAAAATAAAAGCATATAAAAATGGACTATTGATAAATAGTTCCAAAGAGGAGGTTAGGTTTCTCTGGAATTGCATTCTTACAAACTTGAATATTAGAAATAGCTCAAAATCCAAATAACTTTTGTCCAAAAATTAATTTTTTGTAAAACCTTTTTTTTTATGTAATGCGCACTGAATCTTTAATTACATTTTCTCATAAAAAATAAGATTTCAAAAACGCACCTACAGAGACTCTCGCACAATTTTAACCAATCAATATTATTACACTCGTTTATAAGAAGCAACGCAGGACCCAAGCTGTCATAGAACGCGCGGTTTTGGAGTTATGAACGATGATTACGTATGTTAGAAGTAAATGAGCGTGACATATTGCAAGTGGGCCTACTGATTTATTTACAACAAAGTATAGAAAATTCTACAACTTTCGTCTTAAATATGTTAACACCCCTCAGCAGTACCATCCTACTCTGTCTGCAGTAGTGTATTATAATATAAAGGAGAGGTAATCTTCGATTATTTACGGGACTTTCAGTTCACTAACGACAGATCCTAAAAGTGTTGTCAAGAACATAGAAATAACAGTTTGTATGACTATCCAAATTGTTGTGATTTTCATCGTGTTTTCGACGATGACGATACTAAACGATCATATCTACGTACAGTATCAATTTCGAATTTCAAGGTAAAACAAGAAATAGTAGCGAGTTAAATTTATAAAAAAAGCATTTGATTGTATCACGGTGGTAATTCACAATGTGGTGACTCAAACTGCCCCTTACTTTACAAGCCAATCTTGGATTCTGAGAAGATTGACGACGAAAGAAGATTAGAGCCTTCACTAATGAATTTCTCGAGAACACTTCTTTGTCTAACTGTATGAGACAGATTCACAAACGAAAACACACGTGACACATTAAATAGTCATTGTGTAGTGAATAATATAAAAAAATTTTAAAAAATATTTCTGTCATGTCAACCTAAAATCACGTGCGCTAACCAAGCTAGCAGACGCTTTTATATATATATATACACACACACACACACACATATATATATATAGGGTTACGGATATGTTTCAGAACGAAGTGCGAAGACCCGATAATCTCGGATTCTATCCTTGAAAAGGAAGAAAAATAAAAGGAACAGGAAAAATAATAAAACGAAAGAGGAGGAGGAAGAAGAAAATGGAGAATGAAGAAGGAACTACAGACAGGTGTTTAGGACACGAAATGTAGAGCAACTCTGACCCGTGAACTCCTTTGATACAAACTCTTGGAAAAGGAAGAGATTTTATCGTATCGAAACAGTTTACTTGGCCACACGACTAAAAGCAAGTTTTCTGAACACTAACACAAAAACTACGTAGCACATTGGTTTTGGTTGGTTATTACTTGTTTTAAAAACGTTTGTTCTGTTTACTTTTGAGACTCGGGTTGCACCTTACGATGTAAAAGAAATCCAACTCAAATTCTAACTGAAATATGAATATTTTGTAAAGGAAGGGTAAAATGAGTGGTTAATGAATAATATTATGCATTTTCAAAACATTTATCTAAATAATAATTAATGATATTTTCTAACTTGAAGTACGTGCTTTTGAAATTTCTAGCTTACAACTAATACATAGGTTATGAATTTAAATAGTTATTATTAATTTTGAAAATTTTGAATGAATAAAGTTTGGTAATCACTACAGATAAATTTTGCTATTGGTTATTGTTACTCGTTTCAAAATTGAGAATTTGTAACTTGTTTTCGCAGCTTTGCTTCATGCTTTACAAATATGATAAGAAGTATATATTCCCTTTTTTATTATGTTGTTTGTTCGGAACTAATACAATACCTTTCTTATTTGAAGGTGGAATGATGGCGATGATACTGGTGGATACATGTTCATGAATTTTCTTAAGGAAAACTTACTCGCAACGAATATCTTTGTACTCTATGAAAACTATTTATTAAATTATACACCAAATGAACTTGATCAAACTTGTTCGCCAGTGTGACACATGACACTGCCAGGAGTTCACCGATTAATTAGAGTTCAAACACTATTATGCGGGAGCCATTGTATCCTGACATCCCGAACGACCGGCCACGATAGAAGGGGAGAAGCGACTGTTGAAACCGTTGTCGCCACCGCCGCAGTCTGCGTCATTTCGTGGTTTAACCAAAGTTAAACTACTCGATGCTGCGTTGCCAAGTCTTTTTGTAACAACGTAAAAGGACAACCACAGAAGCAACAGCCCGGACTGGAACATAACCACCGGAACAGTTAGAACACCACCTACCTGTAGGCCAACTTCACTGGCCGAGCCCCCACAAACTCATGCGCCGTTCAGTTCCCCACCGGCCGAGTTGGCGCTCAGCGGTCCAGAAACGAAGTTAGCTTCACTCTGCGAGTTGGAAGTGTGATCAACTTTGCGAACAAGCTATTTTGACGCTGCCCAGGAGCCCACAATGAAACGAGGGCAAACACGGCACCAGATTCAATTAGAAATGTCTTTCTGCTAGATTTGCGAAAGCAAATGACGTCGAATCGATTGGCGTGGACCTGCACGGTTTGCACCATGTTGCACCGAAAGTATCTGTGCATCGCATGTTTTCAACAGCAAAATCCGGCACGTTAAATTTCACTGTTCGTTAGACTCTCCCGTCTGGCAGCAGACATGTTTTATGGAACTCATCTATCACGATTATTACAGTATATAAGCCAACGTATCACAAATGTTAAATTCAATACAATAAATAAAATATGATCAATATTAATTAAAGCGATAGACATCAGTTTGAAATTATACAATAAAATTAGAAATATGATCAATATTTTTAAAATATTCTAGTTCAAGAATTCTTGGCATAGGTATTTTGATTTAGGACCTCCTTTCGTCCGCCCGCCCGTCCGCCCGGCTCTCCGTGCATCCGTCTGTGGACAACACTAACGACTAAACAATTCCTAGGAATCTCTTCCAAAATCAGTTTTATCCGATCGATCACACCAACTTCAAGAATCTACCGATTTTGGGGGCGAGGTTCTATTTTCCGTACAGTGAATACGTAGAACTTTTCTACATCACATCCAACACTTATCTTAAAAATTCAAAAACTAAGGATACACGCTGAAAATTAGATAAGTTCCTACATTCAAATGCGCTCGAAATGGTGCATTTTCAGAAACGCTTAGATGACCTTTTCTCTGAGACGGCTCCGCATTTTTTTAATGAAATGGTTTAATGAAATAGTTTTAGTTAAAGTCCTGTCTTTACTCTTCTGTAATATTCTAGAAGTCATATTTCAATGGTACCCTTAGGACATTGAAGAAATGAGAAAAATTTGAAAAATATATTTTAGACGTCAATAGTTACCAGGTCGGAAGAGGGTGAGGTAAAACTAGTGTGCATAATCAATTTAACTTATCTTGTTAGGATTTCTGATTTTAAAATTGTATGTTAGTTTTCAAACACAGTAGCTGTCAATACATATAAAAGAAGGAATTTAAGTGTTCTGTTTATACACAAATGTAGTGAATGAGGAGCCAGTTCATTCTTTCTCTCTTTCAGCAACAAGTTAGATTATCGGCCTATTCACGTGGGTGAAGAGAATTAGTGTAACGGTAACACAAGAAGGTGGAGGTTGCTGAAAGAAAGAGTAAACAAGGAGAATAAGCGCATCGAAGAGGAGGAGGAGAAAGAAAAGGAAAACAATTAGGAGGAGAGAGAAATCGTGGAAGAGGGAAAAGAGAATATGGAGGCGTGGAGGAGGTGGAGGAGAAGGAGAAAAAGAAGAGAGGCAGCGGACTCACCGCATGTTCATGACGAGGTCCTCGTGGTTGCCGCGGTTGAGGAAGACGCCGCCAGGCAGCGCCAGCAGGCAGGCCAGCAGCACAGGAACACCTCCATGCCGTGACGCCCGCGATCCACGAAGTCGCCGTTGAACACGTAGGGGTTCTCGGCCGACGGCAGCCCGTTCTGCAACCACACACGCGTGCACGTCAGGGCACAACCGAAACTACACATGCTAGAAACGGGATATTCGGAATTCGTGCTCAATCAGAAGCATCATCAGTTTAGAGCCCTTTCGCACGGAGCAACTCAGAAGCGCTTCCGAACGGAGCGTTTGCTTTCATTTAAATGGAGGTCTTCACGTGAGTGGCGCATTGAAGCACTTCCGCTACCAGCAGCGCAGTCGCGCTTCCGCGCCAAAGCCAGCAAAACAGTTCTATGTAAATGGCAGCCTTCACGCTAGGCCACACGGACACACCACTGACTTTAGAATCACTTCACATTGAGCTACTCTGCCACAAGAGTTTCCGAAAGGGTCGTCTGCTTTGGTTTAAATGGAAGTATTCACACGAGCTGCGCTGCTATGGGGGTCAGTGGCGCACTCTCGTTACCAGCAGCGCAGTCGCGCTTCCAGGCCAACGCCAGGGGAACAAAGTTCTATGTAAACGACAGCCTTCACGCTAGGCCAGTCGGGTGTGCCACTGAATTTACAATCCTTTCACAAGGAACCATTCAGAAGTGCTTCCAATCGGGAATTGGTTTTTAATTTTGGTTTAAATTGAGATATTCATAAAGCGGTGCTGTAATAGCGGTTAGACCGGTAGCGGAAGCTCAGTGCATCGACTGATGTCCCAGCAGCGCCTCTGACTGGGAGGTCCTAGGTTCGAGTCCTGTCGGCGGCAGGATTTTCGACACTAGCTTTCCAGCTAGGTCGAATTCAGTCGCTGTCTGGAGGGGAATTCTAGCGGCCGGCTGCTCTGATCGGTAGTTTTCCGTGGTTTCTCCGATCAACACCAGGCGAATGCCGGAGCAGTACCCTACCAAACGGGCCACGGACCGCGCGCAATCTGTCCTTCCTCTTCCTTGTCCTATTCTCTCCCCTTACACACACACTTACACTAACATGCACTACACTATCACATATTCCGGGAGACCGGTCGGGAGCTTAGAGCTTGTCCCAACTGGGGCGGTGGGACAGTCCTGGTTAAGGTAAAACCCCACTAGCCGACGGTAGGCCGGTGCCAGATCTCGCCATCCAGTGAGGGAAGATCACCGCCATCTCCCGAGAAAAAAAACGTGCACTAAACTAATGGGACTAATGACCGAAGCAGTTGACGCGCCCGGAAACACGAAAAAATCAATCAATCAATCAATAGCGGTTAGGGGCGTACTTCCGTCACCAGCAGCGCAGATGCGCTTTCGCGCCACCGCCAGGGGAACAATTTTTTTATGTAAATGGCAGCCTTCACTGGTCCTTCGATGAGCCACCGAATTGAGAATACCGCTAACTGTAAGAGGGTTAACGATTGGTCAACGCGTCCCTCCCCGGATCGATGGTTGTCCAAGTTTTCCTCCACGATAGTGAAAATAAAATTTCATAAGAATTTTTTTAGGCAGGAAAACATGTTCTGAATTGCACTCTAATTTCACTGCCTTTAAATCCCCTGATACACCAACCCATTTTTCTTAGATACTCAACGGGTAGATTTCACACACCAAGTGTATATATCAAGATTAAAATCAATGGATATTGTACTAGTTACACGCGTCTTTAAAGTAACAGTAGAATATAAAGTTGGACATTTCATAATAACACTCCAGGATTTATGTTTAAATTTCTGATACATTTTTATTCACTAGCATAAACGTTATCGCATATAATCACCCTATCAGACGCAATACCAATTAATATTAAACCTTTATAGAACTTTATGCGTTTCTTTTAAAGGACATAATAATTACATTCTTCGTGAACAATTTTAGCATGACACGTTCTTTACAGACAAAACCAAAGCAACAGAGCATCATGTTCTCACATTTGTATCTGGGCAACTCGAACTAATGTATCAACTATCCTGCAATCTTTGCAAATTAAGTTGATTACAAGATAAATCAATTTGCTATTGGTATGCAGACAATGAAAATGTACGTCATGAAACAAAAAATCTAACAAGTGGAATAGCTATATACATAACCCCAAGGGCTATAAACAAAACCCACAGAAATACTTTGTAGAGACAGAACAATGGGACAAATAAGCTGAAATTAACAAAAGAGGACAGAAGGCGTGTAAAACGACTTACGAGCAATTTCAATACGAGAAAAAGGTTCATTTTTGGAAAGAAATAATATGCGAGATATATTTGCCCCTCACTTGCTTACCAGAGTGTTAACATTAAAATTAATTTATCCTTATTAGAATTTGTATTCTTTGCGTCCAATCAAAATCCTAAAAAATTTAATTTGTTTGTCGAAAAATTCTTATTATATCCAAGAAAGAAGGTAAATAATTAACAGTGTTATCTCTAAAACACAAATGGCCGCTTCCACATGACACGATTCATGCTTTAGAATCGCCGCCTACGCACATTTAATGTCAAATACCAGAGGTCGCGCAACACCTGAATGGCGAATTTGCAAATTATTTTCCAATGAGCTTCCACCGAATGGGCCAGTTTAATCCAATCGGACCAATAACATTCATTCATACGTTAATGCCAATTTGAAACACCACGCCAGGTATCATTAGGCTCTCAGATACTGATTGATGGGAAATGCAAATGAGCGGCTCTGATCAGCAAGAGGGATGGCATTCAAACGGATGATGTCAAGTTGGACAATAACACGAAGCTATGAAAAGATTAAATGAAAATAGTTTTGATTTCATTTATATAGTCAAGGAACGGGAAAACTGTATGTGACGTATGGGACACGTTTTCCTCAGCTCCAAACTGTCTTCCTAATATTTTAACTATAAATAATTGAAAGAATAATAAAAATTTAAAAAAGGAAATTAGCGAAAATAAATAATAACAATAATAAAATTAATTTAAAAAAGCATGAGATTACTAAATTTGATTGATTGATTTTTTCGTTTTCGCGGGCGCGTCAACTGCTTCGGTCGTTAGTTCCGTTAGTGTAGTGCATGCTGTTTTCTCGGGAGGTGGCGGTGATCTTCCCCTGCTGGATGGCGAGATCCGGCACCGACCTACCGTCGGCTAGTGGGGTTTCCCCCTAACCTGGACTCTCCCACCAGCGGGGCACCGCCCCAGTCGGGACAAGCTCTAAGCTCCCGACCGGTCTCCTGGAATATGCGGTAGTGTAGTGCATGTTGGTGTGTGTGTGTAGGAGGAGAGGATAGGACAAGGAAGAGGGACAGATCGCGCGCGGTCCGTGGCCCGTTTGTAAGAGCACTGCTCCGGCATTCGCCTGGTGATGATCGGAGAAACCACGGAAAACTACCGATCAGAGCAGCCGTCGCTAGAATTCTCCTCCAGACAGCGACTGAATTCGTCCTAACTGAAAAGCTAGTGTCGAAAACCTGCCGCTGTGGGGACTAGAACTCCCGGTCAGAGGCGCTGCAGTGACATCAGTGATCCACTGAGCTACCGCTACGGTAGTACATTTTACAAAGAAAATTTAAAACACATGAAAAAATATATACTTTCGCTCCCGAGTATTAAAACTAATTTGCATAAGTAAGGGTATTGCATGTTTGATTGTTTTGCATTGTTCACAAAATAGAACCCCCCCTCTCCTGGCTCTACTCCCACCACTTCAAGCAAAAGGAAAGCTCAACAAAACGTGTGCCATAGTGAAGCTACATCTATGACTAGAAGCGTAACAAGAAACCATCTAGATTTTGCTCAATGGATCAGGGAAACTGGGCAAAAAACTGATCGAGATAGGGATCATTGACCCGGAAGCTGAAGTAGATACCTGTTACAGGCATATATTTCCAAAAATGATAAAATACAAATGTCAACAAATCCATTATTTATCACTGTTAAAATAATGTTTATTTTTATTTTTGAAATCAGTATAATAATCTGTAAACAGTTATTCAGCAGAAAATGTTTTCCATAAACTTAAATGTGTGTACCGATTTAATAGTTTAATGTCATTTGGCAATGTTTGTAAAGAAATGTATTATATGTGGTTTTCTTGGAGCGAGGTGTTGATTCTGACACATGAAAGGATAGACCGAATAAACACTTCTGGTCTTTCAGTAAAATCATTATTTCATATTCACAAGGTTACGTAAGCTTTTTAATGGTAACTAGTATTTTGCTACAGAACCTCATTAACGCCTAGAAGCGCTAATTTATTTTACATACTATGACTTTAAAAATTATAAATAATGAACCGCAATGGTTTCAAAGCAACGAGCTTCACTGAGCAATTGTAGTTCACGATATTAAGATAATAAAAAAGTTAAACAAGATAATCACATTTATTTACACTCGCTGAGGCGTAACCACGACATTTAAAAAACGAATTTTACTAAAAAGTGGATAAAATAAAATATCACAGACGACAGTAAAAATACTTCATCCACTAAAAGCAGGTCATTCACTCTCTTCTTATGTCTTGAGGTAATACCTTCCTCACGTGTCTTTGCAAATCTTACCGCGAATCAAGTACCTCTAAAAGCTAGCGCATAAATTACAATTACCGTAATATATCACACTGTAAAACCATTTAGCGGCCTTTTAATCCGGGTTCTTCCGCGTAATCGTTTCGAAGGAGGATCGCACTCGCAGAAATCACCCTCGCGCGCCGGTGCGGATCAAGGCCCCCCCCAGCGCCCGCGTCGCACCTTAACGAGCGCGCAGGGGGCGGCGATGGCCTGGCGCCCCGCCGCGCGGATTTACGACCTGGGGGGGGGTACGCCCCCTACATAGAGCTTCCTTTACTGTTACGAATTGGCCTCACGTGCTCCGTCGCACGCAGACGCTCCGTGTTGTAGATTGAAAATTGTGCGTCTATACCTTGATTGATTTTTTTTATTTCCGGGCGCGTCAACTGCTTCGGTCATTAGTCCCGTTAGTGTAGTGCATGTTTTTTCGGGATATGGCGGTGGTCTTCCCCCGCTGGATGGCGAGATCCGGCGCCGACCTACGTCGGCTAGTGGGGTTTACCCCTAACCAGGACTCTCCCACCAGCGGGGTACCGCCCCAGCCGGGACAAGCTCTAAGCCCCCAACCGGTCTCCCGAAATATGTGGTAGTGTAATGCATGTTAGTGTAAGTGAGTGTGTAAGGGGAGACGATAGGACAAGCAAGAGGAAGGACAGATCGCGCGCGGTCAGTGGCCCGTTTGGTAGGATACTGCTCCGGCATTCGCCTGGCGTTGATCGGAGAAACCACGGAAAACTACCGATCAGAGCAGCCGTCCGCCAGAATTCTCCTCCAGACAGCGACTGAATTCGACGTAGCTGAAAAGCTAGTGTTGAAAATCCTGCCGCCGTCAGGACTCGAACCTAGGACCTCCCGGAGAGAAGTGCTGCAGTCTATACCTTGAGTTTCCTGTTCTGCCAAGAGGTTGCTCTCCGGGGGTGGCAGGCACTTAGGTGCTAGCCTCTTTCCGCATCCCCCGTCCGTTGCAAGAACACTTTTGGGCAAGAATCCAGATCTTGCTTGTCTGGGAACCTCCTTAGTTAAGCCTAGGCCGGAGTCACACTGCCAGGTGAGAGATGGCTTACCGGACTAGCACCTGAGTCAAATTAAGCGACACTCACATGCCCCGGGACATGCCTCTCCTGTCACTGCCACGACGAAGCCAAATGTCCGACTGGGGGTCTCCCGGAATAGGGCCCGGTTGGATCGGGTCTCCCATCCTGTCACTGCATCTTCCCTGAAGCTAATGACATGAGTACCGCCGGAACGAAGGCAACCTGTCAGGATGGTTCATGCTCACTGCCGGACTTTCATTTGTGGGTCTGAGATTCGCCACCAGCTGCTCAGAGGATCCAGTAACGAGCCCCAAGTTCAAAGGTCGCAGCGAGCCACATACTAACTTCCTTCACTTTCAAGCTAATGACATGAGTACCGCCGAAACGAAGGCAACCTGTCAGGATGGTTATGCTCACTGCCGGACTTTCATGTGGGTTTGAGATTCGCCGCCAGCTGCTCAGAGGATCCAGTAGCGAACCCCAAGTTCAAAGGTCGCAGCGAGCCACATACTAACTTCCTTCACTTTCAAGCTAATGACATGAGTACCGCCGGAACGAAGGCAACCTGTCAGGATGGTTCATGCTCACTGCCGGACTTTTATATGTGGGTTTGAGATTCGCCGCCAGCTGCTCAGAGGATCCAGTAGCGAACCCCATGCCAAATCCCGCTCAAAGATCGGCGGCGAGCCACATACTAACTGAATCGTTTCAAAGGTTTCACTTTCAAGCTAATGACACGAGTACCGCCGGTACGAAAGCAACCTAACAGGGGGGGTCCATGCTCTCTGTCGGACTTTTATATGTGGGTTTGAGATCCGCCGGCAGCTGCACAGAGAATCCGGATAACGAACCCCATGCCTAAAGGTTGGCGGCGAGCCATCTACTCACTGCCTCCACTTTGAAGGAATGTAAACGGCACTACTGAAAGGAATGTAAACGGCCAGACCATACCTCCAAATTTCAGAAGAACCGCGTTTACTCTCATCACACTCTTAGTATGACTCACAATAGACTAAATTTTACTCACAGAACTGTAGTTGTATTTTTTTAAAGGAAAGGCAAAAGTGCTATTTTCTTGCAATGAAGCTAAATAAATACACTGAAATTGTGCGGAAATTTTTCGGTTGATGTAATCACAAAGATTATAATCACCTCCAAAACAAACAGCGAGCGTTTGATAAATGAGTACAAATGATATCTACGCGTTACTCACTGATTACACGATCAATTTTGATTTGGGCACAATGAATTTCAATAAAAATCTCACATGACTGAACAGACATGAGTATCGCGTAGTCCGCATGCGTAAGTCCGTCGGTCTTTCCGTCCGTCCCGGAAGAGGTGGCTCAGGGTATCAACTGTTATTGCAGTACCTCTGACGGGGAGGTACTCGATTCGAGTCCCCACGGTGGCAGGATTTCCGACACTGGCTAAATAGCTAGGTCGAGTTCATTTCCTGTCTGGGGAACAATTCTAGCGGCCGGATGCACTGATCGGTAGTTTTCCGTAGTTTCTCCCATCAACACCAGAAGGATGCCGGAGCAGTACCCTAACAAACGGGCCACGTACCGCACGCGATATTTCCTTCCTCTTCCTTGTCCTACCCTCTCCCCTTACACACACACACTTACACAAACATGCACTACACTACCACACATGCCGGGAGACCAACTTAAAGTTTTTTCTGGTTGGGGCTGTGCCCGGCTAGTGGGAGATACCTGGCTAGGGAAATGCCCGCTAGCTGACGGTAGGTCGGCGCCGGATCTCACCATACAGCGGCAAAGATCACCACCTACCGAACAAAAATACACCACACTTACGACACTAATGACCCTAGTAGTAATCGCGCTTTGAAGAAGAAATCAATCGATGAAAATCCTTGCGTCCGTCCGTCACTCTGATGTAGACCTAACTCCGGTCCTCCATTCGAGGTGGGTAAGATGACGTCTGGAGTGCCACTAGTTTTCTAGTGAGGAAGTGATCATTTCGTTGGATACTTCCAGCAGATTCTAAGATCATTCACCTAAAAAACGTATATTGGGGGGATAAGGCTCAAAATTAGCTAGTAGCTAATTTAATTTCTCTCTCAAGGCTGTTGAAATACTTGATGATTACTGAAATAATTCAATAGAGAACGTGTTTTGAAGGTTCAAAGCATTTAGTGGTGAAACTTCGTTAATTAGTATACAGCAAAACATGCATTATTGGATTCATAAGATTCTCTAAAATTAAAATAAATTTTGTAACGAAACATACACATCTTGACATGCGACATTTTGACATGTTTCTAGGCCGAAAGAATGATCCATGCACCTGAATTTTATAAACTTTATTTATATTTCAAACATACATAACACAAACAAAATCTGAATTTAATGAATTACACTTATTAAATTCACATTAAGGAATTTTAAAATACATGAGAAAGATGTGTTTGCAGTAATTTCAGATTAAAAGCGGTCACGTTATAATCCCCCCTTTCCAACCTCTCCCCCTTCTCTCCCAGTTGGTCTCCGTATTTTAGATGAAGTTGGATCCCCCACCCGCACCAGCTCCTACTGGATTCAGCGCTGAAAGGGGCAGGGCCGAGGCGATGAGTTTCGTGAAGGGAAATTCAAATCAGTTTGGCGAGATTGGAGGATTTCTGCGCAAATGGGGTTATAAATACAGTACTCGTGGGAAGGAAATTGGTTATAGAAACACTTAGGGGCAAAAGTTCAAAGATTATTTATTATAAATTAAAGAAAAATTGTAGAAAATCTTCTGAACAAAGAAGATATCAAAAATTACTTTGTGAATAAGATTCACAAATACAGGAATACACAATGTTACTTAAGTACCAATTCATAATAGAATATGAACTGAGGTAATAAAAGTCGGGGGATAGCAACATGTAAATACAAATGGCACTATGTAGTATCGCTTACAAAATGTATAAAAGGGCAGTGCATGAGCGAAGCTTTCATTTGTACTCAAGTGATTCATGTGTAAAGGTTGTGGCCGCACGACACGAATTAACAGACTTTGAACGTGGAAAGGTAGTTGGAGCTAGACGCTTGGGACTTACCATTTCGTAAATCAATAGGGAATTCAATATCCCGAGATCCACAGCGTCAATAGTGAGGTGAGAATACCTGGTTTCAGGCATAAACTCTCACCTAGGACAATGCAGTGGCCGACGGTCATCATTTAATGACGGAGAGAAGTGGTGTTTGCGGGGAGTTGTCAGTGCTAACAGACAAGCAACACCGCACGAAATAACTGCAAAAATTAATGAGGGACGTACGACGATTGTCTCCGTTAGGACAGTGCGGCGAAATTTGGCTTTAGTGAGCTAATGCAGGAGTGATTCTACTCCTAACCGCAGCCAGGCAAAATACGGGCAAGACCGTTTCGGGCACGTGTTAAAATTACTTCCTCGGGGTGGGAGTTCTGGGTTGAGGATGACCAAGGCCTCCCAGACAGATTCCTTAATCACACTGAATGAGGCTTTGTGCCACACAGAGGAATATCTCCCAGCTCTGGTCGCGCCAGGGGGCAGAAAGTGGAGGCAAGAAGAAGAAGAAGAAGAAAGAACAGAAGGGGCGCAACAAATGAACAACGAGGCGAACGGCGCCGGGCTAATTCCGAGTGCCCATGGGCACTGGCCCCGGGCGGCGCCGCGTAACTCATTTGCAGGCGCAGCGGGGCGTCGGCCGCGCGAGGCCCCGGGGCGAGCGGGAGGGGGGAGGGCGAGGAGGGGGAAGTGGGGGTGTGGAGGGGCATGGGGGATGGGGAGGGTGGTTGTGGTGTGGCGTAGGAAAGATGTGTGATGGGGCAAGGCCAGATGGAGTGTGGAGAGGCGAGGAGGGGAGGGGGGGGGATGGGAAGGTGGGTGTGGTTGTGTGGTGTGGTGCGTGGTTTGTGTTGTGTGGTGGTGCAGTGGTGTGTGTGTGGGTGTGGTGTGTGTGGTGTGTGTGGTGGTGTTGTGTGGTGTGGTGGTGTTGTGTGGTGTGGTGGTGTTGTGGTGTGGTGGTGTGTGGTGTGTGGTGTTGTGTGGGTGGTGTGTTGTGTGGTGTGGTGGTGTTGTGTGGTGTGGTGGTGTTGTGTGGTGTGGTGGTGTTGTGTGGTGTGGTGGTGTTGTGTGGTGTGGTGGTGTTGTGTGGTGTGGTGGTGTTGTGTGGTGTGGTGGTGTTGTGTGGTGTGGTGGTGTTGTGTGGTGTGGTGGGTGGTTGTTGGTGTGGCTTGTGGTGGCTTGTGTGTGGCTTGTGGTGTGTGGTGGTGTGTTTTTACATATCCAACCAAGTCGATAACTAACTTTTCCAAAAAAGTAAAGTTAGAACCAGTTTATTTTAAGGTCATGAAATGTCTTCCAACCAATCATAATAACAAACACTACCAAATATAAATTCCTGACCCCACAACTGTAATTATACTAAAATTCATAAGAAACAAAGCTTTTCTGCCTAAATCGTGTGTACCCCTAGATGTTTTAAATATGATAAAATATGTGGTGTTTTCCTATTCTGTTTCCATTTTTAATACAGTACTTCAATTGAATTCTGATATATTTTATTGTTTGATCCCGTATAAATAATATGTTAATAGTAATAATGCTCATCGAATGTATTTATTTATTTATTTATTTATTTAGTCAAAAACAGTCAAAAACTGTATGTGACGTATGGGGAAGAAAAAAATGTAAAAATGTAAAAAATAAAGGACTTCGTGTTTTGTTATTATTCCATTTATTCATTTTTATTTGTAAAGTTCATAAATGTAAAAAACGTCCTGTATCAAATACGCATAATATGTAATTATTATTTTAAAGTATATTCTGCCTTAAAACACCCTGTCATCTTAATTTTCTAATCAATTTTTCATGCAGTCAAAGTTCAAAATGCAGTTTAACAATGTATTCGCGAACAAAATCATCGAAAAAGAGAAACATCTTTTTTTTAAGCATCATTGCGTTTGGTAAAATACATCGATCTGAAAAACAATCGATTTTATATATCGATGGGTCTGGTGGAAAATATTGACTTTTTAAAAAATATGTATGGGTTTTTGCCATCCCTACTTAAGAGTCGCCGATACCTCTGATTCTCCCATTTCTTAACTGAATTGGCGGAGCTTGCTATGTGCTCAATTTGCCAGCAGTTTCGGTGTGTTTCGTCTGTGACACGCAACATGCAGCCTGTTTCAAAGGACCCAGTAAAGCTAGCATATTGTTACCGAATCATTTTTCGTATTCCGTTTTCGAAACAATTTAACATTTAAATAAGAACAGCACTTCCAAACTCTCCCAGGTTCAGTTGAACAACCATACAGAGGTTTGCAACGCGCCTTGTGTGGTAGTCTTTAATTCAGTTTTCATCGTAGATTATACCTTACCAGTTTCTACATACTTAATTCATTCTTCCATTGAAAGTGGAGTAAATAATACGTTTATGATGTTTAATGGAATCGTGACTTTTGGAACACTAACATTCTAAAAACAATTGCATAATTAGGGGCATTCATTTGATCCCCGAAGAACTGATGAAGTATTCATATACAGTCGACTCTGATTATAGTGAACTCGCATTTAGTGAACCCTATGTTAAGAAAAAAATATAGTGAACTTAAGTTACTGGTCCCGTTTCACTTACTTTAGAAATAAGCATGAGAATATTCGGTTATAGTGAACCGGAACCTAGGCTAAAGTGATCGTAGGAAATTCAACGACCTGGAAATTAATTCCCTCCTGCAAAAGAATACATCGTCTCAGTGCTACAAATTCCAACGCTACGCAACTTGAAAAAAACATCGTCGGTCAAAAGTCATAACTGAAGTAGTCTCCCCATAGGTGAAGGTAGCGGACCCGGAATGGGGACCTTACTGATAAACTTAAGCCACTTAAGCCGAGTACTGCGTGGGCTACAACTGGCGGCGGCGACGCGCTTTTGCTAGCTTAAGTTTCATTCTTGGTGCCACTTGATATTCCACAGGACAAAGCGGGAGGGAGCAGTACTCTGGAGAAGGATCTAGAGAAATCACTAATGAAAAAGTACGAAGCAAACAATTGAAAATAATTGATTTTTAAGGACAAATAAACACTTTGAAATATTCAGTTCCTGCTGTTAATGTATTTCGATGTACCTCAATATTATTAAAATCATTTTTTATGGAGAAATTGTATTTAATTATGACATCTGAGATAGGGAATCAAAATGTTAGTTCCCAGACGTTCACTATAACGGGAGTCGACTTTCTTCCGAGTGCGTCAACTGCTAAAGTCATTAGTGCTGTAAGTGTAGTGCACGCATTTATCGTGGGAGGTGGCGGGAATCTTGGTCTGCTGGAAGGCGAGATCCGGCACCGACCTACCGTCTGCTAGCGGGGTTTTCCCCAGCCAGGTATCTCCCACCAGCGTGGAACCACCCCAGCCGGGACAAGCTCTACGCTCCCGTCTGGTCTGCTGCCATGTGAGATAGTTTAGTGCATGTGAGTGTGTGAGAGTAGGACAAGTATTAAGGGGTGAGAGTAGGACAAGGAAACAGAGGACAGATCAGGCGCGATACGTGGCCCGTTTGTGAGAGTACTGCTCTGGCATTCACCTGGTATTCATCGCAAAAAAAACACGGAAAACTACCGATCAGAGCAGCCGACCGCTAGAATTCTCCAGACAACGGCTGAAACAGCGACACTAAAAAAATCTAAAAATCTACCCGCTGGGACTCGATCCCTAGGACGTCCTGATCAGAGGCACTGCAGTGACATCTGCAGATGCCCTGAGCCACCTAAACCGGAATCCTCGCCGAGCACATCGGAACAGATTGCCTTTGTGCCCAGCTCTGGTAACCACCTCCCTTGATTATTTATGTAACTCAAACACGATGGTAATCAAAGGGTTAGTCCAAAGCAGCACAGTGAGCCTTTCGTGTCCCACGCTGATCTCTACTAGTTTGCCCGAGGAACACTGTTTCCGCACTGTGGAGGCGTGTGTCCCGCAATCCAAGGGACGCATGGAAGGTCACGAGGCGAACGCGGATATCTCGCTTGTCCAAATACCTCAAGAAGATCGCATCGTCCGTGATTGGAATTCAGCCGCGTGGGCGGCAAACAGGTCTGAGGTCCACTGCTCCACAGCTGGACCTCCTCCGCTGCTCCGGAAAGCGTTCTCTGAGAAGGCCGTTGACACCCGTGGGAGTCAACAGGGTTATGGAAATCAATTTTCATTCACTATGGTGATGAAACTTGTACCATTTTGTTCAAGTACCAATCAATCCAGTAATGTACCAATATTTGGGCCTGATCAGGTCCTTCAAGAATCCCTTCCAATCCATAATAGTAAACAGGATATCAGAAGTTTGAAAAAATATCTGATCTTATTCATATTACTAAACATATTACTGAACAAAAACTAGAGCCTAAAAATAAAGGGAGACATTATGAACACCTGTGTCCTACCAGCATTATTATACGGTTCATAGACATGGTCACTTATGGAATAGGAGAAAATGTGATAAAAGTACTGGGTCAAAGGAAGATTGGAAGGAAAATGTTAGGTATAAGGGTGGGTAGGGTAGGGTAGGGTAGGGTAGGGTAGGGTAGGGTGGGGTAGGGTGGGGTAGGGTAGATAGGTTGATTGATTGATTGATTTGATTTTTTCGTGTTTCCGAGCGCGTCAACTGCTTTGGTCATTAGTCCCGTAAATGTAGTGCATGTTTGTTCTTGGGAGATGGCGGTGATCTTTCCCCGTTGGATGGCGAGATCCGGCGCCGACCTACCGTCGGCTAGGGGGTTTCCCTCTAATCAGGACTCTCCCACCAGCGGTGCACCGCCCCAGCCGGGACAAGCTCTAAGTTCCCGACAGGTGTCTCAGAATATGTGGTAGTGTAGTGCATGTTAGTGTAAGTGTGTGTGTGTTTAAGGGGTAACGATAGGACACGGAAGAGGAAGAAAAGATCGCGCGCGGTCCGCGGCCCGTTTGTTAGGTACTGCTCCGGCATTCCCTGGTGTTGATCGGAGAAACCACGGAAAACTACCGATCAGAGCAGCGGCCGCTAGAATTCTCCTCCAGACAGCGACTGAATTCGACCTAGCTGAAAAGCTAGTGTCGAAAATCCTGCCGCCGTGGGGAGTGTAACCTACGACCTCCCGGTCAGAGGCGCTGCAGTGACATCAGTTGATGCACTGAGTACCGCTCCCGGGGGTAGGGTGGGGAAGGGTAAGGTAGGGTGGGGTAGGGTAGGGTGGGTTAGGGGGGTGTGGCGTGGTGGGAGGGGCGTGGGGGGGGTGCAGCGCAACCGTCGCGCCTGACGCGTTAATGCGCGGGTGCTCGTTAATATCGATGAGGGGCGCTGCGAGCGAGCGAGCGAGCGGCGGAGTTGGCAAACAGGTTCCGCAAATTGCACAGCGCGCGGGCACGAGGCGAAGGGCTGACCGCGCCGAAAGGGCCCCCCTCCGGCCCTCCAGCCCTCCCGCACAAACTTCCGGAAGACGCGGGCTCCGCAGGGGAGCGGGACACAGCCCTCACTGGATGCACGACAAGGAAGCCACGGAAGTTGCCAACAACATGCAAGGACAAGGGGAGTCGCTACGCGGCCTATCCGACTTCAGCCAACGAGGTTCACTATACACGCGGGAATTTTAAATACAGCAAGATACCAAGGAACCATCATCTCTTGTTACAAGTCAGTAAAACACGAAGCATTTGAAAAAAGTATTGCACCTTTTACTTCAACTACATCTTCATCGTGTTTTTTTGGTTGGTCACCATTGAAAATTGATACTTTATGCAACTTTAAAAATGTTTCTCAACATTTTTCGTGACTTATATGTACTGCGCCAAACGAGCAAAAATCGCTGCGTCGAAGCCACTCACTCATTTTGATTGCCACCTGTGAGGAACGATGGTTCAGATGGTTCGAGAAAGTTTCCCTTCTTCGTAGCTCACTGCGTCGCCACAACAGAGCAGCCGACAAGAGGCGTTGGTATATACTTACTCGGAGGTCAAGATTAGGCGAGGGTTAAGAATATTAATTAAATGAAGTTTTTTGTTGTATTATTTATGTTCGTAATAGTAGAGTTCTGTTATATTGACTTTTCGCCACCAAACAGATGAATAAAAAGCCGATCTTAATGGGCAACAACCGTTTAGGATTTTAACGGTCCACCGTCCTTCAGGAGTAATTACAATTAAATGAGTTTTAAGTTAAGATGGCATATGTGAGTACTTCTATTTTAAGAAATCGTATTTTTTCTTACAAGAAAGTAGTAGAACGAAAGATATTAAGCGATACATGGCTGATAACACAAATAACGGACTTGATTGTTTATTTGCCCTTTATCGGCCCAATGTTATTAATACCTGTAACATGCGTACGACTATTTTTCTTTAAACATCCTCTTTTCACATGATCAAAATATATCAATATTCTTCGACGATATTGCAACAACAGGCAGTTGCAGCCATCGACAGCGTCATCACTGTACCAAAATGGAGCATTGACGCCAGTAGTTGCGGTGATGCGGAATGTGTGCGGAGCTCCCGCTACTTTGACATCATCAACGGACAACTCTGGGATCATCAATACAGGCAGTGCTAATCCATTGCCATCAGATTTTTTTATCATCATGGGGCGAATTTTAATGAAATGTCTTTTTTTATTTTCACTTAAGAACAATGCCGTTTAGTACAGAAATTTATGTCCTACAAAAGGATATGACCCATTTTATACATTTTTTTCCACTTACGTCGATTTAAACTAATAAGCAATTTTTTACGTTTTCCTGTCATTTTTAATGAATTTTTCGCTGATTTCATCTATTTTAATATCATTTTAATGGTACTTGCTTCGAATAATATTTACAGATGCAGCAAATGTTCTCCATACAATTGCTGGGTAGCCTATTCCATTTCTTCCCACAGAAGTTGTAATGTCAGCCGTTGTGTGTAATCCAGGTTTTCTGTGACGCCTATCAGTACCGTTATCGGTTTGGCATATTCCGGGATAACTAAGACAGATTTCCTGGAAAAGAACAATCCTAACCAAGAGTCGGCAAGCTAAGTGCACTTGAACGAATAGAAGAAGAATCGATTACATCAGTAACGTATCCATCATGAGTTGTTCATACGAACTTGTTTTTATCATATTTTTATGTCATTTTTCTTTGTTTTTATGGTATTTTTAAAACATTTGAAGAACATTTATTGATAATTTTTAGCAATTTTTTGGGTCATCAAAATCCGCCCCTTGCTTATCATATTTACAAAACGAACAAAAGAACCATATTTATTACACGAAACGAAGTTATCACTAAACTACATGAAACTATTTTGGAAGTTTCATTTCCAATACAACGCTAATGTAATACTTTTCTATTTAACCTTTCTACAGCCCTTTCTTCAAACGATGTAATCGCAAGGGTTGTGGTAGTAACTATAATTAGAACAATTAAAGCATGTTTTACTCACAGGCTACTTTCAATATATTCCAGTCATCGCGAATTCTGAAGCCTAAAATTAATTTCGAAGCAGCTATTGTCACTAAAATGTTACGAGAAATTTGCAAACATATTTTGTGAAGATTATTATAAAGTACTACAGTTACAAATTGCGTTTGTGGTAGGCAATTTCTGGGATAATGAAAGGGAATTGTTAATAAACTTTTATCGGCTTTTCAAATACGTTCACGATGTAAAATGGTTCAAACATGTTAAGATAAAAAAGTGAAGTTAGGATTTAGTTACAAAAAATGTTTAGCCCCATTACATGCTTTTATAAACACATACGAATCACAGTTAATCAAGCATATGCGAAATTATTATAAATAAAATATAACATCAATAGGAATTCCGCACTATCATATGACACAGAAAAAATAATTAACAAAACAATCTGCAAGACCCCTCCTTCTACATGTGAGCTCTATCTGATTAATGTAGTTAAAACTAACCTCAAAAATTAAAATTTTCAACCAGTTCTTAAGAATAATCACTAGTCTCTCGGTTCGTAACTAACGACGAACTTAACAAACAACTAAATATCGAACCGATAGCCAACCATACCACTTATCTTTCTTCCCATTTCTACTTCTCCGTACCACAAATACTTACGTTAAATGCTTTGGCCGAAATCCAGTTCACCCAAACCGTATCAAAAACCAATTCCTCGTACACGTATTCACAAAAACAATTGCTGAAATAGACACATAATAAAGATTCCTATAGGACTTCCTCGACCGTGTGTTAGATTTAAGTAAAGTGAGTAAGTTACTAGTAAACGACAAAACACTTGCTAATATATTAGACGTTTATCCATATGAGATAATCCAACAAAATAATAAATAAAACCAGATTAATACCCTTTTCACGAGGGCTCGGTAAGTGAAGAATAAAATAGATTTTTAGGCAGCGTCTAGTAAAAGTGTTTTTTCAGAGCACACACAGCGTGGTGAAAATTCAGTTTTTAGCACTAGCGCTATGTGAAGCGACGCTAAGTGATCAGATTCACCTGTGAATGCAATAAAGGAAACAAAATACTTTCGACTCAACGCATGACCTACTGCATCATTAAGTGATTTGCTTCCTTGAATTAAAATAAAATGAATGTCAGTAAGGCAGTATAGAAAATAATGTATGACACGTGATAAAAGTGATTTTATTTGGCTGGTAGGATTGCTCTACTCGACCTATCCGCATCATGTCGCAACCTTTCCTACTCGTGAACTAAAATGCCACTTTTATCTTTCGTATCATAAATAACAATTTTAGGCCGACACTAGTCAAAGCGGTTACTTTAATTGCTTTCACATCGTGATAAAAATTAAATTTTTAGCTCTAGAGCGAAAAGTTAGATGTCAAAAATGTTGAAATATTCAGATAAATCTGTGAATACAACAAGAAAACGAAATACTTTCGTTTGCTGCAGCAGCTACTACTGACATAAGTAACGTAGTACCCAATTTAGGTATATGCATACTTGAATTAAATTACGTCAATAAGGCTGTCTAAAATGTGTATGAGACACGTGGTGAAAGTAATTTTACTTTTTATATCTGCCTACCGGCCTCGTGTCGCCACCATTCCTACTCGCAAAATAAAATGACATTTTTGCGACTCATATCATAAATAACTATTCTGCGAAGAAATAAAAGCGGTCATCTTCGTCAGCATAATACTATGTTGACGAAGATGACCTCTTTTATTTCTTCGCATAAGAACGTCAACAACACCAAATCAGAATTCCCACAATAACTATTCTGTCAAAAAAAATCGCCGATATCTGGCGCACTGTAACAATACTTTCTCTTGTTACGAAGTAAGGACGAGAAAGTAACAACTAGCATTTATATCACGTTTGAGAGCGCATCGCATCGAACCAATTAATTAAGCGCGGAGGGAAATGAGTGGAAGAGGGCAGAAGGAACGCGAGCCGGGCGCTGTGCAAGTAATCTGCTAATGACGGCGGCTCAAAGTGCTTGCTGCCTCCACGAAACGGCCACCGCCCCCACCCCTAGCCCGAGTGGCGTGAATGGGCGGTAATCGACGACCACCTTTCATCCAGTGGAGAGAGACGTTCACTGGAGGTACACGGCAGTGGCGGCTCGTGGCTGTGAAGAGCCAGTAGAGAAGTACACATTTACACCTGCGTATTGTGACGTCGTGGGAACACAGCAATCACAGACACCAGCCTAAGGGCCATATTCATATTCGTCATTTGTAGGATAAGAAAATACTTAAGCTATAAGAAGTTACTTTCGATAAGGAAATGCTTATACACATTTGGTATTCATACACGATTCTTATAATAAGTACAGTGTCTCTGGTGGCAACAGTGTCTTGGCTGCTTCACAGCCTCTTGAATCCTGCCAGAAGCGCTCCATCAAACTGGCCGTGAACTACCATATGCGTGTACCCGTGAGGTAACTTAACCTACACAGTTTCTTAAATAGTGCCAGTATCTTCAACAAAGACTTAAACGTGGTGAAATCAGTAAACATCTAGTTAGTTAGAGGTGGTTTTAGCCACCAATGTTACCAAAATGTGTACAAGTAAAGTGACTTAGTAAAACGATATTTTTTCTTAAGTTCTTGATCGTTGTGCATTTTTAAGGGGTTTTGCATGTCACGTAAATATCGCTTGTTGCTACAAAGAAAGATGCCACTGTAAAAACCCTTATAATCTTTGAAATAGTCGTCCATTCCATTTCTTTCAAATTACGACAATTTTCAACGCTTTCAAGAGAGGCTTCACTTATAGATATAAGTGAAAGTTGGACCTTCCTCATCTCAAGTTATAAGTATTTTCTTATGTGGATGGATAAGTTGCTCCTATGGATTGGAAATCGTTATAAGGAACTCCGTAAGGTTTTCCTTATTATAAGTCATGACTATGAATATGGGCCTAAGATATTTATTAATAAGTATCTACAAATAAATAGTTTGATCCGTTATGTGCAGCTCCGATAGACCCAATACCCCGATCGCAGGAGCGATCCTCAAATGATACAAATCTGCCTGACTCGTGGCCCTCGCCACTCCTCAGCGGGTTTACGCGCACAGCGTAGAACCCCGGCGACTGCAGTCACCGGTGGAAGAAATTTTCCACAGCGGCGTCCCAACACATGGGTTGCCTACGAGCATAGATCGTCTCCGCACCGCCCTGGGCGCAAGTTTTTTGCGTTCGCACGAGGTTTTCACTCAACTCAAAACCCACTCCAGCCCTTTGCGCTCTTGCTTATATACTTCCCAGACCACGTGACACGTAACGTCATCTCGCTTTCGCGGGGCACTTCATGACGCGTGACTGTCGCGCCGCCACGCATTTTGGGCATCCCTTCCCATGGATTCCTGAAAGTTTTCAAAATACCTCGGGGTGCCTCCGCCCCGCACTTTGTACTTCCTTTCTCCACCCAGTATTCTCTTGCGCCCTAATCATGTGACGCGGTGCCTGCAAGGTGTCGGTTTCCTGCTTCTTAATACAATACGTTATAGTATCTAAATCATCATAATTATTATGGCTTGAGCCTATTGGCGCCTTCCGTCTTCAAGAGTATCCTTCCATCGCCTTATTGGTCTGCCCCTACTCCTCCGGTACGGGTTGTAGTTGTGGAGGACTTTTTGGTATTCGATCTTCCGGCATTCTCATTAAATATTTACCATTATGACGGAAGATCGAATGCAGAAAATCCTCCACATCTTAATAACTGAAATTGTTTACTTCCTGTACATCAAATCGATCCTTGAAAGTTGCGGACATGTCTGTAATGTCTTTATCATCTGCTTCCTTATTAACTATAGAAAAAAAATCTTCTGAAATACAATATTCTTCAAAGAAACACTGAGGCTCCTACGTATCTGTTGTATCATCAACCTATGGTTAATTAATCAGGCGTTAAAATTCTATTTGTACAAAATTATTGATGTAGTCTGAAAAGTACTCGATTAATTCATTTCATGCTCTGCCATGTTTATGAAACATTTCAAGTTATGTTCAACAGTGGCGTATCCTTTTCTATTCCAAATGTCGTTTATTGAATAAAATCACGTAAGACCAACAAAACAATATCTGTGCATTTGCAGAGGAACACAACCAAGGGAATTCAATAAACTATAACTGTTTGAAACTAAGACTGTAGTTTTTAGACTGAGTACAAAATAGTGTATTAAAATTGGCGACGGATAGACAAAAAGGGTATGAGGCAAAAAAGATAAGCCACAGGAGCCACATCAGACCACCTCCAAGTGGTAAATATTAATACTTCGATTTTGGGGGGAAGTGGCTCAGCTTGTTGCCACTCCAAACCCTTCATAAGTATGAGCAGCTTATATAAAAATAGATAATCCACACTTTCACTCAAATCAATGTATTAAAATTTAAAAATAACAGACGTCTTGCTATGGTTAAAGGGGGTTGTCTTGTTTTTGATCCTAGATCTTCAATTCATATATAGTAAATAATGAAAGTATCTAAGGAAGCGAAACGAAGCAGGCCCGATCTTTTCTACTTGTATTTATAAGGAAATGAAATGGAAACATTGCACAGTGACCTTTCTATAGTACGAATGGTGCGCGCCTGATACTGCGACGTAAGGCGCAGAAAGCCTTTCCAAGGAGCGCTCAGAGTTGCGCAATGCATGCCTCCTTTAATGCTCCTCCTTGCGTAATGGGATGGAGCGAGGCGGGCCCAACGAGAGGGCAATGGGGCGAGGTGGTGCGGTGGGGAGGGGTGTGTGTGCGGGTAGGAGTGGTGAAGAGGTAAGGGGGGGGAAGTGGGGGCGGGGCGGGGGATGTGTGGGTGGGGTGAGGAGGTGGGAAGAAGCGGGGTGGGAGCGGTGAGGCGGGGAGGAGAGTGTTGTGGGAGTGGCGGGCGGGGAAAAGCGTGGGTGGGAGAGGCGTACATTGACAACAACAACAACAACAACAATTATTATTATTATTATTATTTTATTATTATTGTCATAGTAGAAGGAAAGTGTGTCGGGGAGCGGTGGACGGTGAGTGGGATGTAACGGTGCGTGGCTGCGCGAGGTGGGCGTGGCGTCCGGGGGGCAGCGTGGGCGTGGGCGTGGGCGGGGCCGGCTTATCGGGATCTGCCAACCGTGCGAGCGCCACCGCCCACGCGCGCGCGTCCACGCGGACGGCGCCCCACGCACAAAGCCAACGGCCGGCACGCCAAGCGGAGGGGCTTCTGCGCCTCAGCGACACATCCCGAGTAACTACGAAAGAACATCTCCAAGAGGCCGGGACCGTTTTCACTAGCATTTCTACAATTTGTGTCATCTAAAGAATCTAAAGGAAATTCAGGTTAGACTAGAAAAAACAAATTACTTTGGCCGAAGCGACCACACCCACAAAATTTGAACAAAGAAACAAAATTCAGATCTTCGGAAATTTTGCTTTTGTAACAGAGCAATTAAAGATTGGAACGATTTACCTGCAGCAATTTTCAAAGCTTTTCCTCTAAGTGTCCGAAGTTTTAGAAATGAGTTAGAACAAGATGAGTCTAGAAGATATTAAATGAGTAAGTGCTGTGAAGTGCGGTGAAGTGCTGGTCAGTGTAATTCAAAGCAAAAACAGTGTAGTGTAGGTGCAGTGAGTGCAGTGCAGTGCAGTGCAGTGCAGTGCAGTGCAGTGCAGTGCAGTGCAGTGCAGTGCAGTGCAGTGCAGTGCAGTGCAGTGCAGTGCAGTGCAGTGAACGCGATCAATGAATTTAAAAAAAATCTAATATAGCCAATATTTATGTAGCTTGTATTAAATTTTAGCATCACCAACATATAATATTAATAACATGACTAGAGTTGAAATAATTGTTATAATAATATTAGTGATAGTATGATTATTCCATTCTCGGCTTGTACTGTACTCCTTTATTATTATTGTTATTATTAATATTATTATTATTGTAATTATTGTAATTATTGTTATTTAACTGCCACCGGGTCATACCCAATTGCAGTTCAAATAAATGTATGTAAACCAAAAAAAAGGTTATTCAATTCCAGATATTTTTCAACTCACTGTGATTTACTTTGGACTATTTTGGAACCATCACAAAAAAATAATAGAATAACGGCGGGATGATATATTTGGAACAGCATTACGTGAAAATGAATACATGAATTTCGATTTGGGCAAGAATAACAAGAAATAAATAGAGGAGGCCAAAATAGGAAGTGACCATAAGGAGGTGGAAAATAAAAATAGAAAAGGCAATTAATAAAGAAAAAATGTAAGTGTACTGACCGATAGGAAGAAGCAGTCGGACGGCAAATAAACATGATTCGCAGATTCCACCAAACAGAGACAAAATGTAACACTTTCAGTCAGAAATACACAGTTGAAAGCCTGGTAATCTGCTTTGAAAAAATAAGTCGGACGTATGATGGGATCGCATTAATCGCTTGAACATTTTCATTGCTAAGAGTTGTTAAATTAGTAATAAATAGTAGCTAAAGTGTAGATAGAATGACGTAAACACGGGATTACTACACGGAAATGCACTTTTAAGGAAGGTTGGACTTAAGGGATCCAGGCAGACATTCCGAACTTACAGACCCAGGAGAGGTCGAACCATCTTATGCAGATCCAATTGAGCTAAAAGAATTAGAAGGGGCATTGGAAAGTTTCAAGAACAAAAAAGCGCCCGGCATAGACGGAATAAATATAGAACGTTTTAAATATGCACCAATAAAAATAAAAGAAAGCTATCTATATATTTTAATGTATGCTGGACTTCATGTAAAGTACCGAAGAATGGAAAGTGGGCATGATATACATTTTCAAGAAAGATAAAAGAGAAAATTGCAACACTACAGAGTCAGTCTTCTTAACACAGCCTAAAAAATGTACGCTAAAATTATAACGCGAAGGATGAATGTCCTTAAACAAGTTATTCTTGGAGAAGAACAATGTGGCTTCAGGAGAAGGCGATCATGTACTGTAACCGTCACGTATCTACCTAACTATTTCGTAGTACGCCGAATTACAGAAGTAAATCTGTTATTTACTTGTTTCGTGACGTGTGATTACACCGTCACACAAACCTGGGAATACCTCAAATTATGGATAATTCCCTATCGGTGGTGGGTTCGTCTTTGCTAACTAATATTCATTTAACAAACAAACACAATTTCATAGTTTTAAAGAACAAGTAACATATATTCTTTCCAATATGATCCTTTGTACACTCACGTTCACATATTCTCCTACGTGATTACTTTTCCTTTTGATTACACAATGGTAGCTAACTCCCTACCTAAACTGCAGTTTTCTGTAGTTTAATAGTGACTCTGATCTACATTTACACGAAACAAACAGTAAATACATATGTACACTTCTCAAAACAAATTATCTCTTAATGAAACCACAATTCACAATGTAAATAACCATCCTGTAAAAAAAATACATACAAACAATATACCAAAATTCACTAATACCTTTTCAATCTTAAATAATACTACACTCAATATTTACACTTAATATTCAGCTTCTGCGTGACCTCGCAGTGCAAAATTCTGTTTTACACAGTTTCTTGACTGTTCATGAAATAACGTTTTACCAGAAACAATTTAACAGCTTTCATTCATGTTCAAAACCTTTTTTACATAGACAATTCCTCTTAAATGATTTCAAATAACATCAAGTCAATTATGTATGAATTTAGATAAAGAATTATACACAAGGACGACTTTTATCAATAAACATAAAAATTATTTAGATCTGATTTCTCTTACGACTGCAAAAATAAATTTACTGGTTATCAAGGCTAATATTTAGTAAAACTTGTCCGATCAAGGTCTGTTACTGAGGGAAGCTCATATTACAACGTTTTAATTTGTGCAATCATAATTCTATCTTGAAAGTTTTCCAAGCTGCAATTTAGTAAATATTCTTTCTGCTTTTCTATGACTCACGACCGGCGAATTCTCCAAGCTGGTCCCGCGCTGAGTAGACGGCTGTCGAGCGACGTTCACGCCCCAAGGTCGTCGTTGTCCTGCGACGGTTCGTGCGCTGCCTACCGCGATGGAATCGGAGTATTTCCTACGCCTTCTCCTCGTTGTACAGCCCAGTTAAACCACAGCTTACACGAAGGTGATGGTCGCGTTAGAATGCGAGTCCAAAACTCCAAATTATAACTTTGTTTTAGTGAAAGTTGAGCCAGTTGTTGAATAAACTATGCTTTTCGGAATTATCAAAATTCTCCAATAGAATTTTCGAAATGAAATCCCATAAATAAAAATGAAATATAATAAAAGTAGAATAAGTAACTGCTCAAAACTAAAACTGAAAAAGCTGTAACAAAGAAACAGAAACACGTCCTATGTTACAAAAAATCTCTTCTATATTCCAGCAACGAGAATGTAGCAACGTGGTTTTATAAATTCATTTTAGTCCACTACCACTGTTATTCTTACATTCGTTGCATTACTTGTTTAATATTCCTATCGAATTTTACGTAATCTTGACATATCACAGTGATTAATCCCATGAAAAATACTTAGACAATTACCTTTTAATAAAGCTTCATTTCTGGTATTTTCCACGTGTCCCTCGTCGGTTGTGTGGTGGAATAGTACCCATCTAATCACTTCAGCGTCTCGATCCGGAAAGAAAGACAATCTCGTCCGAGTCAAGCCTCATGCCACATTCGCATTTCTACAAAAGTTCTGATTGGCTAGGGCGAAAGTACGTTCAGAAATTTGTTTCTAGGTAACGCCATCTCTTCGCTACTCTAGGAACTATTTGTAGGGCAAGATGTCGGGTATTGTCACTTCAATATTTCTTTTGTCATGAGTGTAGCCGATGACAAGCGGTTACAGTACAGACTGTGTCTTTGTAATGGAGCAGTTAATACAGAAGCGTAGGGAATTCAACCTCCCTACCTGCATTCTCTTCGTAGATTTTTAAAAGCTTTTGTTTTAGTATCCAGCAAAAAGTTGTGGGAAATTCTTAAGATTCTGGGAATTCCAAACCACCATAAAAGTAATGAAAAGCTTCTATAGTAATAATAAAATATGTATTGACATGGAAACAAGAATTGGCAGAAAACAGATAATAAACAGAGGAGTAAAACCAGGATGCCCACTGTCCCCTGTACTTTTTAGTTTACATATAAACAATGCCAGAAAGGAATGGCAGAAAGATTTACTAACAGAATGCACTATAGTTTCTCGAATAGGCTTAAGAACAATTTTATTTACTGACGATCAAGTTATTTTGAAAACTCCGAAGATAGATTGCAGAATGACATCTATCCTGCAAAATATACTACAGAATTACGAGTTGCGGATATCCACTCAGAAATCTAAAGTAATGGCTTTTGTGGGCAAACATCATTTGAGGTGCAAAATAGTTGTAGAAAACACCACATTAGAACAAGTGTCAGAATTTGACTACCTCGGTATAACATTCCTATGCGTCAAGAATGACATCCAGAAAAAACTCAATAATTTCAGGCAATGTGTGGCACAATTCAAAAAAAATCTTAAAAATAAAGTAAAAAAGGACATACAAATGAAATAGCACACCTAATTTCGACTCGTTTTCGTATATGAATATATGCTATAGCTAATGCTGTTTTCCAAATACACCTGAGTTCTACGAGCACGTTTGGAAACGTTTTAAATATAATGTTCGTGTTTTGAGAAACTCTTAAGATCTGTCTTTCAGAGGTGTTAAAATGAGGGTTTGTTATTGCTTCCCCGATCTCTTCAATATTAATATGAAAGTACCGGCGTTAAAGTTGCTTAGTGTTACTTAAAGTAGCATCGAAGAGAATTCCAGGGACCAGGCTTAAATGGTAAATTAAAAGAGCAGTAAATGCTATGGAAGATGATTAAACTAGATTAAACCAAATTAAATTACGATTTGATCATTCCGTCTTAATAACTTACAAGGCATAAGTTAAACTTATGGGACATGGAAAGCCGACCTGTGGGTCGGCGCCGGATCTCATCATCCAGTGGAGACGAACACCGCCATCTCCTGGCAAAAAACATTAACTACACAAACGGGACCAACGACCCTCGCAGTTGACGTCCCCGGAAACATCAATCATATCTAATATCGAGAACTGCACCAACGCCTTGAAATGATACAACTCGTTACCAAATGACTTCCACTGTAATATTCTATCCACCTTCAAGTTAAAGCCTTTTCCCACATCTACTGCAAAATCGGGGTAGCAGAGTCAACGTAAAGAAAGAGACATTTGTGTGCTGAATTTATTTTACATTCAGATGAGACTCGCAAAGGAGCCTTTAGAATGTACCTTGAGGGAGTGTTAAAAATGTATGAGGTGGAAACATAAAATGTGACAAAGGAAATAAAAGTTCGGGCACTAGAAGAAAAACTGTCCCAAGGAGACTTAGACTAGAAAGCAAAATATCCCCAAAAAGAATTTACATCTGATAAGAGAAAATATATTAAAAGGAGAAAATGTAAATAAAAATAGAAGCGTTCTAATATTTACAAAAGCGTGGAAAGAAAAACATGTAGAGTAAAAAATGATAAATTGACGTCGTCGCATGTTTGTAAACTAGGCAAGCTTGATACGTAAAATGGTCATCAACTGATGGTCATTTCGATGTCTTGATACATTACTATGTTGGTCACATGTCACTTTCTTTTCCAAATCTATACTTATTAAAGAACCCAATTTTTTTGAAATAGAACACATGATGTTCAAATGATAACACATTTTCATATAACTTCACGAGAACTGAATTGTGGGTGGCAGTGAAATTTGCATCAACGCCTTAGCATAATACTTGGTACCAGAAATGGCCGATACGTCAATAATAATAATAATAATAATAATAATAATAAATAATAATAACAATAATAATAACAATAATAATAAAGTATGTATATGGCGTGTTGGGTCGGTGGTCCGACTTCGCCGGCCAACTACCGGCGTCCCCTTTGCCTGGGCCTAGTTAACTTCCCATGCTTGGGGGTAAGAGCGACAGGAGGATAGGTCTTCACCGTAACTAGAGAGATCCGCCTCCTTGAGCTTTTCTTCGTCACACAGCTACAGAAACTGGAACGATTTTAAAGGAAAGCTACAACTCTATTTGTGCCTCGACAGGGTATCAAGCCCAGGGACTACAGCATGGGAAGCTAGTACGCTGGCCAAGAGCCAGCCTAAAGGCTACAATAATAATAATAATAATAATAATAATAAAAGAAGAAGAAGAAGAAGAAGAAGAAGAAGAAGAATTCTAGCGGCCGGCTGCTCTGATCGGTAGTTTCCCCTGGTTTCTCCGATCAACACCAGGCGAATGCCGGAGCAGTACCCTACCAAACGGGCCACGGACCGCGCGCGATCTGTCCTTTCTCTTCCTTGTCCTATCCTCTCCCCTTACACACACACACACGCACACACACACACACTTACACTCACATGCACTACACTATCACATATTCGGAGAGCGGTTGGGAGCTTAGAGCTTGTCCCGACTGGGGGCGGTGCCCCGCTGGTGGGAGAGTCCTGGTTAGGGGGAAACCCCACTAGCCGACGGTAGGTCGGCGACGGATCTCGCCATCCAGCGGGGGAAGATCACCGCCATCTCCCGAGAAAAAAACATGCACTTCACTAACGGGACTAATGACCGAAGCAGTTGGCGCGCCCGGAAACACGAAAAGATCAATAATAATAATAATAATAATAATAATAATAATAATAATAATAATAATAATAATAAAGCGGAACTGCAGTTGCGTTGATGTTGAGAGAGGACGTTGGTCAATAAACCATCTTCATCCCGCGACGCAGTATCCCGTGCGCCCGCCCCCGCCCCCGTCCCCTTCTCCAGTCCCGCAGACTTCCTCTCGAGCACTCCGCGGCCGCCTGCCCCCACCCGCCCCCCGCGACGCGGATCGAGTTTGCCCCTCGGAAGCGCAGAGTCAAGCAAAAGGTCGAGGGGGCGGGGGCGGGGGCCGGTAACAGCTAAAGTGCGGCTCCAAGGTTGCGGTCGGGTTGCATCAAGGAGCTCAGTCTGCATCGATCCCCGGCGCGTTGATTGCTTTCCATGCGCCGAAACAGACGACCGCCAATAACAAGGCGTTATGCATTGGCTGCCTTCAAATGTCAACTGAGGGGCGCCACTTCGCACTTATCCCAACGAGACTGGTAACATGAGATTTCACTCAAAGTCAAATATTATTATCATTTTGTTTTGGAGGGAGGCGTCGCGAATTTGGGTCGTATTTGGACCACCCGAACGAGCCCAATCACATTTTCCCGAGGGGAGCACGTGACTTATTTGGGGGTTGACAGCATTTCTGTGATAAATCCATTTTTACACCCTAGGGTTGTTAGCCCAAGGAGAGCAGTTATGAAATGATGAAGGATGATTGAACAATTACACACATACACACACACACAAACATTCATACCCCGGGAGGGATTCGAACCCGTAACTCTTCAGGCACGAGGCAGCTACGGGTCTTCAGCCTCAGCTACTTCGGCTATTATCATTATTATCATTATCATCAACAGCATTTTTTTGAATTGAATTTTATTTTTATGAAACACCATTTGTTTCATTTTCAAACTTTCTAGAGACTATATATAAACACTTCTAAAATCGTTCCGTGAAAACACTCTTACTATTATTCGGATTCGCAGTCATGAGATGAAGTATTTCTTTCCTAGAAGTTGTATTTTCTATTTCCACTACAGCCGAAGTGCAGAGTTCACTATAACGTAATCATCTAGTGTTTACTGCGTATTGTACTGCAGTATAAAACTATAGTAGTACCTTAACGTGGCGCCTCCAACAGGTTTCAGAACTAATTTGTTTTCATAACTATATTTTAATTCGTGCTTGCAAGTTCAAGTAAACAAACTTTAATCATTTGCAGTTGTTCAGCACGTTATTTCCGAGCATTGAAGCTACAGAATTGGTTTAAATATTAAAAAAATGTTGTTTAATTAAAAGTAGATTTAATTATCATCAATCTGATATTTAACCGTAATTTATGTAAAGGTGGGAAAGAGAGCATAGTGTAATGATTTACACGATCCCCAATGGTATGCATTTGCATGATAAACGGTTCAAAACATTTACAGCAAAGACGCCATAGTAAAAAAAAATAAAACCGAGTAAAGAAGAGAACAAAGCGAACCCGATGCTTGTGCGAGTTTGGACTATAAACATTAGATCCGGCTATGATTTAGAAACATTTTGAAAGTTATCCCAGTGAAATCGCGTCAGGCAATAAAAAGTTATTGAAATTTTCATATTTTGCATGTTTGTATTAAGGAAAATATTAATGGAGTCCATTGTTGGAGCGATGAAACGCATATAAAGAAGAGGTTTTTCGTATACTGCAAGAAAACGCGATAACATATCGAATTCAGACTTTCGGAGGTAAAACAAGAAAATTAGCTGATCAGATAAAATTTACCCATTTAAATATCTTGACGGGAAGTGTCGAAATTTTAATAACACAGTTAGATTAATTCAAGGAAGACGGAGCGATTAGCGTACAAATGCAGTGCGTTCCATTTCACATTCAAAAACGGAAAACAGGGAAAATAAAAGGATTTTGACAAAAGAAAACAAGAGGAGAACATCAAATTTTAGGAAATTGCCGAGAATTTATCAAAACCAAAACGAGAATAATGTGTTTCGGAAAACGTTAGAAATTAAATATTTTAAGAGAACCAAGGTGACGCGATCGTCAGTTATCGAGCGATCGGGAAAAGTGCTGAAGCAAGGATAACAATGCTAGGTTGAACAAGATTCGTCAGAATGTGTCTGGACTCGGTGAGAGTAGGATGTATGTTCGCGTAGGCGATTCTTAAAAAATTTTTGTAAAGTGCGGAAGTTACGAGCATCATCCGATATAGTAACCGGAAATATTTTAAGTACGGTGTGTAACAGTCGTGGAAGGAGAATTTCGTAAAAAGAAAAGGGAATTTTCTTGGGACTATTCCGAAATTCGGCAACACCCGCTGGACTTGCGAGAGCGAGCGGCGGTACGAGAAGTTTTGCAACGGTGGGGAGCGCGACGTTGCATGAATAATAAGAGGCGCGAAATTTAATTCGAACTCGGTGAAATTTAACAATTTGGAGGGTTTATAAAAAATAAGATGGCAGCGTGAACTCCGACAGCATGAGTCAACTGTGGTGCGTGTGTGAGTGTCCCGGATATGATGGCGACAACGGAAGGCGCTGTTGGGCGTGAGTAATCACTCCAGACACGCAGATTCATCGCGGAGGCAACAGTATACGTGAGCCAAAGCATTTTGACATTTGTTTGTTTAGTTTTGATGGAAGAAAGCTCTGTCGAAGACCAAGCCGTGTAATTGGTAGATTTTAAGACGGAAAATCTCGACAGAATGCATTCTGGGGTTTATGTATATGCGTGAATGGTATTTGTTTGTTTTTTTGTTTGTAAATAGTTTGTGTGAACGAAAGAGTATTTATATATCTATGTATTGTTTATTGAGGAGGAGAAGTGTTTATTTTGTTGTTGTTTTTGATGCTGGGTTGTATTGATGTGTGCCGTCAGAGGTACCATTGCCGTTGCGGCACTAAATAGTGGAAATTGAAAAGAACTTGATAACGAAGGCAATTGAATAAACTTCATGGCCATTTTGGGGGGGTCATGATTCGAAAATCAATGTGTTTTTCACCATCATTTACGTAGTATTAGACTGATCCACGCGCGTGAGCGCAGTACTTCTCGCGTCTGTACAGACGCACCGCAGACCACGCCCAGGTGAGTGAAAGGACCAGGTAAGCTAGCAGAGGGCAATTGTGAGTAGAAAAAGGGGGAAAGTTATCATATGTGGCAACCCAACGCGAGGCTAATGTTTATTGGTTTGTTTGTAAGAAGGGCTAGAGCAGGGCAAATAGAATAGATAAAAGAAGTAAGGAGGAGAGAGAACCTATTATAGTGGCGGCCCAACGGTGGGGCTGTGATTAATAGGGCCTATTTATAGATGTATAAGTAGCTAGAAAGGGAGGGTTCCGACCCATTACAATAGTAATTCACCGTTTTCACCAGTGCATTTGCAGGCGCATTAAAAACAATAGCTCATGGTTTCCTTATTTTTCAGAATATTCTAGAAGGAGGCGGCTTACGATTTTGGCAAATAGATGTGTGTTGTCGAGAGGAATGGCATAAGCTATTGATCAACTCTAGCCGCCTTAAGCCATCAAAACCCGTTGTTGAAACCGAAAACACAAAACACTTTTACATTTGGGAGAAAAATTTATTAAAACGTTCTGATGGATCAAAAAAATTATTCCCTATCAGGAGACCGAGATATGTCAAATGCCTATTTATCTAGGTAGGTGGAGTGGAAATGGTCAAACCGTGAGTGACGGATACACGGGCAAACGGAGGTTACTCGATTATTGTAAGAGGATACTTAGGTAACTCCATCGGGAGCAGTGAATTTCGTTCACTGAGATGGAAAGTTCATTATATCAGAGTTCACTTTCTCTTTAGACGACTGTATTTATTGAATATTAAAAGCGAATTACTTGATGTTCCGTTTTTGTCATTTTATAACATGTTTCAGCGCTGTCTGGGGTACATCGAATGTAAAGAAAATGCATCATTAGCAACAACGTATTCGATTGTAAAGGGATTTCAAACCAATTTCAAAATGAATCTTTAAAAAGTTACTCCATACCTCACCTCGTACGGAAACCCGCTCTCTCTCACTTCAATCTACCTAAAACCTAACAAGTTTCCATTGTCAATGTAATAAAATACAATTTTCTCAGTCACACAATCACAATTCCACCTAATAAAAGGACCTGACACTTCGCCTTGATCTCAAATTTCTACATTCTCCAATACCCTGAACCAGTCAAGCTAAGACAGTCTTCAAATCTAAACGATTACTTCTTTAAATCGTTCTCCTTCTGAGAAGCATGTAGAAAATTCGTACAATTATTAAAATCAGCAAACCTTCCTACCTTAAGGAGAGAATACTGTTCAACATCAATCTGCGTTACCCTTTTCTATTATAATATTAGTCTTTTCTGATTTCAAATGCTCATATATTTTGCCCCTGAATATATATTGTGATATACCAAAATGACGAACTATTTTTGTTTATGAATGTTATTAATATGAAGTGGAATATAGGGATGTCAATAGATGTTCGCGGAGGGGTTGCTATTCAACAAGTAAATAACCGGTGTTAAAGGTCATTTTCGCTAGGTGAAGAGGATGTGGAATAGTATTGTTTTGTTAGACAAAAGAGGATAATACAGAGTTCTGATGCTTTGGGTTTTAGGAAGAACAGGGACACTCTCTATAGCAACGCGGTAATGAGCGGGTCGGCTCCTGACATTTTACCAAGTCGAGGAAAGACTGTTGATGGACAACCAAATCCGATGCAATAATTTGTGGTATAATTAAGTCTATCGTTTATGTTAGGATAAAACGTTACTGTGCGAAAAGACGTAGTAATTCTACAAATAGTCAGTAGGTATAGGCGTCCACCCGTGATGCGAGTAAGGGCAGTAACGGGTAATAATAGTATCTGGGAGAATTGGAACTTGATCGCGGACTTTATGAAGAAGGAAGATTCTGCTGCGACGACGGAGAAGATTCTACGGGGCGCCATCGAATGGAGAAGTGAAGAGCGCGCGAAGATTCGTGAATATAAAAAGGTTGATTTATAATTATTACAAGATAGAGAGAGCTAGCGAAAGAAATGGCAAAAGATAATTTCATTTTGGATTATCGATGTAACAATTCATGTTAAACTTTTATTAGAATCATATTTCACATTATAATAAATTCCAATTTGTTACTTTAAAAGAAAGCTGATTATCATTATTCGTTACGTGCAATCCAATAGTAGATATTTTGATAAGATTTTCAGATTCCTCGCCTCTCCTTATGGATGGCAGATTGAGTAATTGGTTGCAGAGTAAGTAGCAACTTGAACGCAATTAACTGAGCTTGCACGACATAATTTTGGATGCGCAATATTAAAATTACGTAGGAAACATCCGGGTTGCAGTCGTAATTATTTCCTGGCGCTCAAATCAATAACTAAATTATTCGGAAAATAATTAGTCCTTCAAACGAAACGAGTCATCAATCTAACTTAAGTAATAATTCGTAAAATTACGAATGTTGCTGGTAGAGAAGAAGGGCTTGTTTCAATATATATTCAGATATTTACTTCCATTACTCAAATTTTATATGTAATAGTAAAAGTAACATATATAAAACGCAAAATTGTGTGACAAGTATAACAAGAGTTGTTAGTGATGGTATTGCTTAAAAAAACCTACGTAGCTTAATTTTTAAAAAATACTCTGGAGCACTGGCAACACTAATGTGAGAAATAAAGCTACTGATGCGGGGTGACCGGTGGTGAAAAGACATGCTACAGGGCTTCGTTTCCGACTTCAGCCAATGAGCTTCAAGCACCAGTCTGCGTCACAATAATAACGGAAATTTTAAATGTAGCCAAAAATCAAAAATTATCACCCTGTTACAAGATATTGAAACAGACATACGAAGCATTTCTTTTAAATACTGCATATTGTACACCTTCATCGTGCTTTATTCGGTTGGGCACTGTTGAAAATTGTCACTGTATACCACTTTCAAAATGTATTTCAACACTTCTCGCAACTCTCCATGCACCACGGCGGTCAGCGACTGGTCTGGTTTTTCAAACAAAGTGCCCGTGTTGTGTGACGTGATTCTTGACGCTGGTGCTGCGCAGAACGAGCAAAAATCGGTGCGTTGGAGTAGCTCCCTCATTTCTTTTCAGCGTGGGGCAGCCCACCCCTCTCGCCTACGCTTCTCACTTTGCGCGTTCCACGGGTTTGGTTTGGTTGGTTTGGTTTTTGCGTGTTTCCGGGCGCGTCAACTGCTCTGGTCATTAGTCCCGTTAGTGTAGTGCATGTTTTTTCTCAGCCGATGGCGGTGATCTTCCCCCGCTGGATGGCGAGATCCGGCGCCGACCTACCGTCGGCTAGTTGGATTCCCCCCAACCAGGACTCTCCCACCAGCGGGGCACCGCCCCAGCCGGGACAAGCTCTAAGCTCCCGACCGGTCTCCCAGCATATGTGATAGTGTGGTGCATGTTAGTGTAAGAGTGTGTGTAAGGGGAGAGGATAGGACAAGGAAGAGGAAGGACAGATCGCACGCGGTCCGTGGCCCGTTTGTTAGGGTACAGCTCCGGCATTCGTCTGGTGTTGATCGGAGAAACCACGGAAAACTACCGATCAGAGAAGTCGGTCGCTAGAATTCTTCTCCAGGCAGCGACAGAATTCGACGTAGCTGAAAACCTAGTGTCGGAAATCCTGCCGCCGTGGGGAGAGGGAACCTAGGACCTCCCGGTGAGAGGCGCTGCAGTGACATCAGTTGATGCACTGAGCTACCGCTCCCGGTGGTTCCACGGGTGCTTTGATCGCTTTCGCCAGCGGAAGACCCTCCGCTGCGGCGCGCGCCTGATTGACAGCGCGGACAAAAGACGGCTGGCGGGCGGGCGGGCGGGCGGGTCTCGTCGGAGGACAGCTTCAAGGCAGCTCCACTCATCACTTATGCAGCGGGTGGCGCGCAACCGCTCGCTGAATCCTGAGTAGTGTGGATGAGTCGCTCGCTATTTGCCGAGCGACGAACATTCGGGGTTCGGCCTACCCACCGCGTGTCGATCTTCAGGACACATCAAAGGGAGCGGACATTCGCCGAACACATCAGCTGTTCGGGATTGGACGAGCAGTAGCTCGCTGATCAGCCAATGCAGAATGTGTGCAGCCACTTTTGATTGATTGATTACTGATTCCGGGCGCGTCAAATACTGCGGTCATTAGTCCCGTAAGTGTGGTGCACGTTTTTAATCGTGAGGTGATCTTTCCCCGTTGGATGGCGAGCTCAGGCGCGGACTAGCGGGGTTCTCCCTAGCCATGTATCCCCCACCAGCGGGGCACCGGTCCAGTCGGGACAGGTCCCCGACCGGTCTCCAGGCATTTGCGGTAGTGTAGCGCATGTTAGTGTAAGTTTGTGTGAGTGTGACGGTAGAGGATAGGACAAGGAAGAGGTAGGATAGACCTCACGCAGTCCGTGGCCCGTTTGGTAGGGTACTGCTCCGGCATTCGCCTGGTGTAGATCGCAGAAACCACGTAAAACTACCGATCAGAGTAGCCGGCCGCTAGCATTCTCCTCCAGACAGCGACTGAATTCGACCTAGCTGAAAAGCTGGTGTCGAAAATCATGCCGCCGTGGGGAGTGGGAACCTAGGACTTCCCGGTCAGAGGTGCTGCAGTGACATCAGTTGATGCACAGAGCCACCTCTCCCGGTTGTGGAGCTCCCTATAGAGACGATACTGTGGGAGAGGAGGACATGAGCTCGACTTCTTAAGGTAATTAGAATCATTCGTTGACTATTAAAGGAATAATTTAAAAATTAGCTCAAAACGGTTTCAAATTTGATCAATGCATTTTAGCATTGTTATCATAGTTCTAAAATATATACGCTTTTTGCGTATATAACAGCACTAAAATATTGTAAACAGTACATTACTAGTGGCCCAGAGCACCAAAAATGCTGCTGACATGTGTGTGGAGAATCGGTCCTGGCGTAGGAACAAGTGACTGTTCTGAAACGGCACTCACGAAAACGAAAACTGAAGCTTCTTTCTTCTTCGTCTCTTGACGTCAGCTGACTCGTAAGCAGTGAGGCAGTGAGGTTGACAATTTAGCCATAGCATAGGGTATGAAGAATGACGGATTAACATAGCAAAATATTTGCATTTATCAGTCAAGATCGAAACTACTTAATTGTTTTTTTCTCCGAGTTACTGGGTATGTAACGAAACCATTCATATCTCTTACCAGAGGCAGCTTATATTTTCGTCAAGTATGTAATTTAGTAGTTTGAAGTTTACGGTACTTGCTTATTCCTCGTTCGTTGCGTATTTTTTCTGTTGCAAACATTCATATCGTTACTTCGTTTCATTTATATTTCCAATATACGCATTTAGGAATCGAACCTAGGACCTACAGGTCAGAAGCCCTGCAGTGACATCAGTTGATGCCCTTAGCTACCTCTACCGGTGGCAACATTTGATAAAACAAACGTCCGTTCCTGTGTAATAGAAACAATTTGAATCGGCAAACGAGGTACACATTTCATCTGAAGGTACGAGTACTGTCGACAAAATAAGTAACCCACACTATTCTTGCATCTAGATAAATTAAACGTCACGAAGAGACATTGGATTTACATTTTCTGTCTAGCAACAAAGCAAAAAACAAAACCAGCTTGCGCTCAGGGGATCAAGAGGAACTGGACTAGAAACATGATCGAGATTGAGGGATCATTAACTTCGAAGCACGTGACAGAAATTGTTACAAATTTATTCACTTTTAGAACTCTACAGAATAAAAGAATGATGACAAGCATGAAATGATGACTACCAAATGAAGAAAAAATTCCAAAAATGACAAAAACCCAACGATGACAATACAGCACCATAATATAGAATGTTGGTGATGCGGTATTACGTTGTGTTCTGAACGCTGGCCCAAATGCATTGCTGCAGCAAAACAAAGGTTAAAGGTGAGAAAGCAAAGGGCTTGGTTTGGAATGAGATAACTTCATAACGTATTCCCTTTAATGTCAACATCGATATTTACAAAGTACTTGGCGTATACAAATGAGGAAGGACAGCCCGTATGCCGGGGTTTTGAGAGTTTTTAACGCATTCCGCTGCAAAGATGGTTCACATAAAACTGAAGATCAAACATTGCAGTACGTTATATTCAAACAGCAAGTATATTTAAAGAAAATACACCATAAACGTTAACTCGTATTACTAAAAAATATAATGCAATTAAAATCATAACGTAAAATGTATATATCTATCGGCTATAAATATATTATTTTAGTTCGTAATTTCCTTGAGCGTAAAGCAATTTTCAATTGAAGTGTTCAGAATAATATAAGAATAATATAGACATAATCCACATTTAAAAAATAGAGAGTTCGTATAATTCAATCATAAACTATATAGCAGCTCATTTTCATCTAGTATGATCACTATGGCACTATAGTGACACAGTTTTTCCTCACAATAACACATACCGAACCGTCTTCTTTTTACTTTGCTTTTGCGCTCCGCACAATTTCGTTCTTGTGGCTTCGATCTTTGACATTCTGTATCATGTGATATATAATAATATAATGTACGTTCAGTATAAATAAAGTAGGTCATTTGATACTTACATAAAATTTTCAAATTTATAAACAATTAGAAAATAATTTCATTTTCTCATAATGAATTAAGTACTTTACGACACTAATATTTGCTAAACAAACAACCCTTACTATTGTGATATGAGTAAAATATATATCGATCGATTTGAAAATAATTCAAATTTCCTGATCCAAATTTAGCACATCTCGTTTTCAGTTATAATCATTCAACTACCTGAACCCTTGCTATAACCAAAGGACGAGCTGTAGTAATGTTACAATACGAAAGTTATACACATGCTCCATAAGGATGATCGAAAAACCCAAAAATATTGTGCAGTACTTTTTCTCGAATACTAAGGTGATATATTGATAAGGTGAATGACGTTAAAGATTCTGAAACAACGATCACTATTGTGAACACAGAATTAAATACAGTATGTTTCTGAAAATGAAATTGAAATGTTATATCTTGTTGTGAACTACAGCAATAAATATACTATCCACCTTAATTTAAACTAGTGATACTAAAACACCTCTTACTTTCACGCACAATTAACGCAAAATTACTCAAATTTTCGAAATATTTTACCTGATCTTATTTCAAAATCTATCTTTAAGGAACTGATTTCATTAAGGGAAATCTTTCTTTAATATTTTAGTTGTAGGAAGACTCCGAACAAATTTTGAACTTCAACGAAAATGAGATTTTCACCATTCTCTTAATCGCCCTTCACACCACCCAACAAAAAAATATAATCTTTAGAGCCATTTTTATGAAAATATTCAAAATGTCACAGGGACTTCATGTAAAATACCCCCTAAAATTAAAATATCGGTTTCAAATTGAAGGAGCCGCAACATTAACCCAATAGATTAAGGAATATCAATTTTGAAGAAAACGGATGAACGGTTTAGCCACACACGTTGTTCACAGACAGACGTTTTGCCGACATTCGATTTTTCGGTGTGAAGGACCCACAAAACATAGATTCTGGCTACACTAAATGTTGGTGAATTTTGTTTCTAAATTTAGCAACTGGATTTATCCCCTTTTTCGTTACCAGGGCTCTGAAATAAGAATTTTCCTGCCGAAAATTGCAGTTATTTAGCACGGAATTACATAACTTTCCCTCTACTGCATAAGATTTAGTGAGAAAGTAAAATGTAATGCAGCTATATAATCATTGCATATTTTTGTTAAGACACAGGTCAGTCGACTGCTAGATATTGACTTAGTTAAATAGTATATTATTTTCCACATTTTGTGCGAAACAGAATGTGTGTTAGAGTTATTCTAAAAATAACTGTCCAATATTTTTCCGTACTGTTGTAAAATCATAATTTGTGGATAGGAGAGGATTCTGTTACACACAAAATATATTTTTTATCCTTCGAAATAATTCCAAATTAAATATCGGCGTTTTGAACGTTATGTTAGTAATATCTGATAAACATCAACCTCAACTTTGAATCGACAAACTCCTTGGCAATTGTGCAGGTTATTTTTCCACAAGAATGCTATACAGAGGGCACTTTGAGGGCATTTTGTGGACACAAAATCTCGTAATTTTTTGCTGCCTTCCTGTAAACCCTATCGATCGGACGTCTGAATGTTGAACTGCATAGTTTGAATTCTTTCGGAAGTCATCACATGAGTTTTTGTTCATCGCATGAGTTTTTGTTCATGTTTTAGACGTCGTTGTTTCCAAGAATGTGATGTCATCACATCACGGATAACACTGTGATATGTCAATACATCACTGTGTTGCATCTGTGTCCTACTGGGTGAATGCTTAAGAACGAGAAAAGTCGGGCAGCGATTCAAATTTTCTGCAAAACACATTTCTAGATAATAAAGGCATTTGATTTGGTTCAGAATCATTTCAGCTCTTGTGAGTTGTATTTGTTGCACTACAACACAGTCTCATTCTGAAGGAATCAATCGCTTGTTCAAGTAATCCCCAGAATTGTCACACGTATTCTAATTATGCCTCCCAAAATTGAAAATTCACTTAGAGGGTTTACGATTCGATTCATTTGAGAACACAAAGCTGTGACTCACAAACTGAAGTGAATTGCTCGTGAAAAAAGCTCCTGTTGAGCAATGTAGTGCATCAAATGAATCCTCTTTCGAATAAATATACGGCCAATACTCAGGCAATTTTGACTTTGAATTCCATACAGCTTTGAAATTCCTACTTTACTTTGAATTCAAAATAAACCAAAGACATTGGTTTATTATGAATTTCAATTTTGATTTACAAAAAAGCGATGTGAGTAGCAATTAAAATCAACGTTGAGTGCAATTTGTTTGGTAATTGCTGTTCTTTGAATTTAACATTTCGTTAAAAAAATAGTTATTTATTTTACAAAAAACGTAATTACGTGCGATATAGATAATTATGTGCGAATTGTAAATATGGTAAAATAAGTAATTATGTTTGAATTAGTTGTTTATTCACAAGCACTTTAGCACATAATGGCCCATTACCCGTGTGTAATATCGTTTTATCTTATCCGTTCGTCTATTTTAAGATTTCGACATAGATTTTTAGCCCGTATGATTAACGGCATTGACTAATCGGTGTATGATATGAAAAATGTCTTCTTTGCGCCGTGCAACAATTCAAAGTAGGAAGCGAACAAAATGCGATGGAAGTGATCAAAGAATTTCCCAAAACTATTAGAATTGAAGACGCTCAGGCTGTGGAAGAAGAAATAAATCACATTGTAAGTTCGGTAGCACCTTCTCTCATGTTTGAAGTGAGAATTGATATCTACTTTATTCCTGGGCTATAATAACGAACCATTTCACGTCCTTTCACATTAAAGAATTAAAAACTCCAGTTTTCCAGTTATCATAGGACAACATTATGGCAAGCATCCTTTATATGGGGCACGTGCATTTCCCAGGTTTGCCAAGGAGCGAGCATGCAATTAATTTAAATTTCTTGGGCGCCTTTCCTTGATTCTCATATGTCTGTTTGCAATGCAGGTCTATTAACTTCTAGGAGGAAGTAGGAATCAATAGTTACTAAGCTCGAGTTACTAGTCAAGTGGCCGCGAAATAGGATGGTTGAGGAGATTGGTAAAGCAGGGCGTACACTGCATTCAAATTCGTTCCGTTTCCATCAACCCAGTCCGTCTGTCCGTCTGAGTGGCTGACTTCGCCCCCTGCTCTTTTCTCTGCAGGAAAAGACAAAACTTTACAACTTTAGTTTTCAAGTTGTCCTTAGAAAGAATATCTTCTATATTCTGTCATGAAGTCAATTTTTGTTCCATAAGTCATTTTCGCAAGATTTATTTTGACCAGAAGTTAAATAGTTGTTACTCCACAGATTGTGTAATTGAGGAACTTCTAAACAAATAGGCCACCAGATTCCAAAACGAGACACTTAAAAAGTGATCTAAATTTACGTTTAAAACTCTTGACTATATTTGCAAACATACTAGCAATATTGATTTCTGTACTACTATGGATACCCTTCCGTTAACCCTCAGTTTCTTGATATTGTCAAGCAAGAATTTCGATAAATCCCCAATGTCCAATACTATATTAACCTTACTTTTTCCAGTTTCCGCATAACATTTATTTCTTCTGTCGGTCAATGGTACTTTTCGGACTTCATATAATTTGTTTAAAGTGTCAGTAGGGGTACAGCAAATTTTATCAAGAAAGCTTTCTTCCCTTTCTTGGTCTTATTATTGTGTGGAAGCGCTATGTGCGGTGGGTTAAATGGATCAATGCGGTCTGTAACTGCTAAAATCCAGTACAGTTTCCATATCAAGATTTCTTCAGAACTGTACTACTAATACGGTATCTTCAGAATTGTACACATTACTCCTAGATCTTGGTGGATTATATCAGTTGCACCACTGTGACGGCTCGGGAGTTTCTCGGGAGCTAGAACAGAGCCTCCAAATATTTCAAGATATTACCATTCTTGCTCCGTAAACACGACACCATTTTCAATTTTCTCGCCAATTGTGTTAGAGGCAGAACTTTATTTATTTATTTAACGTGAAGAACAGTTAAACACTGCGTGACGAGTTACGAGGGGAAGTGAGGGGACTGCATCGAAGCTGCCCATCGTTCAATATTTACTATTCTAGTGTTGCGTTGTGGAACACCCTCTTTTTTGATATTCCAGGAAAGTGAAGAACTGTTGTACTGTACATACGGTATACTATGTTATTGCAGTATTTGTGAAAATTGTTTTGAATTGTCAAGAAGAAGAAGCATTTATTACACTTACGGGACTAGTTACCTTAGCCGTTGGCGCGCCCGAAATCACTGATTGATCAATCATCCTATATATACAAATAAAATATTATTACTATTACTATTACTATTATTATTACTATTACTATTATTATTACTATTAATATTATTATTACTATTAATATTATTATTACTATTAATATTATTACTATTATATTATTACTATTAATATTATTATTACTATTAATATTATTATTACTATTAATATTATTATTACTATTACTATTATTATTACTATTACTATTATTATTACTATTACTATTATTTCTACTATTATTATTACTACTATATTGCCAGAATTGCTTCTATTAGGAAGGGGGAGGGCGACGCCTGACGCCCGTCGCGTGACGCCGCCCGTTCTTCACGTGTTATCGCGGCGCCGCCATCTTGCAAAGCGGCTGAACGGCGAAACAAAACACGGCGCATCCGGCGCCGCTTGTCGGCAGAGCGCGCCGCCGCCGCCGCCGGCCACAACAATGGGCGGCGCTCGGGTGCGGCGCTTGTGCTTTCCGCTCGCCCGCGCGAATTAAGACCCCCTCCCCCTCGTCCCCCCCACACCCACGCACGTCGGGTGCACGGCTCGGCTTGCCTCGGCGCGGCTGGGGCGGTCGCAGGCCTGCAGCTGCTAGAGGGCGTGCGCAGAGGCGCGACAGAGGCTGGAGCTGAACAATAATCGATTGTTAGTGATTCAAGGAGCGCCAACTACCATGTTCATTAGTCCCGTAAGTGTAGGGCGTGTTTTTGTTGGGGAGGTGGCGGTGATCTTCCTGCGCTGGAAATACGAGATACGGCGCGAACCTAACGTCGGATTTGATTTGATTTTTTCGTGTTTCCGGGCGCGTCAACTGTTTTGGTCATTAGTCCCGTTAGTGTAGTGCATGTTTTTTCGCGGGAGATGGCGGTGATCTTCCCCCGCTGGATGGCGAGATCCGACGCCGACCTACCGTCGGCTAGCGAAATTCCCCCCTAACCAGGACTCTCCCTCCAGCGGGGCACCGCCCCAGCCGGGACAAGCTCTAAGCTCCCGACCAGTCTCCCGGAATATGTGATAGTGTAGTGTACGTTAGTGTATGTTAGTGTAAGTGTGTGTGTGTGTGTGTGTGTGTAAGAGGAGAGGATAGGACAAGGAAGAGGAAGGACAGATCGTGCGCGGTCCGTGGCTCGTTTGGTAGGGTACTGCTCCAGCATTCGCCTGGTGTTGATCGGAGAAACCACGAGAAACTACCGATCAGAGCAGCCGGCCGCGAAAATTCTCCTCCATACTGTCGTGGGCGTACGTGTCATACTTTGGTGCAAAGATATTGTTACATCTCATTGGTTTAAACATTTTAACCGATTGAAAATTTAATTACCAAGCAAACGCTTCACTTCTTCAGTTTTAAAAAATAAAACACAATTCAATTTCACTTATCGCAAGACACAGGTGCCAAAGCGGCGTGATTCTTTGTCCAAGCTGGACAGACAAAACACACGTCTCGCGTGAAACTCAGCCGTCCCTTTTCGTGGTCGAGAAGTCACCGCTCTTGCTTCTGCACCTGCCTGCTACATGACTACAGGACTGGTGATGGCTGCTCTTTGCTCCCGAATCACCTTCCTGGGGAGCCTACACCATAATCTGCAAACTTCTCTTTGTTTCGTCTTTAATATATTTGGTACCCTGGGAGATAAGACCTCATCCAGCACCAGCACTCTCAGTTGATACTGTGTAGAAAGTGACTTATAAACGGTAACATTTCGTCATCTTTCGTTAGTGTATTTTATACACATAGGTTCGCATTCATGTCCCAAGGGACCATATACATGACGAAGCTATTGGTTCCACAAATAAACTCAAATATTAAACAATGTATTCAAAATTAACATAAAAATAAGGAACATACTTAGATATTTTCAAAATTAATATTAAAATATTTTTAATATTCGTGTAAATGAATAAACAATTTTGTAGATAATACTATTAACATTTAGAATATCATGCATTTTACACTCATGTGAACTTTTCATAGCCCATGCGAATTGTAGAAACTTTTCCTTAAAACCCTTCCTACCTCTATACGTTTTTTCGCTTTCATTAGCTTCACGCTCCGTTGCTCCGTGCCTTCCGTCGCAGGAACGCGGACTGGCGGGAGGTTCGTGCACTTCGGAAGGGGTAGCAGCGTGAGGGGGGAGGTAGCGCAGATGACCGTGGAGATACTCCGTCAACGCTCCAACGAGGCTGTTGCGCCATATCGCGTCCCATCTATCGGGCGGCGGGTGCCTTCCCGGCGGCTGGGGGTGGGGTGGGGTGGGAGTGGGGTGGGGACGGTGAATTGGGCAGCGCCGGCACGCACGATACCCTGTAGCGGGCGCCGGCTGCCAGGCCATCGCCTCGGCGCTCGCGTTGCCCTCACTCACTTCACCCGCCCACCCACGCTCGCCACCGGGAGCGCGGGCATCAACTGATGTCACTGCAGACTCACTGGGACTTCTGACCGGAAGGTTCTAGGTTCCCATTCCCCGCGGCGGCAGGATTTTCGACACTAGCTTTTCAGCTACGTCGAATTCAGTCGCTGTCTGGAGGAGAATTCTAGTGGCCGGCTGCTCTGATCGGTAGTTTTCCGTGGTTTCTCCGATCAACACCAGGCGAGTGCCGGAGCAGTACCCTACCAAACGGGCCACGGACCGCACGCGATCTGTCCTTCCTCTTCCTTGTATCCTCTCCTTACACCACACTTCATAGCATGCCTACACTACCACACATGCCGAGAGACCGATCGGGAGCTTAGGACTTTTCCCGGCTGGGGCTGTGCCCCGCTGGTGAGAGACCCTGGTTGGAGAGTCCCCGGTAGTAGACAGTAGATCGGCGCCGCATCTCGCCATTCAGTGGGAGGTAAGATCTCCACCACCTCCCGATGGAAAACATTCACTACACTTGATGATATCGTAGGCTTCCGCGGCCAGAATTATGATCTGGGCTGTCCGGGTGACGCCGCGTCGAAGGCTGGGGTGCCGACGTTTCGACCGACATATCGCGGTCCTCTTCAGGGCTGTACTGCCCTGAAGACCGCGATATGTCGGTCGAAACGTCGGCACCCCAGCCTTCGACGGCAGTACAGCCCTGAAGAGGACCGCGATATGTCGGTCGAAACGTCGGCACCCCAGCCTTCGACGCGGCGTCACCCGGACAGCCCAGATCATTCACTACACTTACGGGACGAATGACCTCTGTAGTTGACACCCAGAATCACTAACAATCAATCAATCAACCCACGCCGTCCTGACCTTTTCCTTCCCAGCCCCTAAACCCTGCCTCGCCGTTAACTACACATCTCCACATATCGCCCTTATAATCCCTTTCCTCTCCCTAACTCCTTCCTCGACCACAACCCCCCCCTGTAACCCCTTTCTTCCCCCTTCCCCCCCGCCTGTCCCTTACCACAATTCCAGAGTTCCAAACCCCTTCATCTCGCCCAACCTTCCCCAATAATCTCTGAACATCCCAGCTCGCGGTCCTACCTCCTCTTCTCCGCTCCCAACCCCCGCCTCGCTGCTTAACCCCCTTACTCACCTATAATCCCTGTCTTCGTCCCTACACGCTCCCTTAAGCCCCTTTCCTGCCTTCCCACCCCCAAAAAATCCTCTTCATCACCGCTAATATCCATCCTCGCCACTGTCTCTCTTCTTCGCCGCGCAGTCTCACAATTTTAGAATTCCAACAAAGCAATATCAGAATTCCAACAAAGCGATTTTAGAATTCCAACAAAGCAATTTCAGAATCCCTACAAAGCAATTTCAGAACTACTACAAAACTATTTCAGAGTTCCTACAAAGCAATGTCAGAATTCCTGCAGAGCAATTTTAGAATTCTCCCATCACAATCAGGCAAGCCAGATTCTTCACTTCGTGTTCCCATCGAGTGGTTTCTTCGTCTTCTTCTTCGGTCCTTAGCAGGCGGCTGATGGAGTAGGAGCTGGAGTCTGGGCGTTGTGTAGGGCCTGCTTCATATTCTGGCGGTTCGTGCCTATGCCCAATCGCTGATGTTGAGACAACGGAATTTAAGAACTTCCTCGATGTTCTTGAGTCAGGTTTTCTTTGGGGCTATTCGCTCAAAGACTTTGCGGAATCGTAATTGTATGCATCACAGTTTCCTTTTATTCTTCTCAGAATCTCACTTTTCTCTCGATCGTTATTTACATTCTCCAAGTAGCCAACTCCTGTCTTTTCAAGCTCACTTGGTGGATATCTGACTCGTCTCTTCAAACTCACTCTTTCGGTTTACCTCTTGTTCATCATTATTGCCTTACATTTGACATGATTTCTTTATATCGTTCTTCCTTTCTAGAGCACGTAATTTTTAACCCACAACCCATTGTCTACAAATACTTCATGTTTCGTTATTCACACCATTGTCTCTTTTAATGACTGTTCAGCTTCTCTCAGTGGATTCCGTAGATTCTGTCGGATCGTAGCCACGACTTTTGCTATCTTCGCTGCCTTTAGCTTTGATCTTAACGGCATTAACCATCACGTGCATGCACACCGAAAGGTCACATCTGAATTTTGCATAAATGGAAACGCACGAATAAAACTGCTAAGACTGTTACGAACTTCCCAAGCAAAATCACGAACTCTCCATCCCTTTACCGCCTTTCCCATGATAACATCGGAACAGAAAGTTTATAAGGTGAAATTTCTGATGATGTTTTAGCGACGATTCACTATAAGAGTTTCTTTAAGAAAATTCATTAAGATGTGTTTATTGCTTATGCTTACATATTATTCGTAAGTTTTATTCGGTGAAGTGCAATTTTTTCTGGGATTGTGGCTATTAAAATTTGTACAAAGAGTTATAAATGAAAACCTGTCGAAAGAACGATCAACAATAATACATGAGTAAACATTTAATAAATAATTTTGATATTAGTGGTTTTGTTTTGCGAGTAGGAAAGATTGCGACACGACGCCGATGCAATCATATGAGTAATATAAAATTAATTTGACCACGTATGTCTACTTTTTATAAGTTCTTTTAAAAAAATTAAATTAATTTATTTTAAAAAGAATTTTGTTTTCTTTGTTGCATTCACAGTTTTATCTGAACATCTGAATATTGTTTCACTTTTAGTACAAGGTAGTGCTAAAAATTGTAGTTGAAGCACGCTGTGCTTGCCTTAAAATTGCACCTGCTTTTACAAGTGGCTGTCTAAAATATGCATTTACAAAATGAATCGTGCGCTTCTGTCGACTAGTAAAATAAATTGGCCAAATATAATCAGCATAGTTTAATTGCATTCAAAATCGTTAATTATAATACAATTACATAAAAATGTTTATGTAACATTTATTAATATATATTGTTCGTCATATAAGTATTAATGTTCAAAATGAAATAATATTAAGTCTGTTATATCTTCTGTATTACTAACTTCTAATGCGCACAGAAATTGAAAAACTAACTATACATTTTACGGACATGTGAAATGTGTCTATGATTTCATTACATAGTTACTTCACATTAGACTTGCAGTATTTTGTAACTTAATGTTTTATTCCTCATATAATCAATTATTGACAGTCCCAATTTGGAAATATATATAATTTGACTCACAAAAATTGGATTAAAGTATTTTTTACTTCAAGTCAGTGTCTCCGACAACCTTAATTTATTTCTCAACATCTACACTCATGTCTTTTAAAATATTATAAATAATATTGTTGTTTTCACGGAAGCGTATTGGCTGATGATTTTAACCCTAGATTACAAAGACGATATGTACCGAGCATTATTACAAAGGCGTAGTCTGAGAGAATACTTTGGGTAAAAATAAAGAAAAACTCGTTTTTACAATGAAACACTAAAGGTAATGAATTGAACATGTATGATATGGAGTTACAAAGTACATTTTAAAGGTTTTTATAGATACATCCAAATAGCTTGACTCTCACAACAGACGCTTGGTGGCTTTTCAGAAGCGACCGCAGAAGTACCTCGTCATGCGACGTTTATCATAAATGCAGACGTTCCATTATGATTGTTAATTTTCAGAACCAAACTTAAATGCTCCAATAAATGGAGTTCCTGTTTCTTTATTCACAATTCCCTTTTATACATCATTCAACTATGTATAGTAAATGAATGGGAAAGGGATTTTAAAGCTCAAGAAAACCATGTGGAGATTACACTTTTCCCACGAACGTCACATCCACTTTTAATTATTAATATTTATAAGATGTGCTGTTTTAAGGATGGGTTAGGATATACACCAACAATTCTCTAAAAATATCACGCTGAAGACGAAAATAGAGTAGACCGTTTTCCCAATAGCGTGAAAAGGGAGTATCACAAATTTCATCTCAACAAAATGTTAAGTCACTGTTTTGCATAAAGACCTGTTGGGAAACTCACGATACGCATTCTAAAAATGGAAGACCAGGTGCTACAATCGATATACAGTCTTATTTATACGAAACAGTCTCGCGATGCACTGTTCTATTTAAAGGAACATACAGTAGAAATGCTAATTACGAAAAGGTCTCCACCAATTTCTTTTCAGTATCAGAAAACATCTCTTCCATTTTTTTTTTTTTTTTTATTTTTTCAGTACCATTAAATATTAAATTGAATAGTTATAATATTCAGTTACAAAAAGATACTCAATCATTTTGCTGGAAAGCAATTTTTCGGTTGATTATGACAACACGTGTTGAAGGAAGTATTTTTTTTTACATGTAAGAGTAAGAATTATCAACTTCTTCGATACAATAAAGGACACACAATAGAATTTTTCTCACAAAAAATCGTCCCTTTTCGCTCCATCATTACAATAATTTCTCTACGAAGTAGTATACGAGAAAGTAAAAGCTGGTTGTGCTATAGAATGACAGACGTTTTTGTAATATTTAATTTATTAATCTCATTAGTCTAGACTACTTATTCGAAATCTCTCTCCCCCACCCTCTCCCGAGCTGCTTCATATCGGCACCTAAAAGAAATTATTTCCAATTTTTTAATTTTTTCGGTCCCTTAACAGTAGATATGAAATGTGATTTTACAAATATTATAGAAGAGCAAAGTTTGGTTGTATACGCAAATTTACATTGAAAATTTTTAGGTTATTATGCGATATGAATATTCGCAATTTTGAGCTTAAATTAACAGAAATGTTTTGTTTTCAAGAAACTTTACATGAAATAATTTGCTACACAATCGAAGCCTAAAAAATGAAAAAATAAACTTTTTCGTCGTCAGGAAACGACCAAATATTTTTTTCCGTTAAAAAGTAAGACTTTTCCATGCATGATTAGAATGAACTCTTTATACTACCAAGTTGAGCGTTTAAAAACGCGTATACATCAGCGCTTCCTTTTCCAAACAATCCTTACATTGCCGTCCCACGCAATGGCGGCTGTTGGGGCACACGGGGTGAGAGCGGCCGACCCGCTCGTCGTAAGGCTGACGAAGCGGACGCGTGTTGGTCGAGCGGTCAGCGTCGGTGTGTGCTGACACGTCGGCCACGCATGCGGAAGGGCTAATATTTGGGCGCCGGTCGATAATGATAATGCTTGCGCGTCACTACAGACGCTGGGGCGGCCACGCGCTCTTTCATCGGGAGCTCCTAGGGTTTGAATCCTGATGGGGGCGGATAGTTCCAGAACGGCTGGGTAGAGAGATGCAATTCAGAAACCGGCAGCTCTATTCGGTAGATTTATGAGGGTTTAACCGATTAATACCAGGTGAATGGAGTAGGTTTGGTTTGGTTCGTTTTTTTTCGTGTTTCCGGGCGCGTCAACTGCTTTGGTAATTAGTCCCGTTAGTGTAGTGCATGCTTTTTTCTCGGGAGATGGCGGTGGTCTTCCCCTGCTGGATGGCGAGATCCGGCGCCGACCTACCGTCGGCTAGTGGGGATTCCCCCAAACCAGGACTCTCCCACCAGCGGGACACCGCCCCAGCCGGAACAAGCTCTAAGCTCCCGACCGGTCTCCCGGAATATATGGTAGTGTAGTGCATATTAGTGTAAGTGTGTGTGTAAAGGGGAGAGGATAGGACAAGGGAGAGGAAGGACAGATCGCGCGCGGTCCGTGGCCCGTTTGGTAGGGTACTGCTCCGGCATTCGCTTTGTGTTGATCGGAGAAACCACGGAAAACTATCGATCAGACTAGCCGGCCGCTAGAATTCTCCTCCAGGCGTGACTAAATTCGATCTAGCTGAAAAGCTAGGGTCGAAAATCGTGCCGCCGTGGGGAGTGGGAACCTAGGATCTTCTGGTCAGAGGCGCTGCAGTGACATCAGTTGATGCACTGAGCTACCGCTCCCGGTTGAATGGAGTACCAGCAATACCCTTTCAAACGGGTGACGGACCGCGCGCGATTTTTCTTTCCTCTTCCTTATCCTATTCTCTCCGCTTAAACACACATGCTATGACACTTGTCATGGGACCAGTCGGGAGCGTAGAGCTTGTCCCAGTCAGGGCGGTACCCCGCTGGGGGAGACCGATACCTGAAGGGGGAAATCTCTCGATGTGAAGTCTGCGCCGAATCGCACCATCTAGCGGGGAGGAACACCACCACAGCCAGGCGTGAAAACTTTCACTACACTTTTGAAACTAAAGGATATGTTCGTGTGTCAGGAAATATCAATTTATCATTTAATCAAAAGGGAAAGGAACAGTTGATGTGTCCGTAAATATCAAGTTATCATTTAATCAGTAAAAAGGGGCCACGGAGAAGAAAAATCTGGATTTCCCTACATGCATGGTTCATTTCACGGCAAATTGGACAGCCAACATTCGTTTGTGCCGCACTTTCTGATCAGCAAATTGATTTATTTACCGTCACAGATGAAGCGTGCAAGAAAATTCCTAACAGGATGAAAGTAAGTACTCTATGAAGTCGCAAAAACGATCAATAGCACTGAAATTACTTAATAATAATTATTATTATTATAATGATTATAATAATAATAATTATTATTATTATTATTATTATATTCATTCATTCCATTTATCCTGCCACAAGTCGCAAATTGCCTCTGGGGATTCACAGTTCTCCGTACACCGGAAGAGATCATCTTTTTCCACCCCAACCGACTCCCCAGAGTAACATTGCCATCTGTTGTTTCGTTCCCTCGACTCTAAATTTAATTTGTTTCCCCATAACTACTACTTCTCGAATATTCTTCAGACTCAAACTGCTCTTTTGCATGACTTCATGGCATTTAAAGTTCTGTTCACTTTGGCTTTTGCAGACTAAACAAAGTTATTTCTTTCACGGAAATATTTTTCTTGCGTGTCATCTAGTGTATATTTTTAGAACATTTATTCGTTATTACCGTATATGTGCTCCGTCGGTTTTTACAGAACTCTTCCTCAATAATTACCTCTAGTGTTTCTGTACTGTGGACACGTTTTGTGGATCTCACATTCAATATTAACAAATAATGTGTAAAAAGAAAGTCAAACATAAAAACAACTTAATTAAAATATGAGTAATTAAACAAACGTGTCCGAATTAGGAGATCGCAAACACAATTCTAAAAGACGCGGCCACGGGTGAAATAATGCCTATTCGATATCGGTGCATCTCAGGGTCGTCTAATTTGATTTTTGTGGCATGGGGGCGTGTCCATAACGGCTAACTCTACAAAACAATATCTTTTGGTAATTTCTATTTCATTAGCAATGGGTTTAGGCTCTTCTGCGCCCTCGTCCGTGGTAATGTACATCTGACTACGCAAATTTCGTTACGCTCCTTTCACCATCTACCGGAGAAAGCATGTATCACTCTCGACGAAACAGGCGATTTGAATTTAGATCAGATTTTAGGTTTTAAGATATTTTACATGCAGTAAATCTACAACATAGGACGGCCGGCTTTACTTCCTCGCCGAAGGAAGGCGTACGAAGGGTTTTTTGTCCTTTAAAATCCATGGGTGCAGTCGAGTGCGAACCAGAAAAAAATCAGGAATATGAACAACCAGCCAAATCATCTAACGCTTATCATAATAATTTTCGGAGTCATAATTAAACCAAATGTATGAATACGCACGGTGAGATGTGAGCAACTGGTTTTCAAATCATTGAGTACCTTCAATTCTGTTAACAGTAGTCTATCAAAGCCATTTTGGTATCGCAATTGCAATACAACTGAAGGACTTTTTTATATTTAAGAGATAACGACACATATATTTAGCAATATATTACATTATTTTTCTGCATGCTTATGTTAATTGTTTGTTATTTAATTATGAATGCTTAGTCCTTGTATATTTTAAGTGTTATTTGTATTAAGGGGAATTTTAACTTGAAATGTTTTAATATTTTATTACTAACTGCGACGAAATCCCACGATCTGCAACATTCGTCATAGATTCACTTTCTGAGTTACAGTAAAGCTATATGTATTTTGAATATTTTCTGCATTTGCAATCCTTTCTGGAACGTCACGCTTTTTGTGAAATTTAAAAATCGACATTCACTATCTTGCTCCGTATTCACAACTGTTCACTACATTTGATATTAAAATAAGATTGCATCGTGTCTACGGGCTGGCTTAGCTGTAAGAGACAACCGGAGTCTCCATGAAACGAATATGCACGGCACCGGTTTCGAACTGTTTTGTTAAAGACCGAAAAGGGTTGAAAGACGAAAATCTTACTTAGGGTTAAGATATGTTCCTATATTAAAAGTTCTTAAACTTCTAACCTCAATGAAGATAGCTGGTTCCATCCCCCCCCCCCGAGTAATATGCTTACATTTGATTCTTTTGAGCGATTCATGATTCCGGACGCGTCAACTGCCGAGGACATTAGTCCCGCAAGACATGGGTTTTCTTCGGTTTGGTTTGGTTTGGTTTGGTTTGGTTTTTTCGTGTTTCCGGGCGCGTCAACTGCTTTGGTCATTAGTCCCGTTAGTGCAGTACATGTTTTTTCTTGGGAGATGGCGGTGGTCTTCCCTCGCTGGATGGCGAGATCCGGCGCCGACCTACCGTCGCCTAGCGGGGTTTCCCCTTAACCAGGACTCTCCCACCAGCGGGGCACCGCCCCAGCCGGGACAAGCTCTAAGCTCCCGATCGGTCTCCCGGAATATGTGGTAGTGAAGTGCATGTGAGTGTAAATGTAAGGGGAGAGGAGAGAACAAGGAAGAGGAAGGAAAGATCGCGCGCGGTCCGTGGCCCGTTTGGTAGGGTACTGCTCCGGCATTCGCCTGGTGTTGATCGCAGAAATCACGGAAAACTACTTATCAGAGCACTCGGCCGCTAGAACTCTCCTCCAGGCAGCGACTGAATTCGACCTAGCTGAAAAGCTAGTGTCGAAAATCCTGCCGCCTTGGGGAGTGGGAACCTAGGACCTCCCGGTCAGAGGCGCTGCAGTGACATCAGTTGATGCACTGAGCTACCGCTCCCGGTGTTTTCTTCGGGAGGTGGCGGTAATCTTTCTCCGCTGGCTGACGAGATCCGGCACCGACCTATGTCTGCTTGAGGGGGATTTTCGCCAGTCAGGTTTCTCCCACCATTGGGGCACCGCCCCAGCCGGGATACGCTTTACGCTCCGTCTGGTCTCCCGACACGTATAGTACATATAAGTGTGTGTGTGTGTGTGTGTGTGTGTGTGTGTGTGTTTAAGTAAGAGGATTGGATAGGACAAGAAGAGGAAGGAAACATCGCGCTCGTTTGTTAGGATATTGCACCGGCATTCGCCTGGTGTTGATCGGAGAAAGACAGAAAACAACCGACCAGAGCAGCAGTCCGCTATATTTCTCCAGGCAGATGAACTCTACCTTGTTATGTATCTAGGAACTAAAATCCTTCCACCCTAGGGACTCGAAACCTAGTACCTCCCGTTTAGAGGCACTGCAGTGACATCAGTTGATGCACTGAGACAGCTTTGCAAGTTCACATTACGAGGAGAGATCCCAACGCTAACAAGCGAAATCAATATTTTCAACAATCGCCAGTCCAAGGAGAGGTGAACAACCGTCGAGGTCTGAATGGCCCACTTTCCAGCAGAGTAAGGATTCTTCCGGAGAGCGGCGTGGAAATTTCTCTTTTCCTTCCCTCTCTGTTCCCTCCCTGGTGGAAAAGCAATTAAACTGCAACTTGCTGGCGCGCGTTCAAGTGGGCGCTAACTGGATAGCCTCCCCCTCCCAGCTCCCTCTCAAGGATTGCCAACCTCACGGATTTGCAAATGAATAATAAAACTACGGGAAACGAAGTACAGTCTCTGGAAACAGCGAACTTGTTTCGATTCACTTAGACAACGAATAAGTTCCATAAAGTGATTCAAAAAATTTGTTATAATCTTCTACGGTATGTATGTGGTCGAATATATATTTTTACAACGAATATATGGTACGAATTTACACAGTATGAAGGAGTTACGTATGTGAAATTCGCCCCTAATTGGTAGGTACTCCATCGTGCATTGATGTTCAGCAGGTACGTGATATCTCTCTGACCGTGTCAGAACTTGATCAGCTAAACGCCAATGCATAGTATATATACGAATCAAGAATGCATATCAAATTTCATATACATAATTCCTCACCACGTCTGCTTTTGGAAATAATTGGACGTCTTCTACATATATATGCCCTAGAAGATTGTAGCATTTATTTAGAGATATCTGTAGAAGGAGTTTTTATAGAAACCAAAGTGAATAAAACTTCCAGGAAGAATCATATAACACTATGACTTCAGAGTTGAAGATCATGGGTTACGGGAGTTATTTTCGTAACATTTATGGTGAATGAAAGGGATTAAGGGCCGTGCTACTCATTAAGTTTCAATGACAGATCTTCACGACGGCGTCACAGACGTGGATCACAATTTGAAGATTTTTCCCTACTTAAAGGCATGTATAGTATCAAGATTTTTATGTCAATAGAGAAGAATGTAATTGAAAATATTCACTCAAGTCATTATGTGAGAACACATGGTATGAAGTTTAGTAAGGTATGTTCAGATTACAGTTGTATACAGTATATGTATACCTAATTTATATTATACACATTTAATTGTGTTTAATGTTTTGAAGTATTTATAGTTTCTTTACTGTCAGATCATATTTGAACGAAAACTGATGTACTGTTCTCATAACCCTAATGAAGAATACAAGTACAATACATTACAAGTACATACATACAATTGGCAAACTACAATGTCTTTCATTTACCACCTCACCAGTGTCCCTTTACATACAAATGTATTTTAACGGTTTTCTTGATTTTAGATCAAATAGAACAATTAACTTTAAGTACAAACATCATATTTTAAAAAAGATAGCATTTTCACTAGTGTCTGAAGAATTGGATGACAATTGTAAAGTATTTAAATATCGCGATCTCCTGATACTGAAACTGTACGCCAAATGAATCTTCATCGTACAAAACATCTTGAAATCAGAGATTTACAGCGACTTGATGACCTCGAAACCATAAGCTTATGTGTGAATCAGGAAGTCTTCGGACAGAACTGCACATTTTTCGCACAGTTACATTAAACTACACTCTGCTCTTGGTCAGCGAGAAATTCTCGGGGAGCACCAGGTGTTGCTTACTTTGTAAACACGAGAGTGCGCTTCAACCTTCCTAGCGCCTTGATATTAAACATTCGGCAATGCTAAGAAGGATCCGCGTGTACCTTGAAGGAAAAAGTAGCTTTTATGCATTCTTTACCAATAATAATTTATGTTTAGGGAATAAGAAGAGGAAGAATTTATATTCTCTTAAAAAACAGGTTTCAGCTCTTGTACTATTTTCATAAAATTTTTGAAAATTAATAATACAATATTATAAAATCTACTGCCATCGTATGAAAGCACTTTTTATTGACGACTATATCCAATTATTTAGAAAATGCTCATTGTTATCTAGATCAAATTTTTGACCACTTGACTTCAATATTTTCGTTACCCAAAAACTACTACTACACTACTACTATTTTATTTTAAGCGTTCGAAACAAGTGTTTGTGCGATATTCTCAAAAGATTCAAAGTAAACAATCAATGACGGAAATTGATGCAAAATGAAACTGTGAAATGCACTATGGCAACATATTCTGAATTTTCAAAATATATCTTTAATATCGTGTTTACGTTGAAGTGCACTCCTGATACATCAAATGTTAAGAAGAGTCGACAAGGACAACTCTTAACATATTGAAAGTTTAAGACGACACTTGAAAAAACTTTCAGGCGTTCTCGTGCCTGCCACAATGCCAGTATAACATTTCCTTTTAGTGGAAACAATATTACTATCTGCCTCCGAATGAGTGTCTTCTGCGTACACCTTATCTTTCAATTACATCCAAAGTTAAAAGGGACGAGGGATTCATTTGAGTGATTATTTTCAATGACATTTCTTCCCTACGGACATACAAAACCTCGATACTATACATGCCTTTAACTAGGGGAAAATCTTCAAGTGGTGATGCCAGTCTGTGACGCCTTCGTCGTGAAGATCTGTCATGGTTAAGTGATGTGATCAAAGAGGCTATAACCAACACCGTCTAGACGAGAAGGAAGTATGCTACTGCAAGAAGTATGCTACTGTAGGGAGTATTGCTATAACCCATTTCTAAATTATTCGACATTCTACACAGTATTTAAAAGTTCGCGGGGGCAGAACTACATGGAACGAATGTGTCATAAACAAAGACTCTCTACTCCCAAACAAATTTTGGCTCTGGTTTCATCCGTCTCGAATGAGAAACCGGATGACGAGTATGCGACCGCCGTTTGCGCAATCCCCGGCGGTTGGCCTCGAATGTACTTGGGCTTCATTAACGTGGCATCTGAGGGTATTATCTTCGAGATGGAATTATGGCACGATTTTTTGCGTATTTCTTGGAGCTGCCGTAAGATGGCGCATGATCGCAACTGTATCAAGCAGTGCTGCAGATCAAGCGACTCTAGCGGCACGGCCGAGACAGACGCAAAAAGTAGTGCCTTATTCCATCTTGAAGATAATACCCTCAGATGCCACGTTAGAAATACCCAAGTATAATTAGTATATAGTAGTAGGAATAATAAGTATTATTAGTACTAGTATAGGTTTTACTTAATACCCCTTGTTAATTGTTTTTATTTTTATAATAATATTTTTTTTTTTTTTATAATTACTAGTATTAACTAATAATAACATAAAATATAATAAAGAAACTTATCTATATATTTTAAAAAAAAGGTATTCTGCCACGGCTTCGTTAAGAGCTTCTACTCAACCGATTGTAGTATTTGTTCCTTTAAATAAAATAATGTGATCCCTAGATGTGTTATCAGATATCGTTTCTGTTGATTCAACATTTACGGTGTAAATTAATTAACTAAATCATTCTTTACTATCAATAGCCAATTATTTTCTTCCAAAGGGTGGCTGTTTCAAAATCGATTATACACATCGATAGATGCGAGTCCAAGCTACTTCATGGTGGCGCTGCTTGATGTTTTGTTCTGATTGTTGAGATTTGTTTATAATTCGTGAAGGTTTTGTTTCTGTGTGATAATTGCATTGTGGCGATGACAGTTTGCATGTATTTGTTTTTCTGGTGTATTTTGTAGGGAACATTCGGACAGTGGGTTTTGCTCGGTTGTACTGAAGTAGTGAAGTTGTTCACATGTTATTTCGAATTCCGAATCGTTGCTCATGCGCCCCAAAAGACGCAAACGTACATTGACTGGACGCAGGGAAAGAGAAAGTCAACGTAGGTGTCCTGATAGTAAGGTCATTCAGTTTTCTGTTGGGTCGTTGTCTACGAAATGTCAGTTTTGTTCTGCATTGTACTTCCCATACGAGAGAAATTCTGCAAACGAGTTTACTCTGTGTTCCTTAAATGGGAAGATAAGTTTACCTTCGAACAATATGCCAGAAGTAATCAAATTTGTTTATAGGAGATGATGACGCATCAAAAAACTTTAGAAATAATATCCGTCAGTGTAATAGTGCTCTTTCTCTTGTATCATTTGGTGTATTATTTCAATATTTGGGTCATATTGCATTGCCACCTGGTTATGGGCCATATGTGTTTAAAATTTTGTGAACACAGTATTTTACATTTATATTAGATCTCACCGTCAAATTTTGACAGGCTCTCACTAGTTGATTATAAAAAAAGCATCTGTCAGGGCTAAAAGGGTTTTGGGAAACAGTGCACAAAATAGTAATTCCAAACATCTGATTTTTGTAATAAAAATCATGTATGGAAAGTATATATGTAACAAAAATAATGGGGAATAGAAGTAAAACTAATTTAGGGTTATGACGAGGATGCAGCTTACTTGCAATCTTATTTAATATTTATATGGACGAAATTACTAAAGAATGGATATCTAAATTGAAATTTTATACAAATAACTTGCATTCAACGCTTTTTATTCTGACAACTCTCTTTGCACACGATAAATCTATTTTATATAACAATGAAGATAATCAGCAAAAGCAATTTTTGAGATCCACAAAATACTGCCAAAATATAACATGCAATATAAAAATATCTAATTTATAGCGTTCAAAGAAAGGAATTCGCACAAAATAATTTAAAACTGCACTATAGAACAATTTACAAGCTTGGATGGATAGACATCTTGGATGGAAAGTTCCCGACCTTAAACAGAATTTAATGCAAAAGAAAATTGAATGACATAAGAACTTTAATGATCTTCTCAAAAGAATATTCGGAAGGAAACTACATACAGATACCCTCAGCGTTCTGTGTCTCCATCGTTTCTGATTACATTTTGTTGATGGATAGTGTAAAGGACGTTTAAGAAAATGGTACAGCTCCAATGTTCGTTAAAACCCTAATTATTCGAAGAATGCAAAAGTTCAAACTTCTTTCGGAGTCTTCATAAACTACAATTATGAAGATAGAGACTTTTTCTCTTAATGAAATCTGTTCTTTAAAGATATTTTTTGAAATAAGGTCATGTACACTTTTTCAAAAATTTGAGTAGTTTTCGCGAAATTTTGCGTAAAAATACGGGCGAGAAAGTATGTGCTGGTTTAGCACGCATTAGTTTCTTCCGTTATCCACATGGGCTGGAGCGCCAGCTGTTTATGCCTCAAAGTGTAGGTTCAGTGCGTGCATTCGGCGGTTAGGGTCCGGTGAGGGTCCGGTTAAGTTCCGGTTAAGTTCCGGTTAAGTTCCGGTTAAAGTCCGGTTAAAGTCCGGTTAAAGTCCGGTTAGAGTCCGGTTAGAGTCCGGTTAGAGTCCGGTTAGAGTCCGGTTAGAGTCTTTTCTTGAGTTCCATTCTCACTAAAAATAACGTGTTACAGATCATGTCAAAAAGTTGATATAAATTAGTGTATGTGTCAATGGGGATATGTATGGTGTGAATAAGTCAGACAGATGAAAACGCACAGGCCGTAAATACTTAATTTCAAAGAGCTTGCGTTGTTTACTTTCATCGCGCTTGTAATTGAACTCGAAATAGTGGAAATTTTAATCAAAGAATGAATCATGTACATAATTCTAGTATTTCTTAAAAGGGAAGTTTTCAAGTATACTTTTCTTGCAGGAAGTAAAATAGCTCAAGTTCGCTAACGTTGGGGAAATGAGAGCAAATTATTTCTAGTGTTAATCACAGACCACACCTCCAGTTTTATTTGGCATGAAACAATGTCAAGAAACCGCAGTCGTGCCCGAACGGACATCACAGGACCAACACGACCTAAGGTTTGTCGCCTCGAGATGTGGTGGAGCACGACTGAAATAATCTTTACAGACAATTATCTACAGACGATTGGTAGATACTGCAAAAGGCGCCGATAGATGGCAGCCGAAAAGTGTACGGGGAGTAAATCCGAAAAGGTAGCCACGATTCACAAGAAACGAGAAGTAACTAGTACCAGAAAGTCTGTGCCGTTTTGTGGCATCTCTAGTTTACATATTAATACGGGTAGGCAATAATGAAGAGTAAGTTATGCCAATGTTTTCAAAACATTGCTCTTTTGAAGAAAGTTTGGTTGTTTTTTTCGTGTTTCCGGGCGCGTCAACTGCTTTGGTCATTAGTCCCGTTAGTGTAGTGCATGTTTTTTCTGGGGAGATGGCGGTGATCTTCCCCCGCTGAATGGCGAGATCCGGCGCCGACCTACCGTCGGCTAGTGGGGTTTCCCCCTGACCAGGACTCTCCCACCAGCGGGGCTCCGCCCCAGCCGGGACAAGCTCTAAGCTCCCGACCGGTCTCCCGGAATAGATGGTAGTATAGTGCGTGTTAGTGTAAGTGTGTGTGTAAGGGGAAGAGGATGGGACAAGGAGGAGGAAGGAAAGATAGCGCGCGGTCCGTGGCCCGTTTGGTAGGGTACTGCTTCGGCATTCGCCTGGTGTTGATCGGAGAAACCACGGAAAACTACCGATCAGAGCAGCCGGCCGCTAGAGTTCTCCTCCAGGCAGCGACTGAATTCGACCTAGCTGAAAAGCTAGTATCGAAAATCCTGCCACCGTCCGGACTCGAACCTAGGACCTCCCGATCAGAGGCGCTGCAGTGACATCAGTTGATGCACTGAGCTACCGCTCCCGATTTGAAGAAAGTCGTACGCCAGTAGAGTATACGTCACTCAGAGAAAGAAAATATTTTTATTCCAGTTGGTAGCCCTGCTTCCTTTTTCGCCTTCCCCTTCACCGAAGCAGAAAAGCGTGTCCCAATATCTCTATAGAAGCGACTTTTTCTCTTCGAAAGACGTCCGTCAACTCCACGGAGTTCATTAATGCCGCTCGAACCAAAGGAAAATTCGTTTTCGTGTTAAAATGTAATTTCAAATTACCTTACGGAAGAAAGTCCTACAGGTCTCAGTTTCTTTCTAACAGAATTTTTGTCCCATTTTCCTGAAAGGTTTTTAAACGGATGATCCCCTTTGATACATTTCTCAGGAGCAGATTGTTTTCATTAAATTTTGATCCAGACGGTGAGGAAAGTACTTATTCAAAGTTCAAAGAATAAATTTAATGAATCTTCTCTTTTATTGAGGATGGCCTGGCACGTGTTCCCCATTATCGTCCAAACGTGGTGTTGAAGCAGAATAAAAATAAATTCTATAATGTTCGCAATAAGCCAAGTTTCCATTCTTTCTGTTTCTGAACTGTCAGTCATAATAATCTTTTTATTGTTATTCTTCTTATCGAGGTATGCAAGTCCCTTAATTTACGAGTACTTTACGACTCCCATTTTTAGATCCCAAATTCAATTGAAGTGGAAAGTAATACCTCTTTTGCAGGGTAAATCAATAATATATGAAGAGTAATCAAGAAAATGAAATGAGACATCTTTCATCATTACATACCATCGAACCACTGGTGATAAAATAACATACTTTCTTGCATTATTAGTCAGTGTTGCAATTTTCGAAAATTACGGGAAGACGATGAAAAACTGACTTCCGCCATTTTTGGTCAGACGTTTTACCGTAAAGTAATTTTTCGGTATCAAGAACCCATAAACATGGATTCTGACTACACAATTTTCTATATGCTACTTTAAATAGCATACACTTCCCACTTAAAGTCGTGGTAACTAGGTAAATCCTAGGCATTTTCGGATCCCCAAGGTTCCCTAGACTTCCCCACGGGACCAAGAAGTTTGTTTTCTGCATTTTTTACCAGCAATGCTAAATTGCCCCATCGTAATTTACAATTTGTGTGTAGAGCTTAATAGAGCTTCTGAGAGCAATTAACGAGATAGCCAGTAGATCGCCTCGAGACATGATCCCCAACGTCTTGAGGGCACTGACTGTTGATCGTGGCATAGCCCCAGACGTTCCAACCACCACTGGTAGGATTCTGGTGTTGGGCATTTCACGAAGTTGGGCTGCCAGGGGAATGCCTGGTTGGTACGTTATCACTTTTTCCTCCCCTACTTTTAGAAGGCTAGACCCTTCCTCGTGGCGGACAGTCATACCGAGGCTTTTTAAAGGTCAGGTTTGAGTTTAACCCGTTCGACAACGGAGAAAGTGGCTTCCGTGGACACCACAGTGTCTGATTTCCGGAGCATCTTCCCCTCTATAAACTATTAGAGACTTACTACATATATGAACAAGAGTTATCCTCCTCTTCGGTATAAGGTCCCCACAAAAATAGGTTTTCCATAAACAAATCAGCGTTTTTCCTGCAGTATTAAATTACTTTCTCTATACTACGTATCTATTATGTGAGAAAATAAACTAGTAGAGGTTCAGAATGGCACATGCTTTCTCGTAGTTAGTTTGCTATTCTTTTGCGTCTGGCTAGCCTTTCAATTTTGCCTCACCTTCTTCCCTTTCGCGCCTAAAGACATTTTTTCACATTTTCTCAATGTCTGCCCATCCGTGCAAATACAACACTAGCCCTTAAACGATTCGTAAGATTTTCCGAAGTCAATATTCCCCGACTCATCTAGCAGATTTCAAGACCTGCGAGTTTGGTAAGAATTGTTTAAAATTTGGGGGATCTTTACATGCAGCTCCTGGGATATTTTCAGTTGTCAAAAATTGGTCTCAGTATTTCTTTAAATTCCTTTCTTTTTTGCTTCCTTAATTGCTTCCTTTTTTAAATTCCTTCCTTTTCTGCCCCCTTAATTGCTTCCTTTTTTAATTTCTTCCTTTTTTCCTTCCTTAATTGCATATTTTACCAAATATATTTACATACAGTGCATATTCTGCTGTTTTTATTGCATATACGTCACAGCCCTAGTAATATAAAATATCTCCCACATCGTTTACATTTACTTTATAGATGTTTTTCATTGTTTAAGAACGTTGTTTAAGACAGAAGCTTAAAAGCTGTATCTCTAATGTTGGTTTTTCAAACATCTGTATGTTTTCTGAGTATACAGGAAGTAAAAATTGCGCATTTAAGAAAACGTTCGAGCCATTGTTTTAGCAAAAACAGCTACAATATGTTTTCTCAGAAGTATCCATAATAAAAATGGTTCAGTTCTCTAAGATATTCAGAGAGCTCAGAAGAGAGCGAAAGCGATATATATATATATATATATATATATATATATATATATATATGAGAGAGAGAGAGAGAGAGAGAGAGAGAGAGCGAGCGAAAGCGAGAGAGAGAGAACGAAAGCGAGAGAGCGAGCGAAAGCGAGAGAGAGAGCGAAAGCGCTAGAGAGAGAGAGTGAAAGCGCGAAAGCGAGAGAGAGAGCGAAAGCGAGAGAGCGAGAGGCGAAAGCGTAGAGAGAGAGGCGAAAGACAAAGAGCGAAAGAGTGAGTGAGAGAGAAGAGAGAGAGTGCGAGCGAGCGAGCGAGAGAGAGAGAGAGAGAGAGAGAGAGAGAGATCGACAGATGGAGGTTCCACAGAAAACTTTTTCGAATCAGAGTTGAGCAAAATGTGAATTTACGTTCAAATGTGGAAAGCTATTTTCCGCAACATTACATTACTCTATACTACGTATATTACTCGGTATTATGTATATTTACGTATACAAAAAAGTAAAAAAGGCAGTTATTTTGAAATCATAGACACTCGATTTTTGTTTATATAGGTAAATGTCAAAATAATTGTGGTTGATATATCTTGCACCCTCGTTAATCATGAAATTGCAACTGGGAGAACAGGCGAAGTGGGAGCGAACCTCTATTGCTGCTGCTCAGAATCAACTGAAGAGGAAGACTTGCCTTTGTGAGTGACCTTCGAGAGAGAACGAAAACGACGACGTACTTCACTCGACCCCCGAGCTCGTAATTTGGTGCATTGAATCCCCTCGGAGTCAAAGGGAGGAAGTGTCAAAGTGCCAAGAGAAGTTGCTGCGAGGACTTCTACTCCCAAGGAACGGGGTAAAGTGGCAACATCGCATCGAGCAAATGGCGCTGCTACAGCACCACTTCCTCGCATCACTCAGTTGTTGCAAGTCGTGAATTTCAAAGACTTTACACGACGAGTTCCACAGTGCATGCGCCGGCATTCCATGACGGGATTTCAATTAACTGCTTTCATCATTCTCCCGATTTTCTTGATTGCAACAAATTTGTTTATAGCCAACAATTTACTTGGTTTTCGTTCCAACTACTTCACACGGATTCGACACTAAATACATTACGAACATTACGAAAAATGCAATAATTAACCTATAGTAGCTATATATATATATATATATATATATATATATATATATGTAAGGAACTTCATGGTTAATTTTAACTCGTGTGGATTCATATGTATCATGAAAACACTAACGTAGAGGTTTATTCCCAATGAATCCGTTTTCCCAAGGAATTGTTTCGATAATGTGAAAGATAAGATGCCATCTCGATAACTAAGTTAAAGTTCTTATTAGTAATCGGAGTCACTTCGTTACACATCTGTAACTTTTAAAACAAGTCAATCATATCTAATGAAAATAGCCCCACGCTTACAAAGTTACCGAAATATTTTTTTTTTCGATCAGATTTTCTGTAGAAAACCAAAATTAATTTTATTTATTGGACGAATTCAAATGTTACACAAACAATCTATTCCATACCTGCGTGGGGTTAGCCACGTTACCAATGCGTCTTAGGTGTTAATTATGCTTGAAACTATATTTCAGAAAGGCATATAGCATAGCAATTACGTATTATTTAAGACAGTTGACAATCGTCGGCCGGCGTGCTCCACGCGCGGGAGCCTTGCGACGTTCTCTCAAACCGAAGATCTCAGCTCCCGCGAGCATATGGACTGCAGTCATTAATAACAATGGCGCTTTAATGTAAACGCGAAGTTAATGGTTGATTGTTAGTGATTTCGGGCGTGTCAATTCCTCAGGTCAGTAGTTCCGTAAGATTGATTGATTTTTTCGTGTTTCCGGGCGCGTCAACTACTTCGGTCATTTGTCCCGTTAGTTAGTGCGTTTTTTCTCGGGAGATGGCGGTGATCTTCCCCCGCTGGATGGCGAGATCCGGCACCGACCTACCGTCGGCTAGTGGGGTTTCCCCTAACCAGGACTCTTCCACCAGCGGGGCACCGCCCCAGTCGGGACAAGCTATTAGCTTCCGACCGGTCTTCCGGAATATGTGGTAGTGTGGTGCTTGCTAGTGTAAGTGCGTGTGTAAGAGGAGAGGAGAGGACAAGGAAGAGGAAGGGCAGGTCGCGCGCGGTCCGTGGCCCGTTTTGTAGGGTACTGCTCCGGCATTCGCCTTGAGTTGATCGCAAAAAACACACAAAACTACCGATCAGAGCAGTCTGCCGCTAGAATTCTCCTCCAGACAGCGACCATGTTGACAGGCTACTGTCGAAAATCCTGCTACCATCGGGACTCGAACCATGGAACTCCCGGTCAAAGGCACCGCAGTGACATCAGTCGATGCCCTGAGCCACCTCTCCCGGTTTAAACACGAAGTGATGACCATTAAAACCATTAATTATTTCCTTCAGTATTGTAATTTAAAGATCCAGTATTAATGGCGAATAGTTAATAAACAAATACATTTCTGGAATTGTCGCCCCACTTCTGTAAGTGGCGCGAAGAAACGAACTCTCCCAGCGCCGGGCACACTTTCAGACCCAGAGGTCTTGTAGGCTCTCCAATTCTGATTGTATCAATGCCCTATAAGTTCTTCTCGGCAGTGACTTACACTTTAACAGTGCGTGTTGAGTGCAGTATTACCACGATATCACGCAGGAACATCAATTCATTTAATGTATTGTTCCTAAATAACGGGAATTATGAGTAAGAACTAAGTACGTACTGGCTTAACGGTAATATATCATGCTTTTGTATTTCACGCAGTCTCTATTATTTACGGAAATGTATGAGGCATAATGCCGCACAGATTATATCGGTAAATTTAATTTCAAGTCACATTATTTAATTTGCGTAATTATAATGCCTCAAAGTTTTCGCTGGTTAATTATTTTTTTATTCAACTGCATAATTGCTTCTCTTCCTGTTGATTATAATTACATAATATTGAATATGCAACTTAGTAATGGTAAATCTTTGCTGTGCATCATTGCACAATGTTGTATAATATATAATTCATTTGTTTACTGCATACGTCTCTTGCTGTTCTTAGTTGCTCTCATAGCATTAATATGAAATTTAATAATGATGATCATAAATTATTTAATATGCAACCTTAACTGGAAAGTTTATGTTTCAATGGCTTAATTTAGTTGTGGCCAAGAGCACACATGCTATTCATTCACTTTAATTTCACTTGAATTGTTAACTTCATGGTTATTTAAATTTACGGTAGACTGTGATGTTTTTACATTTTAATAATTATTAAACTTATTTGTTAAACATTTTCCAATTTAACCTGACATCACTTATCCAAACCAAAATCATTTCTAGTGTTTCGGAAGGAAGAATACCTCACCTTCAGTGGTCCTCCAAGGGTTTTGTTTTCAGTTGCTTGAGTAGTCAGAAATTTATGAGAGCAGGTAAATATACGGGTCCACCGTGCAACGTAGTTAGGCACGTAACTTGGTAAGTCTACACTTGCCACGGTATAAATTTGAAAATGAAAATAAATCCAACCATTTAATGAAAATAAAAAGTCAGAAAATACGGAAATATTGCAATAAAATATATTCATGATGTACTGATCACTCAACTTGATCATGTACTGACGTCACAAACTGAAAATAGATGTCGCAATGTCCACAGATTCTGAAAAACGATTAGTTTAGATAAATTCATTATGTTTTGAAGAAATCATTTTCATACATACTTTTATAGACAAATAATAATAAAAGAAGGAATGCATGACAACTTATAAAAAAACGAAAACTTTCAGTAAACCTTGATGAAGGAAGCTGATACATTTTGCAAAATATAAAATTCTACCAATATGAATTTAACACTGATTCATAACAATTTCTACAAGTTTATTCACTCAATTTCTTTATGTTTAAATGTTCAAGGTTTTTCAATTTTAGAACAAGTACCATTTTGAAAAGCATATATTTTCCTTAAGTTCTATAAAACAACATAATTTTAAGTCCACACGGTGAGAAATGTATAAGTACAATGTATTAAACATGTTTAGCAAGCAATCACATAATAAATCCAATTATTCGTGAGGTAAGGTTCGGTAAAAATGATTTAGTTTCGTTTAGTAAATCATACAATTTAAAATTATAAATAAATGAGCAAAGAGAATAGTCAATGGTATTCAACTTGTTTCGTAGACAAAATTGTTTGGTGAAATCTGAGTCGCCACACCTAAAACTAATAGCGTTTTCCATTCGCCGCACTAGTGCGCACTCAGGGCAGCTTTCGTGTTCCATTCCACCACTAGGGCGCACCAGTGCAAAGAACTGCGTGTTCCATTCGCACACGGACCCGGGGCGCCCTAAACTGCACCGACGATCGCGTCAGTGTAGTCCAGTGCACCGGCCATTGTGAGGTTAGGTACGGAAGTTATCTATGGTGATTTAGATTCGTGGTGAAATTGTGAAGGCAATTGAGGATCTTCTGTCACGCAGGGATACTTCGAATGATGGAGTATATTATGTTTTGAAAGAAATGTCTTAAAATAATGTTTGTGATTTATTCGAAGTTTGGAAAATCAGATTGTGTTGGTGGTGACAGATCGCGCGCGGTCCGTGGCCCGTTTGGTAGGGTACTGCTCCGGCATTCGCTTGGTGTTGATCGGAGAAACCACGGAAAACTACCGATCAGAGCAGCCGGCCGTTAGAATTCTCCTCCAGACAGCGACTGAATTTGACCTAGCTGAAAAGCTAGTGTCGAAAATCCTGCCGCCGAGGGGAGTGAGAACCTAGGAGCTCCGGGTCAGAGGCACTGCAGTGACATCAGCTGATGCACTGAGCTACCGCTCCCGGTTTTCCTCCCTGGACAAACTGTACACAACAAGTGGATAAATGAAAGATATGGATCTACTGCCTGCCGAAGGCCGCGCGCACTTCGTCTGTGGCAGCGAGCTCAAAGGGCGTCTTGCCCTGCTTGTCGCTGTCGGCGGCGCAGGCCCCGGCCTCCAGCAGCCCGCGCACGCAGGCCACGTGGCCCTCCTGGGCGGCCCAGTGCAGGGCGGTCCTCCCGTCCTTGTCCTTGACGCTGACATCCGCGCCCCGCTTCAGCAGCGTCTGCGCGCACGCCTCGTGCCCGTTGGCGGACGCGTAGTACAGGGCGGTCCCGCCGATGGAGTCCTGCACGTTCACGTCCACTCCGGTCTCCAGGAGCGCCACCAGCGCCTCCACGTGCCCGTCCCTCGCGGCGAACAGCAGGCCCCAGCGCCCGGCCTCCCCCACCACCATGCGGGGCACGGCGTCCACGAACGCCCACACCACCGCGGCGCTCGTGGCCTTCTGGAGCGCTTCCTTCACCTGCTCGGCGTTGGACGCCCCTCCAGCGCGCAGCAGACGACGCACGGCGTCCGCCTGCCCGTCCACCGACGCCAACACCAGCGCGCACTCCGCGGCCGACTTGCACTTGGTGGGGCACGCCCCTCTCCCCAACAGGTACTGCACGATTTCCCAGCGCTTGGCTTTGGCGGCTTGCACCAACAACGGCTCTCCGTTTGCGTTGCACGAATCAACAGACACTCCCCTGTCCAGTAGCAGTTCCACCATCTGCTTCGAGCCGGCCAGCTCCTCTGGAGCAACGCCGTCGACGTCCTTGGCGTGAACGTCGGCGCCGGCGTCCAGGAGGCGCTGGGCGACCGCCAGGTGGCCGTGGGCGACGGCGCAGTGCCCCGGGCCTCACGGCCGTAGGTGGCCGGCGCCCGCCGCCGCGCGGTGTCTCCGTTGGCCGCGCGCGGCGGGGCGCTCCGCACGTCCACCCCGCCCTCCGCCAGCAGCCGGAGCAGCGCCTCCCCGTCCCCTCGCGACGCCAGCTCCAGCAGCGACGGGGGCGGGGGGTTGGGAGGGGTCTCTTCCCGCGCCCTCTTGGGCAGAGGTTCCTTCTTTTCGGACATCCTGGTTCCCAACAGTCGAAATATTCACTTCAAAGTTGGTGACTGTGTTGTTACTCGGTGTTACAACAATATTGGTAGGTTTGTCTGAAAACAACACAATTATGGTTTATCTTCTATAAATGTGAAGAATCATACGTCATGAAACATATACTATAGTACATTTATCGATGTTTTTATGTATTTTAATGTTCAGTGTTAGAAATATGAACTGTTCGTGGTGGAGTGTGCAACATAGCGAAGCAATAAGAGCAGGTCTGTGTAGGTACAAGGCTCGCAAAGACACTAACTCGCATTTTAGTGACGATGTAGTAATAGAAAATACAAATTACCTCAAACCATTTAAAAATAATGCTTGAAGCCCCAATTGATTCGTTAAAATAGCTTGAAAATAACAACTGTGTGTTTGTGAAAAATTGACTACTGTTTTTTTTTAGAATATACAATCCTGGACTTTACAAGGGTCTTCTCATGTCCTATACAGGTTAGGTTGTAAATCTAATGAACATTTTAATATTTCCAAAATCATTACTGCGGTGTTGGCGAAAGACTCAACATCGCTCATGGGGTTTGTTTAGAAAATCGATTCCCTGACGCCCTCACAGACCTACCTCATTACTCACATTCATTAACTAGATTTTTTCTTTGGCGTCGAACATAGATTTATGAAGACATCTGTGGGCATGACCAACAGGTATTATCACCGTTTTCCGTTAAAATATCCTGAATTTCGATAATGCAAGATCATTTCACGTACTGGTATAAAAATAACTATTGCAAACAAAAACAGTAAAAAAATTAACACTCTAATATCTTTTTTTCTTTTCAGACATTCAATATAAAAGTTTTACAAAAATGTTTTATATTTCATATAATACTTGAACAGGACGTTTTGCGTAATATTTATATTAGGCAAATTTTTATATACTTAAAGATGAAATCATGGAATTAAAGAAGTATAACTAAAAGTTATATAGTAGGTATTATATGTAAATAGATGGAAGAGAATATACCAAAACATGTTAAGATTAATCAAAAAGTTTAAAAAAATTAAAAGGACTATTCCACTCGTAAAATTAAAACCAATAGTGTTGAACTATACATACAAAATTCACAATCAGGGCGATGTATCTAAAACGTTTATCGCTTTTTCTACTCGATTTTTCTTACCGCTTCTCCCTACTGGCCAATCATAAACTGCCACTCGTCTAGCTTGGTAGGCGGCGGAATACATCGATCACTGTGTCGATGTCCAATAAACAGCCTGTGTACTATAAAATAAACTCTTTGATTTTAACATATTTTCATTATTTGGCGCATTTTGGAACTCTGCTGGACTTAATTTAATTCGTGGAATAGTCTTATTACATACCACTCGTGCTTTGGAAATTCTCAGATAAATCCCTTGCTTGCTTCGCGAGTCGGGGATTTATCGCCAATTTCCAAAACACTTGTTTTACCTATGATAAATCTAAAATAAACAGAATGAAGGAAAATATTCCCATTGACTATGTATTCAACCTCGCATCAAGGGGAAGGGGAGAAGAATGAATTAAGAGGGAGCGGATTACCGTAAAATATAGTTGTCATAATTTGAAAACGACAAAAAAATTAAGTACAAAAAAGAATTAAGCAAAGATGGACAGGGGTAAAAAGTAGTACACTTATACAAATAAAGTCAAACAGGACATAACAGAAAGCATAAAAACGTTTTAAGGTATTCGTGCTTTAGACAGAACATTAACTTATTTACAAGAAATTATGACGAATTCCAAGATAGTATTGATGGTACAATGTGCTTATATGTAACGTCTCTATGATTAATCTTAAACATTTTCTGGGTTTATTATTCGGAATTGTAGCGCTGTCAAAATTAAAAGTATGAGAAAAATCAGGTGATATCGAGAAATTGAGTTTAGTTTTGTTCCAGGCACCTTCATGCCATTAACAAGTAGTACTCGGGCAACTTTTCTTGAACGATGACCTGGCTTCCTCCTCCGTTGAGAAATAAACAGTTGAAGGCGAAAGTTCGCAGCGAACACTGATGACAACATCCAAGCATTAAAACTTCGTTTGTGCGAAACAGAAGCTAGTTGCTTTCATAGTCGAGAACTTCTGTTCAGCTTTATTACCGTTATCTAAAGATATGGCTGAGGCAGGTCCAGGTCCTTGAAGGGAGGCACCTAAAACCCCTATCTAGTGTCCCCCTGAGGTCTACCAGAGATGACCTGGCCGCACACGTAGCAGGTTGACTTTGATTTTCCAGAGGTTGGCATTACTGTAAATACTCTAGTGGCCGACTTTGTAAATAGTACCCCCACTCCGCCCGCATTTCTTCAATCCATCGTTCAAGAAAAGTTGCGAGAGTAGTATTTTATTCTTTATTTGGAAGCACGTTTTGTGTGTCCGACATAGCGATCTCTACACTATTTACAGAGAAGGTATACAAATCATTGGTCTCACATAAGGCACAGCAATCACGACAATTAAGGCAATGAACTACATTTTCCCTGTGTTAGAGATTTCATCCTTGACATTTCAACTAAATGTAGCTTTCTTATTTTGAAATTCAAAATGTATTTACACTACATGTTATGTGTGCGTAAGGTTAAGGCACGATTCCATGGGCTAACGGTTTCGACCTGATAGACTATTCCTTCATGTATATGGATCTGGAAGTTTTTATGAGCTTTGCGAATTCAATTACTTTTTGTAATAAAGTGACACATTATGAACATTAGTTATTAACGTCACGTCACCAACAATTTTTTGACTGTGTTGACGTTAAATAAATGAAATAAATAAATAAAAATATCGCAAAAAGCTTTTTCATTACCCTTCATATTAGATAACACCGCGTGTCAACACAGAAGGAAAAAACAGCAGTTGCAACCCTCACCGCAGACCGCAATTCAACACAAAAATCGAGCATAATGCCAACAAACACACACACACACACACACACACACAACACGGCGCCCTTCGTGCCCCCGCAGGAGTGAGAGTGCAGATCATTATTAAGTGGCTACATTGCTCCACCGGTTTTAAAATTTACGTTATGGGATATCTCAAGTCATGTAACCATATGTTAATTTGGCCGTGGTGTATTCCAAAGACGTTGTACTGGAGATAAACTAGACTCGCTGAGAGCGCCGTTGCGAAACAATTTCTTTGAAGGCCACCACTGTAATGGAAACGTGTCTGTAGTAAATAATAGTAACAATAAAAAAATGACAAAAAATAATAGAATCCTTACTGAAATTAAATAATGATTACGTATCTTTACCGCTACGCCAAAGTAACTTTTGTAAAATATGATCAAATTTCTTTTCAAGTATAAAATAATCTCCGGAGCGACGTTAGTTAAATATTTATGGGATAGAATTTCATTCTAGCATTTCTTATGTTAGTGGACATTAATAAGGAGAAGGAGGCAGGTTTGAATTCGTTCATACATGCCGCATACTCCTCATTAAAGCGAGGATGCATGTCTTTACAATGGCAATTCCACTCCTGAAGTTAAAATCAATAGCGTTTACCTAAAAATACGAAATGCCCCAATCAGGGCGGGTGAATCTCAAAACCTTTATCGCCTTTTCAATCCGCTTACTTACCGCTTCTCCCTACTAGCCAATCATAAATTGTGACTCATCTATCTGGAGACTATACATTGATCGCAATGTAGATGTCCAAGAAACCGCGTATACACTACAACATAACCTCGTTGATTTTAACATAGTTTTCAGTTATTTTCAATATTTGGCGCATTTTGTAACTCTGTTGGACATAATTTCGTTCGTGGAATAGTCCTATTAAATACCACTCTTGCTTTGAAAATTCTGAGATAAATCCTCTCCTCACTTCGCGAGTCGGAGATTTATCGACAATTTCCAAAGCACTCCTGGTATTACCTATGAGAATTTCCCCCTTATTTGTGTTTTGCAATTATTCATTTAATTTTTATAATGTTCCATACCTTTTTCAAATTGCTTGATTTAACATGTTTTGACACAAACATTTCAATTATTATTTTTTACCTTTGATGATGCATGGAAATATCACGCGAAACGTTGTGTCAACATTATATGGACAATTTTTTTTTTTTTTTTTTGAAAAGAAAAGTTAATTGATAGAAAAGAAATAGGATACTTGTGTTAAATTACTCTACATCTTCCAAACTCACCTGATTGGCGTGTCCCGGTTGGAGAATAGACTGTCACAGGTAGTCGGACTGGCTTCATGCAGCATCGCAGGCGAATGAATCTTGGCTGAGGAGAGCCGTTATCGCGCCGTGGTGTTATCGCGGGCGGGCAGTGCTTTATCGTGTCAGGGAGTGCCCACAACGGCACACGGGCCGGGAGACAGCGTCGCCGCACTGCCGTCTCAAATACACACACAACTGATACACGAAAAAGTATTTTTTAACACGCAGTTCCCGTTTCGCGTGCTTATTTTGAGAAACATCTACTATTTTTTCATTCTAACTAAATTACATAATGAATAGATAATTTGATTATTTGATGATTAGATATTTTGAGATATAAATATTAGTGTGAACAGTATAAAAGCTTAATAAGAACAAGTGATAACATACCTAGAGCTCACTATCGTTCATGTAAAGGAAAACAATCACGAAACTTGATTGAGTGGAAAGCTCTAACTTCTTTCAAGACGAAAACCTTTAGTGTTTTCAAAGTATACTAGCCAAACCCTTGCAATTACATTGCACAGAAGGAATAACTGGTACAACAGAAAAGTATAATAGGCAACATCTGAAAAAAAAAATGTCACGGCAATTCCCACATGTTGGAGTCCCGAGCTACGCAAGTCTGAAGATAAGTGTAGAAAGAGGCACTGTACGAGCGATCGTGAGCCTTTGTGACATTTCGCGCAATTAGTGTCAGTGGCTTCAAATTAAAAACAAAGAAGACGTGATCGCTTATACTCGCCTGGAGACGGAGCCCTATCACAGTATAAAAATATAAGAAACTTAAAACGGCGGGCAAATGAAAAAAAAAGTCGGCGACCGCTTCTCATATTGCTTGTAAAATCCCATCGACAAGAAGTCACTGAGGAAGATTTTGGTTGCTTGGTTAGTGATTCCGGGCGTGTAAACAGCTTAGGTCATTACTCCCGTTTCCTCGGGAGATGGCGGTGATCTTCCCCCGCTGGATGGCGAGATCCCGCACCGGCCTACCGCCGGCTAGCGGGGTTTCCCCAACCAGGTATTGCCTACTAGCGAGGCACCTCCGCAGCCGGGACAAGCTCTAAGCTCCCGACCAGTCTCCCGGAATATGTGGTAGCGTAGTGCATGTTAGTGTGTGTGTGTGTGTGTGTGTGTGTGTGTGTGTAAGGGGAGAGGATAGGACAAGGAAAGGAAGGTAAGATCGCGTGTAGTGTGGCCCGTTTGTTAGCGTATTCGCCTGGTGTTGATCAGAGAAACCACTGATTAGAGCAGCCGGCCGCTAGAATTCTCCTCCAGACAGCGACTGAATTCGACCTAGCTGAAAAGATCGAAAATCGTGCCGCCGTCAGGACTCGAACCTAGGACCTCCTGGAAGGGCTGTATTGACATCAGTTGATACACTGAGCTACCGCTCCCGATTCTGTGGAAGAGAGTGGCGGCATAGGATAACGCACCTTTGTCACGAGCTCCGCTCTCCGCCCCTGCACTTTGAAAACATCGCTAGAGTTCGCTCGGTATCAACTTCATACTTAAAGTACCTGTAGACTTTGAAAACGTTCTCCCTAGATCGCTTTCGCAAGACTTGCCTCTTTCTTCAAGTCTCAGACATTTCAGAAGCAGCTTTGTTAACGCTCTTCGCCAACGAAAACCAAACACTAACACTCCGCTGTTATCTATCACACGAAAACCCTAGGATGAGCGAGAAACGACTCGTCGAGTTCAGACACAAGACAGAAGTAAAACTCGTCGGCAACGAGCTGTCACGTGGTTTTCCGTTGCTTCTGCGCATCCGAGCCAATTGGACGTCGAGTTTTGCGTGCGACAGTCATTTTCGCTCCCGAGTTATAGAAAATGTATTTGCATCGGTTAATGAATGAGTTAATTTGTTTAGTATATCCGACAAAATAGCTGTATATGACCCGCGTGGGCTACAACACTACACGTGCTTAGCACTACCAAGTGGATTTCTCCCCAGGGCGGGAACGTAGGTGCTAGCCTTTATGCGCACACCCGGCGGGCGTACAAGTACTACTTTGAGCTGGCATCCGGATACGTCGGAATATAACGTCCCACAGGGACTCCTTCCAATTAAGCCCAAGTAGGTCTCTGCCACTAGCTGTCCGGGCTGGCACCGGGGTCTGATTAAGCTCCACACAATATGCCGGGACGAATATCCACTCCATTCCGCATGTATATCGGGCACAGCCGCGACGAAACTAAGTGCCCAACAGGGGGTCGCCCTTATCGAGGCTACTATGGTTCGAGGTCCCAACTCGTCTCCCCACTGCACCTTGACTATCGACGTGAGTAGCGCCGGAATCTAGCTGACCTGACAGGGGCATTCTTGCTCCCCATCGGACGTCAATATGTGGGTTTGGGAACAAATCCCGCGCCCTATCCTAAGGTTGGCGAGTAGGGACCCAACTGATGGGTCACCTGGAGCACCTTCTCACTGCACCCACCTCGGCGCTAACGACGTGAGTACAGCCGGGAAACTCTGGTCCGAGTGGACGTTTCCGCCTCCACCAAGATCCTTGGGTCTTGCCATCGTCCGCCCCCACCCACTGCGTGGAAACAAAATAGCAACCAATATCCCAAATCTCCTCGTACAACAACTATGCTCAACGAAACGTGAGGAGACAAAGAATTGTGAAGCCACATTTTTCTCGCGGTCAATCTGTATTAATATAAAATCAATCACCCGTGACCGTTTATTATAAGTTTTTTTTTTCAAATTTGAATGAAAGAAAATGAAAATGGTACAAACAATTACCTTGTTCAACTCGCAGTACGCAGAACCATAACCTGCACTTTGCAATGGTCTAACTGTACTATGCTCTACTTAACATCTTAGAAGATATATAGTGCAGCTTTCCAGACTCGAAAGTCCTCCAAAAAGCAAATATCAACGTTGTAACAGAATTTCCTTTTAAGGACGGTTTGATTGAATAACCCACTTTATTCCTTTGAACTTCACAGCCAGACGCAGGACTCCGGTTTCAGAAGGCAGACGCACAACAGGGTTAAGATATTCACAAGACTTAACACACTCGTAACAAAGTTTTCTCCTAGAATTGTCGAGACCTTACGATTCATAAAATGAAGCAGCTCGCCGATATTCTTCTGTTCTTGAAGGAAGTTCAATTCGAGTGTTTCGGTGCTTATTTATTAAGGAATTGCTTAAAAAATATTTTTAATTTTTCGGAGAAGCTCTCATTAATAGTTTTCCGATTTTCTTTTATTTTTATGGACAATGAAAATCGTTGCGTTTATGAAATCAAGGATTATGTTAACTACTACACATTATTTCCATCACTTAATAGCACGCAAATATCGTTCAACTGAATTACATAAATTTAATTGAAAATTAAATTCAACGATTTACGTAAACGCTGGACGCTGCGTCTCTCTTGCGTCTTATTTGACGTGGCCTTCCGAAAGATCCTTGCTGATGAAAAACGCAATTTCATCACGATTTTTCCCTTTTATATTGCGTATTTTTTGACAAAAATATATATTTAGGTATTTTATTCTGTTTTCTTTTTTGTAAATTGTAGATCATATATGTTTTGGTAAATATTTTGACTTAAATGGTTTATACTGGAGAGGATTAAATAAAATTATTAAAAATAAAATTCAATACCAAAATACAATAGTAATAATAATAATAATATAAAATAACAATTCCAACAACAATTGCATCAGATATCAAAAATCAAAATACTTTCTTGAGTTCTTATAACAAATAGATGTTTATAAATAAGATGCTATTAGAAATATTATTTCTCGTATTGTGGAGGAATATCACCTACACATTACCTCTGTGCTTCTCCTTTGGTTCGTTCTGCGTCTCTCAAATCCAAGGAATATTAACAAATGAGGCGTCATAAGAATTAGAATTTCATGCATAGCTTACGAATAGCACTTTTGCTTTATATTCATTATAATTCTTGACTCAAAATGCATTTAACTTAAGCATGCACACATGCAATCTCTCAATCACTTAACATATACTAAATCGCATGCTTAACGAGAATATGATGCAAGCACGTTCATGCAGAGGTTAGCCTCAGTGTTATCTATATGAATTTAGGTATAAAATCTGCTCGATCACAAACGTTGCTGTTCAATAAAGCAACACGAGAACAGCAAATATGTTGTAGTGCGGGGACTTTTCTAGCTTTAACGTCACATGATGTCAGTTGTGTCATAAGTAGTAACGCACTGAGTATGAAAATGCAGTAGGTAGGCGCAGTAAGAGGATAGGTGGAATAAACTCAGTCAAAATCGAAACTGTTTCGTTGTATTTTTATTTTCCCCAATTCCTTGGTATCTAATGAAATCTTGGACAGCTGTAACATGACCGGAGAATATAGAATATTTTTAAATTTCTCTATGGATTGGATATTACTTATATAGATATGCCATGACAATGAAACAAGGCGTCAGCATTGAACTTAGAGTAGGAATACCAGAATATGTACTAAAAACCACTGACATGGAGGTTAAACGGTGTTCACTCGCAACTTACAGTCTTTCCTACCTCCCATCTTCATGACCTTCTCGTTCTTCCTCATCAGCATCCATATCGTGGTCATTCATGCACTCTCTTCACCATCAATACCACTAGCAAATTTCTTTATCCATTAATTAATAGCATCATCGAAAGAGGGATCGGCGAAAACACATTACGAAATGAAGTAATGTGTTCAGACATTTTCGCTGTGATAACATTTCTACCAGTTGTAAAGAGGAGTCTGCGAAAGCATTCCAAAACCGCCCCTCAGCAGCGGATAGTTACAAGTCGATACGCCACCGAAAGAGTTGTTTGGAAAGGGATAACAAAGTAATAGTTGCGGCTGTATAACCGCACTTGAAGAGCGCGCCAAGGTGGCAGCGCTCAGCGGCGACCGGTGAAGTAGGCAGAGGCGGCGATGCGGAAAAGGCGCCGCCCGAAAGAAAGGCGGCCGGTGGCCAGGGCGGGGCAGCGAGACTGCGGCGCCGCCCGCAGGCGCTTCTGACCGTGATTCGAGTGGAATTGAGTGAGGAGACTACCGTGTAGATTTCTTGGTTCGACATTGCTTGTTTTGGTACATCTCCCGGACTTTTGGTTTTGTGATTTTTGGCTTGTGATTGGGTATGCTCGTCTGGATTTTGGATTGGTAATCAATGTACTGTCTACGGTTAATTTTAATAAATCTTTGCTTGTGAAAAGCTTGCTATTATTCTGAACATAACAGTAATAATTTACAACAAAAAAACCCTCCGACGTGTCAGACGAGGAAACCGTGAGTTATTCTACCTGACAGATCTCGAAAGCCGGACGTCACCAGTGAAGGGATTCTATTCTAAATAAAAGTCTGTGGTTTCTGATGATGCCCTCTTGTTTACTATGGAAAATATGGTAACGCAGTCTCCACCTCTGACAGTGGCCGCTGGGCACGAGGCGGAAGAATTTAACGAGCTGACGCGGCGCTAACGGCCTCGCTGACGGCGCCCTTCCTCCTCCCACACTCGCCAACCCTCTCCCCCCCCCACGCGTGGCGTCACGGCCCAGGGATCCACGCGACCCACACGGCACCGAGCAGCGAGCTTCCCAGCCATGCACATACGTGTACCATTGGGGATTGACTAGTGATTCCGGGCAAGTCAACAGCTGTCATTAGTTCCGAAAGTGTAGTGCATGTTTTTTCCACGGGAAGTGGAAAAAACCGCTGGATGGCGAGATCCGGCGCCGACCTACAGTCGGCTAGTGGAGTTTTCCCGTAACCAGGACTCTCCCACCAGCGGGGCACCGCCCCAGCCGGGACTAGCTCTAAGCTCCCGACCGGTCTCTCGGAATATGTGGTAGTGTACTGCATGTTAGTGTAAGTGTGTGTAAGGGGAGATGATAGGACAAGGAAGAGGAAGGAAAGATCGCGCGCGGTCCATGGCCCGTTTGTTACGGTACTGCTCCGGCATTCGCCTGATGTTGATCGGAGAAACCACGGAAAACTACCGATCAGAGCAGTCGGCCGCTAGAATTCTCCTCCAGACAGCGACTGAATTCGAGCTCGCTCACAAGCTAGGGTCGAAAATCCTGCCGCCGTGGAATCTCTAACCCAAGGACTTCCCGGCCAGAGGCACAGTTGATGCCCTGAACCACCACACCCGGTGACGCGGATACGGGGTCAACGACGGTCCCCAGCGCAGTTTTTTTCTCTGTTTTTATTAACGTAAAGAGGTAATGTTTCATCTTTAGGGCTTGTTTTTTAGAACCGTTTCCTGTGTGCCCTGAGGGATAGCTTATCGTATATTTACAAAATTCGAAATTATCACCATGCGTAATCGTCTCGTGAAAACTCCCGCGTTCTCTCACAACCACGTCTATGCAATTCACGTTGAAATCTTATTTTGTTGTCTATCGATGTTGAGAATAGTTGTAGAATCGAACAACAGTGAACTATGAAATAGTTCTAAGAAAGTACGTCTACTCAGTGTACCCGCGGAAAAGACATCAAGTAGTACAGAAAATATTCAAAATATAATTATCCTTGTCGTACTTCAAAACCTAAAAGTATTTAAAACAAATACATAAAAAAGGTTGTAGTATATTACTATTAAATATTTAAAAAATGCTTTAATTATATTACAATATATCCTGGGGTCTAGTATTAATCCCCATTTGAGTTCTTAGGGTTCTGTAATGGCATTGGTAAGCGACAGTTAAGAAAAGGAAGAACAAAGCACTCAACTGAATAAACTACATCGAGTTAAACATACAACAAATTGGATTAAATACGTCGACTTACAAGGGAATAAGAAGTTATTTATTTATTTATTTACTTATTTATTTATTTATTTATTTATTTTACGTCAAAAAACAGTAAAAACTGTGCTATGACGTGCTATTAAAGATATAAGAGAGGAATATCTATCGGTTCAAATCGCTCACACCGGCTTCCGCTAGAACACGTTACGATATTACACCGTACACCTCATGCTCCATCCATTTCCGAACGCTTCTTCCTGCACGTGTGACGTCACCCACGTCCCGAGAGACAGGCACATAGATGACAGGACATGAGATGAGGATTTCCTCCCTTCAGCTGCATAGCTCCATTCAATGAAAGGTGGCTCTTCTGGGCGCAGTTTGATGCAGTCGATTAACATTTACAAGGAGGGAAGGCACACAGATCCTCATCAAAGTGTTTCTCGGTTCGTTTTCTCGTCGCTCAATGTGCGTGTAATTAAAACTCTATCAAAGTAAATTTCCTCGTCGCTGTCATCTAAAAGTATGTACATTTGCCGCAAACTTCAAAGCAAATATATAATTTGTTAAATTGCATTTAGATGACGAAAATACTTTTATTTATTTGGAAAGGACTTTTATCGTTTTCTTCTCCTGAGAAGTCGCCATTGCAACGGACTTGACACAATCGTCACAGACACCGAGAGTAATATAAGATACTATTTATTGGCCTCGTCAGTAAAAATGTAATTATGAATGAAAATGACTACGAAAATTTCAAATTAATCTGTTAACTTTACAATTCAACACTGCGGTTATTGTAAATGAAGTTAATTTAAAACATTTTCATACTATTTGTGGGAAACAGGTTTACTAGCTCGACAATAAACGAATACATTTGTTGTCCTTACTTACTTTTCGCGCACTAAATAACGGTATAATAATTGATCACTGATTTCTGCTATACTTTTGTCTGCTTCGTTTTCTAAAAGTTTTGCTTTTCAAGTGAATTAAGTTCATGTATTCTTAAAAAGACGAATGTCATAATAGTTGTGAATCATTCAAAATCTTAGCAATCCAAGGTCTTATCTCTTGATAATCAATTAAATCGCCAATAGCATAACATACAAGTTTTCAAAATAAATTGTTTTCCATACAATAGAATAGTTCAAAAATTGCTCAAGAATTTTAACTGTCAAGCAATTGCATACGACGTTCGACACCATAATTCCCAAATAGATTTGGGGTAAACTGCACCAAATACTTCAAATAGAACACACTACATATCAGATTGCATGCATCGACTTGCGATGGGATAAGAGAGAAAGATATATCATCGGCTCGGTGTGCCCACTTGAAGATTGCGGCTTGCGAGCAGAGGGGCTTGCGAGAAGGGGGTGAGGGGAGGAGGGGCGAGGGCGAGGGGCGAGGCGAGGGCGAGGGCGAGGGCGAGGGCGAGGGCGAGGGCGAGGCGAGGGGCGAGGCGAGGGCGAGGGCGAGGGCGAGGGCGAGGGCGAGGGCGAGGCGAGGGCGAGGGCGAGGGGCGAGGGCGAGGGCGAGGGCGAGGGGCGAGGGCGAGGGCGGAGGCGAGGGCGAGGGCGAGGGCGAGGGCGAGGGCGAGGGCGAGGACGAGGACGAGGGCGAGGGCGAGGGCGAGGGCGAGGGCGAGGGCGAGGGCGAGGGCGAGGAAGAGGGCGAGGAAGAGGGCTGAGGGCGAGGGGGAGGGCGAGCCGAGGGGCGAGGGGCGAGGGCGAGGGCAAGGGCAAGGGCGAGGGCGAGGGCGAGGGCGAGGGGCGAGGGCGAGGGCGAGGGCGAGGGCGAGGGCGAGGGCGAGGGCGAGGGCGAGGGCGAGGGCGAGGACGAGGGGCGAGGCGCGCGGGGCGAGGGCAAGGGTGAGGGAGAGAGGCGATCGCTGGGGCGTGGGCGTGGCCGTCGCGGGCCCTACCTTGTGGAAGATGACGAGCAGGTCGTCGAGGTGGCCGTGGAGGTCCCCGCAGACGGTCACGTGGCGCGCGTGCGCCGTGGACGCCTCGTTGAGGTTGGGCAGCGTGCGCAGGTGCGCCGCCGCGTCGCGCAGCACCGACGCCACGTAGCGCGCGTGCAGGCGCACCGGCTGCAACACACACACGCACACTCTCCTCAGTGCAACAAGTGAGCTCACTGCAGCGCCTCTGACGGCGGCAGCATTTTCGACACAAGCATTTCAGCGAGGTCGAATTCTGTCGCTCGCAGGAGGACAATTCTACCGGACAGCTGATGTGATCGGGAGTTTTGCGTAGTTTCTCCGATCAACATCAGGCGAATGCCGGAGCAGTACTCTACTAACCACGGACAGCGCGCCATCTTTCCTTCCTATTCCTTGTCCTATCCTCTCCCCTTACACACACACTTACACTAACATGCACTACACTACCACATATTCGGGGAGATCGGTCGGGAGTTTAGAGGATGTCCGGGTGGGGCGGTCTCTCGCTGGTGGGAGAGTCCTGTTAGGGGGCAACCCCACTAGCCGACGGTAGGTCCGAGCCGGATATCGCCATCAAAAAACATGCACTACACTAATGTGTCTAATGACCAAAGCGTTCGGAAACATGAAAAAACTCAATGAATCAATGTTTTCAGGAGGGTTATCTGCTAAGATCATTTGGTCGCGCAAATCTAATGCACCGTGTTCATCATGGGAGGTGTCGGGAGATCCCCCCCCCCTTCTGGATGACGAGATCCGGCGCCCACCTTGTCGGCTTGACGGAATTTCCTCAACCAGATATCTCCCACCAGCGGGGCACCGTGTCAGCCGGGAGAGGCTCTAAGCTGGACTCTTGGCAAGTGTGATAGTGTAGTGCATGTAAATGTAAAGTGTAAGCGTGTATCCTCTTACAACCCCTAACTAGTGAAGTAATGCGTAAGGAAAGAACGAAGAAGAAGAAGAAAAAATAGCAGGCGGTCTGTGACGTTTTTGTTAGGGTATTGCTCCGGCATTCGCTTGGTATAGATTGGAGAAACAAGGTATAATTCCTGTTCAGAGCAGGCGGCCACTAGAATTATCCATCTGACAATGTCTGAAACCAACCTATCTATTTCGCTAGTGTCGAAAATCCTACCACCGTCTGGAGTGGAACCGTAGGATCTCACGATTAGAGGCCCCGCAGTTACATCGGTTGCTGCCCCGAGTACCTCCTCTCCATCCAATTCAGTTACTAATTCAGTAACTGCTATAGTGAATAGTCAGTGAACTGAGTGTTTTTTATTCCGAGAGATGATCGTGTTACGCCGTCCCAACCTGAAACGCGACCTGTAAGACATCCGGCCTGTAAGACATCGGTGCCGACCTGTGAGACATCGGGCGTCCCCCCGCAAAGTATCTCCACTCGACCCAGGAAAGCACCGCCCTGCACGAAGTTCCTAATTGGTCTCCAGATTGATTGCTTTATTTATTGATTATTTGGCTTCCGCCGCGTCAACTGCAATGGTCAATAGAGGAGTATTTCATGTTTATCTCGAGATGTGGTGGTGTTTCTCTCCTCGCTGGAACGTGAAATCCGGCGACGACATTACCATCAACTTGGAAGGTTTCCCTCCCCAGATATCTCTCCCAGAGGAGCACTGCTCCAGTAGGGGCAGTCTGAATGCATCTAATTGATATCCTGACGTGTGTGGTAGTGTTGTATATGTAAGTGTGTGTATATGAGCGTGCGTGAAGAATAGGAAAGATCACGCGCGGTTGTGGCCCGTTTGTTGGGGTACTGCTCCGGAATTTGCCTGGGATCGGAGAAACCACAGAAACTACCGATCAGAGAAGCCGGCCCCTAGAATTCTCCTCCAGACAGCGTCTGAATTCGACCCAACTGTCTATGTAGTTTCGAACGTCCTGCCACCGTCGACCCTTAAGGACCTCCCTGTCAGAGGCACAGCAGTGGCATCAGTCGATGCCCCAAGCCGGTGTGGGTGTGAGTATGGGTGTGAGGGAGAGGCCTACCTTCTTGCGGCGGAAGGTGTCGAGCAGGCGGTCGAGGTCGTCGCGCGTGAGCGGGGAGCCGAGATGGGAGTGTGAGTGGGGGTGGGGTGGGGATGGATGTGGGTGTAGGGGTGAGGGAGAGGCCTACCTTCTTGCGGCGGAAGGTGTCGAGCAGGCGGTCGAGGTCGTCGCGCGTGAGCGGAGCCGAGATGGGAGTGTGAGTGGGGTGGGGGTGGGGATGGATGTGGGTGTAGGGGTGAGGGAGAGGCCTACCTTCTTGCGGCGGAAGGTGTCGAGCAGGCGGTCGAGGTCGTCGCGCGTGAGCGGGGAGCCGAGATGGGAGTGTGAGTGGGGGTGGGGGTGGGGATGGATGTGGGTGTAGGGGTGAGGGAGAGGCCTGCCTTCTTGCGGCGGAAGGTGTCGAGCAGGCGGTCGAGGTCGTCGCGCGTGAGCGGGGAGCCGAGATGGGAGTGTGAGTGGGGGTGGGGGTGGGGATGGATGTGGGTGTAGGGGTGAGGGAGAGGCCTACCTTCTTGCGGGGTCGTCGCGCGTGAGCGGGGAGCCGAGATGGGAGTGTGAGTGGGGGTGGGGGTGGGGATGGATGTGGGTGTGGGGGTGAGGGAGAGGCCTACCTTCTTGCGGCGGAAGGTGTCGAGCAGGCGGTCGAGGTCGTCGCGCGTGCGCGGGGAGCAGAGATGGAGTGTGAGTGGGGTGGGGTGGGGATGGATGTGGGTGTGGGGGTGGGGAGGCCTACCTTCTTGCGGCGGAAGGTGTCGAGCAGGCGGTCGAGGTCGTCGCGCGTGCGCGGGGAGCAGAGATGGGAGTGTGAGTGGGGGTGGGGGTGGGGATGGATGTGGGTGTGGGGGTGAGGGAGAGGCCTACCTTCTTGCGGCGGAAGGTGTCGAGCAGGCGGTCGAGGTCGTCGCGCGTGAGCGGGGAGCCGAGATGGGAGTGTGAGTGGGGGTGGGGGTGGGGATGGATGTGGGTGTAGGGGTGAGGAGAGGCCTCCTTCTTGCGGCGGAAGGTGTCGAGCAGGCGGTCGAGGTCGTCGCGCGTGAGCGGGGAGCCGAGATGGGAGTGTGAGTGGGGGTGGGGGTGGGGATGGATGTGGGTGTAGGGGTGAGGGAGAGGCCTACCTTCTTGCGGCGGAAGGTGTCGAGCAGGCGGTCGAGGTCGTCGCGCGTGAGCGGGGAGCCGAGATGGGAGTGTGAGTGGGGTGGGGGTGGGGATGGATGTGGGTGTAGGGGTGAGGAGGGCCTACCTTCTTGCGGCGGAAGGTGTCGAGCAGGCGGTCGAGGTCGTCGCGCGTGAGCGGGAGCCGAGATGGGAGTGTGAGTGGGGGTGGGGTGGGGATGGATGTGGGTGTGGGGGTGAGGAGGCCTGCCTTCTTGCGGCGGAAGGTGTCGAGCAGGCGGTCGAGGTCGTCGCGCGTGCCGGGAGCAGAGATGGGAGTGTGAGTGGGGGTGGGGGTGGGGATGGATGTGGGTGTGGGGGTGAGGGAGAGGCCTACCTTCTTGCGGCGGAAGGTGTCGAGTAGGCGGTCAGGGGTCGTCGCGCGTGAGCGGGGAGCCGAGATGGGAGTGTGAGTGGGGGTGGGGGTGGGTGTAGGGGTGAGGTAGAGGCCTACCATCTTGCGGCGGAAGGTGTCGAGCAGGCGGTCGAGGTCATCGCGCGTGAGCGGGGAGCCGAGATGGGAGTGTGAGTGGGGGTGAGGTGGGGATGGATGTGGGTGTGGGGGTGAGGGAGAGGCCTACCTTCTTGCGGCGAAAGGTGTCGAGTAGGCGGTCGAGGTCGTCGCGCGTGAGCGGGGAGCCGAGGTGCGCGCCCTTGTACCCTGGCTCCACCGGCGACTGCAGCTCCTCCGGGATGTCGACCGGCTCCTCTGCAACACACAACACCCATACGCCCGTTCAAGTCACACACTAGCTGGCAGATATGAAGCAGGCTGGGTTACAACATCTTCGTTGTATAAGGAAAGTAGTGGGGTTTCAACAGCACACACTTCCTGGCATTATTCCTAACTTTTGCAATGTTTGAAAATTCGTTCAACGAATAAAACATCAGCGCCACCATTGTCTAAGTTTTCCTTCTTCATTCCCTAGAAGCAACTTGGAGAGTTTTTTGAGAAAAGGTTTTTTAATTGTATTAACTTGAAGGAGAAATAAAGCGGAAAGTGTTTTTTTCAAAAGAATTCCTCAAAAAGTTTTCTCCAAATTATATTTTTAGAACAGAATTCATTTAAATAACAAAATTTCAAATTTGATTCAATTATCTTCAAATTTGAAGTTTTGCAAAGTCAACTTTTTGCAACAGATTTCGACGGAAATGAAACTTCGACCACTTCTTTACCATTCTTTACATCCAAGAATAAAATACACATATACAAGGAGAGAAATCCAAGAACAAAATTGAAGCCGCTTTGAGAAAATAATTATATAAAATTTGCCTTCCTTTCACGAAAAATTACGTTTAATCCACTCATATTTTTAAAAAATCGTTGAGGATTTTCTTTAAAGATGTGTGTTTTGAGGAAAGATTCAATGATTGATTGATGTTTCCGGGCACGTCAACTGCTTTGGTCATTAGTCCCGTTAGTGCAGTGCATGTTTTTCTCGGGAGATGGCGGTGATCTTTCCCCGCTGGATGGCGAGATCCGTCTCCGACCTAACGTCGGATAGTGGGGTTTCCCCCTCACCAGGACTCTCCCACCAGCGGGGCACCGCCCCAGCCGGAACAAGCTCTAAGCTCCCGACCGGTCTCCCGGAATATGTGGTAGTCTAGTGCAAGTTAGTGTGTGTGTGTGTGTGTGTGTGTGTGTAAGGGGAGAGGATAGGACAAGGAAGAGGAAGGACAGATCGCGCGCGGTCCGTGGCCCGTTTGTAAGGGTACTGCTCCGGCATTCACCTGGTGTTGATCGGAGAAACCACGGAGAACTACCGACCAGAGCCGCCGGCCGCTAGAATTCTCCTTCAGACCGCGACTGAGTTCGACCTAGCTGAAAAGCTATTGTCGAAAATCCTGCCGCTGCGGAGAGTGGGAACCTAGGACCTCCCGGTCAGAGGCGCTGCAGTGACATCAGTTGATGCACTGAGCTACCGCTCCCGGTAGAACAGATTTAATTAAGAAAAAAAACAACTAAAATTTGAACTTTTGCAACTTTCGAAAAATTAGGAAATTTAACGAAAATGAGACCTGCACCATTGTTTTAAGCGTCCTTTACACTAAACGACAACAAAATTTAATCAAATATTTTGGAGACATTTTGGAAAAAAATTGAAAATTTTGAGGTTCTAATGTCAAAATACCCTTTTCAAACTCAACGGGCCTGGTGCTCATTAAAATTAATCGGGAACTATTGGGAAAAAATTGGCCAAAATGGGTTAGGCATTTGCTTTGACCATAGATAGTCAGGAAGATACGTCAATTGATATTTGGTATGAAGAACCCACAAAATATGGAATCTGATTTCACAACGTGTTACAGAAAGTTACTACAGGAACAAGATTTATCCACTTTTTCGTTACCAGGGCCCGGAAGTACGAGTTTTTCTGTCGAAAATTTGCAGATTTTCTGCGCACGATTACAATACTTTCTCTTGCAGAGTAATGGCGAGAAAGTGAAAATGATTTCTTGTAGACTTAATTTGTTTGCTCCCCACAGCAGAGTTCAATTCCCAGCCACACTGCAATTGTACAAAAAATACTGGAAAGTTGTCGATTAAAACGAAAGCAATTGTTTGGTTCAAGCACGCCCAGACACGTTCAGTTGAAACATTACATACGGTTCCTCGATGATTTTCTTCGCACATCTGTTATTACATTCTCCGAGTATTGTAGTGCTAGTGTAATAACTGTTGATGTACTGCAAAGACATTTATTCTTTACCCGGTGAGTAGGAATGTCGAGTTGATACTTTATCATATTCTTGCACTAAATGAATTCAAGTGCTACAGTTATCTTCAGCGCCTACGCCTTCATTTAATATTTGTTTAACTCGTGATGTACGCACATATAGAGAGTTCTTTAACATAACAAAACAAGAATGTATTTCATGGTTTTTTAAATCCTTTACGAAATAGCGAAGTCTAAATCACCGGAATTTTTTTGACCGCAGGTAGTTTGGGCCCGAATTATCTCGTATAATCGTAAGTCTACCTCCCTAAGGAAGCCCGCGAAAGGTATAACACAGCGCAACCGGTGATTTATCGATCTCAACACGCACTCAAATCGTGCAAACCGCAATCACCGCTCGCTCTCTCGCTTTCGAGCTGAGGGCAGTCGATATATCGCCGCGTCGACTCTATTTCCTTGCACTCGGATTTAGCAGCAGGTGGTGGGACGTAGCTCACCCGTGCGTTTCTCATTTCGGACTAAAACTGGATCTGGGCCAATGCACATGAGCAGGTGAATGAATGAATGAATGAATGAGCGAGCGAGATTCATAGAGAAGGAACCAGAATGGAAATTCGTGATGAGTAATTCGCGCTTCACAGCGCTTTCTCGTGTTGAGCGCTGTGAGTTGTGTGTTGTAGTGGGGAGGTGGCGGTGATTCTCCCCTGAAAATGCGCCCTGTCCCCTTAAGCACCTGCTCTGCTTTGGCCATCCCTTCGTCGAGGCACGGCCTTGACGCCCTTCTTCCGACAGAGACGAGACGGAAGGGCGGCGAAGGCTGGCCGTTCCAGAAGCAAATTAGAGGAGCAATCGGTATTGATGGACTAACGGGATTAAAGGCTAGAAAGCGCGTTCTTTAAGGAAGTGAGTTGCCTCATAACAGGACTTTATAACCGGTGGCAGCAACAACAACTCGAGCTTCTTACGAATCTGATTCAAAGGTTGGAGAATATTTTCTAAATCCTCCACAATCTGGTGGGTAAATAAATAAATGAACAAATAAATAAATCAATAAAAAAATGTAAACGATTTTACAGTTGTAAACTATAAGTTAGGGGAAAGAAAAGTCTACAAATAAAAAATGTCCCTGCCTCTAATTCCATCATTCAAATGAAACCGTCGCCTATAACCGATTCATGAAGGCATTAATCTGTTATAGCTGAAAATCTAAGCGATTAAGGATTGTAATGAATATTATTAAGGGTACGGACGACTCCTTGCCATCAATAAACCTCGCAAACTCATCCCACATCCCTGCACGGATGGAGCCAACCTGAGAAAAACACAAAAACCTCCAGCACTTCCCTGGATTGGAGAAATTCCTGCCAAAGCCCCCTTCCTCTCGACCCCCCCCCGTTTCATCTCGTGCGTGCGCACTCCGCTGCAGCGAATTTTCCCTCCTCTTTACGAGTGCCTTGAACGAGGCTGCAGGCGCATCCAACAGATGACAGCCCCGTCAGAATTCCACAGCTACAAACCACAAAGTGATGCCAGACACGGGTTTTACCATTCAATTTGAGGTTTGCTTCACATTTACTTGTAAATTTTAGAGGAAATTTATTTTCGAGTATTTTTAGAGGTTTTTTTTTTTTTTTTGCAACTGTTAATTTTATTATACTTTTGAGAACATGTGTTTCAAGTCCATATAAAACTAGTGGTGTGGCAGGATTGAATAAACTTTCTCGTTCTAGTTAGATTTCTGATGTTCTTAGTCTGAACTGGCATATCGGGTTTAATCCAGCATCTTCTCAGCTGTCATCTGTTGGCGTCTAAAAACAATTTTTCCACATTTCGTGTTTCCCCCTCTCTCTCCGGCATCGCTGCAGAAGCAATGGAATTGCTATCTCTAAACCATCGCAATCAATTTTATGTGTAGGTTACTAACGAAGGTGTTTTGCTAGCAGAACCACACTGCCACCACAATCAAGTAAATAATCCCAATTACACATCAATATCCGGAAACTACGCAACTACACATTTCCAACAGATGAAAAAGCAATCTCGCACTACCGACGCAACATGCAAAGACATGTACCATGCAACGACATGTAGCATGTAACGACACGAAAGCAACATCGACACCGCAAAAAGGTAGTGTATGAAATGTTTTATAGGCTCTTCTTCGGAATTGTCGTAGTGTCCTTGTATACTTTGCTGAAGATTAACACAACTGAAATGGGGAAAATCGATAATTTAAGAAATGTGTTGATAGATGCAGCACGTAAATTATTTTTCACCTGTCGCTAAGAGCACATTGGTTCCTAATACATGCCACCAGAGGCCAGAAGCAGTGCGGCAGATGTGGTATTATACGCGCACGTTTTCTTGAACCCCGGAATACCTACCACCCCAACTTCTTCTCTAATTTTAGTTGAATTAAGAATAAATGATAGCAACGAACATTATGGACAAAATCTGATAGGCAGAAATGTTTGCTCTCATGTAACAGAAACTACTTTGCATCGAAAAACAAACTACACATTTGATATAAAATTCCTTATCAAAATAATCAGACTCCCCACTCCTCGCGTAACGAGCGAGGCGAGGGCTCAAGAAAACGTGCGCGGATAATACCCAATATGTTCGTTCCTAATATATTCCGCCTGAAGCTTGTCATTCATAAGAGAGGGTCCTGCTATGAGGAATCCACAAATCGGGTCAACCAAAGGAAGTGGCGTGGGAGGGGGGTTGAGGGAGAGGAACAGGGGTGAAGGTGCGCAGTTCCCCCCCCCACCCTGCTCACAGGTCTGAAACCCCCGGAGACAGCAGAGAGCGGCGGTTCGCAAATCGATCCTTCCCTCCATCCCGCCCTGGGGGGCGGGGGGGCGCAATGAAGTGCGTCTTAAATTTCCTGCCCACCCCCGACCGCTATTCCGCGCCGCTCTTCGTTAACCCTGCCCTTCCCCCTCCCTTCCCCTTCCTGTAGCTCGGCCGCTCCGCGCGGCGCCGTGCGCCGGGATTTTAAAGGGCCCGGCCCTTTAAAGCTGGGCCCAGCTGCGCCCGAATCACACGCCGCGCTTCCACCCTTCACTCGCACTGTGTTGGTGGGTTAGTGATTCCGGGCGCGTCAACAGCTTAGGTCATTAGTCCTGTAAGTGTTGTGCATGAATTTTCTTCGGGAGATGGCTGTAATCTTCCCCCGCTGACTGGCGAGATCCGGCGATGGTCTACCGTCGGCTAGCGGGATTTCCCCCTTACCAGGACTCTCCCACCAGCGGGCACCGTCCCAGCCGACACAAGCTCTAAGCTCCCGACCGGTCTCCCGGAATATGTGGTAGTGTAGTGCGTGTTAGTGTAAGTGTGTGTGTGTGTAAGGGGAGAGGATAGGACAAGGAAGAGGAAGGATAAAACGCGGTCCGTGGCCTGTATGATAGGGTGCTCTATGTGCGGTTTGATACCGGCTCCAGCATTCGCCTGGTGTTGATCGGAGAAACCACAGAAAACTACCGATCAGAGCAGGCGGCCTCTAGAATTCTCCTCCAGACAGCGACTGAATTCGACCTAGCTGTAAAGCTTGTGTCGAAAATCCTGCCGCCGGTAAGACTCGAACCTAGGACCTCCCGCATCGCACTGTGGTTGTAGGTTTTTTTTTCAGGGATGGTTTTCCTTTGCCCTCCACGGTTGCTATCACTGCAATTACTCTAGATGATAGTTTTGATGATTGGTGAAATTTAAAGCATGAAACTAAAAACGTTTGCTTTCATTTTAAAGAGCTTGGCCTTTGATAGTCCTGTGCCAAAGCGAATTCGTTTTGAGAAATAAGAAGATAAAAGATTCAATCCGACTTCGTCACAGAATAAAGAAGAAATGTTTCCATATTACAGCGACTTTTGTACCCTAATACTAGCACAAAATGTAATCACTTATATGGTGAATAATTTAGTAATATTATTTTATTATTGTCAAAAAAGTGGCATATGACTACGACTACTATTGAGGCAAGTTCATTTATTTTCGTCAAAAAACAGTAATAAACTCTATGTAGGTACAAGGGAGAAGTATAATCTGAGCATTTCTTGAACTCCAGAATCTCTTACGCACCATTTTAGTAAATGCAGATTAATGATATATAAAAGTACCAACAAACCGTGGTTAGAAAAATTTGAAAGATTTACAGCGAAGACATGAACATTAAATGAAACAGATTGAAGATTTGCTGAATGTTCAAGAAAAAGAATGATAATGGATGCGACGGAGTTCGCATAAAATAAATCACTGGATGAAAAGCACGTCCCCAAAACTACGTATGTAAAGAAAACAACATTACTTAAGATTTTTACCCGTCGACATGGACACTGTTCCATTAAAGTTGATTGCAAAGTGAAAGATAACCGGAAGTTGAAACGAAGTAATTCTGTTTTACTTCTAACATTAAATTGCAGTAAAAGACAATGGTGCAAGAAAATAGCACATATTTGATTGATTTTATCTAATAGATTAGAAAAGCAATTTTTCGATCTCATATTTAATTAGATGGCTTACAACTTTAATTTCGTATATCTCTCTATGTGGTATCAATTTTTTTTTTTTTATTTTTTATTTAATAGGTAATTATTACAGCCAAATTAGAAACTTGATCCAATGTGGCTAGGCCGAAGGCCTTTAAGCCATTACAATACCTACATTCTACCGCGTTCTAACCTTTCGCCTTCTGGTATTCACCCCAAATGGTCTCTCCATCGCCTCAAAGCCGCGGAAACGAGACCATAAGGTACGGCTGAGGGAAAAACCCCTGAAGGGGGAAAAACCTGCCGTCAGAAGCCGAGTACATGCTACTCTATCCGTTTTTTAGACTATTTATTTATTTGGCGCGGGCGTCAGGCATTCTCCTTCCAGTGTTTGGCCTCCACCGCACCTGAAAACAAACAGCACCACAGAAAATCGTCCGCACCAACGCCTCTGCCCTAACATTTCCGATTCCCACTTCCCTTCGCCCCCTAATGTGCTTTATTTTAACCGTTTCCTTTTATTTTATTTTAATTTAATTTATTTTTAATTTATTTAACTTATTTTAATTAATTTAATTTTAATTTATTTAACTTATTTTGATTAATTTAATTTTAATTTATTTACCTTATTTTAATTAATTTAATTTTAATTTATATAACTTATTTTAATTTAATTTTAATTTATTTAACTTCTTTTAAATTAATTTAATTTTAATTTATTTAACTTATTTTAATTATTTTAAGTTAATATATATTTTTTTTTATTATTGACTTATTTATCTACTTATACTTAACAATTGACTACAATTTATAAATTTTTTTTTTTTTTGTACTGTTTACTAACCTAACATAACTTACTAACTTAATTATTTTAGTTTATTTTTCAGTCTAGGCTCTGCTCGTACTAACCACTACTGTTTTCCCACTCCTTAATTTCAGTTTCTCTAGTGGTCCGAACCTTTCCTAGAAATGTTCCTAATTCTTTCATGAAGTTAGGTCTTTTATCCCCTAGAATGTTTTGGGCGAGCGTTACGTTCCTATGTTGGAAGTAGTAATTTCCCATTCCCATCCATTTTCCTCTCCAAGTTTCGGTCGCACTGCAAATTAAAAGGATATGGATCCCGTCTTCCCTATCACCGCAAAGCACACAGATGCCATTACCATTCGAGTCCTTTAATCTACGTTGCATCCACCCCCCGACCCTGAACCAAGCGTATCCCCCTCTTGCGTCCTTTTGCAGTGTGTTTACGTAACGTTCGCAACCCCATAACGGACTCGCGTGAATTTGCGCAACTAGCGAACGTTTTCGGCCGTTGCTGCCAGGATCTCTTGCCTTTTAATATCCGCAAGTCTATCCGAAATTAACCGTTCTATGTCACGTGTTCCCCTAACTCCCACCATTTCCGAAGAAACGTCTCCCAGACCTGAACGTTCCAGTAGCAGTTTAATTTTATACGACCAGTAGCGTTGGTTGTTTCCCTGTAACTGCACCCGAAAACATCTATTTATAAGTGAGTCAGCCTGTTCACCTGCTAATTTAATCCAAAGTTTAATGGGTTTCATTTTAAAATCTTTCCAAATTCCTACACTACCGACCTCTCTTAGGACTCCGGCATTTGCTGCGAATCTAGAGACTCCGAGAATTAATTTGAAATAATCTGTTTCGACGCTTTCTAGTCGATCTATCCTATCCACTCCCCAAATTTCTGCCCCATAATTCATTGCTGGGAGAACTAGCGATTTAAACATCGTCTCGCACACCTTTAAAGGCAATTCCGGAACCCTGCGCACTGCGCAAACGATTTCTTTGAGCGCAATTCTTCCTTTACTGTGCGCCGCCACTATGTGGTTACTCCATCCCCCATTCATGGAAAAATAAATCAATTTACCGTTGACTTTTTTTATACACACCGTATACAGTAAGAAATTTCAATTTTAATTTTCAATTGTGTACACGAGTCACGTCTGCACAATATAATGAACAAAGGTTTAAACCAGTTTTTCGAGAAGAGCTCAATTACTCTACCGCACTCTGCCGACACTCAGTCGAGTTCCCCTGCCCTCGTAAAAAAAAAAACAAATTCTGTCAATGAGTTAGATTGTCCCAACACGTTCACAGGATTGTTCACCTATGTTAAAGAGAAAATTCACTCACTCACTCTCTCCCCCCCCCTCTCTCTCTCTCTCCTCTCTCTCTCACGATCGAAATTTTGTGAGTTGATGGCACTGGCAGCGTATAACGGAGCTCTGCATCGGAACGAAGCCCTTATCTTCCGGTTACACAATACAGTCCACACGAAACTACCCGCGCCAATTTCTGGCCCAGACAAGCGCATGTCTCCACTTTTTCTATTAAATGTTATTTTTTACAGAGCATACATAGTTCAGTACATAATGCACTTTACATATGTATTGATGGCTTACATTCTAATTTACCTAAAATTAAACTACAAACTAATTTGGGTGAGAAAATCTTCTCCAAACACCTCTAAAAATAATATATTTCGGAAAATTTGACTAGAAATGCCTGGTATAAATGTTTATTTTTTATTCTAGTCCTATGAGTAGTTTTTCGGAGTCTGAAGTTGTCTAGGTGTGGAATTTGAGGTATGGAGTGATCGAACTGGGTTGAGAGATATGTCGTGTGGTGTTGGAGTTGGAATTTGGAATTCTTTGTGGAGCTGTGAATTTGTGACAAACCAAGGAGCATTTGTGATAGTTCTAAGAAAATTGTTTTGGACTATTTAGAGTTTGTTTAGGATTGTTTTTGCAGTGGAGATCCAAACTGGGCAGGCGTAAAGGAGGAGCGGTCTTATGATAGTTTCGTAGATGGTTATGGCTGTTGGGAGTGGGAAATGTGAAGATCGATTAATGATGGGTTTTAGTTGGCGTATCTTATTTTTTGCTTGCTGTATTTTACTATTGATGTGTTGGTTTCAGTTCAGTTTAGTATCCATGTTTAGACCAAAATATTTCATGGTACTATTTGAAGGGAGCCAGTTAAAGGGTTGAATATTTATTGTGAGGGATGCTGGAGTTGTACATGGTCTTAAAACAAATATTTTAATAGCTGTTTTTGTCGGTTGTCTCCACCCTCCAATTCCGCTAGAAAAAAAATCCTTACCTTTTTCCAATAACTAAGAAATAAAACCTCCTTGAAGTCCAAAATTAATGATTCCATTTTCCTATAACCCACTCTATCATCGTCAATCAAAACAAGATAATAAGATTAGCAAAAAACAACTGGTGCCCAATTGGGTTAACCTCAAATGTAAGGAGTAAATGTATACATTGTGTTGTTTTATGAAAACTTCACGTGCAAAGTCACAGAGCTGGCCAGTGCATAATTTTCTTTAGTGCGCTGGTATTAGTATCCTCTGATAAGTGTCCGTCCGTCCGTCCGTCCGTCCGTCCGTCCGTCCGTCGGTCCATCAGTTTGCTTATCAGTTTAAGCAGCCACTTCAGTTACCTGATGCTGATTTTTTATGTTTCTCACTGTATCCCTCAATGCGGCATGACTGTTTCGGAGATGAATCGGAGAATTGGCGAAGCCGCGACATTTAAATCGGATTGAGAGCAAGAAAGATTTTTTAATCCTTTCAAGGCGCATAGAGAAGGCTATTTTGTTTTACCTTCAAACGCTTCCCTTAAGCCAAGTTCGGCGTCTGCTCTCTTTGATCAACCCCTCCCCTTGACGCGCTGCTTCCGACAGACGAGATAGAAAGGCGGTGAAGGCAGGCCCTTCCAGAAACAAATTAGAGAAGCAATCGGTATTGATGGACCTACGGAATTAAAGGCTAAAAGGAAGTGCATTGCCACAAAATAAAAGACTTTTTACCCGGCTGCATCAACAACTCGAGCTTTCTACGAATGTTATTTAAAGGTTGTGAAACTTTTTTTAATGATTTACAATCTAGTGTATGGTATACACTGTTAGTTAAGAGTTGAGTATCAGTTAAGACGAAAAGGGACTAGAAATAAAAACATGTCTCCTGGCCAATAACGTAAAAAGAATAGAAATAAAAATAAAATTATTAATACACATAATTTATCAACATATCTCATCCTAGAGTACATTCTTTTCTCTACATTCACAAAACTTGATTAAAATAGTTTTTGCATACGAAGAAAGTTTCGATCTTTCAGATAACTTTCAAAAGGAATTGACATATTTTACTAGCGAAATACACGGCGTTGCCCAGGCTTTCTTCATACTCAATCCTTGCGAGTGAGATAAAAGATAAATTGTATGTAAACCACGGTGTTTAATATTATTTTTAACATAATTGGTTCCAATTTTAATAAAGTACTATAATTATCTTCCATTTTATTTTACATCACATTTCTATTAGATGAATTGTTTCTAATTTTATGCCCCACTACTAACCTCTAGCGAATAAATTAGATATAAAAATATTAGATACCAGTTTTGCTGAAGCACTGCTGGACTTTGGAAGACTATATTAGGAACCACGTGCTCAAAGCGAGAGGAGAAAAATGGTCTCGGTGCATTTACAACCATGTTATTTAAATTATTTATTTTCTGCATTTGGGTTGGATTAGTCTTTGCCACACTTTGCATGGACCATTCCACAATGCTGAAGAAGAGTCTGTAAAAACATCATATATATTCATCAGCTACTTTTTGTGGTATCGATGACGGTTACACGTAATTGACTTTTTTGGTATAGATTTATCTCACATTTGATGTTTGCAATAATGTTACAGAATTTGGAATTCTAATTAGAATATATAATTTCATTCGTGCTAGGATATGAAGCCATAGTTCGAAACCAAATATTTTATCATTTCAAGAGTTGCTACTAGAACGATGGCTTTTGAATTACATTGCGTAGTTGTGTATTCAGCTTTAGTTCTTCTAGTTCCTAAAGAGGATCCTTGGGTATCAGTCAAGTTGTGAGGATAATAAGTACCACTATCATAATGCGTAATAATATACATGTACAATTTACGACATGTCCTCCTGGTCACCCGCTTACGACCCCCACCTGTGCTTTTTCCATCTCCGATGCAAGTGCTACGTGCTGTGAAAGCAAACCAGTTTGCTGTTATAGTCGATCTCAGGGATGGATTCTATCATGTGCCTTTACATCCTACCTTGCGACCGTATATGGCGGTCGTTTTCAAAAAGGATTACTTCCGTTTCACGTGTCTCCCGAGGGGAAGGACGCTCAGCCCGGTTTTAATGCAGACGGCTGTGCGGGCGGCACTCAGTCAGCTGTGCAAGTCGCCATTCCTCGTATACTACGACGACATACTACTCCTAAATCGTGACACAGCTACACTCCAGAGTGACGTCACCTCCCTGCTCGACGCCGGCTTCAACATCAATGAACAGAAGAGCATTCTCGAACCGGCTAAGATCCTGAAGTATCTGGGAGTGATCCTAAACTTGCAGGACCACGCCGTGACTGCCGACCCCGCCTACGTGCGCGCGGTGGCGTCCGCTCCTACGCGCTGGATGGGCAATAAACGCTTCGCGGCGTCCCTGGCCGAGACGATAGGGTGACTCGCTGGCTTCGAACGCGGGTTTCCCGCTCGCGCGGCTCGTCCGGGACGCTCCGGCGCTTGCCATCCCGTTCCTGCGACGCCTGCAGCCCATCGCCACACCGTGCGATCCAACACGACGCCATTGCATCACCGTGCACTCCGCTGCGAAGCACAGCACACGCATTTTATTGATAAATAACCAACAATAAATTGTGTCATTTGCTAGTTATCGTTTTTTCTCATTATCCTATAGTGTTGAAATCACCCCAAAAATAAAATTTCGATCTTTTGTTGGTACGCATTCGTTTCAATTAGTGGCCTCTTTCGTTGCTCGGACACGCTGGACGAAGCTACGCTGTTCAATAGTTTTTTTAAGATCAAAAGGTCGAAATTCATCAAATAACTGAGGTTAAGTTTGTAAATTGACACGTAGCCGAGGTTTATAAAATAAAAAAGAAATGAATTTTTTAGACAGTCTCATTTTTCAGACTACTAAAAGCGGATCTTTTAGTGTATGCACAGCGAGCTAAAAGTTCAAGTTTTACCACTAGTGCTAAAGTTCAAGTTTTACCACTAGTGCTAAAAAGTTTTACCTTTTACCACTAGTGCTAAAGTTCAAGTTTTACCACTAGTGCTAAAGTTCAAGTTTTACCACTAGTGCTAAAGTTCAAGTTTTACCACTAGTGCTAAAGTTCAAGTTTTACCACTAGTGCTAAAGTTCAAGTTTTACCACTAGTGCTAAAGTTCAAGTTTTACCACTAGTGCTAAAGTTCAAGTTTTACCACTAGTGCTAAAGTTCAAGTTTTACCACTAGTGCTAAAGTTCAAGTTTTACCACTAGTGCTAAAGTTCAAGTTTTACCACTAGTGCTAAAGTTCAAGTTTTACCACTAGTGCTAAAGTTCAAGTTTTACCACTAGTGCTAAAGTTCAAGTTTTACCACTAGTGCTAAAGTTCAAGTTTTACCACTAGTGCTAAAGTTCAAGTTTTACCACTAGTGCTAAAGTTCAATTTTTACCACTAGTGCTAAAGTTCAAGTTTTACCACTAGTGCTAAAGTTCAAGTTTTACCACTAGTGCTAAAGTTCAAGTTTTACCACTAGTGCTAAAGTTCAATTTTTACCACTAGTGCTAAAGTTCAATTTTTACCACTTAGTGCTAAAGTTCAATTTTTCCACTAGTGTTCAGATTCAGATACATCAGTGAATGCAATAAAGAAAACAAAATACTTTCGTCTGACTATCAGCTACTCGCTTACAGTATACAATGACACATCCTCACTTTTCCGAGAAAATGTAGTGACAAAAAAAATCGTAAAATTAGATTTCAAGGAAAATTAGAGAAACAAATTAATTACAGACAACCATTAATAAAAGCTGTTACAATTAGAGCATGCGAAGCGTGATAACGTTCAATTTTTAGCAGTAGTGCTACAAGTGAGTCGATGCTCAAATGTTACGATAAAACAGTGAATGTAACAAAGAAAACAAACTATTTTCTTCTTAACTACCTTAAAGTAACTTAGTGATTTGTATTCCTTAATTAAAATAAAAAGTAAAGCTGTCTAAAAAATAGTATATGATACCCATGATAAAAGTTGTTTGATATAATATGCAAGGCGTTATTACTTATCGTCGGTTAATTAGAAGCAAATGAAGTTGCGGAGGAATTAAGAGCACACTCCTCTGCAAAACAGTTTTTTGTTATACAACAGTATTCCAGAAAGGCGACGACATATGTATCATTATCCTTTACTTAAAGCAAATATCATTGAATCAGATTCAATAGAAGCTCAAATAAACTTTCTGGAAAATTGCCCAAAATAGTGTTCAAATTACTAGTCACACCACAAAGAACTTTTACTTCAACTTTCTGCTTCTTTCCTCTATCACGTGGTCCTCAACTTCTTTCGTTCACCCCTAAAGATTTTCTCTCCAAAAGCATGAAACTTTTATCGGGGTTATACGGGAAACCTTTAGATTTTTGTAGGATGGTCGTCAATAATGACCGTTCTATAGAATACTTGGAGTAATATTGATACCCGTAAAGTTCTTTTCAGCATCCAAACAATTCACATTTAAGCTATGACCCAAATCATTAATCTCATTTCCAAGCGAATTGCTAATACGTGGATTATGATCAATTTGACAGACGTTGTCGTTTTCAGATAGTGATCATGATTACGAGTTCAATAATTATATCTTTGAAAAGATTTCTTTAGATCCCTTCACTATTTATCTGCTTTTGTCGATTAACCACTTTTCGCATCACTTCAACATCATCCGATTACAAATGGGATTTCACATAATTTCGAGATTATGTTTTATTGCTAATTTTGTCGATCGTTTCACTTCAAGTAGCTACCTGTCCGGAAGTTTTAAAATAAAAAGAATATATAAAATCTATTGCATAGTTTAATGTCCTATATTCCAGTTTCAGAAACTCAATAGATGGACCCTTTCTTTTTCCTTAGAGGTTGTTTTTCTTTGAATGTGCAGTAAAGAGTACCGCAATTAATTGCTCTTAGATTCTAAATTCTCCTTTGCAGAAAATAAATTTCTTTAATGTTCAAGCATTGTGAATCCCCAGAAGCAAATTTAGCTCCTTTAAACGTTCTTCAACACGAATAATTGAATTTCATTTGCAAGTGTAATTCATGGTAATTTTCTCTTTGTTGTGATTGATTATAAAATCTCTCACGAACAACAAACAAAGGAGTAAGAATAGTTCTTATTGACGCCACAAAATCCAAGACTGGTTTATTCAATATGAATATTCAACACTACATCACATGATGATTCTAAAAAAATATTTTAAGTAAGTTGAGATCTGTGTTCTTGAAAGGGAAGTTATAGCAATATCCTTCCTCATATTTGGCTTCTACTTACACTGTGCTTAAGTAAACTTTTAAAATTACGGCAAGAGAAAAAAAGAAATAAAAAAATAGTCATTTCGCAAAATTTGAGATTTTTTCCCACGCGCATGATAATAGAATTTATTTGATTACACAAGTTTTGGCAAAATAATTTCAATCATCAACGTAACCGTGATTTGATTGTTGAACCAGCTACTTCGCTACTTACTCTAGAGAATCCTGACAACGCTGGCATTCGAACCTAAAACATACCAGTTAACGAAGACCCAGTTAGGAACTCGCGGTTACTTACTGAATACACTTCGCTCATTAAAAATGCAACCTCCGGTCTGTGTCAAGTTTCGTTAGATGTCTAGTAACTCGGAAAAAATATTTAAAAGAACTCAGAATATATCAGAATGTTTTGATCCTTTATTTTAAAGACAGCATTTTTTAGAGCAACTGCTTTGTTTCAACACGCGGGGAGTCACGTAACTTTAACACCTCCTGTAATTTTTGAACGGTTGAAGTTGTTGCAATGTTGTTTTCACGTAAGGCATGAGGAAATTAGAACAGTTAAAGATTGGAACAGTTTACCCGCAGCAATTTTCAAAGTTTTTCCTCTAAGTGTCCAAAGCTTTAGAAATAATTTAGAACAATATGAGAGTAATAGACATTAAATGAGTAAGTGCGGTGAAGTGCTGTGAAGTGCGGTGAAGTGCATTGAAATGCTGGTCAGTGTAATTCAAGGTAGTGTAGTGTAGTGCAGTGCAGTGCAGTTAAGTGTAGTGAACACGATCAATGAATTTAAAAAAAAAATAGCCAATATTTATGTAGCTTGTATTAAATTTTAGAATCACCGAAATATAATTATTGGATATCATGACAGACTTGACATATTTGTTATAATACTTAATATTGGTGATAGTATGAGTATTGCATGTTCAGCTTGTACTGTACTAATTTATTATTATTAATTATTTTAATAGTATATATTGTACAATATTTATTATAAATGGCGTCAACTAAAGGGGATAAATTATGTGAATATGCTAGCATAGCAACGGTAAGCGAGCCGTCGTCAAGGTCCACATCTTCATGCAGTGACAATCGCGGAGACGGCTAGTTCATTTTGTATAGAATTCAGGGATTGGCCGAAAAAGCAGTGACAGTCGTGAAGACGGCTAGTTCGTGTTGCAAGAAATTTAGGGATTGTCTAGGTACGAAGTGTTATCTGCAAATAAACAATCGAAAAATGGACCGAGCTTTGCAGGGCTGAAAGAATACGAGGGACATTCATTCTGACTGATGCCGTGCTCATGAACGGATCGTGCTCCAATTAATGATAGGAGTTTTTTTTTCTTTGGGGACTTGTAAGCATCTACTAGGGAATGGATGTTGAGAGAACATCAAAATTTGAATACTAAGTGTGACAGTGGAGTTTAAAATATTTCAAGTGAACGAGTTGGAGGGACATTGAGGGCTTGGGCGAAGTTGTCAGTGATTGGACTGGAATGTTAGCAGCAAATAGTTTATTGATCTGATGAACGGTGATTGAAGTGTGCGTCCGAGAAAAGAAGAGAGAAGATGGTGTCTGGACCTGAGGACGGCGGCGTCGGAGATGGATAAAGATGGTCCAAAAGCGCGCGAAGACATAAGGTTGGAACGGTCATGATAAACGTTTAATTTTATATTGGGTAAAGTTATACAATACCAAAATTGTTTTAAATTGTTTAATAAATTTCCATGTTTTTGTGAAATGAATATATGATTTTTCATTGAGCCAATTCTAACAATGAAGTAGCAAGATAGAAAGATATTTGCTTTTCAGGTTCCTGGACCGAGTTTGTTTGAATAAATTGCAGTTTATTTCATTATTAATAGTTATTATTATTATTGTAATTATTATTATTATTGTAATTATTATTATTATTGTAATTATTATTATTATTGTAATTATTATTATTATTGTAATTATTATTATTATTGTAATTATTATTATTATTATTATTATTACAACAAGAGTTTTCATATATTGTTATTGAAAAGCGTGCGTGCTACATTTCGTGACGTTTCGTTCAGCAGCATTTTTGCTGCGGGGTGTTGGCACTCGTGATTCGCGGCAGCGATTTCCCGGTTTCGCGGTCAGTCGAGTTCGATGTTCGATCTGCGGCGCTGCCGAGTAATAAATCCGAAGTGACAAACTCATTTTCCACCCCTCACCTCCCACCGCTCAACAGCGACCGTGACGATCAGAATTCACTGTTGTAGCAAGGAATCCTGCACTCGGCGGATGTCTTAGAGCAGGAAGACTGCTACACTAAATGCAGCGTGGAAAATACCAATACAAAAAGAAAGTTCCCACTCAAAAGCTGTGCGTACAGTGTTTTCTACATTTCCTGTAAAATTTTAAATTTTGGGCATAAGACAGATTGAAATGGTGATCCTCAACTGTTGTTTTATGCATCCTTATATCCTTTGTTATTGGAGTAATTGTGAGGACCGTTTTTGTTGAAATATTTATTCTAATGTAGTGTTAAAAGAAAGAATTTTACCTGTTCTTGAGCAGTATGCATGATACGTATAGGAAACCCATTTGTGTGGTTTGTTCAGCAGCATTTTAACTGCTGCAACCCACTGGTGGTTATGATTGTCTCAAATTACGAGGAACCTTAACATACAGCACCTTTTGTCTTTCGCTATTACGACTCTACGGCAGTTATTCCGCACCCAGATCTCATGGCCCCCGTTATCGCGTTTCACTGGGCAGGAACACGTCCAGATGATGAATCGTTGGATTCAACAAAAGCGTCACATATTGCGGTGAATAATGAACGCGAAAATGAAAAGTGTGGCAGGGAAAACGGAAGAATTCCGAGGAAACCAGCCGACACTCGCTTTGTCTTCGGTGAACTGACATTCGGATATCGACCGGATTCTGATCCCAGTACACAGGTGGGATTCAATAGTAGAACCGGTGATTAGCGATTCCGGGCGCGTCAACTGCTAAGGTCATTATTCCCGTAAGTGTGTTGCATGTTTTTGGTCGAGACGAGGCGGTGATCTTCCCCCGCTGGATGGTGAGACCCGGCGCTGACCTACCGTCGGCTGACCCCTAACCAAGACTCTCTCACCAGCGGGGCACCACACCAGCCGTGGCATGTTCTACATCCCCGACCGGTCTTCCGGCATGTGATAGTGTATGCATCTTTGCTGCATACAAAGCCTACACAGGTATTCATATTAGAAAGAAATCCATTGTCGATTAGGAAAACCTACCATACGTCTGAGGAAAAACCATAGTTTGTCAGAGCGAATTGCATGCACAAAATTCAGACAAGGATACCGAAAACGAATATTGAGACATTTTCATTCGCGAACCGAACTACTAGAGGTAAATCAGTTTGGTTGCGACAATCTTTAAACATTTTCCTCACAGCTTGATACAATTTAAACATAATTTAGTTTCTTACCTGATTATACATATATTAATCATATTTTTCATATTGTTAAACGGCAAATCTTTTCTAAATAGAACGTTCTACGATTATCGTTATTTGCGTTTCAGTGTAGTGTAGTGAAATGAAGTTCAACCTCTAAGAAAGATATTACATTTCAGTGCGGTGCAATGAGGTAAGGTGGAGTGATGTGAATGTTTGCTCTGCGAAATCATACATAATTTTGTAAAGTGTTTTATTGTTGGACAATGTAAGCTTAATGAATGAAAAATTTAGCAATTCTACCACCAAGTACGGATAATTAATTATAGTAGAATAATAAATCTAATCTCTACTCTCCCATATTAAACCCAAACGTCACTGTTTATGAACTTGGAGCACAATTACGCGACACCCGAATGACGTTATTTATATTTTTATATTAATTGACGGTTAACGCTGATACGTCAGCACTGCACTTCACTCCATCAGAGAGAACCATAAGATTTTGTGCTCGTGAATGTTTTTCTCTCCATATAGTTGTGGTTTTTACGCTGATTCTTTAGGACTGCATTCCACCTTCGAGTTGATTCAATAAAAAAGGGAAGTTTTTTATATTCGAATATGGTTTTTCTCCGTGTAGTCATACTTTTTACTTATAGAATAACAGGTGAATATTCATCTTAAATTTAATATAGTGTTAGTAATTATTTTTTTGTAATTTTTGGGTTCTTCATTTCATTAACCAAATTATAAATATTTTATTTTTGTTTCTTCAACATATTAACTAATATTGTAAATATCTTTTTCAATTGTAGCACGTGATGAGGGAAACAGAACAGCTTCGGAAATATGAAGTGGTAAACTTCTCCACTTTATAAAAAAAATAATTTGACCAAAATTATGAAATAAATTACATGATGGACTTTTTATAATATTTAATTATGGTTGCCTAATATTAAAAAATCAGCTGAAAATGTAAATTATCATAAGAGACGACCAATATGAAAGCTTGTGTCGTTTTTTTCTTCTTCGTTTATTGATTGTTGAGTTGTACATAAATCAGTATTACACTCTTTCATATTTAATGATGACTTACTACTTACTTAATACTATGCTTAACCTGCGTTTCTTTTCATGAAAGCTACTCAGTTATCCTGAGTAATTGGTGTGCAGCTGAGACATGGTTTCTGAAACCAAATTGAAGATTTGGAATAGCTTCTGACTTTGTTAGGTGATTATTGAGTCGTTTTAAAATTATTTTTCAAATATTTTTGAAATAGTTGGGAGGAGACTTACTGGTCTATAATTCGCAGCAAGACTATGATTTGTGTTTGGACTTGAATCGTATGTTAGTTGACATTCGCACATCCCTCACCCATTTTGAAGCCCGGTCAACAACTCGCCAATTCGTTGGCAGAGGAAATAAATCGGAAAGTTGGTTCGCGGCAGAACCCTACTTCCCGCTAGTTAAACTTCACCTTCAACTATATTTACAGAGCGGCACATCTACAGCAAGCTGACCGCTACAGCACGGGTAGTCTCAAAGGAAAGAAAAATGGTTCATTGTTCGTTTCAGAGAAAACCATTCAGCATCATGAATGGGCCTCTAATTGATCCTCCAGAGACACTGTGGCGGATCCATCCTTCAAAAGACTCATCATCCTCTATTCAAGAAAGTCAACAAAACAAGATTCCCAACTACAGACCCTCCGAGCCGAAAAAAGTTGGAGTGGGTAGTATTCCCTCACAAGCGTTTCGTCTTTTCTTCAAGAAAACTTTTTCGTTCTTTATTAAGCGTAGTTTATGGGGAAATGAGATTGGTTTGATATCAGCTAGCCTAACCTCTGAAATTCCGTGTCCGATTGTCAGAGCAACTACCGCGCCCGCAGCACAGCGATTCGACACTCCAGAAGGTGTCCCACCCGTTCTCTTCTAGATTTCTCAAATTTGATACTGTAGCGTCAAGCCGCTAAAACAGTGTGGGCACGTGGTGCGTGGTGGGCACCGGATGCGTAGACAAAGGCAGAAGCTATGACGCACGGGGTTTTTCTGACAGGGTGTGCGCATCGCTAGGGCGGAGGCAATGGAGGCGGCGGGCAGCGTCGCGAGGGCTATTTAAGGGCCGTGAGAACAATAGCTCTTCCTTCTTTGTGATCCTGGAGGCAGCAGCGTAGGTCGTCCGTGAGAGGTGCGAACGTGCAGGCGGCGAAGGAGCCGGCAGTTATTGTCATGACTAGTGAGACATGTAGTCGGTCTCAGGGCAGGCGGTACTACGCACGGCGAAACATTAGGTAGTATGTTGCGGTGTGGTAGCCGTTGTAAATATCTCTCCTAGCAGTGGGGTCTATTTAGTTAGTTAATTGTATACACTGCATTGGTTATTTGTGACTACGGTCTAAATTGTGAATAAACCTGTTATTACAACCCACTCTCGTCTGTGTACTGATTACACCCGTATGACGCCACAATACATATGGCAACAACTGATCTAATCGATCGCGCCATTTCCCTCACTAAAGGCGCCTTTTGCTTTCATTTTCAAGTGGAAATATTTCAAATCGAAGAGTTTTTGACTGGAAAAACCTCTAACTTTAATAGTTTGAAATGTTTTTAGATTATATGAATTTATAAATTACGTACAGATCTACGCGTTGGCGCACAAACCACCTGATTAACCTTTTCCATTGCTGACTTATGATGGAAGCGCACAAACCAGCAACGTTCATGCGATTAACAGCCGACGATACTCTATTTTCAGAATATAATCGGTTTTGGCACCCCAAACCCAACGCTTGAGCTTTGGAAATGAATATGACTATATAAATATATGACTACGAATAAGACAAATATTTGCGGGTAATTAACAGCAGACAATAAAAAGTGCAGTTTTGAATGGACTATATATATAGTCAATCATTAGCATTTTTAGTCAAAATGGAAACTGTTTTTTGGATTTTTCCGAATTACTGAGTATCTAATGCATCCAAATACACTTCTCATATGTGGGATCTTCAACAGTCTTAAATTTTTTTTACTATTTCTGACTATCTAACGAAACTCTACAAGACTTCTCTCACATAGCCGGGGGCTGTATAGTTTTCTTCAACTTTCCTGTGCGCTTTGGAATTTAGTAATATAGATGTTTTTGGATTTTTTCCGAGTTTCTGTGTATCCAAGGAACCACAGACACCTCACTCGCGGCAGAAAGCTGCGTTTCTTTTTCAAATTCTGCACACCTTGGAAATTAGGAGTACATTTAATATATATGATTTTAATAGAAAATAACATGTGAATTTTCGGAATATTGTAAGACTTCGCATTTAATTTTCAATCCTACACAATAAGTCTTCCCGAAAAATTCAAATGACCCCTTGATGCCAAAAAATAAAATGGCGTAGGCAATATCAGTGCGTGAATAATATACGAACTGGTTTTCGAAGAAACCATATCCGAGTGTGCGCGAACGCTCATACACATAAGTTCCGCGAATCCCAAAATCCCGACGCCCGTTTCGCGGCAGCGCAAGCAGTTTACGAGCTTCCCCCGAGCGGAGGTCGTTGCAGCTCAGAGGCGGCGGGGGCGCTGGCGATGGCGATGGCGGTGACACAGTGAGCCCAAGCACTTGAAATCGATACACAAAACTCGAGTAAAATTATTCCTACAGCGCTTCTGGTTTTGAGGCCTTACAAATAATTGAGGCCGGCAGAACTTTCTTGTGCGACAATTTTCGCTAAGATATTAACCGCATGTACTTTATACGCGACTAATAGTGGAAGAAAAGGTCGGTCTTACAACGAATAGACAATTCCTGTAGGCTGATTGATCGATAAATGATTCCGGGCGCGCCACGTGTTCGCTCATTTGTCCCGTAAATGTAGTGCGTGCTTCTATCAAGTGAGGTGGTGTTGATCTTCCCCTGCTGAATGGCGAGATCCGGCCACGACCTACCTGGCCAGCCTGCGGGATTTTCCCCCTCCAGATATCTTCCACCAATAAAGCACCGCCTCAGCCGAGATACGCTCTAAGCTCCCGGCATGTGTGTAGTGCAAGTAAGTGTGAGTTGTGTGTGTATGTAATCCGAGAGGACAGGGCAAAGAAGAGGATGGAATGATCGCGCGCGGTTCGTGACCCATCTGTTGGGGTACTGCTTCGGCATTCGCCCAGTACTGATCGGAGTCAGTATTGGTCGGAACAGCTGGCCGATGGACTTCTCCTCCAGACAGTAGCACTTCGCTTCGCGTGTCGAAATTTCACAAGACTCATGCCGACCATTGGCCTACGCAATTTACATCAAACCTCCTCGAGTCTAATCAACACATCATTTGAAACCATTTTCAAAGTAACTCGCACCGAGTATATCGAAAACACGTCACACGTTAAGGGAACACTATTACTGTTCCCTGCACCACTGTAAATACGCCTTTTTGTTCCTCACAATTTCTAACTTTTATTTAATACCACCTTACTCTCCGTACGGTTGGTAAAACAACTGGAAACTAATGGCTACAATTTTCAACAAATGAAATATGCATGATGCGTAGATTCCTCGTAAGCAAGTTTCAGCCCAATTGTGCTCGAAGAGAATTTCGTCTCCCCTATAACGAAGGACACGTTGAAGGACGGAGGGGAAGATAAAATTGGGCGCACCGGAATAGCCGAAAGTTACGGAGGAGTACCGTCGTCAATCAATTTTTTTTTTGAATGTGCAGTGGACGGTTTTTGTTAAACTCGATGATTGTGACGTATGATTATATTACCTAATGTTCTTTGCTCGTTTTACCTTACTTTTTTTTCAATTTTTTCGTCTTTTTCATCCATTTATTTTCTTTTTCTTTTGTTTCCATTTTTATTTTTTTATTTGTCTTTTCGTTCTCTTTTTCCTTTCGTTTCCTTTGTTTTCATCCTTCTTTCCCTTGTCCTGTGTTCCGCCTCGTTGCCTCACTGTGGGGGCGGGGCTGCTGTGGTGGTCGCACGGCTCGTTGGTCACCGCGCGCGGGTCAGAGGTCAGAGGTCAGCGCCGCCCCCCGCGCCCACGCAACGGATTCGCCTCCCCCACCCCTCGCTCTGCAGCGCTCCGCGGCGAAGACGGTGGTCCCGTGCCACGCGCCGGCGAGGCAAAACCTGCTCATCCTAGGCCGGGCCACCATCCTTCCTGGTTTGACACCCATTAATGTATGTTTGTAGTTGGCGTTTTGGCTCGGTAGTCGGACTTTGCCGGCCAGCTGCCGGTGTCTCCTTTGCCTGGGCCTACTTAAATTCCCATGCTTGGGGGCAAGAGCGACATGAGGCGAACATGACGTATTCTCTTAACTGTAATTAGCAAGATCCGTCTGCTTGGTGTTTTCTTCGACACACCGCTACAGAAACTGGGACGCTTTTAAAGGAAAGGTACAACAATATATATATATATATATATATATATATATATATACATATATATATATACATACATATATATATACATACATATATATATACATACATATATATATACATACATATAACAACCATTCATTATTATGTAAATAAATAATTATTTGTTTAATGCTAAGAGTTGAGAAGACGTTTCTTGAAATTATTAAGATATGCAGTTATGACGAATGTAAAACAATTTTTATAATCAGTTTTGAGCACATATTGTTAAGTGCCTCAGAGGTTTTGCATATACATTCATGTAATTTTCCGCGCCCATGCATCCCACATTATACTAAATTTACAAATTAAAATAAACGTTGAAATTAAATATGAACGTCCAAGTACACTACAGTCCTGGACACTAAGAAGAAAGTTTGATTTATAATTTATTGTTTTTTCTCTATGAGTTCTTCGATACGCATGAGTTTATAATTATATTTAATTAAAAGATTTAATCAATAATCTTCAAAGACTTGATTAGATCAAGAAACAAATTACAGTCACGCGTATCTCATGTCTCATAAAAACTGAACATCGTTCATTTTCAAGGACTTTCAAACTATCTTTTCCGACTAGTCGTTGCTTACTTTTTATTTGGAAGTTTCACACATGAGCGTTTTAATTGTATACATATGAAAACAATATTCTATCTATTAAACAGTCTATATACCTAAGTAATTTAATGATAATCTGAGTATCAGTCAGGAAGATACAATAAATAATGTAGTATTACAGTCTTGGCTGTCCGGGTGACTTCAAATAATGTAGTATTTTAACACAGAGAGGTGTGCTTCCTGAAGATTTCTCACTGGGGATGTGGGAGGTTTATTTGGTTGAGGTCTGCCTGAGGGGAACCCATTGCTCTCCATTCCGCGCACCATCACGAAGGATTGAAGTTCCGCAGCAAAAAACATTACCTACTTGCCTTTCTTCACAAGAATCAAGCAGGCACGGCTGCCTCAGAGAAAACATTACTCTGCTTTACAGGGCCCCCCTTCGTGAGTCGGTCGGAGAGCTCTCCACTGCTGCAACTACAGGTGCAATTCGTTCATTTGCCGGTTAATCCTGGTGTAATTGTTGGCAGGCCACGCGGGTTCGCGGCAGATTTTCTTGAGGTTCTTCCGTTGCCAACCCTCCCATTCCACCAGTGTTCCATTCTCTTCAGTATCATAACTTCTCAATAATCCCTATTTCAATTCAATTCGACATACGGCAATTACATCCTGCGGATAACATTTCCTAAGCGTTTTGCCTGCTGCATTCCGCCCCCAAAATGCATAATCCCAATTGCATTCCGTTCGGTCTCCCTCGTGAGACCAAATAAGAGGATCATTACGCTTCAGTGCTTCCAAGTTCGCTCTTTGCACCAATAATCCTTTTAACACTGGTCACTTTGTCTTAATATTTTAGTGTCCTGATCACGCAGAAAGAGTAAAGAAAACCAATTACTTTGGAGTTCAGCTGTATCGAATATTCTTAATTTATTGAAACACATTTTTACGAATACTATTGAGTGTTCCAGAGATAACATTCACAGACCAGAAGGTTCTGCATCGTTCACATGTGTTCAAGGTCTCCTCTCTACTGCGGAATGCAATCGGGATCTGCCGTCTCAAGTAGCCAAACTTGAAAAATATTACCCTTGAAGTGAGAAAAAGGGAAACTCGACCGTAGGACGAATACAGGTGATTCGAATTCATTCGTCCACTTCAGGTCCGGGCACGAGGATTTGCACACAGGCAACATCCTTCTTTGCGCCTGCGCAAAGGTGATGTATCTTATGGTCTCCCCAAAAATGTCCCTCGCACATCGCGATCAAGCAATACCCTATTGTGAAAGCGAAGTCGATTGATTGATTAGTCATTCCGGCCACGTCAACTTGTAAGGTCATTAGTCCCGTACATGGAGCGCATGTTTCATCGTGGAGCCTGCGATAATCTTGCCCCACTAGGTGATGTGATCCGGCTACATAGACAAATATCTACCAGCAGCGGTGCACCGCCCCAGCTGGCACAGGCTTCAGACTGGTCTCCCGACAAATGTGGTTGTGCTGTGCCAGTAAGTATGTCTGTAAGTAAGGGGTAAAATTGGACAATTGATTGATTAGTGATTCAGGGCCATTAGTCCCTTTAGCGTAGTGCAAGTTTTCATCGTGAGGTGGCGGTGAGCTTCCCCCGCTGTATGGCGAGATCCGGCGCTGACCGATCGTCGACTAGCAGGATTTCCCCAACCAGGTTTATCCCACCAGCGGGGAACCTCCCCAGCCGGAACAAGTTCTAAACCCCCGACTGGTCTTCCGGCATGTGTGGTAGTGTAGTGCATGTTAGTGTAAGTGTGAGTGTAAGGGGTGAGTATAGGGCAAATAAGAGGTAGGAAACATCGCGCACGATGCCAAGAAGTAACACGAGGAGAGTAATTAGGAAGCAGACAGGCCCCTCAACCGCCAGGACACACATTCCCTCCGACACGGGTCGCCATGCACGGCAAACACATGGGTGGGCGTTCAGCATACAGAGGGGCCAGTGAAATATAAGAGGGAGAAGAAAAGAGAAAGGATGTAATAAAGGAACGAGAATGATATATGGGGAGAAGAAAAATGTCTGGTGAAAGAAAAGAATACTTGAGAGCCCTCCCTGCATCCCCCCGTCAGGACGTGGACCAACCCACCTCGATGGGTCAACTACTGTAGGCATCATTCCCGTAAGTGTAGTGCATGTTTCAACGGGTTGTTGCGGTGAATTTTCCAAGCTGGATGGCGAAATCTGGCGCCGATCTACCGTCGGCTAGCGGGGTTTCCCCCATAACCAGGACTCTCCCACCAGAGGGGCACCGCCCGAGCCGGGACAAGTTCTAAGCTCCCAACCGGAATATGTGGTAGTGTAGTGCATGTTAGTGTAAGTGTGTGTGTAAGGGGAGAGGATAGGACAAGAAAGAGGAAGGAAATATCGCGCTCGGTCCGTGGCCCGTTTGGTAGGGTACTGCCCCGGCATTCGCCTGGTGGTGATCGGAGAAACCACGGAAAATTACCGATCAGAGCAGTCGGCCACAAGAATTCTCTTCCAGACAGCGACTGAATTCGAGTTCGCTATGTAGTGTCGAAAACCCTGGCATCATTTCGAGTAGAAGCCTAGGATCTCCCAGTCAGAGGCACTGCAATAACATCAATTGATTCCTCGAGCCCCCTAAGCCGGTAGGCGAAGTCGAGGTGTTGCGGACTTTCCACCACGGAGGCCACCGCTTCGCCCCAACGTGCAGCGGCGGGGTACGTATCTCGTGTGCGAGCGGGGACGCCGGAGCCTCCGGTCGGAGCCAACCTTCCGGTGCAGCCGACCTCCGCGCTTCCCCCACTCATCTGGCAGCTTCATCACTCGCAGCGGAGTACCGCGGGGCTCCACAGCACGGACGCAGCGTTGCAACACTGGGCAAATACGACGCAAAGATGGGGAGCTTCGTTCGTTGTGGGGAAATTCGCCACACACACTTTGAGACACTTTGATCCTCACTTTCTCAAAATAATTTTCAATGGGTGATGAATTTTTCTAATAGAAACTCTTGATCTAAAACTCTGAACCAATGAAATTAATATCAGTTATCAAAGAGGCTGTTCACCAACTAGCAATTTTTAAAAAACTAATTTATGTATTTAGAGGGAACGATAAATGATTCGGATTAATCCGAAGAGTCCAGTCCCAGTTAGTTCTGGAGAGTGGGACTCCACTTGTGCATTAGTGAGACTGAGTGGCTCTCAGTGGGCGACACAAGGAAATCTCCCTCCAAGCATTTGACCTCCGTGCCATCTGAGAGCAGAAGTGAAAGTGGCTCGGCAACAATTATCTCAAGTACAACGTATATTGTCATATTTATTAGCATTTCTGTAATTTTTGTACACGTCATCTTATTGCTGCTGCAAATTTAAAGAGCGCAACTGCAATTTGAGAACTGTGCGAGCTTTCGCATCGCCTCGTTTCAAGCCGTTAGTTGCGCTGGCGAGTTCGTGGCACGCCACGGTAGTGCAAACCATCAACAGATAGTAATGCGTTCCATCAAGTGATAAGTGACCTAATTATGCTTCCGGCATCATTAGGTCACTTATCACTTGATGGAAAGCAAAAGTGGACTGTCAGATGGAAAAAGTGTATGTGTGTGTGTGTGTGTGTGTGGTGAGTGAGAGAGAGAGAGAAAGAGGAAGAGAGAGAGAAAGAGGAAGAGAGAAAGAAGAGAAAAGTGAGAGAGATGGGAAAAGTGACGGAAGGAAGGAGAGAGAGAGTGGAGGAAAAGGAGATGGAAGGGAAAGCAAGTAGACACGAGAGAAGGAAGGATGAGTGAGAAGGGAGGAAAATAGAAGAAGGAAAAGGCGAGAGAAGGAAGTAAAGGGAGGGAAAGGGGGAGCAAGGGCAAGCGTTCCAAAGCGCATTTTCGCGTGTTGGACTCAAGCGCGATGGTCACGCCTCTGGTGGCGGGCGATCGTACTTTTTGCGGAAGAGGCGCTCACGGCGTCAAGGCAGGTGCTCAGCTTACGGCCATTTATAAACCTCACCCTCCAGCGCAGAAATCGCATTTTTGTTGAAAAATTAGTAATAACTCGTCAAACTTGCGTATTACTAATTCTTTATAATGAATTGTAAAACACAGTTTAATTCCTTTAATACTATAAGATTTTTCCATTTCAAAGTTTCCTTTGTTATAAGAAAAGTCGGTGCTGTCTGCGGTCTTGGAGGGAGGACCAAGGGAGTTTAAAGAGAACATGAGGGGGCCACCAGGAGACATTTTTGGCTATTGGCGATAGCTGCCAAGTCCCATGATGGAATAAAATTTTGTTCCTCTGGTATTAGTTACAGACTGTACGATCTCGGAATCCAACATCGTATGTATCGCAGATTTGTTCCATTGTGCTCTTGGGAGGATGCAGAAATGCAGAATGATGCAGATGCAGAAATGATGTAATGCAGAAAAGAGGAAATGCTACGCACGTGCATGTTTTAAAATATAATTTTCTACTATGACATGTGATCTTTGAAATAATTCAGAATTTTTAGTATATTTCACTAATCGGTAGTGTATTTAGTTGATCCTGCCAATGCCTGTGCAATTGAGCGCCTGTAGCTTTTCCTTATTTACCAGTTGTTGCTTATCAGCGCGCGTCGTCGCCGAGGACATTGAAAACTTCTGCCTCCGCAGATCTGGAGTTCCGAAGCGTGCGATTGGAAGCAGCGCGGACTTCCTGCACAAACGCGCAGGGGCGGTTGCTGTTCCCTCTTAACCTCCATGTGAAATCGCATTCCGTGCCACGAAAACTACAGAATTATACCGCCAGATGACTTTCCAATAGCAGAACATTCTATAACGACCCCGTTGATTTTTTTTTCTTTTTGCGTATGGACAGTTTCTGTCTGACAAATCTTTTTTTGTGAGTATATCCTTGAACCAGAATTAATAATACGCAAAATTTTCAAAAAAGCTACTTTTATATATTGCTTCAGTTTGTCAAACTTTACGATACAATCACTCGTGAAATTACGTTATAGATGTTTTTTTCTAAAATGAAGACGTCTTATTCGCCAGAGCTCAATTTCTGAGCATTCCTGACCTTTCAATTTCTTGAACTGTTCCCTCATGTATCATAATACAGTTTTTTTCTAAGTTTTGAATGTTAATAAATACTGTCCTACGAGAAATACTATTGTATTCTTCCACATTCTTATATTTAATAAGTCAACTTACCGCTTCGTTCTGCTGCCTACTTCGAACCTCCCGTAGAACCTTGTTACAAAACCAGCGTGAAGAAAGAAAGCTGTTTTACGTCCATTTGCTTCGCTTTGCGTGACACTCGGGAACTTCCCTGGATCGATTTCAACTTTCGTCTACGGAAGTTCCCAAGAGATTCATTTCTCCGTTTCTTGTAAATTCATCATTCTCCGAAGAATAGATTTTCTGATTGCGTATATTTTTAATAATTTTGCGAGTTTCAAAGTGTCCTTTATTTTTGACAGATTATAAATAGTATATTTTGCAGAATATTGAATTTCAACGTCCCGTCAAGAATCTCTGAAAAAATAAACACAGAACTTTACAGACGTAAACAATGTTTGTTTGTCACAAGAGTTTGTTTGCTTATCACAAGAGACATTAACAATGTTTATGTATGCGCGAGCAGAACTTTGATGAGCGAGCAGAACTTTCGTGACCTGGTTATTTTTCTAAGCGCGTCATAATTGAAAATCATGATTTGGGCTGATAAAAATTAAACGTAGACCGGAAGAGGTGGCTCAGGGCATCAATTGATGTCGCTTCAGTGACTCTGACCAGGAGGGCCTAGGGTTCGATAGCAGGGTTTTGGACACTAGCTACTTAGCAAGGTCGAATGCAGTCGCTGTTTGGACGGATTCCTGCGGCCGCCTGCACTGATTGGTAGTTTTCCTTGCAATCTGACCGAGAGAGGTGGCTCAGGGTATCAATTGATGTCACTGCAGTGCCTCTGACCAGAAGTGAGGTCCTAGGTACGAGACCCGACGGTGGCAGGACTACAAAGTTAGGCGGTATCCAGCCGCTGTTTGGAAGAGAATTCTAGTGTACGGCTGCTCTGACCGGCAGTTTTCCGATGTCTTCAATGAACAGCAGACGAATTCCAGAGCAGTACCCTAAGAAACGGGTCATGAACCACACGCGATCATTTCTTCTTCTTTGTCTTATCCTCGCCCCTTACTTACATACACTTACACGTACTACAATACCACACACGCTGGGGGAGCCGGTCGGGGGCTTAGAGCTTGTCCCGCCTGGGGCGGTGCCCCGCTGGTGGGAGATACCAGGTTGGAGAAAACGCTGCTAGCCGATGATAGGTGGGTTCCAGATCTCACCAACCAGCGGGGGAAAATATCTGCCACCTCGACACCATAAAACATGCACTACTCTGCTGGACCAATAACCTTACCAGTTAACGCGCCCGGTATCACCAATCAATCAATTAAACGTACACTACGCACTTTTAAGTAATGAAACACTCACGTACAAAAAGCAAATTGAACATGTTAGCACTCAATTCACGTTAACCACACACAATAAGCCACAAACCTTTTTTTAACTTTTTCAGCACTTTAAAAATAGCTGAATATTTGCATATGCAGTTTAAAACAATAAAGAGGTTTTCATTTACATTCCTTCAAGATCTAGTGTTAAACTAGATATTTCGTAAAGGGGGGAAAATTTATCATCAATATTATACTTCTGCTATGTAAAGAAATAAAAGAGGTCATCTTCGTCAACATATTAGCTTTATTAAGATAGCCGGCTTTCGCCGGATTTGCCGTCATCGTCAGTCTCGCTGCTTTCGTCAAGTCGTTCGACTGTGCACAGTCTTCTAAATTAATAAAGCTAATATGTTGACAAAGATAACCTCTTTTATTCCTTCTCATAAGAACGTCAACAACACCAAATCAGAATTCCCACAATTTTGCAATGTAACCTTTTGCGATTTTCAAATATTCACAATTCACCGAAAATGAAACCAGAGCCATTTATTAAGCCTCATGCTCAATCTGTGAGAAAAATTTAAATAAAAAATGTAGATATGTGTTCGACTCTTTTTTACAAAATGTATTAACTTCCAGCAATAATTACAGGAAAACTACTCGTTTTTTTCAAAAAGTTGCACATAACCTTCTTTAAAGATATAGCTTTTTAAACAGTTTCATTAACGAAAAATCTCTCCCATCAATATTTGTATTTTTACAATGCCTCTTTTTGCAATTTTAGAAACTACAGAACTTGTCGGAAACGGGACCTGCGCTAATTGAATGGAACCAAGTATCTGCAGCAGTAAATCCATCCCTTTTAATATGTAAAGTACCATGTCTTGATTGAAATGGTGAGTTGAAATAGCGAACAAGGCTGCCATCCACTCTGACTTGCGGCCTCGTCATAATAAGCGAAAGCAACAATCAGCCCCAGACCATATTTTGGCAGCACCGCTTCGAAAGAACGTCATCGCTCTGAAGGCATTACAACGATACGTTTTGCACGAAGCACGGAGTCTAAGAGTTTACTTTCAGTCCTACATTTACAATTCACTTTTTTTAAAATTCTGTTTCTTGCAGAACAGCGTCTACAATCCCTAAGGGCGTTGGACGCGGTGAGTAATTCTCCTTGAACACACGAAGTTAGTCTCACGCAAGTCAAGTCGGTATTTATCCTTATTGACCGGGGGCCAGATTCCCAGATGATCATCCAACCGGGAATCCGCGAAGACTGAAACTACTTAACTTCCGTGACTTCACGGAGCTTGGTTAAGAAGTTCGGCTACCGGCAATTGTCATTCTCAACGAAAAATGAAGATCGAGGATCACAACGTGACGCTTATTTTATAAACATGAGAATCTGCGTTTTACACCGTTGTCACGACAAAATCAATTTCAACATGTCACGTCGGACTATTCCCTTGTCAGTTGTACACAGCCTCCTTATTTGAAACATTTCGTAAAAGAAATAAAAGAACTATGTGACGTGTGAGAGAGAGGTACACGTTTTCTTGCACTCCAGAATTTCTTCCCCACCATCTTACTACACATAATTAAATGACAAATAAAAGTACCAAGAAGCGAGGTTAGCAACATTTGAAAACTAGAAATTTACGCTCCCTAGAAATGTTCGCGTAGTACTCATTTGACTCGGTATACGTATATGGCCAGTGCACAGTGCAGCACACAAAGTCATCACCCTCCCTCCGCCGGAAAAAGGAAATGGTGAAGGATTTGGGGTGGGAAGCGGGTCACGTTGCAGGCTGAAAATAATTCTAACCGCACCAAAATGGACGTCTCATCACGATATCTCTTCTGGGAAAAAGAAATTATCTGTTAAAATTAGAAAGAACGAGAAAATGGAGAAAGTGGAAACAAATGAAAACTGAAAGGTTTCGGGAAGATAAAAACAAGTAACTTTTTAATAAAATTTAGGAATGAAATACCGAAACTAATATAAATGAATCGAATGAAAACCCAATTAATTTAGGTATGTATAAATTATTTTTTTACTACAAGGATCTTCATAAATAAAAATATGTTTAATTCCGTAAACTCAAAAAAAAACATACAAATGATTGAAGTAGGAAAGAAAAGTGGGTAAAGGATGAAAATCCTTACACTTTCTGGAAACCACAAACACGACAACTTTGACAACGTAGATTTTATGCGAAATTAATTCCTGCGATTAATGGTAAGTCATTTGAATAGGAGTAGATTTTTCTGTGTTTATATGCATGTCATAATAAATGTTTATAGCTATATATTCCTTATAAACTATCAATCTCTTAAGAAACTAAAATTTAAAAATGAAAATAACTATCATATCCACCATGCCTGAACGAAGATATTCGAGAACAAGAACAGAACGAAATTAAAACAACAGCGTTAAAGGAACATAGTGCGGCTCGGAAGTTCCTGGATTGAATTTTTCGCGCTTCCCACTCTACCTCATCAATCCTACGGTTGTTGACTCCTTTTCGTGGCCTGAATACTTACGAACAACTTTGCAGATCAGAATCACTTTTTCTCCCTTTCAAAAATTCAAAATTTAAGTAGTATATGAGTAAGTGTAGGGATCACAGAATTTTGAAAATGTGCACACAATTCACTTTTCCCCATAGCACGTCATACGCAGTTTTTAACTGTTTTTCTGATGTAAAATAAATAAATAAAAATCACGCTAGCCGGTCTTATTCACGAGTGTGGATGTCTGTTTCAGTCTGGTGCCGCGCATCTGGGTCAGACTCGGGAGGTTGACAAGAACGAGGACCAGCACAGATCAAATTATTGTTTTCTGCAAAGCAGATATTTTATTTCCCGGTCTTTTAAATAAATCAGAACTAACATATGTCTCGTGACTTGTTTTTTGAAACTGATTTTTACGCAGCACGACGCTGCCCCGACTTATTCTGCAGCATGTTCCAGTTTCTCATTGAAAATCAAGTAACAGCATCATCCGTCATATTCATCAGATATGAATTCTTCCCCAAACTGAAAATGCACCAAATGATTTCATATTAGACTCGATTGAGAATATCAGCGAACCACAAACCCAAAACAACTACGAGGTAATACTTCTTTGAGGTCATAAACAGACTGAAAACTCGAACCAAGCAATGAATCGTAAAAAGTTCGTCATGCTTTGTGAAAATAGACAAAACGCATAGGATTTTGACTATGACTTTCTTTTTGCCTTATCCTGCATTATCAAAAATTGCATTATCCTGCTAATTGCGAGTTGCACTGTGAATTCCCCCTTCACAAAAAAAACTGCTGCTTTTGTAGAATTGATAAAAATGAAAACGTAAAACAGTGATATCCTCTGCTTTTGACACACTACAGCGAGCGAATTTGCTGTACCTCTTCTCGTGAAATCCACAAACACTCGCTCGCCACAGCGCGAATGAAACAGCGCTGGTGCGATGTGGGAGGTGCAGCGGAGAGGTTTCGGCTGCACAAAGACGAACGCCGCCGGCTACCAGGGGCACTTGGACCAATGACAGTTGCCACGCGCTGCACACTGCAGACCCCCTCCCCACTCACTCACACAGCTCAGGGAGCAGGTACACGGCTTTTCTTTACAACATCCCAAAACATTTCTCCTTCTTACTTACTCCGTTTCTTACTATAATACTTACTTAGTGTAAGTAAGAATTCGGGGGGGGAACTGCAATTTTTCGGTAGAGACGGTCGTTTTACAGATCCCTGATTCTAAAAAGGGATAATTTTTGATCCTATATATAATATATATATATATATATATATATATATATATATATATATATATATATATATATATATACATACACACACACAGTGAATTGCTTCCCATAACAGGTTGTGTAGTCAGAGCTCACGTTTTGAAAGTCCGTGATAGCAAAAGGCGGCAACAAATCTTCTGTCAGTCTGAACAATACTAGCGGCTGAAACCGGGAGCGGTGGCTCAGTGCATCAACTGATGTCACTGCAGCGCCTCTGACCGGGAGGTCCTAGATTCGAGTCCTCACGGCGGCAGGACTTTCGACATTAGCTCTTTAGTTAGGTTGAATTCGGGAACAACGAATCGAAGAAATTTATTGCAATTTCAACTTCAATAAAGGGCTTAAAGTGTTGAAAAGATGTACTAAATGTGGAAAATTAATATCAGAAGCTGAGCGCTATTTGAGTGATTAAAAGACAACAACCTACAAAAATAATTTCAAATACCTCATCAGCCCGTAGCTTGAAAGCGATAGGTCCGGATATTCAATACATCTCACTATGTCCACACAAGCACGCCCAGACTCAATGCAGGAAGTGCGGACGTAGAAGTGGGCAGGCGGTGAGCCCGAAGTCCCGGAGATGGCGGTGGAGGAGGAGGGGGGCGGGGTCGCCGCGGGGGTTGCGATCGCGGTGAGGTTATGGGCCCATAAACCGGAAAGCCGCGCGCCCCCCGCGGCGCTCGCGCGAACGACAGCCACCACGCGCCGCCCCCTGCGCAGGGAGCACTGCACTCCGTCCTCGCTCCGCACCAGCGCCGGGGAGTTTTCGAAATGTCCGTCCGCCATCATGAGATTCTGGGCAGCACACACGTCGATAGCGCCAAGGAGGGCGGAAACGATCGTGTGGTCAATTAGGGGGAGCACCAACCTCTGTGTTCAATAGTTCCGTAAGCCTAGAATGTTTTTTCAGCGAAGTGGCAGCGCTCCTCTGCAAGAACGTGAGATCCGAGGCCTAACTACACGTCGGTTTGAAAGAGATTCCCCTAGCAGATATTTCCGCCAGCGAGGCAAGTTTCCGACACGTGTGGTAGTGGAGGGCGTGTAACTGTGTGTGTGAGTGAGTGAGTGAGTGAGTGAGTGTGTAAGGAGAAAGGAAGAGACAAAAATAAGGATTCAAATATCGCGCGCGGTGCGTGGCCCGTTTGTTAAAGTACTACTCCTCCGACATTTGCGTGATATCGATCAAAGAGTACCCGAAAAACTATCGATCAGATCATTCAGCCACCAGAATTCTCCTCCAGGCGTAGCTGAATTCGACACAGCTGTGTACTTAGTGTCGATAATCCGCCAGAAGACTGATTCAAACTCCAGGGCGCTCCGGTCAGAAATGGGAAATATTGGTGAACTGAGCCATCTCAGCCGATAGAGAGATGGATCAGGATCCCATAGACAGATATATAGGATTCATTCCGATCCACCAGCAAGCAAGATATTAGTTACCTACCGAACTTCAGAACTGCTCTGCAGTCAGTTGTAAGTATGGGTGAAACGAACTTCTGTCCCGGGGGAAATTTCAACAATCCACCAGTTTTCCTGTGTGCCTTTACTCACGTCGTTAGCACCGGTGTAGGTGAAGTAGTGAAACAACCGAGGAACCACGTCAGTTTCCTTTTGGGTTCAGGTTCTTGGTGATATATGACCTTCGGCTCAGGGGCAATTGAAAATGAATTCGCTGCGACCACAACTGAGAATCGTATCAGCCGCCTGGAAACTGGTTCCATTCGTTCAAATTGAGCCCATTCCTTCAACCTTTCCGAATACATTTTATGTTCTATGTACGTTTGATTTTAAAAACTAAGTCGCATGCAGGGTGCGTGACCATTACCATTTCGTGGAATCGTTTCTTGGCTATTCACACCAAACTTTTCTTTGGTGAATAACGGATTCATCTGATCAAATAAATCCCGCTTTACACAAACCTTTTTTCAACAATTTCACTCAATACATAAAAGTGACGGAGCAGACTGGTTGTAATCTGAACCGAAAACTTACACATGCGTAATATTTCTCCACAGTCAGGTCTAGTTTAATTACCGACATCCAAGCAACTTTTTTCCCCAGCTTCTATTCGTGGGAAACAATTTGCTTCTTTTGCGTACATTTGAGCGTGTTTGAATGTGTTGAATTGTGTTGTGAACAGTTGTGAAGTAATTTACATTTGGTACACATTCTGTGTTGCCCAAAGACTTCTCTTTCTACGCAGAGTTCTTTCTTCATTTTTTACCACAGGTGCAGTATTCAACGCTTCAGCGCTTTTTGTGACATCCGGCGAAAATATCGACAGCTTAGTGCACACGTATTGTATGTTCTCTCATGGTAATTTTTTGTTTGGTTTATTTGGTAAAAAAAACAGTAAAAACTGTGTATACCGTATGGGGGAGAAGATTATCTGCGCATGTTTTCTTGAGTACGAGAATTCCATACCAACAAATTTAATTATGTTAATATCGCTTTTACATACCTCTCCATCATATATATCTAGGTTCAAAGACTGTATGCGCCTATAAGAGTGATCATGCTTTTTTGCAGGAAGCAAACCTGTCCTTGTTTACATCACTGCTCATCTACAAACTTTCAAGCTTAGTTTTCTCGAAACTAAGAATTCTGAATATACACTAGTGTGTGCTATGTCATCGATATTTTCATCGTGATTACGTGCAGAAAACGAAATTACTATGTAAAACGCTGGGACTGGTTCATCCAGTTTCGATATTGAGATAGTACCGTCGGTTTAGGAAGTTGAAGCATCAATTCATGTTACTACAATACCTTTCAACGGGAGGTTCCGGGTTCGAATGCCAGCGGCACGGCAGCAGGATTTTCGACACTCGTCGAATTTAGCCGCTGTCTGGAGGAGAATTCTTTCGTCCGGCTACTCTGATATCTTCTTTACTTTGTAGTTTTCCTTTGTTTCTCCAATCAACACGGCAAATCCTACGACCGGGATATCCTTGGTTCGAGGTCGATGATGGCAGGATTTTCGACACTACCTAGTTAGCTGGATCGAGCTCAATCGCTGTCTGGAGGACTCTGGTGATCGCCTACTCTGATTGGTAGTTTTTCCAGGTTTCTCCGATCAACACCAGGCGAATGCCGGAGCAGTACCCTACCAACCGGGCCACGGACTGCGCGCGATCTTTCCTTCCCCTGCCTTGTCCTTTCCTCACCCCTTACACACACGTACACTTACATGCACTAAACTACCGCACATGACGAGAGACCTGCCGGGAGCTTCGAGCTTGTTCCGGCGGGGGCGGTGTCCTGCTGGTAGGAGATACCCAGTTGGTGAAAACTCAGCAAGCCATCGTGTAGATCTGCACCGGATCCCACCATCCAGCAGGGGAAGACTACCGCCACCTCCCTCGAAACAACTCACACACTACGCTTACAGGACTAATGACTTTAGCAGTTGACGCGCCTGGAATCATCAATCAATCAATCAATCAATCAATCGGACTAGCACCGCATCAAAACACAACGTCCGTTCCATTTTGTGTGCAGAAGCGACCGAGTGCAACGCGCTGAGCGCTGCCGCGGGGGCGGGTGGGTGGGTGGGCGGGGCGGGGGGCGGGTGTTGGGGGGCGGGTGGGTGGGGGTGGGTGGGGTGGGGTGGGTGTGGGTGGGTGGGGGTGTGGGTGGGTGGGCGGGCGGGCGGGCGGGCGGTGGTACTCACCAGCGGCGGTGGGCGCACGCTGAGTGTCGGAGCCCGAGCCGGCGCTGGCCGGCGGCGTCTGCGCATGCGCTGAGGCAGCCGCCGCGGCCGGGATGTGCGTCAGCAGCGCGTTGAAGAAGTTGTACAGCTGCAACACCACAATCGCAAACGATGCGTTAGCACACTGTCAAACGATCGAGCACGAGCGAGGAATGAGCGAGTATCGTACACTTCAAATGAATTTGTTCACACCCAAGTACATCGAGTTTCTTACAGTACTTTTTCTTAGTCAAATGTTAACATCAATCTTTAACATTTATTTCTTTATTTATTTTACGTCAAAAAACGGATAAAAACTGCGTATGACGTGCTATGGGGAAAAGTGAATTGTGTGCACATTTTCAAAATTCTGTGATCCCTACACTAAGTCATATACTACTTAAATTTTGAATTTTGAAAGGGAGAAAAAAAACTCCCATGTAATAAAATCTATTTTAAAGGATAAATAAGCAATAAATTTTGAAAGGGAGAAAAAAAACTCCAATATAATAAAATCTATTTTCAAGGATAAATAAGCAATAAATTTTGGCTCTTATTACTTCCTGCCGCGACAACATGGAAACGATAATTTGAATAATTGTATTTCCCACTGAATTCTAGAAGACGCGCACAGAAAAAGAAGTTACATTTATGTCCAGAAGCAAAACAAGGGGCCATCTCAGCATTTGCTCAATGGATCAGGGAAACTGGACGAAAAACCTGATCGAGATGGGGGGCATTGACCCGGAAGCTGTATTACAATAGTTGTTACAGGTTGTTTATACTCATTTATACAGTCCAAATGGTAAATAATGCATTATGTATCATTGTTAAAATTAATGTTACTTTTCTTGTGATGCTCAGTATAGTCTCTAATTGTATAGAAACAACATTGAACGGTGATGTGGTAGCTGATGTGCAGAATTTTGTCAACGCCATCTAGCGGAGAGACATCTAGGTCTTTCAGGTGACATTGGTAACCACTAATAAATTGGCCCACTAATATTGATGTTGCATCATGGGTAAATATAGTTTGTAGAGCACTCAGCCAACACTGTTGCGAACAAATTCCATTAATCGTGATTGTGTTTCACACATCACGATATTTCTGGTGGAGTATAGTTTTCCGATGCGAATATCTTAACGATGGACACGGCGCATGCACATAAGCTCGAAAGTACGTTCAGTTGACAGTTAGCTCGAATTTTGTCGCTGACTAAAGGAGTTTTATAGATCAAAATCAGGCGAATTCCGGAGCAGTACACTAAGAAACGGGCCAAAGTCCACATGGCTTTCTCCTTCATCTTTATTGTTTATCTTTTAATACGATTTTTTGTACAAAATAACTTTTAGTATCATTATATTATTATTCTCTCGTCTTAACATTGCATTAAATGTAATAGATTCTTTGTAATATATGTTGAATACCACAATATATACAGGTTATTGTTTCTTACAACGTACTCTCTTGAAAAGCTGATACATTGCCCCAGAAACTTCGAACTAATATTACTATAGGATAGTGTCAGATATATTTATAGTAACTGTGCAACTCGTTTTCAATAGCGTTGTTTCATATCGTGGCATGTATACTCTATGATATGTTCTTTCAAATTTCGTTCTCTTGTTCTACATCACAGGGAAACGTATTGTAATTATGCGTCCGTTATAGAATCATGCCAAGAAGAGTAATTATCTTTGGGGCAGATTAGGTAAGACATAAAATCAGTTCCCCAGGAATAACAAAGTAAAATTATATTTTCGTTTTTTGCCAGAACTCGCATTATGAAATTCCTGTTTGGAATACGTCTACTTAAATGGGGCAGGCGCAGAGAGACCATTCTGTTACCTCTCCTGAATATTTCATAACGTTTCGCGAGCGCTGAAAAGAATCCTTTCATTTTTTATTTCTATTCCGGTAATAACACATATATGAATATTTGATACAAACTCTAAATAAATGAAGGAATGCAACAGAAGCTGAAAGTCGCGAATGCTTTACATGTGCCGCTATTTAATTTGGTTTCGTTGGTCGCTTTAAAAGAAATAAAACCATCAGAGAGTATACACGAGGGAACACAATTTTATTTGCTTTAAGTTCTACGTCACTGTCAATGTATGGAAATTTTAGAGACTTCATTGAAAATTCATTGCCTGAATCTACCGTTCATTTCATTGTGCCGAGTACTGCAAACATCCTGTATGGTGAAAGTAATTAAAACACAAATGTCAACTAGAAATTTATTTTCCTTGAAAATGTCAACTATTTTATTATATTTCTTAAATAACATTCATCCTACCAAATGTAGATATTTCGTATTCCGCCCAAAGACACAATATTAATTCGAAAAAATGTTTACAGCTTCACCACGTATTTTTGTGACGAATTTATTTATTTTTGAACTGTTATTCTAGGTCCAGTTTAGAAAAACGTAATTGAACTTCTCTGAACTAGTGATTCTTTTTATAGTCAAATAAATGCTCAATTTTACCTGCATTCATAAGCATTGTTTTTACATAACCTCAATTTGTCATGCTATGTAACATTATATATATTGAAACAATGCCCACACACAAACTGCTTATAAAATTATTGGGTGTTTCGATGTAACCCGTCCCGAATTTATGTTTTAAACATGGGCGCCAGGAAAAGGTTACGTTAATGTTATGAAAATTAATGCTTCAACCGTTACCTAAATAAAATATCCCGCTAGCTGGGTCGATGGGTTTTGTTATAAATAATCGCTATTACCTACTAATAGCCGAGTATCCGAGCTGCCATCTATACAGAGTGGCTAGGAACTGAAAATAAATAAATATGGTCTAGCTACTTATTAGTTGGAATTGGCCAAATGAAAATCGTTTGTTCTATTTCAAAAGAAACTTTGCTTATTCTCAATGCCAGGCGAAAATATGACTTGAAAAATTTGTAACAAATAAAGAATATTATTTTGGTCATGAGCTCTTTCGAACCTTATCCTGCGTACCCGTCTTCACGTGAACTTGAACGAGGGCGCTACGAAGAACCATTTTCCTCTTCTTCTCGGTGACGAGAATTCCAAAGTCCATGTACCAGATTCTTCTCTCCTGCTCTTGCACAAATGTTGTCGAGTCACTGATCCTCACCGCCTCAAATACTTGTAGTTCTAATTTAATTTACTTTCGCGAAAGTTCCCAGTTCTTTCTGGTTGTGCGACGAGAATGTTAAAGTATAACTAATATTTACTCAGAATTATTCCAAGTCCTGTTGCGTACAAATTCATTCAAATTCTAATTTCCGCACATCGCAAAAATATTCAGATTCCCAACTTGTTGTAGATCTTATAAATTCTATCAGTCTGAAATTATTAGCTCACACACGAAAATTACGAGTTACACATTTTACACAGCAAATTATTCGAAGTCCTTCACGTTATTTCATCCCGAGAAGATTCTAATTTCTGTTCGTTGCACTCAAGAATTACTCAAAGTCTGATTACTATTCACACTCAAGTCCCAATCTCAAAAAATTAATCATCCCTGAGCGACCCGCACAGCACCACGTCATTTGTCAGAAACTGAAAATAATATTTCTGTTCAGCCCTTCAAGACTCGGCCTATTTCTTTCTACTGTTTTTCACCAGAAACATTCGACGCACTTCCGTCGTGAATAGACGGTCACTGTTCTCCTGGCCAATCCCTAAATTCATTACATAATCAACTAGTTATGCCCTAGACTGTCATTGCTTTCTCAACCAATCCCTAAATTGTTTACTTGATAAGCTAGCCGTGCTCTCAGGTCCAATGCAAGAATGAAGTTTATTGACCTTGACAACAACTCGGCTGCCGTTACTAGGGCGCCATATTTCTATTTGTTTATCCTTGTATATTTACCCCATTTACGACAAATATTAGTAAACAAATGTGTGACATGTTGGTATGTCACAATATATGTTATATAGTTCATGGTGTATATGTTCATGGTATTTTGAGCACATTTCTGAGAAGTAAAGAAAACAACTTATAACTGATTGTAGCTAAGTTAATTAATTCAAGCATTAAATGGTTGAATAATCGAAAGTAAGTGTAGTGGCTACTTTCATGGTTGATGATAGTCTATGAAACATCTGTAAGGCGAATCCTTATAAATCAAATGTATGACCATTGTATATCGTAACTACGACAAACGACATGGAAGGTAATGTCGATTAGACCAGAAAAAAAGTTCGACAAAGGTGACTGCGGTCTATAGCCAATTAGCACTGCCCCGGCACTGACCTAGTGTTGATCGCAGAAACCACAAAGAAGTAACAATCAGTGCAGTTGGCCACTAGAATTCTTCCCTAAACATAGATTTTTTAACGTGGCGTCTCACAATAATGCACGGAAAAGGAAGAGGGAAGGCTGACTCGAATACGGAGCACCAACGTCGCTATAACACGCAGTTTTACGGCTCTCTATTGGAGACTGCCTTCCCTCTGCCATTTCAGTGCGTGCCCATTAGACACCATGTTAAAAAAATCGTAGTATAGATAATAGTTGACTACGTAAATGTAGTGAATTCAATGTAGAAAATTCACTACAGTTGAGACATGAACCCTAAAACCTTCCGGACAACGTTGCGGCAGAGAGCGCAGTGTTTCTACTGAGCCATCGCAGGTAGAACTATTTTTAAGATTACTCTAGCGGAATTCGGCAGACGTTCTACCCTTCATCTCCGTCCCTCTCGCTCCGTCTCCTCTCTCTCTCTCTCTCTCCTCTCTCTCTCCCCGTCTCCTCCTCTCTCTCCTCCGCCCCCCTCCCCCGCTCCCCCCCCCTCTCCCCGCCTCCCTCTTTCTCTCTCCCCGCCTCCCTCTTTCTCTCCCTGTTTCTCTCTTCCCGTTTCCCTCTTCTCCTCACCCCGTCTGCCCGTTTATATTCAAAATTTTATTTACTTCAAATAAAGTAGTTTAATTACAATTGTTCACAGGCTGGGTTTGTGTGTGAAAGAAATTCAGTTTTTCATTTAATTACTGAAAAAAACGTTTCCTGTATTTTAAAGTTCCTCTCGACAGTAAAAACATTTGCAGACATTATAACCCTAGACTTGAGATTAATATTTATCAGCATTCCATCACTATTTTTTAGCAAAGAGACTAGTGCAAGAAAGAAAATCTTTTGAAACATGTGCATCACGAAAGATACTTATCCTGAAACTAAACAGCTATCAAATTTTTTCAGAATTACTATTGTTTCCTTGGTTGGAATACGTAATATGTACAATTGGTAAGCTGAATGTTATTTTAAAAAATAATATTTTTGTTGACATTTTCAAGCAAAATAAAACTCTAGTTGACATTTGTGTTTTAATTACTTTCGCCATATAGGATGTATGCAGTACTAAGAACAACGAAATGAACGGTAGATTCAGGCAATTAATTTTCAATAAACTCTCTAAAATGTCCATTCACTGACAGAGACATAAACCTTAAAGCAAATAAAATTGTGTTATCTGGTGTATACTCTCTGATGTTTTTTTTTAAAGCGACCAACCAAACGAAATTAAATAGCGGCACATGAAAAGCATACGTGACTTTCAGCTCCTGTTGCATTCTTTCATTTATTGAAAGAGATTATATCTAATAGTCATGTATGTGTTTTTACCAGAATTGAAATAAAAAAATGAAAGGATACGCTGCCGAACTCGCGAAAAGTTATGAAATATTCAGGAGTGGTAACAGAATGGCATCCCTGCGGCTGCTTCATTTAAGAAGAAGTGTTCCAAACAGGAATTTCATAATGCGAGTTCGGACCAAAAACAAAAATTTAATTTTACCTGTCTGATTCCCGGAGAACCTATTTTGTCTTACCTAATTTGTTCCAAAAGAATATTACCTTTGTTGGCATGATTTTATAACAGTCGCAGTAACTACAATACGTTCCTACGTGATGTAAAACAAAAATCGGAATGAGAACAAACATAAAAAAAGAGGAAACGGGGCACAATATTTAACAACTTTAATGAAAACCATTTGCGTAGATTCTATAAATATATCCGACATTATTCTATGGTAATATTAACTGAAAGTTCGTGCGAAAAGTTTTCAAGTGGGTACGCTGTTGGAAAGAACAACCCCGTATATATTGTGGTCTTAAAAATTTATTGCAGAAACCTATTATAGTTAATGCTAATGATTACACGGGACTAATAAGCTGACGATACTAGACATTATTTTCTACAAAAAATACAAAACGGTACATACCGTCCCGCCCCACACTCCACCTGCCCCACCCCGCCTCGATCCGTTCCGTTCTGCTCCGCTCCGCCCCGCTCGGTCCAGCCCCGCTCCTCCCTCTCCGCCACGCTCCGCCCCGCTCCGCCCAGCCCCCCCCCGCCCCGCACTCCGCCTGCCCCGGTCCACCTCGTCCGCCCCCACCCCGCCCGTTCCACCCCGCCCGACCACCCCGCCCCGCCTTCCCCTCCCTCCCCGCCGGCTCGTCAATTCCATGGGATTATGAATTTCATTAACCCATTTTTGTAATAAAACCTTTGTTGATAGAAAACCGATATGAAAGTATCATATTGATATACTCCAAATTAAGACCTATCACTACAACAACTTTCACGAAAATCGGATTATCGCTTGCATTGTTTATGCAGGATATGCAGACATGGATGTTTGTAATATACAATATTCCGCTCACAGTGGTATGAGAGTTAGGAAATTGGATTCCAAATTGACAAGATGCGCGGGTTTAAACGGATGAAAGCGGAGGACGCATTTTGGTGTGCTGTATCGCTCTTGAGGCACATACAAGGATCTTACCAAGAGCAATTTGCAGTATTAATTTCCAATGTGCACGTAAATTGAAAGAAAACTGTGCAGCTTCTTGTCATGGTAGTACTGTTTATCGTTTTGTTACGTTCCCAGGAAGAGTGACAAAACACAAAAATAATGGAACCGTTTAGATGTTGACTAAAATATGAAAACATTTGTGTTAACTCACAATTTAATTCTCATAATCAATGCTTCTCCGCTTATGACAGGACGTCATGCGATTGTGACGTCGTCGTGATGTGTAAAACAACTCAGACACGGAGTTCTTTGTACAGGTTTATTTAATATTGCTGTATATTACAGTATTTACATCCTCCTCCGGAAACTACCGCTGCACTCCACGGCACTACCTTTCCTGAGGCAAGCCGCCTCAGCCTGACCCAGCGTACCCCAGCGTGCTAACCTGTAGCACCGATCCCAGCATCTGCTGTAGCCATCCTCGCAAACCTGCGACCACCCTTCACGGATCAGCATATCCTCCGCACCGCGATTCGGCCCAAACTCGAATGCAATCGCCATCACTCCACCGGCGTCTCTAGCGAGGAGTCACGTGACAGACCTCCCACGCTGAAGACCCGCGGACCGCGTCACCTCATTACAGAGTTTTGGGCCAGTCGCACAATGGGGCCCGCCGACCAGCTGCAGACGATCTGTCCTCACACATCATTCTGCGCTAGCTGACCCCCGGATGTTCCCAGACACGCCCCGCCGGCTTGCACCCTCGAAGCGACCGCTCCGGTTGCACCGCCAGCCCGACGCCTGGACCACCCCGTCCCACGCACCGGCCCACGCCTTGTGCGGTCCGACGACTAGTCAATGCTACGACGTTACACGATGAGGAAGAAGTGTTTACATGTGCTGCTTTAGAACAACCACTTTTTTATTGCTCCAGTGTTCCATTTTCTACACCACACACGACGGCAGCAGTTTTGCTGCTGCAAGCCTCCGATATGATTTATGAGCGTCGTGGATTTCAGAGAGTATGCTATGCGTGGTGGCGTTGGTCATCATATATCATATCTTTAATAAATAATACTACATGTATGTAGCAATACATTACAATCATTTCTGCAAGTTAGAGCTAAAATATATTCAACTTCTGAGACATGGCAATGGCATAAATATTTAAAACATTTTCTTTAATTGCAGTTCATTCCGTGGAGATTAAGATGTCTGCCGTCGGTTGTATGTTTTCTTTTTTTTTTTGTTCGAAAAATTAGTTTAAAGTTCACACTTTTGCTCCGACTACACGTATAGAGATACTAAAATACGATTTTCACGTGTCTCTAGGCAGCAGCTCCGACAATTGAAGGTAAAGATGTTCAACGAAGCGATTGCACATGTCAACAGTTTCCAATTGTTTTGTAAACAACCGATGAGTGATGATAAATGGAACTATCACAACAATCACTAAAAGTAAAGATAAAGTTTCCAATAATAAAAGTCCTAAGCGATGGAAAAGTGAATGCTTATCTAGGAAAAATAACTGCTAATATTTTCCGAATAATATTTCTGTCTACGTGAGAGCTAGCGGCTGACGGATGAGAGGGGATTCCTATATACAGTCCCTTTAAATTCTGTCACCACAGAGTAGCCGATACTTAAGAAAAAATTAAATTTAACAGCATGAAGCAACTGAAAATTGAAGAGCGCCAGTACTTCTTTGTTTATGCGTCGTCTGTGCGGTTCTGTGTTGTCTACTGTTGTGTGCTCTTATTGAGATTTGTTTCTTGCTACTCCTGTTGTTGTTGGGATCTGAAGCGACCACCTCTCTGCGACCCAAGTATGCGACAACATTGCTCTACTCCACCCCCAGCTGACAAATAGACAGAAATATTATTCGGAGAATAGTTTTAAACATGGGCCCCCTCCCCCACCAGCAATTGTGATGTACAGAAATATTATCTTTTAGGTATGTCCCATTCTTTTACAGGCTTTTGATTCTTCTTTCACTAAGAATACAATTCTAGTTGTTATCCGTGATATAAGAGGATAATTGACCTCTTTTTCTTTCTTTCTTTCTTAGTTGTTTCTAACTCACACATTACACAAATTACAACGTCCGCACTCAATTACTGTAGCACTGATTCCATTTTTCAAACATAGCTCAATACGACTTCCTCCAACTTTTCCTTTTCATATCACACTGATCCCAAAGCCCTCTTGTCTTTCATTTCTTCTCTTCTTCTCGCGTAGCAATGATCACAAAATTTAATCATACATGTAATATATTACAAAATTGATAAGTGACTTAAAAAGAGGGAAGTAAAACATGAATTAAGAAAAATAATTCTAGTACCAATGGATGATGCTCCTTCATACCACTAATTCACCACAGACCGCAACCGTTCATCGACCAGCAGGCACAAGTGCACAGACCGCAGACGAGTTCCCAAACCACAGTCGATGAGAGCAATTAGTTCGCTTTAAATACGTCATTACGTGTTTTCCCTTCCCATATTACCAACACACTATCCACGACACGGTGCGTAATTTTTCAATTCATTTATTTATCCCGATATTTTATTACAAGCACAGTAATTAACAAGCAACAATAAATTAAACTAATCTCAAGGGAGACATACTACATAGAGGAGATAATTGAGTACAACCTTTAAAGCAAGGGAACCACAACCAAATATTTTAGTTCACGAATAAATCTCATTTGCTTTCTTTATGAAGGATTTACCTCGGGCGGTTACAGGTATTCAGTCAGAAAAATAAATATCTTGCGTCAACAGTGAAATTTATTTTCACATAAAACATTGAATCATTAGTTCATGTACATTTCAATATATATTTATTGCACTATTGCATTTATTATTTTGAATGCAATCCATAAAGTTTTAAAAACATACAATAAAGAAAGAGATGTTTCTAATATTGGCATGAAATGCACAGTAATTGGCAGTGTCTGTTTTTGCAACAATTTGTGTATTGAAGTTAGTACAGAGCAGTAAGTCAAGAGTTGGGCAAGTAAGTTTCTACTTTGCGAATAAGCGGTTTCTCTGTCCCAAAATTTTAATGGGGGGAAGGATATGACGGATTTACACAATGTCGAATTATAATTTGTCAGCATCGAGGATTTGATGTAGAACAATGAAAGTTTGTAGTATGAAAGAGTTTATATCTAAAAAATGTTAATTATTGAACAAAATCTTTCGTTGAAATGATTTATAATATGAACTTTTGAATTGTTATCATTAACTTTACTAAGGGACACTTTTCCGGAAAACAGATCGTATTTTAAATTTGAAACTTTATATAACTACTCCTAAAATACAAATAAGCAAATGCATGTGAGGACATTGCAACATAGTACTCTGTCAACATACTCTTCTTCACCTTCATTTCACAGACCTCCAAGTTTACGTCTTGATGCTATGTCTGGATGCTATTTAAATTTTAAAGGTTTTTCTCCAACCTGATTGGCTCAAATCTTCAGGATAATGAAGTATAGGGAATAATTTGGGAATCAAAACGAAACAAAATAGATTTTTTGCCCATGTTCACTTTATCTCCACGTATGTCCGGAATTCCTACATTTGAACAGAAAATGGAAGGGAAAAGATTCTAAAATTGTTAGAAAACATAGAAACTTGCCGGAAAAAAGTGAAAATTAACTTTTATATAAAGGTACAAAAATAATAATTTTGAAATAACAAACACTTCAATGAAGAAACTAAGAAAGCTGTTTTGAAATGCAAATAATTTGCATTCATGAATCTAAATCATAAAATGTAAGTAAAGAACGAGACTTTCAAAATGACCATGTGGGTGAAACGAATGACACAGTACGGAGTGTAAAGTTTTTATGTAAAAATAAGTAACGGGTTTCATTACAGTTCACCTATTACATCCGATAAACTCTTTGATTTAACACTGTCGTAAGTACAACAACAGTCTACTTCTTACTGCGGAACTTTTTTTTCTCTGAAATTTATAATGTACTATTTTCCTTAAAGGTGTATATTTTTCTTGGCTTCCCCTACACTCTAGAATGTTTTTGTGAAGGAGATCGTCATAGGATTAGTTGCGACAAGTGATTTGCAGTTTTCAGCGTTAATAAACACGTCATCCCATGTTACATCACTGGAAAGCCTGGTAGATTTCTCACCTTTAAACTAAATTCCCATACAAATTGCTTCATAAACAATTTATAATGATGTTAGGAACAAAATTTCATTATAGCGTTTAAAACGTTTTTGTATTCATGAATGAACATCCACTCAGGCTATTCTGAGTAACACCGTAAACTGATTTCGTGGAAAACTGTTATGGAAAGTCAGCTGGGAAACTTTGAGTGAAATAATTAAAAGAAATGATATATTTTCTTACGTCTTTTACGATCTTTGAAAAGAAAACTCTTCCGGTACTTTCAGTTGTCTTTGAAAAACTTTAATCAAGCCACTGGGCTCGTCTCGCTTGCCGAAATTACGGCCCGGCCATCACGCGAAGCAGCGCGAAACAAGAGCTGGCATGCGGTTAGTTCTCGGCTCCGCCACCAGGAGCACCTCCGTCGCCGGGCGCGCTAGCGGAGGCGCTGGCATTAGGGCTAATGATATACAAGACGCTACAAGCCTCATTTCCCCAGAAAACCCTATTACCGGAGCGGGGGACGAGAAATTATGAATTTCAACAGCGATGCCGGTGTTTCTCCCACCCTACCCCTTCCCTCTCCCCCTCCCCTCCCCTCCCCCCTCCTCACTGTGGTGCCGTGATCGAGTTTAGACGGAGCAAACTCCGAATTTGGAATTTAATTTCTTCCTTTTTGCATTCAAAGTGAACCCTTGTAAGTTTCGTTTCTTTTGACAAAACTACTTTACCCTCTTTGTGTTTGAAGTCAAACTACAAAGATCAGTATGGTAATAGGAGTCATTAGAACAAAAGTGTTCTTATAATCAAGGGCCCATGGTATAATAATCATGATATTTTCTTCATGTAAATAATATTAAAAGTGCTTTTAATATATTAACAACTATCAACATGCTGTAGTATAAATGTATGTATGTATGTACGATACTTGCATTTCATTATCATACAATTACTTATTACAATACTCGATTATTTACAAAACTCGGAACGGTCTCGTTTGTTACTTCTCCAATATTGCATTGTAGTAAGTCTTACAAAACTTATATTGTAAATAACTATTAACTTTTTTAATTTAAATCTGTACTCTTTTAAATTTGCTTTAATTTATTGTGGCTTTTTTGCTATGAAAAATATGACAATTCACACAAAGTTGGTTCAGTGCTAATGATCTAACATTATGTACCTGTTTCATTGCTTCTGTGACTGGGAGCGGTATCTCAGTGCGTCAACTGATGTCACTGCAGTGCCTTTGACCGGGAGGTGCTAGGTTCAACTAACTTTTGACACTAGCTTTTCAGCTAGGTCGAATTCAGTCGCTGCCTGGAGGAGAATTCTAAAGGCCGGCTGCTCCGATCGGTAGTTTTCCGTGGTTTCTCCGATCAACACCAGGTGAATGCCGGAGCAGTATCCTACCAAGCGGGTCACGGACCGCGCGCGATCTGTTCTTCCTCTTCCTTGTCCTATCCTCTCCCCTCACACACACACACTTACACTAACATGCACTACACTAACACATATTCCGGGAGACCGGTCGGGAGCTTAGAGCTTGTCCCGGCTGGGGCGGTGACCCGCTGATGGGAGAGTCCTGATTAGAGGGAAACCCCACTAGCCGACGGTAGGTCGGCGCCGGATCTCGGTATCCAGCGGGAAAAGATCATCGCCATCTTCCGAGAAAAAATATGAACTACACTGACGGGACTAATGACCAAAGCAGTTGGCGCGCCCGGAAACACGAAAAAATCAATCAATCAATGAATCCATCATTACTTCTGTGGACTACTAAGAAAGATCTGCATGGAAGTGGATTTTTCCATTCAATTTCTCTCCACAACAACGTCTGAGTACTTGCAGCACAAATTATACTCCAAGATGGAAATTCGAAGAAGCCAACTTTTATAAATGCAAGGAAATGAATGGCATTAACATGCTAGAAGAAACAATTTCAATTACCCTAACAGAAAAACTTGAAACATTTATAATTGAGAAGATAACAAAGATTTTAAAGAAAAATTAATCAAAAATTCAAAATGAAAAATAAACCTCAAGACGCCAGACAAAAGAAGAGGGAAAAGACTTTAAAATCTCAACCTCCTCTAGGAACTGAAAGGCCCTCAGATAAGGTCGAAGAAACAGAAAATGGAAGAAAGGAAAAGGAAAAAAAAATTGTTGGGATCTGAGATTAATCTGTGTGTACGACAGAATCTGAAGAATAATCTGAGAATAATCTGTGTGTATTACAAGCATATATATATATATATATATATATATATATATATATATATATATATATATATTGTGATGAACCCATCCTGCCGCTACGGCAACACACGCATGCGCGCAATGCGCGCAGCTCGCGGTCTGGGCACCTCACAAAGGGGAAATACCGTCACACCGAAGTGCGTCGGTAATCAGCTGACAGGTGTGCGCGTTAAATTTATCAATGAAGGGCGCCAAACGGGCACTTACCTGTCACCTGGCACCGGCATTTCGAAAACCTCAGGGGTAGGCACTCTTGAATGAGGGCATGCACTGGGTTTGCTACTACTACCACTACTTTACAATAATCACAAAGTTTTGTAACGTTAAGTGTCAATCACCTGAATGGCAAGAACACATTTATTGCTTTTGTTTCTATAATACAGTTTGGGTAAGGAAGCCCCTTAAACTAAATTATATGTTATTTACATTAAATGACACCTTTCCTATTTTTTAATGTCTTTGGAATAATTACAAAAATGAAAGTCTTTCGTTCACCTCTTTCGATGATTGCACATCCGTAGTCGTCCTCGAAGCAGTCGCTGTCGCGAGCCGCACCACGGCAAGGCGCAGCCAACCGGAAGCAGCAGTGCGTGCGGTGCTAGTGCTCCTGGCTCCGATCGGTGGTTATTGGAGGAAGTCGTCTGACGCCACCCACTCCACCAGGCCAGCCTCAATGACTCGGCTGCACAATCATTCCTTCCGGAGGCGCCGGCCCGTTGAAATCGGAATAAATTCCTGATTGTCTTTTATACTGGGCGGCCTGCACTACGTTGGTCGACCCCAAGTCACTGCTCCCACTACCTCTCATCAACACCGCAGTCTCAATTCTGTCTCGTTCTCTCGCCTTCTATCCGTCTTCTGCCAAAATCCGCCGCCTCGCGCTTCCTGCGTCGCATCCCCACCCTTTTTCCAAGTTTCGCCCATCGCTCCTTCACGTGATTGGAATTTTGAATATTATTGGCCGAAATCTTAGTTTCCAGAATATTCGACGCGAGTCGGAAGCCGATAGGGTATTTTCAAATTAACCTCATTTTCTGGGCGCCTGATTGGTGGTCTTTGTTGTGCGTGTGTTTTGGCCAGTACACCGGAGATGAACAAAGCAGTCCTTTCTGCTGTCTTCGTGATGCTTATATGGGTCCTACGGGATAACTTCAACAGTAGCCGGGATCTCTATAATTTGCTTGTTCCGGTGCCTAGCCGTGCACGTGGACTGGCCGCCGTTTGCCTGAAGGGCTGTCCCCGAGAGACAATTGCACCCTAATCGTAAATCTTTTGAGTCTCCTGGCACGCGTTCGCGCGTCTTGCGCTGAGCCGTGTCAAATCAGGGACCTTCCTAATCGGCGTGACAGAGGGGGAAGTTTTGGGTCCGGCGACTAGCAATGACCTCATTGCAATATATATATATATATATATATATATATATATATATATATATATATATATATATATAGTATAGCTCATAAATGTGATTATATATATATATATATAGATATATATATAGATATATATATACATATATATATATATAATCACATTTATGAGCTAGTACTTAATGTGACGATTTGAAAATAGCATTAAGCAATGAGTACTTAATGAGACCATTTAAATATAGCTTTAAAAAAACTGTTCCCTTTCCGATTGTCTATTTGTCCTGTCAGCTTACGCCTATAGATTTGAGGCTGAAAGCACCGACTTGCAACGAATAATTGCAATGAATTGTGATAAAAGAAAATGATTTTATCACAAAAAGCGAAAGAGAATCAAATTTAGATGAGGGGCTTCCGCGGCCGGTATTGGCAATAATACGCAATACTACGCCCTGATAAAGATCGCAGAATGGCGACCGAAACGTCGGCACCTGTGCCCTGGACGCGGCATCTCCCGGAGAGCCAAGTAAGTCAGAATCAAACTTAATTTTGCGAAACGACTTTCTTGTGGCGTCTGGGTATTTGATACCTGGGCGCGAAAACGGTGGTCGGCTGTTCCGTTCGCCGCTACTCCCCAGGATTCTCGCGCTGTGGTTGGCTGAATGTGTAATGTCACAATCATTCGTGCCGTAAAATCTAATACGTCATCATTTCCGCCGTAAAATGTCATTATATGAATGATTTCTTGCAACAGAAAAGGTCATTTATAATGCTGGTAAAAAAGTCTTTCAGACAAGGCAGGCAGTAAGAAAATAAAGGCCACATAAATGGAAAAAACTACTTTAATTTCACTATTATTAATCTCTTTCCAATAAAGATTAACATATAATTAGTACTAACTATTAACGTATAATATATTATGAAATTCATAGCAACTCTCTTAGATGCACACCAAATTCTCAAATGATGGGAAGTTTTTTTCATAAACACCTTACGAATTTTGAGTAATAAATTAGATACTGCGGCGTTCGCAAATTTTAACAGCTCTTGTGAAATGTCAACTTTGCTTTGAACCCTTTTAAATTCAGTAATCATACCCACGCTGTGCCAGTTATATAGGAGGAACTCGTATGAAACAATGCCGCACTATCTTATATGG